>CM077116.1:438964081-440164081 GCA_039619475.1 Icerya purchasi
GCTTTAGTTAATTTCTGAAAAATTAGAAAACGTAATTTGAAATTCTAAATGTTACGTTCAGATTATAAAACAAAATAAATAAAAATCAATTTTTCAGATAAAACGGAAGCGATAAACGCGGATGTGTTTATTAGAGATATAGCTGAAAGATGGAAAAATGTATCGATGGAATTATATTGTGTACAGAGTATGTTGGAAGAAGTAGTAACCTACTGGAAACGATGGAAAGAACTTTCAAGCGAACTTGAAGAATGGATAGACCGATCCAGTTCTAAACTAAATTTACCAGATGACGAGAAAATGGATTATTTCCAGGTTACAACAAATTTTTTTTATTAATTAATCACTTTTGTGATATGTTTAAGGCATTTGATTATAAACTTTTTATATTATGTGCGCAATGTTAAAAGTTGATTCATTTTTTTTTTCTTTTTTTTTTTTTTTGATTCATAAAAATTATTAATTTCTGAATAAATACGGCTATGAGTTAAACCACTGCCAAATACTAATAATTAAGGAAAAAGTTATTATTTTTTAAATATTACAGGATATCAGAGTCTGGAAAGATAAGTATTTACTACTTGAGGATACTATAATCAGTTTTCTGACTGCTACGTGTAATGAAGAAGTAGTGAAAGAATTACAAGAAAAATTCTCAAATTTAACTCAAAAATGGAATAACTTATTTACGGTACGTGCTTTGCCATTAATTAGTAAATAGTTTTGTAATTTTTATTTCTGTAATTCGAAATTTATTATTATACTTTATAAATCATTATTTACGTTCCGTCTAATGGCAGCTTTCTGAAAGTTCCTTCGTTGGTACCTATCTTTGTTAGGTTAAATTATATTGTGTCGGAATTGTGAAAAAAGGAGATATGGAAAGCTAAATAACAATGTTGATATTAAACAGTCAAAAAAAATTGACAAGAAAACATTAATATTAAAAATTATAACGCCAACATGCTTCGGAGACACTGCTTCATAGTCATGGTGGTTGTGTATACATCATGATTATGAAGCAGTGTCTCTGAAACATGTTGGTGCTATAATTTTTAATATATTAATGTTTTCTAGTCAATTTATTGCTTATATAATTATATTAATTTTGAAAACATGATCATAAAAAACACTTTATAAATACAAAAAGATCGATTTAGTATTAACCGCAAAATTGTAAATATCTTAAAGGATAAATTTCTGCTTTTATGTATTGTAAAATATAGGGTTATAAAATTATCTAGACTGCTATAAAGCGGCATCTGTTGAACAATGAGGGATTCGAACTTTAAGTACTACATATATATGTGTGTGTATAATATCACTGCGATTGGGTTAGTAATAATTTCTCATTTATTGTACAGCACGTGCAGCATTATATGGAAGCGGGAGATATGTTAAGGAATAGACGTGATTATCGTATACTAGTTGAGGATTTACAGGCTTGGATTAAAAATTCGGAATATATTTTAAGCGCCACGCGACTTAATTCCTTTCCGCAGTTGCGTGATTATGAACACCAATTAAAGGTTAGATTGCCGTAATATATTTCTATTTTTATGCTTTTTTTAAACTTCTTATTAATATCGTAAGTGAAGATTTATAACGAAAATGTATAAATTTATCCTATCAGATTCTGCAAAATGAAATAGAAAAGAAAGAAGAAACATTTAAAGCTACCAGTAAGACAGTGCAGTCCTTAATTCAGGATGTCTCCAAAGATGAAGTTGATCAAATGATGAAAACATTAAAAGCCGATAAAGGTAAGTGTGAAGTTATTGAAGTTGTTTTAGTGTTAAGTGTGTAACTCGAATATTCAGCAACAAGTTTTAACCTCAAAAATAAACATATTTTTCTGAAAAAAATTGCTTTAGAGGCTTTAATGAAAATTCGTACGTTGATCCCGGTACAAATGAATCTGTTCAATCAGCTGTTGGTTCAGCGTGAAGCTTTGCAGTCCGGCCAGGAAGAAATCAGTGCGTGGTTAGACAGAGGTGAGCAATTATTAAAATCGCATTCTCTCGCCGGTGGTAAAGAATATCTTCAAGCTCAGTTGGAACAAAATAAAGTAAGTCTTATTTAAGAAATTTTTTAATGTGCAATTTAAATTTTGTGTAATATCTGTAAGAACAGTTACACAAGAATATGTCTACATTCCATTCATAAATATTTATGTTTGAATATGTAAACGTGCAAATTTAGTAGTTCAATTGTTCAACTGCCGAATCTGGGATCCCAAGTTCGTTTCCAATAATAGAGAGATCAACAAAAGGGAATTGACCCGATATTCTTTTGAATTCCGTCAAACTTACAATTAGTGCACTTGAACTTTCACTTCATAATCCGCGACGCCCTTTTGGGGGTTTATGGGACTCAATTTATTTTTTTGTAAAATCGAATTTACGTTTGAAAAAATATAAAAATCTTTTATTTAATTTCTATACAGTTAAAGTTGTATTTTTATTGATTATCTAACACAATGAAGAAGTGCGTTAAAGATTGCCTTTTTTTAGCATAGATTATACGCAACAAGAGTTTCCTTTTGTTAGCAAGATGCTTTTAATTGTTCACACTGTATAATTTCGAATTATAATTTTGCTTTTCTGGATTTCAAAAATGGAAGATTATTAAGTGGAAAAAATAGGCCGGATAGTAATGAGAATGAGAACGAAGAATGAAAAATAAACCAAAAAATGAAAAGAAAGACTACTTTTAAAAAAATTTTTAGAAAGTAAAAGCGCGAAAAGTAAAAAAAAAATGAAAATGACCGACAATACTAAAAACCATTGCAACATGAAGAATATGGCACAAAAGAGAAACTTAAAAGCAATGCAGTAAAAGATCAGATGATGAGAGAGTTTATTTATACTTCATTTTAAATATTAAATATTTTCGCTAAAGTAAACTTTTCAATCCTTTCAGCGTATCTTGTTAGTCCGTACACTATAATTAACAAAAAACTAAATCAATTATGTAATCTTTATTTTAAATTGCTGCATTTACACTTTTTACATCGCATCCAGCATCTTTTTTTTTTTTCTTCTCTCCTTTATAAATGTTGCGTCGAAAGTACAATTACAAAATTTCCTTTTCATCCCGGAATTATTTAATGTCTTCTCGTTTTACCGAAGCAGTAATTAGTTCTCAGCCATACTTAATTTTTTAAGTAGCCGCTGGTTTTTCTGTTTCATTTTTCATCAACTATGGATAAAGGTATTTTATATGTTTATTATCGAATTAGAAAAAAGGAGTGAGCCATTACCCAATCTTAATGTTGAAGGAAGCGAATAAAGTATGTTAACGAAAAGCCAAACAGGTTTACCAAAAACTAAAACCAAACGCTCTGCTGGAAAGGTCCTCACAACCGTTTTCTGAAGCCGGTACGGACTTTTACCGCTACAGTATCGTAAGCAGGTGGATGCGGTAACGCAGTACACTTACCATAACTATCTGTGGTACTTCATCGAGCAGTTAATTGAAAAAGACGTGGCTTGCAGTCTGAGAAGTTCTAGTCTGCACGTTGGTTAAAAATCAGAACTCAGGATGAACTTTTCCGTATCCACTCTGCCCATGATTTTCACATTTTTCACCATTGAAAACACGATCGAGGTGGGAAACGCTTCGTAACAGACGAGGAGGTTATGGAACCAGTAACGAAGTTTTTCACTAAATATACCATAGTTTTACTGTAATAGCATCGAAAAATTTGTGACCCGATATGACAAATGCCTCAGTATTTTCCGAAATTATGTCGAAAAATAAAGTACTGCTTCTATAGTTTATTTGGTGTTTTATTCATAATTTTTAGATGCCAGCAAGGTTATTTGAGACATGTCGCACTATGCCCCTCTTATAAATAGACAAAAATTAGCCAAAAAATTTTTATTGGAATACTGAGAAAATATAAACAGCAAAAATGTCAAAATGTAACAGGGATGATAAATGGAAACAGCTTAAAGTATTATCAGCATTAGTTTCTATTAAAAATGTAAATTATAATAAAAATAATAAATTTGAAACTTCCAAAGCACGGTTTACAATCTGATTGCTAACAAAATTTCAATATTAAATTCTTAGTCAATACTCACCTTTATTACGGTACCAAAAGTAGCGTCATTTTAGGTTTGCCTATTCTTATTACCACTCAAGAATATTTACGCTAAAAATTGAAAAATAAAATAGTTTTTTTTTTTTTTTTTTTAAATACCAACTTTTACTTTAAAAATTTAATAAAAGTGCACTAAAAAGTAAAAAGTACTTTATTTCAGAGTAATATACTCGTACATAAGTATATTATGATAATTCTTACTTAACATTAACTTTTTGAAGTCAACACCAAATTAAAATTATAAATAATATTTACAAACAATTTAATGAGTACAGCGGCACAACTAATGTTTTCTATAAGCCAAGTTCTAGAAACATCAGCAATATTTTATACGATTTTTAGTTACTGTTGCAGTTTGAATTAGGTGCCGACTCTGATAAGTATTAATGTTGTTTAAACAATAATCATAATATCGGTATGCATATTGCTTTGGAATATATTAATTCGCTTCAGATAATTATTTTTTACTTTTTAGTACGTTTTTATTAAGTTTTTAAAGTAAATCTTGAAGACGATCCTTTTTTTTTTTTAAATTATTTTTCATTTTCTGTTTAAGGTTATTTCATTTTTGCAAACTTTTAAAATGTTTATTTTTTCGTTAATAAAGATTATAAACAAAAAAAAAGAGGAGAAAAAAGAAAAAAAAAAAATATTTATATAGTAGCCGATAAAAATAAACATTTTTTTTTATAATTTCAATATTTATTTTTCGCTATAATAAGATTTAAGTTACGAAGAATTCACCGGGTGTTTAGTTTTACTTCTCTATCGAAATATTTTGTAATAATAATTAAAATGTTAAAGACATTTTTTCTAATTAGTACGGTCAGCCAACTACAAAGAGGTATTTTCAATTTTTTTAAAAACTTTCCGACTTTTCTTTGTTTAAGTTTTTATTTTTATATTTTTTTAACTTTAATTAATTTTATACGTTTTATTTTTAGGGCTATATAAAACATTAACTTACGATTTACTACCTTTTCATAAAGTGACACATTGGACTTTTGAACCAAAATGAATACTTTGTTTGCCTTTTACTGTTACATAGAGGAAATTATTTTGCCACTCTATGTTTAAGCGTTCGATATGTTTTCAGTGTTGCTGTTCATATTAAAGGTAGCGCATTTTAACAGAAATCAGCCTACTTTTGACCGTAGTATAACTTCATGGAAAGTAAGGAGGACTGTTATAGAATGAACAACTAGTTAAAATATTAAATGCCGTAAGCAGCAACGATGTTTGAAAGCAAGTCAAGAAGTGAACAAATCAATGAAAAAATATTAAGTCCCAATTCTGTTCAGTCAGTGCAATCGAAAAATGACCCCCTGTTTTGTCGTTAATAATAGTATAAATTTGTGACTATCCCTATATGTCGAATGACAAATTTCAGAAGATATCTCAGATCTGAAATTATAAAAACAATGCAATTATTAAGTGAATGTCTCACATACTTTAATTGACGAACAAAATTAATGAAAAATTTTTATTACGAGCAATTCGAACGTTTTAATTAATATTAATTCGCAAAAAGAACTATCTTTTTCCGTATTATATTCTAATCCGTTTACTGCACAGTAATATTTCTTATTATTTTACAGGCCTTCTTTTCCCGTACGATTTATTATAAGTCCGTGTTGGACAATCAAAATAAACTTTTCCAAAACATAGTTAAATCTGTAGACGCAAAAGAACGTGTTGAGCCAACAGATTTAACCGAAAAAATGACTGAATTAAACGCGAAATTTCATCACGTCACAAAAGAAGCGGATGAATGGCAACAGGTTAGTTTTTGCTACGAATATTTACGATTAATTTAACATTGTTATTATTTTTTAATTTTATTATTTATTGTAGTATTGTATATCTTGCAATATATGGCTCATTACAGAAAATGAAGTGTACAATTTGTGCGGAAATTAAAATGATTCAATTTTTAAGTTAAATAATTGTTACAATATAATTGATGATAAGAATATTTAAATTATATATAAACTTTTATTATGTAAAATAAATACATCGTATCATGAAATCCTGATTATATGATGGCTCTCTCGAGACAACATTTCGGTAGTTTCCTTTTGTCAAATGGGAGATTTTCTGTAGAGATTTATAGAGTCCTGTTTTACGTCGCCGGATCGCCTGTTTACTTTAAGTAATGCATATATTACTCCGTTAGAAATACTTATTCATGAATCAGCTATTTGTCACTTCTGAAGAACTTAACGGTAGGTACTGATGAGATATCTTCAGCAATTATCACCTGGCGGATTCCTACAAACTGCAAAGTCTTAATTAGCTTTTTTCATCAGCATCAGATCTGCCACAGAAAAAATAGTCACCTTGCACGGCGTGGGCACGCAAGTCTGCGGTTATCGTTTCTTAACTCTGACACTGGTGGAACTGGCACACTATTAACGATTGCTCACTATTACTTTCACAAGTTATTGCAGGTAGAGGAATTTTAGCTGCAATAACCTGTATTTCAGATTTCTTCAAAAGAGAATCTTCTCTATTGTTTACAATGCAGTTGCGGATACTCTATCGTCTGTGTCAATAATAAATCTTCTGACTCGGACCGCATACCGGTTGAAATCATTAAAATTGTTGAAAAAAAAAATAATTCGCTTTCTATGTAAAACTTCTTATGTAAGCCCATCGAAATTCTGGTATATAACTGGAAGAATTAGCACCAGTCTGCGTATTATAATCGACAGAAAAAGGATCGGAGAATGTTACTAATTATCGTAGGATTTTTCTTATATACGATACCAGTAAGATAATAATTTAAACATTATGTAACAAACTATAATACGTCTTAAAGACTGAGCAGATTTCGTAAAAAAACAAAAAAAAAAAAGAAGAACTAAAAAATAAGCCTTAAATTTAAGTATATCCCGTTAGTATGATGTGTTCTGTGTTTAGCAGACGACAATCACCGTGTAAATATTGTAAATAAATTTATTTCATCGCGAAATTTCAATTTTCTATTTAACACGGTAAATTAGTGAATTATTCCTTATCCATTATTTAACCAGGAGTAAAAAAAAAAATCAAAATTCATAAGCCAAAAATACTACGACAAATCAACACAACCTATATATTTTTATTAAACTTTATTTTTTTTTTTTCTAACAATTTACTAGAAGCAATTACCTCGGAAATATAATAATTTGCAATAGCATTTCTAACTTATGAATTTTAAATTTGTTTTTATTTATCGCTAAAACAAACATTGGTCACCTCACCTTTACCAGAATTTTACCGATCAATTTCTAAACGCTAAAAACCCCTAATTCGTGAATTTCATCAAAATCGTTAGAGTAATTTCCGAGAATCCAACTACATACGTATACAATTTTTTCTCATATTATAAGATTTACTTATTTCTTATTTTTTATTTATTCGTTAGCCACGGCATTATGCAGCCAAAGTGACTGACATTCTTCTGTTACTTTATATTATTTACTTTCTTTACTCTGAGCATTTTAGTTTTCGTGGCTTTTACGTTATTAGACGATTTCATTAATTCTAAAATTCTTGAACTTGAATATTTCCCCGAAAAGATTTATCGGTAAAAACATTTCTCAATTATTACATAACAAATTAATTTAACGAGTTCGTAGTTAAACTCGATCCTCTCACATAAGTTTTGCTTGGAGTACGAAAACATCTGGTTTTCAGTACTTTTACAATTTATTTAAACTAATAAGCGTGTTATTAAGAATAAATTTTGGCTACTTTATTATAGTGTACTTTTATGTATTACTTTCCACGATAATAGAAATTCGAAGAAGGTATAAGAAACTGGTATAATTTTGAAGAAATCGAAAAAATCATAAGCGAATGGTTACAATCTGCTCATAAATTATTAATGGAAAAAAATTCAGATTCGAAACAGTTTATCCAAGCGGAGAAAGTAAGTAATTAGTTTGATACTTACATACAATATAATAGAACATTAAAATATAAATCGTTTCTGAAAAAAGAAAAAAACAAAACTAATTTACGATTGAGTTTCGCCAGTGTTAATTAGCACTCGTTGTTTGACCTTAAACGCATTTATACCTTACATTTTGGAATTGTTAAAATAGTCTCCTTGTTAAACCGTCGAAATAATATAAAAATAAAGTCTCTATCACTTGTAAAAGTAATGAATGAAAATGAAAAAATTCATGAAATTATAAAAAGTATTAAAGGAAAAGATTCATGAAAATGTTAACTATAAAAAACTTGAAAACTATAATGTAAACAATTGAATTGTTTCCCCATAACACGAAAATAATAGAAGTTTAATTTAAATATGAAACAATTTAAATTTTTTACCGATTTCGTAGCGTATACGGTTATTCGTTTTATTCAATACGTACAGTTAATAAAATATCACAAAACATTATGATACATTAAATATCACACGTATGCATGAACATTCCTGCTTCAACTGAACCCTTTAATACAAATAAAATATGCAACGAAGATAACGATATTGCCGGTGCTAAACGGGGGGAGGGGTTCTGTCTAAAACTAAATAATTTATCGCGCGATACGGGAAGCGTAGAATGATGGAAAAAAAACTGGCGTATTTAAAAAGGAAGGTTCCAATCACAATAATTTCACTTGTGAACTGGTTTATATTTAAAACGTTTCCCTTTGTGACTAGAAACCGTAATGCGCTAAAATGTTGAAATTTTTGCATTGCACAATAATATCAAATTAAAGTTAAAATAAAGCCAAAATCAATTTAGAAAATAAAAACTTTAGGTTTACACGAATTTTATCGATCTGTTAGTTTTTCAGATGAAACAGGAAACTGAGAGCCAAATAGAAATTCTAGAAAACATTGTTCACTTTAATATAATGAAAACAGCCTAATGTGGTAATTAAATAGCAAATATATTTTAAAATCACGGACAGTCACTGAACCATTTTATTTTTCGTACGTAAAAATTCATTTATACATATATATATATATATATGTTTATTGTTTATGGGTTAATTAAAGTTTTTTATTACGTATTTTAATTTTCTCAAATTTTTAGAAGGAAAATTTGTAGGCTCCAATGTACTCTGTGTACAGAAAATTAATTTTAAAGTTTATTTTAATGTAATTTTAGTTTAAGTACTTTTCATTTCCGAATTTTGTTTATTTTTTCGTTAAAAAAGTTGAAACGAATTTATATACGGAGACTTTGAAGTACTTTCTCGCATTGATTTTCGGTTGATCTTATGAAATAAATCCTGTCGAAGATTTTATGTATTTTTCATCGTAACAAGTAAAAATTACAAGCTATTTTACTTTATCGAAATGAAAACTAAATAAAACTAATAATAATAGAATTTTTCTTATTTTTATGACTGCTCTAAATCAATTCGTTTCTTATGTTTTATAGTTATTCTTTGAAAATGTCGACAAGAGCAGAATTGAAGAATTAGAAACGGTCGCTAAAGTTTTAAAAGATTCCGTGCCAGTCGATGATCATCCATACATCCAGCAAAAAGTGGAGTCCTTGCAAAAAGCATGGAAGGTAGCTTAAAATCGCTTACTATATAAAAAATAATAATTCAAAGCTAATTTTTCAGTTTAATTTTCACATATTCATGGATAATATTAGAACTCTAATTGCATGGTGGTACTTAATATGAATCATTAAAAAATATAGGAAGTGTTAACGATTGCCCCACCACACCTGATACGAGCCGAATTCTCATTGGAATTGTCCGCATATAACCACATCATCAAAGAAATGGAAAAGGAATTAATTTCCGAACAGCAGTGTTTTAGTAAACATCAAGATATTAACGAACTTATAGCCCGACATTCGGTATGTAGAAATTAAATAAATGCGAAAAGAAAACGAAGACACTAACTATTATTAAATTTGATTTTTATAATTAATTTTTAAACCAAAACCAATGCTATAATACGTTTTCTGTATTATGCTTTATTTAGGAATTCTTCTTTGAAGGAAGCAGCATAATGACGGAAGCGAAAACATATTTGGAAAATATGTCAAAATTAAGTGCTACTTATAAAAACGATTATGGTGCTCCGGAAGAACGTCATGAATCTGAAAAAGAAACCGTAACATTAGAAGAAGCTTACGACCAAGCATTGCGAAATTGGCAAGTAATAAACAATAACATCAATGTTGTCAAGAGGCAACTTCAACAGATACCTGAAGAGTGGAAAATATATACTAAGAGGTATGTGTAAAACTAAAAATATATTTTTACTGCAATAGTTTCCAGCTGATAAAATGTGTTTTTTTAATAAAAAACAATGCTGTATTTATTATTTATACACATTGCTAACAATATAGTTATTCATAAAAACAATGCTGTTTTTTAAAATTTTCGATCTATATTTTTTACGGTTTGATTATGACAAAGTAAAATTATAATATTACATGTATGAGTAGCTCTATTAAACAGATGAAACTGCGCCGCCAACGGCTAATAGTATATAATCTGAACGAAGAGAATACGGTATGACTTTCTAGTAGTGATGAGTAAGTCCGGAGAGTTAGGGAAGTTAACGATGTAACTCCGACTGCAATTCCGTCTCAACGATGATAAAGTCCAGGTTCGCACGGTTCTGCTGACGATGTTAAAATATTAGTATTGAACGGAGCATCAAATTCTACGCAATTTTTCCTATCTTTTCGAAATACTTTTTCTTAATGACAAATTTGACATAAAAACAAGTTTTTTTTTTTTACAATTTGGCTTATATCTTTTTTGCGACAATTAAATTGTTTGTGCAATAGTATTAATTATATCTGTTATTTATTAGATATTTGTATTATAATATTGGTAGTCGATTTGTTTTAATCGATTTTAAAAAGATAACGAAAGATTTAGTTTTCTGATTTTAAAATATATCGTTTTGTTTTTCTTTCATTTTTGTTTGAATAGGAGATTAGACTCATTCATTAAACATTTCAAAACGAACAACAAAAAAACATACCTTCTTCTGAAGCAAAATAACGATAAAAAGAATATTCTGAATAATTAATTTAACACGAACGTTTAAGCACATTGACTAACAATAAACACAAGCGTCAATAAGTAATTTACCACAACATCAGTAATCTATGCAGCTCCCCTCGGTCTTATTTAAATAACACGACGTAATTTAATTCGACGCTGGTAAGAGTACGTCGTGTCAATAGTCAGTGCAAACGAGTATCAGTGTTAAGTGTACTGTGCACGTTAACACTGTATCCAGATGCACCCGATGGATACTCATCCGGGACGCAATTCTTGAACCTAAAATCAGTTCTGGATGCGTACTCGAAAAAATAACGAACTTACCCACCACTATTTTCCAGTGCTTAATAAATCCTCTACGTATTCGACTGTAAAATTAATCGACGTTATAATTTTATCAAATGTAAATACGAAACTGTCAAAATTTGAAAAATATTTTTGATTCATAATATTTTCGATTATTAATATTTAACTTAACATTCCTATGCTCGTTTTGAATTTAAAATAAAATTTATATTGGCAGGTTCAATGAAGTGAACGAATGGATGAATCGGGTTGACGATGCCGTAAAACAAGTTTTAAAGGATTTATCTACGACTGAAGAATTTGAAAAAGAAAAAATTGCTTTCCAGGTTGGTTTTTTCTTCGTCCCATTTTAAAAACTTTTCTTTATTTAATGCTGAAATATTGTACTGAAAAATTGGTACATTGAATAAATAGTATTTTTTTTTTACTTTTCTAAACTTGTTAACATCAAACGATTATACATACCGCGAAAGAGTCATAAAATATAGAATAGAGAAAAAAATAGTGAAGTAGGAAGAAAAGTTAGAAAATGAGAGAAAAAGGAAGACAAGTAGCCAAGAATAAAGTCAAAAGGGAGAAATTGGAGAAAACGATGGCAAGAAAATCATCAAATGGAAAAAAAGGAAAAGGTTAATAATTTACTTATCATAAGATAACGAATATAAAAATGGATTAGAAGATATTTTGAAGGAAAAAACAATAGGAGAACTAATGAAGGCAGAAAATCGAGCTAACTCAACAATACTCCCTCAGAATAAAAGAATATAGAATGACAAGAAATTGCTTCTCTGAGCTGCATGGAAAAGAGTTATCGTAACAAAAACGACCGAGCGGAGAAGACACAATGGAAAAACAATAAAGAGGCAGGAAACTATTTATGGCCAAAATTCAGACGATTTAAAAAGAAGTAATGGAACGACGAAGATGTGGTAAATTTGGAAAAAAAATGAATAACGTGGTAAGATTAGATAGATAAATAGTGCGAGTGATTTAGAAAAAGAAAACCCGTAAACAATTCCAATTTTACGAACTGAATCCTATTGGCGATGCTTAGTAATTCTTGAGAAGGAAACTGTCCGGCAAAATGTCCGAAAGTAATCGCCGAGCGAACAAAATGATCAGTTACTTCGATACCCTCAATTCCAGAGTGACTCGAAGCCTAAAAGAAAACAATTTGGTTGAAGCAAGAATAACATAAAACGAAGATTAAAGATCATATGCAAAGAATGATGGGATCAGAAGAGGGAAAAAGCTTGTGAAAAGGAGATAAGTCAACAACACTTTTGCAATCTGATATTATAAGAAACTTCTTACGGTCAGCGATAGAAGAGACAAAATGTATTGCATGTGAAATTGCTAACGACTTTGCACAATAAGTAGAACATAATGGAAATAATTTGAATAATACTAGATGATTTATATCAGGAATATAAACTGATCCACTGACAACTCGGATTGTTTTAGATCCATCAATGAAAACTAGAGTATGGTTTCGAAATACAGGATTAACTTTATGGTTGAAATTTATTAATTATTGAAATGGAAGAGAGAAATTTAATGTGAGAAAAAAAAAGGAAATAGCTAGGAGATGAATAATGCCAAGAAATTTGAAAGAAATAGCAGAAGCTTTTTAATAATGCATTTTTCTTTTTACGCATTTATTAGCATGCTGGTAATTTTATCGTTTAAAATTTTACATTTTATTCTTCCCATTTTTGTACTTTAATGTTAATTGTTTATCTCTTCAGTGTGGCTTACATTAAAATGTTATTAATTCGTTTATTCATTAATTTAGAACATTTGTCAAGATGTAAATAATAAACGCGATGAAATGAAATGGCTAGTCCAAACTTTGGATATGTTATTACCCTATTACCCGAAAAAGTTAACTGAAGAACAAACAAAATTGGATCAATTGGTATTGAGATACAAAAATCTTCTGCCGACCATAGAAGTTACCATAACTCGAACCGAAATACTGTCCAGATGTTACATTTATAGGACACAAATACTAGAGGTATGCCACTTTAATTAAATTAATTGTGTTATTATATAAAAATAACACAATTAAAACTGTAAACAAAGAGACTTGTGTTTTTGAAAATAACTAATTGTTTTTTTTTAAATAACAGATATACGAGTGGTTACGAAACATACATGAAAAAATTACTCCGAAACCAGAAAAATTAGAATCAATTCAAGACTTAGTGAAAGAACAAGAAAATGCCGTTAGATTATTAAATAGCGAAAGAGCAAATATAATGGCTACCCTGCAACGCGGTAAGGAGTTAACAAAGGACGGCGAAAATTGTCCAGAATATATTCAGAAATTGGTATCCGATTTGGAAACGAAGTGGGAGGATACTTATTCGGAAACGGTTCAGAATCTAAATGATTTGAAAGGTTTGTGTCCGTAAATGGTGATTTTAAAAATGTGTGCAGATTACTTTATTATTTCAAAGTTTTTTCTTAAGTCAATGCCCCACAATTATAGGCGTGATGTCCGCCTGATGAAAATATTGGAAGTCTTTTTTGTCGAATGATACTTCAACTTGTTTAAATCCACACTTATATTTATTGCAACCTTTGAATTTAATTATCGTAGTAAAAGTAAATCATAAAAATATGAAAGTTTTTATAAATAAAGAACTATAAGGTAGAAATCAAAAAAAAAGAAGAAATTAAAATAATAATAAAAAAAAAAAAATACAATTAAAATAGAATGCATAAAGAATGCGATGTTCTTTAGATTTCAGATCATTTTTCTCGATTGTCGCTAAAAAAGATGCAAATCATTCTTTAACATTATTCTTACTCAATATGCAACGGTAATATGGGCTGAAGATTTGTATTTGCTTACTATCATAAGATTTTTACACTCAATAAATATTTAAAAAAACCCAATAAAAAACTAATTTAACTAATAGTAAATAAGCGATAATTACGCTTTATTTGCATATAACTGTGTTATTGCTGATTTTAAATATGGACATATAAGTTTTCAAATACGTCAATTCATACTCAGCAGTAAGTAGTTCTATTTTACTTAGCATTTGTTATTTTTCCTTTTACGAAAAGTTTAAAATTAACAAAAAGTTGCTAAATCACCGGCGATGAACCACATTATTTCCAAACGAATAGAAAAAATCCGAATAATTTATTCGAAAAATTCCACGTTTATAAATGGCTGTAGCATAACTTGCTTTAAAGGATGTTTTTTTCAATGATGTGCTACCATTCTCCGTTATTGCATATTATCATATATTTGTACGTATGAAGAAATTACCTCGTGCATCTGTATTTATGTACGCCAGCGTATATTCTAATGGATATATTTTTTATATTTAAATTTTTATTACTGAATTATGTGCATTAGTCGGTCACCAGCGACGAGTGTATTATAATTAGACTTTCTCCAATTTGTAAATGTTAATAAGCAAATAGATAAATTTCAGAAAATTCCAACAGGTAGAATTATGACGGAAAATAACAAACGCATACATAAACGCGGAAATGGAAATATCTGCAAGTTACATTTAAGTTCAGTTATAATTCTAATGAGATTAAAAACGAAAATTTTAAGCGAACACCCATAGTATTAAATTCCCGAATTGTGAACTTTCTAACTGAATTTGTTGAGTGAAAAAGATGATACCAATTTGTACCTGTACAATTTTTAAAATAGCAATAATCACTTCGTAAATTTGTAGAAACGGAAAAAATATGGATAACGTATCAAGAAGAGAGAAATCTGATTTTAATAACGATACGAAAAGCAATTATGGAGTTGGAAAAACCGGTTCTCAAAACTACAAATCCGAAACTAGTCGAATCAGAACTGAAATCAAAATTAGAATTAAAAGCGGAATTGCAGCGAATAATTACTATAAATTTGAAGAAGCTTAAAGATTTGTCCACTTTTCTAGTAAAAATAACCGGCCCAGAACATCAAGCAGTACTTAATAAAGAGGTAAGAGTTAAATTATTAACTATTTTTCTTTTTTCTTGCGAGAATTTTTTCGATAAAAAATTAACTTGTCTTTAAACCAAAACTTTACATTAACGTTTTATCTCTTTTTGTACAGTTCTTCAATTTTACACGAACACTGTACCTATCGGTCTAGTACGAAATTAAACCGTTTAAATCGATTGTTCGAACACTCTGAATTGTAACAAGCTTTACTTAATGCTTGTTATTTTTATCATTATTAACTACCTTCTAAATGATATTCTTTTTTTTGTTTTAAAATTGTTCTTTCCTATTCTTTCATATTTTCACTTTATTGACAAAAAAAAGTATTTTTGTTATTTCGCAAATTAGTCTTTTAAAAAGTTTACGAAATCTAAAAATGCCTGTCATTTCTACAATTTCAAAAAAAAATGGATTTTTTGGATTCAATCATTACACGTAAGCATTATTAGCGATGTATTAGCGATGAAACTATTTTAGATGCGTGAAACTTTTGAATGTTACCGGTAAAATAATGAACTAAATTTTATTTACTGCACATTTGGAGCTAGTATGCCATTCCATTCGTACAGCTTTAGGATAAAAGTGTCATAACAATCAAAAAATTTTAAAATTAGAACTTCAGCTGAAATTACTATTTTGATAAAGTGAACTAATCTTTTTGTTTTCGTTTATGGTGTTGGTCTAGGTCGATAACATAGAAGATCAGATTGAAAATTGTGATAAAGGTTTGGAAGAACGAAGTGATAATCTGGAAAAATTATCTACGAAATTGAACGAATTTGAAACTAATTTAAAACAAGTAAAAAGTTGGACGGTCGAACATGCGCCATCTTCAATTCAAATTATCAACTCGAGTAATTTGTCTCCAGAAGAACGAGCAAAAACTTCCCAACAACTTGGTGATCAGTTATCAACCCATCAGATTACAATTGAAAAACTGACGAGGGATGTCGAAGCGCTTATCGGTAAGTTAACCGCTTTTAATTTAAACGCCGGTTTTCTGTAGACACTTAAAAACGTTTATAATTCTAACAGAATTCCCCTTTTTTTTTTTTTTATTTTAAAAATATCGAATCAAAGCCGCGCATAGTATCATTCCTAATCTCTTTTTGCGTACACAGAAATGGGTTGCGTTGAACAACCGGCAACATTGCAGCAAGAAATTCAAACACTACATTCTTCGGTACACAATGTTAAACAAACGGTAAATGATAAAAATGTTGAATTAGAAAAAGAATTAGCCGTAGTACAGGAATATAAAACTGAATTGGACGATCTCAGTAACTGGTTGGTGGAAATTGAAATTAATTCCGAAATCAGCGCTAGTAAACCCGCTACGTATGAAGATATTGTAATAGAATTAGAAGAAGCGAAAGTAAGTGCTAGATTTTCTGAAGTTTCTATTTTTTAATATTTCTAAATTAATAAAATGTAGAAAAATAAACGGATCCTCGAAAATCCTAGTTTCACTCAAAATTTCTTTGGCATATTAGATAAAAGACAGAGGTGATAAAATTAGACGACAAAAAAACATGGCAGGTAAAAGTAGTCATGAAAAGTACTAAGAAATGAAGGTCCTCCTCAGTTGATGACCGTAGAATTAATATTAAGAATTTATAAAATATAAGAATAACGGAAGTGATAGTATAGCAACATTGAAAAAGGAAAAGAAAACAATTACATCAACCGAACGAAAGGTGTTTTTTAAGAGAGAAAAAGTATTTTGGACATTACGTTAGTTTTAAGTTATTTGCCCTTTTCTCGATAACTTATTTAAATATTGTTTTTTTTAATTATATTTAATTCACTGATTTAACTATTAAAAATAGTGTTCGCACTTTATTTATTGAAATCTTTCAATGAATGTAAATAATTATATGCTCGTTTAGAAATTGAAAGATCAGATTGCCGGGAAGGAAGAGCAACTAAAAAAGTTGATTATTATCGAAAAACAGAATCCAACTTTACACGATGCGGAAACTTTTGCGTTACGATTGAATGCCATTAAGGTTGATTGTGACAATAAAGCTAAACGATTGGAACGTTTATCGGCGACTTGGAACGATTTACAAACGAAAGAAGTTTCCTTGATTGAAAAGTTCAATAATGCGAAGAAAGGCGTGGAATTAAATAAACCGTTGGATAAAATCGATGACTTGCAAAAATTACAAGCTTATCACCTGGAACTTAAGGTATGAAACAAAACACTTTCGACGATAACTGTATAACATCAATTTCAAGGTAGATTATAGGAATCATTTTACTAATCATTTTTATTTGTAATTCATGTCTAGCTTAATTGATCATTTTATTTTATTTTTAATGTTTTTTTTTTTCCTGGATATGCAGGTTAATTAGTATGCGTGAAGAATACATCATTGAAAATCTATGAATTATTCAAAGATTTTTCTAATGAAAAACACAAAATGTACGCATTACTCGTGGTTTTTACATTTTAACTAAAATTTCGATTAATATTTGTAGGCTGATGCTCAAAATGTTGCTGAATTACAAAGTGAATTAATTGCCTTGAGTAACTCATACTATACATTGTTGGGTAATGTTTCACTACAGACTGCTGAGGAAAAACGTAAAAACATAGACAATTTAAAAACCGATTGCAAACAACAATTGGATGCAATTAGGAACAGGATTAATGAGGTTTCTGAGATAATTGTTACCAGGTATGAAATACAGGATTTTATATTTCCATTACATGCGTAAGATACGATCTTTATTATCAGTGATAAATAAATAATTTATTTACACAGATGCACACAAACATCTATTATAAATAAGAATCCGATTTTACCGGGAAGGCTCTGTCTTGGAATTTGACTAACATGACTAAACAAAAAAATTTTGTTGATGTTGATAAAAATAAAAAATCCAGTGTTCATCCCAGTTAATTACGTGATTTAGTTTTTACTTTCGCAACCGATAGTTGAAAAAAATCTGCCATGATGATAATGACTAACAAACCATGTACAAATTTTAGAGCTAAACTGAAATTTAATAAACTGCTTTACGATCAAGCAATACCCATTGTTAAATTTGTTAAATATCTCGGAATAATTATAGATAATAAACTTAAATTTAATCGTCGTGTTAAATATTTAAATGACAAAATCAATAAAATATTTTACATGCTATTAAAACTTCAACCAAATATTGGAGGAAATATAAGGGAAGAGCTATAATGTGTAAGGGTATTGTGCAATCTACCTATAATTGCGATGCAAGTACATACATATTAAGATTAAATAAATTAGTGTTCAAATCAATTATAAGTAAACAGAGAAAAATACTGCTCAACGTTGGCTCATTATATAGAACTGTGTCGACAGCTGCGGCTTCAGTGATCACCGGTTTCTAGTGAGTCTTACGCGGAAAATGATGTCGCGGATAAATCAAATATTTTAACTGTCGTACGAAATAAATTAATAAAAACCTATAATTATCGGTACAAATTAAAATGCAATTTTGTGCTACTTCCGAATAGCAAAATCACGGGCATTACATTTCCTATTTTCCCCTTCTATGTTATATTAATATCTTTGCTCGATTATCAGTTAGTAAACAATGGGGTTTTTCACTTCTGACAGCTAGTTTCCATTTTCATTTACAATTTATAATTAAACTATAAGAGTATTAATTTTAAATTTGTATATTTTGTTAATATATCACTCGTTGTTATCAAAATATTTTTATTTAATATATGACTTATTTTCGTATAATTATTATATTAATCTTTTAATTTATAATATAGATTACAATATTTATAAACATATTTATAGTGTCGTGGTCATAAGGTTTTTTATTGGGATGCACCCTCCGAAAGAAAAAAAAAAATAAATTTTCTAAAAGTAAATACGTTCTTTCCTTTTTTCCATTTTTTGCTAATAATTATTGCCGTTAAATTAATATATTCGTACTTTATGGCAATAATTTATTATTTGTGCTTAATCCAGAACCAAAATTTCTTTTCCTGTTAAAGAAAAAGAAAAAGAGATACATTTAAATTCTTTCCAGAAATAACCTGTAGCCACGCTGCTGATAATATGTTTCAAAATTTTTTCGCAATGTTAAGTCTACTTATTTATTGTTATATAGGGATACGAACTGAGAAGACGAGAAAAATAGTTCTTTTTTTAACCGATTCGTGAAAACTCAAAATAATTTTTTTCAAAAGCGAAAACATATTAAATTACACTGAATTTTTTCATAATACGAATGGAAAGTGACTAAAAGCATTTGAATAAATAACTACCATTCTTACAATTATTATCTTTTGTTGGGCTTTTTCACAAGCTGCATCGGAAAATTTTTATAAAGTTTTACCGCTACATCAAATACCGTTGAAACACATCTTTTAGTATTCATTATCGTTAGACGTAAACTTTCTTTGTCGAATTAATTACGCCGACTCAGATTCATTTTTATCTAAGTTTCTTTTGGTTCGCTCGTTTTTATCATTTGAAAAATTCCTGTAATAATTATTATAAATCCTGGTCTGAAGTCAGTCAAAGTTCAATGGAATCATTTCTTCCACTTCCTGATTTATCATATCTTCGAAACCGTTACTTCCAATATTATCAGAAAATTTTGCGATTACTTTTAATTTTTCTTACATCATTGGTTGCGCGGTAGTGATTAACAATTCGGAAAGTTTGAAAGAAATTTTCTTCAACATACTCTGTATTTACAGTATTCGCTATGTTGTGAACCCACCGACCGTATTAAAATCGGACATTTAGAATTCCAACAATCTGATTACAAAATACATGTGAATTTGTCAAAATATAATAAAAAGTCGTTAAAAGAAAAATTATGATATAAAATTATTTAACAGTTAAATAGCGATTTCACTGCAAACGGCCAGGGGGGGGGGACGCGGCCTTGGTTTAAATGTAAGAAATGTAACTCGAATCTTACTTTCTACATAATGCCGCTCAGACGACGAAAAGAGTATCGCAAACCACAGCATTTCATAACAAAAAAGCCATTGCAAAGCGTGTAGAAAACGTACTTACCAAAAAAAATGGAAATGCTCCGAACAAAAATGAAATATAAAGTGTGCGCAAGGTGCTAGCAGTATAGTTCGGTTTGCTCCCTGTTGACTGCCATTATGTTTTTCACACGCTATGCATTGTCTTTTTTGTTATGAAATGCTGTGGTTTACGATACTCTTTTTCTCGTCTGTTCTTTCCTGTGCCTGGCAGACTCATTCTCTTGACGGCATTGTGTACAGCAAGGTTCGAGCTACATTTCTTACATTTACACCATGGCTCAAAAACGCGTCTTTCCCTCTCTCCCGGCCGTTTGTAGTAAAATTTCTTTTTAACTGTTAACATCATTTTAGAACGCTCTGTATTGTAGAAAATAATTTGTCTGGTAGTGCCCCGCTGTTTGGAAAACAATAGACTACCATTTATTTATGCCGTTCTCACAAAAAACTTGAGACATTGGTTAAATATTTTGTTATTGGACTGGTGGAAGGTAAATGTAGAATATTAAACAGGTATTTCTGTAGTGTTATTCTTTGTTATAATCAAAAATAAAAAAGGCTAACGTTCAATTGAACTGAACATGTACACATATTCAGAATTTCACGTGTTACGAATGTTAAAACCGATCATTATTCTTTTGTTCGCGAATGTAGAAATTCAGCATAGTTAAGGATCTACTCTGTGTATATGTGTGTGTGTGTATATATATATATAATACTAAAAATTTATTTTTTTAAATTTTAATTATATTTGCAAATATGTTTATTAAAATTAATTGTTTTTTATTCAGAATACTAAAAAAGTCATTTTAGAATCTATCATTATTTTAAGGAACTCTCGGTCGTTGATTTATTAAAAAAGAAAATTAATAATTATCTATTAAATATTTTTTTACGCATTAGGGAAGTGTTAGAAGAGCAATTGAAACACTTCGGTACTTGGTTACAAGATATTAACTCGTCGCTCTCTGAAATGAATGATGTTGACACCGATGACCTGAACGATACATTACAAAAAGTAACTATTCTGATGGAGGAACATTCGGAAAAATTACCCGTTATAAAATCAACTCATCAAAAATTAGAAACTATTTTCCACGAAAATATTCCGACTAGTAATCCGCTGGTTGTTCAGTGTGAAGATGCTGACAATAAATACAAGGTGCGAACAATAGAATCATATTTATACATCACATAAAAATGTTAATTTGTAAATTTTCGAATTTGGTATTTTCTCTTCGCCTTTAGACTATCGCTTCTATAAATCTTATCAGCATTGCAAAAATTAAATCTACTCGCTGCGACGTACGTTTCGATTAGTGTGTATCATAACATATTTTTAAACTGTGTTATTATCTTTTCGCTTTAATTTCTGATATTTAGGCCTTAAGTGGTACCATAGAAAGGAAAAAAATCGCGTTAGATAAATGTAAGACATACAGAAACTGGGAGCTCGCCATTCGAGAAACGATTAATAATCTCAAGCGTAAAATGGCTTCGCAAAAAATTCCAGAAAATTTACTCGTAGAGTTAGATAAATGTAATGCAGATATATCATCGCATGAGCATGAATTCAACGATGTAAAAACGTTATGCGAACAAGCGGACATTCATATCCAGCCTGCAGTTGAACCAGATAATACTGTAAAAGAATTTAAAATTCAATTGGAATCGCTTAGGTAAACTTATTGCAACTCCTATAATAACTACAGTTAACAACGTTATTGAAAATAGGTTTAAATTGTAAAAAAATAAAAATAAAATACAAAAAAAAGGAACTACTACCTATATTGTATATGTATTATAAAAATTTAGATAATATAATTTATATTTTCGTTATTAATAAAATGCTATATAATTTCGTTTTTTATCTGGTTTTAAAAAAAATTGAATATATTATTATTGGTATCTTTTTTTAAGTTAATTTTAATATTTGAAACATATTTTTTTTCTTTCAAAAGGAAAATTATGTATTGTAAGTTTCGAAAAATGAAATAGCATTATACGTTTGAAACTTAAAATTATTCAAACATTTTCGTAATTCTGAAAAGTTAAATGTGTTTAAAAATTTATTTTGACACGAAAATAATTAATACTGAATTCGATTATTAAACGGTTTTAATCCATTAAAATAATACACATTTTACGGTTATGTTTCAGTCTATTAAGTTTTTGTCCTTAATAAAAAATACCATTAATTTTTCTATATTTGAAAAAAAAAATATTGTAAAGTTTAAATTTTATTTAGTAGAGTCAAACGTTTAAATTTATTTTATTATATTAGATTTAAATAATGGGAAGTTGATTCGAATTCGTAAAAATAAAATTAAGAAATTAACGTAGTAGAAAGTCTTAAGAGGTTTATTTAATTTAAAAGCAACTCCTGTTTCCATCATTAAGTGCTTGCCAAATAACAACGAGTAAAATCGGACATATTGTATTACTAATATTGGACATTTTTATTTTGTTTACACATCATTACTCCTACTTAGTGTTTAGTATATATACTTAAAAGTGATAAAAAACAGGAAAATTTTGATTGGGGCTTCTTTTTTTTCACTTATGCAACCGGTAAAGTGACCGTATTTTTATTTCAGATTGGAAATCATCCAACAAGAAAAACATGAGAAAGCTGTTCAGCAGCGTAAAGATGATTTTGAAAATGCCGAACGAGTGCTATCCAAAAAATTGACAGACTGCGAAAAGCAGCTTCAAGATGCAACCTCGATACCGTTCAAAATTCAACAACTTGAACCGATTATCGATAAGTTACATCGCATAGAAGTTTTATACGGTGAACTGGAAACTATGAAAGGCGATTTGTCCGAAAAAGGCAAATTGCTAGTAGGAGAGGATGAAAATTTCACCTTGCACGTTCAAAATATTATTATACGCTTAGACAGTACACTGACTGAGATTGACGATAAATTGAAACAGCGAGCTACACTGTACGGTAATCTGAAGGACTCGATAACCGATTTAAAGTTAACTGATAAAGAAACAAAATCTGTACTTTCGGACGTTGAAAAGAATATCTCAACTGTTTCCGGTACAGCTAACGATTTGACCGAAGCTTGTATTATTAAAGAACACACTGCTAACCTACTAGAGAAACTGGACAATGAACGTCATCTGCCTGAAAAAATTAAGACTTGCAGAGATACAATCGGTAAACTAGTCAAAAATGTGGATAACTACGATGAGACAGACGGTGAACTGGAGAAAAACGTGATTCTCTTATTGAGCAGATGGGATATCGTACGAAAATCATTAAAAGACCGTTTGGCGCGTTCGGAAGACGAAGTTATTTTGTGGCAGCAAATTGAGGAGACCAAAAGCTGTTTAATTCCGTGGCTAGAAGATACGAACGAAGAACTGAGTAATGCTCGTTCTAATCTGGTCGACATCGATATTGCCTGGAAGAAATTGAAGGCCTACGAAGACGGTATCGATTCGCAGGATAATCTGAAACGGAGCATTTTATCGAAGCGCGATAAATTACGCGAACTTAATAACAATCGTGAAATTCCGAATTTAGAATCGTTAATTTCGGTACTGGAAGAAGAGTTCGCACTACTGAAACGTAACGCGGATGAATTACGAAACTTAATTACGGTTTGCGAAAAAAAAGACGCAGCGTTGAAAGCCGACTTGAAACAAGCTTTCGTTACCGTAAACGATTCTAAAGAAAAACTGGCAAAATGCGATAACTTAACCGGTGACTTTGCGCCGATATGCGAACGATTAGCTCAGTGTAGACAGCTGAAAGAAGAATTGTCCGCGTTCAAGCCGAAGTTATCAGCGATGGAAACTTCCGCATCGGAAATCGTGGAAATAAATCCGAACTACGTCGATTCAAATACTTATCGCGAACTGGATGTGCTGAAAAAGCGTTACGCCGTCTTATTATCCTACATAGATAAGGTAGAGAGTACTTTGATTCAGTTTCTGAGCAAAAATTACAAGGAAAAAGTGGCCGATTTGCGAAAAACCGTCGACCTATATCGCGATAAAGTATCCTGGTGCATGCCGGAGGACGATTTTGACCGAAGTCATCTGGAAGGCAAATTGAACGCTTTACGCGGTTTAGAAGAGGAATTGAACGACACGGTCGATAATAAAAAAGCCGAGGTGGAAAATGTGGCGAAACTAATATCAAATGTTAATTGCGAAGCTGTTGTCGAAGAAATTGCTCCCATCCGAGCAAACGCGATCAACGATTTGGGTGCAATTAATGAACAGGTTGGAAACGTTAAATCCCTATTGACAATTAGCGGAGAACGACTACAAAACTACGAAACGAAATTCGAACAGATTGCCGCTCACCTAAACGATATCGAGCAAAAGATGAATATTAAAAGTCGCGATCTGATTGACCTCGATACACTCGATACGGCCGTCGAGAAACTGACCGAACATAAGCGATATCTGTCCGAAGTGGAGCCGTTATTAAGCGAATTGAGAGCGATCGAAAAGGAACTCTTTTCAACCGATGTAAAACCTCGAGTCAGCGGTACCGTTGAAAAATTAGAACAAAAACGAGCGGCCATCGAAACATACGTGACGAATCGGTTGAATAAATGCGACCGGTTTAAACGGTTGTACGTAACCTATAACGAAAAAGTCGGCGACATGGAACGGTTTCTCGAAGACGGCGTGAAAAAATTTAATTCGTTGGAGGAAAATTGTAAAAAAGAAAAAAATTCCGATCGGCTAAAAAATCATTTCGTCGTCGAAATTAAAAACGCGACGACATCGCTACGAGATTCCGGTCAACCGCAATTGAACGAAATAACTGAAATCAGCGAAAATTTGTTG
This sequence comes from Icerya purchasi, assembly GCA_039619475.1. Lineage (NCBI taxonomy): Eukaryota > Metazoa > Arthropoda > Insecta > Hemiptera > Monophlebidae > Icerya > Icerya purchasi. The sequence continues at coordinate 438,989,282 of CM077116.1, forward strand.
GTCGAAGTAAAGCCTCAGAATCGCGATGCTGTTCGCGCGAAATTACGCACTCTTCGGAACGACTTGGAATCGTTGACCGGCAAATGGAATTCGCTGTTGAAGCAAGTAGAAATGCGGGTAATGCAGCGAACATCTATCGAAGAAAGTTACAATCAAGTCGCTAAATGGCTGTCGCTAGTAGAAGGAACGGTGCAACCGAAGTTGGAACTGAAAGAATCGCTTCCGGACAAACAGAAAGCGTTACAGCGATACATCGGTATCTCGCGAGACATACAGTCGCACAAACCAATTCTGGATCAGCTGAAACAAAAGGCAACAGCCATCACTGATAAGGCTGAGTTGAAAAAGGCTGATGAAATGATATCGCGCTATAACATCATCGATAAGGCCGTATCGCAATATGTAACGCAGTATCAGGATCACGTAACGCATCACGAAGAGTACGCGAATGCGTTACATAAATTTAAAGAATTCCTTGCCATTCTGTCGAATGAAGAGTCGTCGAAAAAGAATAAAACCGACATAGACGATGAAATCAATCTGTACGAAGGTATCGAAGAACAGACTAAAGAAGGAAATAAACTGATCGAAGAATGCAGTCAGCTGTTGAAAATCGTTCTTCCGGAAACTAACAATGCAGGCGCCGAAACGTTAAAACGTGAACTTCAAACGGAACAGGAACGATGGAATCAGTTTACTAACAGAATCGAACAGATACTAGTTCGATTACGGAATAAACGAGAAGATATTACGAAGTTAAGAAACCGACTGATTACATTTTCTGATTGGCTTAAACGCGTAGAAAGCGAAATTAAAGATCAAAGCTTGAAAAGTACCGTTGAGGAAAAACAACTGTATCTAGATACTATTCGAAAAATCTACGAAGAATTTGTCGATAAAGCTGAAGAAATTTCCACCTTAAAAAAACAATCCAATATCGGAGTTCCGGGCATTGTCGAAGACGTGAAGAAGTTAATTTCAAAGCACGATACCTTGAAAGCAAGAATTAAGGTATGCTCATTATATATGTTTTTTTTTTGTTTTTTCCTTTCAATTTTTCCACTTACACTTTTTCGAGCCAAAAAGTCTAATTCCAAAAACAACGATATGCATAATTGAACTTTATTTCCTAAATTAAAAGTATCGAAGTAAAGATTTTATTTATCATGCAAAATACATTTTAACGGTATTCTAGTTAAAATATTAAATTTTTCCGTGCATTATAGAAATTTTAAATTTCTACTATTTTGAACAGTATCTATCATTTATGGTGATTATGTTAAAAATGTAAAAGTTTGGCTTTAATTATTGCGCTATATTTTTTTTAATTAACTTATAATACTGACCGAAACAGAAAGCAAGAATACATCGTATTTATTAGGAACTATAATTTTTGTCTTATCTCATAATGATCATATATATTCTTTAGAGAGAGAGAGAGAGAGAAAAAAAAATAAAAATGACAACGTAATTTAAATAATGTTCTTTTGAAACTTTTTATCGGCAACGTGCGGTCTTAATTTTATAAAACATTTTGTAATATTTTGTTTCAGGACATAATAAGTCGTTATGAAAAGTTTGTTAAAGAACATGAACTATTCAATAAGGATTATACGGATGCATTAAATAAAATTAATAATATGAAGAAAGACGTAAAATCAAATATCGAATTGCTGAATGATGTCGAAACATTAAAGGTATGTTAATACACCACTTTGAACGATATCTTCATTCTTTCGAAAAATCTTGCGCTATTGCATATGCACAGGCTACACGATACCGAAGAAAACTGACCAAACAGTTGATCAAAAATATTTTTCAGCCGTTTCTTTAGATTAAAATTGGACTTTTCTTTTTGTAGAAATTATTAGCTTGTTCTTCCTACTTCCTATTCCAAATGGCTTGTACTAATCGATTTTTACTATAACATTAAGTCGCTACGCTACAATTTCTAATTTCTTCGATTAAGCGGTCAAAATGATAATAATTTATTACTTTTATAGTGAAAACAGGTGAAGAATTTATTTCTGTCTAATGTTGATCTAAAAAGATAATGCAAAATCTGTTTATTTCTTGAATTAATTATAATATACGAAATATATTATTACGTTTCAATCTTTCACTAAGGACATATAAATGAACTACAAAAAATACCATAATATTTAAGCGTATAAAATTTATCGTTATAAATTTCGTTTTGGCGATAATAATAATTTTCTAATATTTAAACATTGCGTTTATTTTATCGTTGATAATTCTTTTCTTTTCATTCTAGTATTCGTTACTTGTGAATCATTAATTAATTATAAATGCGACAATGCTATTTAATTTATAATAAATTCTTTTAGCAGTCGACAAATTGAGTTTTCAGGTTCATTTGACTTTTCATTTTCAATATAACATTATCTATCCCACTTTTAAACATGATACTAAATTTATTCAAATAGAATGTGCATTTTATTAAGGCGCCGAATAATTTGTTAATAACAAATTTCGATCGTAAAATTCTCAAATAACATTACCTTAAGTAATGTACACTAAGATCGTTCGATATGTTTTCTTTCAAAAGGGGTTAAAATTTCTAAATCGTAATTTTATAAATTGCAAGAAATATGCGCTCGTTACAGTATGTAGATAAAGTAAAAGAAGCTTAAATAGTTATTATGAATACATAAAAATCTGAAAAAAATCAAAAATTTTAAATAAATATTGATGATTTGTTAGGCTGTTCTTACCTTTAAAAGAAAAGAGAAAAAATATGCTCCATATTTTTAGGTACTTCATTAATATTTTATGCAAATTTTTTTATTACGAATATAATCAATAACATGTAATTTTTATTAATGTTTCTACGGTAATTTATTTATGTAAATTAATATATAAATCAAAATGTTGGAAATGATTAATAGTATGAATATTAGTGAAAAATGTATTGTTATTTATAAAATAAATATGTGACCCCCCCCCCCCCCCCCCCCCACAAAATTCTGGGCACGGGCTTGCTGCTACTGTGGAAATATAAAAGTGTAAAAAATTAACACTTGTGCGCTCAGTTAATGTCCACAGTTGGAACTCCTATTTTTGCCATAAACATAAATTATTTCATTATATAATAAATCAAAACTTTATTAAATGTTATTTGTATCAATAGTAGAAAAGTTATTAAGTTATATTAAAAAAAAAATAATGAAAATAAAAAACATCAAAAATTGTTCTATAAAATGCACATGTAGCAGTTTTTAGTTCAGTAATTCACTACTCTTTTTATATCCTGATTGTTCTTGGGGAGATTAAATATTGTTTATGTAATTTATCATTCATTTTTCAATATCCTGAGAAATAACTTATCATTCGATTTGCAGAAACGACAAAAGATATTACACGAATTGAACGAACTGAAATCCGGTGAAAATATTGCAGTAAAAGCAGTTATGGATAAAGGTGAAAAATTGTACGCTCATACGTCCCCGGATGGAAGGGAAATTATAAGGCAGCAGTTGAAGTACGTGAATAAAATAAAATATTTAATATCTTACAAGAATTTTATGTAACTCACTTAGTATGCAGGAAAATCGATTATTTTTTTCCTCAATGTTTTAACTTTTTAATTCAAAAATATTTTGAAAATGTCTCAATAAAATTTGAAATTCAATAACAAGAAATGGAAATAATTGCGTTCATTTTACGTTTTTTCCCAGATTGCATAATTTTAAAATTTCAAGTTCATGCTAATTTAAATAAATATGTATTTCGTTATTTTAAAACTTATAAATATTTTTTACTTTGAGACCTTCAATAATTTTGCGTTTATAAAATTTTAAATTGGTTTTTTTCGTTCATTACTAATATGTGCATTTGTTAGAATTTATTCTTTTTCTCTTCTTTGTTTACCTTACCCATTTGGCAAACGTTGCCAGGCAATTTTTTATGTAATTCCTTATTCCGTGTCATTCCAATTAGTTCCCTCATATCATTGATACCAACCCAGCTTTTTTTTGTTGTTAAGCCATAACATTCTCTGCCTATCGTGACTTCGTTTTTCTTCTACTTCTTTTATACAAAAACAAATTTAAAAAAATAAAATAAATAACAGTTTTCGAATAGGTTATTAAATTATTTTGCAATTTTATTATAAAAGCATATATATATATATATATACTCATAAATAAAAAAGCGTTCTTAAATTAAATATTTCAATTTCTAAGAATTTTGTTTTTAAATTTTTAAACACGACTTTCGAATTTTACCTCATTATTTCAAAAAGGTTTTAAAAAAAGAAAAAATCGAAAAACCCTTCTACTATGCACGATAGATTAGTGTTTTATGATTAAAAAATATTAATGCAAATTAAGTTATTAATATTATTAGTATAAAGAAAAAAACTGGTAAGACGCTTCTTTAAGATTAATATGTTTTGTTTTTTTTATCAATTGTAAATACATAATTTTTAACACTCCTTATTTATCTTATTTCACCGTACAGAAATATTTAATACATTGCATAATACCAAATTACTAGTAAAAACAAAATTTTGCATTATGAATAAAAAGGTCAGTTTGAAATACATTCAATTATTTTAATGTAGTTAAGGAAATTTTGCTTAGTTTTATTACTAATTTTTCAAGTGAACAAAAATTGTGTAATTTAAAGAGGGGGAAAATGAATGCCTAGAAAATTACACTTCTAAGGTGAAATACTTTATCTTCGGATAGATTTGTACTGTTCAGTTAAATTTTCCAGTTATTAATAGAATTTATTTGCGGGGAGGTAAAAATGATTCATTACTTTGTTTAACGTTTCGTTTCTTTTTTACGTGTGAGTATCTAAACCGAAAAATAAATCAAAACAAGGCAACGATTATAAATCTCTGTTGAAATATAGGAATTTAAGAGTAAAAAAAAAAAAAAAAAAAAAAATGTGTTCAAGTTAATAAATATTTAAAATTTATTTTATCAGTTTTTTTCTGCAATTAAATAAATAGAACTTATATCATACGCTCCTATTATTTATGAATATTTTAAAACCTACCTACAAGCACTAATTAATTATATTTTATAAATTTCTGTATTAGAACCTTACGCATTGATTGGGATGAATTATCAGAGTTATTACAACAAGGATCAGCATCCCTTGATCAGTATCTATCAAAATATGTTGACTTTTCAATAGCTTATGAAGAACTTAACTCTGTCTTGATTAACTTCCAAACTTGGTTCGGAGATTGCAAAAAATTGTGTAATACTTTGCCTGAAAAAATTACTCGCCACGAGGTAATGACTGGTTTCTTTATTACATATTTGCTGATGATAGAATAAATTTAAAAACGATTTTTTTCAAAATATATCATGTTTCACTTTTGTTAAAAAACAAGCATTTAGGCTGTCCAATTTCACTATAATTTCTTGATTTATAATTATAATTTTGTAAGGCAGAGTTTAAACATGTATGCCTAATACTACCGTAAAGTTATGACACGCAAATTTAACCGAAAGAACTCAGAATGAATCTGAAACGCATTCCTATTCATTTTAATGATAATTGTTCGTATTTCAGAATCATAAAGTGAAACACCAAGAAATAATGAATCAACAAAAATCAATAGAAAATATTCAAAGTTTAATTAACGAATTGAAGAAAACAGCCTCCTCATCAACGATAGAACATCTTTTACCATCGTTACAAGAATCATTTTCTAAAATTGTAAAAGAATCTGAGGTAATTTATTAAATAATAAACGTAAAACAACCGTAACATAAAACGGAGAAATAAATTAATGTTTATATATTTCCATGTGTATATATATATATATTTCGTGTGTAAGCGCATGTGTTAATTAAAAAATCGTGTTCATAGTCCTTGCTGTCAACTTTGGAACAAAATGTAAATAAGCACAATGAGTTTAAAATCACCTGTGAACAATTGAACCAAACAATAAAATCAAAAATGGAGGAATTAAAACAATATGACAACGTATCTGGCGAAAAAACTGAAATTGATGGTAGAATATCAGCCCTAAAGGTAATTGAATTTTTTCGATAAACACACTCGCATATGTAACCTTATAAAAAATAAAAATTTATTTATACGTTAGAAAAATCTACAAATTTTTTTTGGTTTTCTTTAATGGTCACCTTGTTAATGCAAAATTTTTAGGGAAAAGAAATTAAAAATATTTTTTATTATAATGTTAGTCTTACCGAGTTGGAACTTTATGCCATTATAAGTAGTTGAGTATTTAATATTTTTCACCCGCAAAGTCTTTTATCAAAAATATTACTAAAAAAATTGTTAAATAGAATATATTAATCATAAACTCAATAAATCAGTATTTATAATAAAAATAATATTTATTTTGATTTTCTGTTATAATATAAATATCTTTACACTGAGCTAAAAAATTATTTTTAAAAAAATTTTTAACAATTTTATTTCAGTTATTTTATAATAATAATGCAAATTCTCGGTATTTGTCGCATATTTAAATTAAATTTGTTAAATAATAAATTGGAATAAAAATATAATCCTAATTACTCAACAAATAAACCCTTAAAAATATAAATATATTTGGAGCGTATTTTATTATTTAATTAAATATATATAACAAAATTTTTATTGTTATTAAACAGCGTCTCCAAGAATTTGAACCCAAAGCAAAAGAATCATTAGAAAACATTCAGTTACTGTATAAAGAAACGGCGAAGACAACAGCTGAAAAAGGAATTCCGGCCCTTGAAAAAGACCTCGTGAAAACAAACTCAGCTTTAAATAAATATCTTCAAAGATTGGGTATAAAAATTTATTAATTTATATCACCATTTTTTGTTAGTAAAACGAAGAAGTATTATTTTAATTTTCAAAAAAAATTAACATACGTTTACGTGTTTTTGTTATTATATATATGTATATTAATTACAACGTAATTCTTGGGCTGCTCCCATTATAAAAAATGTCCCAATTTTATGTAACTAAAAAATGGCCCAAAAAATGTCTCAATTTTATGTAACGTTTGTTATATTTTAACGCTTCAAACTTTTCTACATCTGTCGTTTTCGAACCAAAAAATGTATCACGTATAAATGTGGCAAATTCTTCGCTATTGCACAGTTCGACGTCCCGTTTTTGTTTCCGCAATTCACGTTTGATTTCGGTAGCGGTTTTCGTTTTTGGAAACATAATGAATACACTTCTTATTACTGTGCATGTTGATGAATAAAAAGTCCCAACATAGGGAGAAGCGTGTAAAGACTATATTGCTAATTTAATAATACGATGTAAATGTAAAAAACGTATTATTTATATGTGTGGTAGTATGTTAAGTTGTTTTAGTAGATTAATAAAATTTATGGTATAAATTATTGTTTGTATTTTTTTTTATTATAAAAAATTGGGACAATTTTTCGTTATAAAATTTAATGGGGCCCGAGCTAAGAATTACGTTGTAAATTTTGACCATTTTATACAAAGTATAGAAGAGAAAGAGACAGAAATGTAAGCAAGAGGAGTCAAGGGGCACAGCCCCTTGCGAGTCCAAAATAGCCGAGTTTATATGTATATATTAAACAAATAATAATATATTTACTAACCATCAATATATTTTTAAATTCGATATACTTACAAAATTTTTAAGGATATACATAACGATCTCTCTATTTCTTTTAAATTATTTATACATTTCTGTCTTTAATGGCAGACCGCTGAATAAATCAGTTCTTTTAAATTATTTTGTTAAAATTATATATTTCCTATATCTGTTTTGTTTTTTTAATCTTTAAAACACTGCAATATCCGTTCAATAATTTGTTTTCATCTTATGCAAACGTATCACATTTTAAAAAATCATATAAATTGGCGGGTTTTTTCTTTAAGTATCGGAAAATGTTCATAGGTTATATTTTTTGATTTTGATTTAAGGGATATTTTTAATTAAAGATTACTGTAATATAAATAAAAATGATTTTAAAAAATAATACATATATATATATATATATGTATATGTTTATATCTATACATATAATTCCTTTATAATTATTAGATCAAATATTATTGAAACTGACGAAAACTTCAAAGGCGTGGGTTCATTTCGACACGGAACTTGAAAGTCTGAATAAATGGCTTCGAGAAATGGAAACAGTCTTTAGAGATCAACAACCACAATCCAGTATGAAAGAAAAAGAACATTTCTTAAACATACTCAAAGAAACCCGAAAACAAATTGCCGATAAAGAAAAACAAATTGATGACTTTGTCGATAAGGGTCATTCGCTGTTGCAGTCTAGTGGACTAGATCGGATTAAACCATTAATCGCGAATTTAACTTCAAGGTATTGTGTGCGAAATTTTTACGCATCGACTACACTGCATGCATTCATAAATTATGATTATAAATAATTCGCGTATATAATATTTTTGAGTAATAATATTATTTTATGAATAAAGTTTACTAATTTTTTACTGTATATTTTTTACATTGTACACGTATTAGATACCAAACATTACTTCAGTCCAGCAAAAACGAAATCAGTAAATTGGAAATAGCCTATCAAAATCACGTGCTTTACGATAAAAAATTGTTGGAAACAAATCAATGGTTAGATTCGTTTGAAAGCCAGTATTCGAAATTAGAACCTTCGAGTGGAAGTGATTTCAAAGAAAAATCTACCGAATTGCAATCTTTAGTTGCCGAAGCCAGTACTGGATCTGTAAAAGTTACCGATTTAATAACGTGCGGCGAACAACTTTTACCGGATACATCGGCCCCGGGACGAGAAATTATTAGAAAACAATTGCGTGATACTAAAGATAGGTAGAAAATTTTGATCAACTTAAGTCTGTAGTGTTTTTTACGTATGTACTTATGTAGCCCGACATGTTTTTAATAAAACGAGTTGTAAGAAAAATTAATTTAATAATTAAAAATTTTGGAATGGTCGACTTTATGTTTAACATAACTAAATTTTTGTAGCTTTTCGTATTCACTATTTTCTTATTTTACGTTAAAACCACGTTACAATTATTCGCAGCTAACATTTCGAATAATTGTGACGTAGTTTTTACTGAAAATAGGTAAATGATGGATAGTTAACTAATTTTTAATTCGTGAATTAATTCTCAAGTCAAAAATTAAGTAAGATGTCCCTGTTAACACAAAAAATAAGTAGGTAATGAAGAGGTTGAAAATTACTATTTTAATACGTGTCCCATTGAGGTAAATATCAGTTAAAAGAAAAATTGTGAAAATTTTTCTTCCAAAGACCTACCGATTTTAACAAGAAATATTTTCTCCTTAGATGGGATTCCTTAGAACGCGGTCTAAAAGCGAAGGAAAAATCTTTCGCTAATCTAATCATTCAATGGAATTCGTATCAAGATTTGTACTCACAAATATCAAAATGGATAAAACAAATGGAAAAAGCTGTTCAACAGGATAAAGATTCACCATGGTATAACATTCAAGAACTTCGTTCGAAATTATTAAAAGAAAAGGTACACAGCATGTATTACATCCTAGTATTTAGTGAGAAATGGAAAAAAAATGTATCACCGTTTCTGTATAATTCATGTAAAAATGTTAATTTAAAAAATAAGTTGAAATAAAATGAAAATCAATTTTTTTTCTTGAAATACTTATAGTGGAAAAAATAAGTTTTATCTACTCTCAGCTATCTATAATAAAATTCAGTGCATTTCCGACTTTTTTTCATTTTCGCGTACTAATTTTAATTCTAAGAACATTGCGGTCTTCCTTTTGGATTTTTTATGAATTCGTATTCTTATGAAGAAAAAAAGTTGTTAAATTTATTCATTTATTAACGCGCTCACGTAAGTGTGTAAAAATGTTTATATTAAGAAATTAGTTTCGCATTACTTTCCGTAATATTATTAACACATTATCTAAATGAATTTGGTTTTTAGGTATAGTATTAATTAAGTTTCTAGACTGAAAAATGAGATCACTAGCAAACTAAAACAAAACAGGTTTGTTAATTCAAAACAACACTTGTAACTGTATAAAAACGTCATTGTTTTGTTCCAAAATTTCAGACGATGCTGCAAGAATTCTTGTCCCGCAAACGAACGATAGAAATGTTCAAGGAAAAATCGGACTTAATTAACGGAACAGCTGCTGAGAAAAAATTTTCTGAGGATAAAACTCCGCAGTCTTTTATAACGCAGTATGAATCGTTGGTACAAATATTGTCCAGTACCATATCGTCGAATGAAAAATCTTTGGATAACATTCAAGAGTTTCAGCAGACTGTTAAAGATTTCCAAGATGAACAAAAACATTTATGGGATTCATTGTCTTCTTATACTGGTAAGAAATTTGTCACGTGTATTAAATATTGTTGTTTTTCTTCGATGTATATAATCAAAACTAATATAAATAAATTAAAAACGCAAATTATACGAAATAAAACAATGATTGAAAAATCATGCAATGGAAGTTATTACGGAAGTGTTTTATGAAAGCTATTGACGAAATATGCAAGTTACGACGTAAAACATTTTAAGAGACGAAATCAGAAATTGTTACGCAAACCATAAATTTAAAAATTGCATCGTCAATTAAAACCGGTTCTTCTATAAGAATTATAGAACATCATCATGTAGGAGTCTGGAGGGTATATCCATGGAAAGGTCCAAAAGATTGAGTTTATATGTATGTATGCATAAATATATATATATATATATATATATATATATATAACTTCCTTTTGACTAGTTTAATACTGTAACATCCGCATAATGTAGGCAATCTTTCGATTTTAAAAGTATTTTCAAATTTTTCCCATTAATTTTTTTTTTATTTCTTCATCCTAACGTCGTGTTCTGCGCATAGTAGCTCTGATGATTAGATAACCCTTGTAGCAGTCATCACGATCCATTCCTATACTTTCTACACATCCTTGTTGACTTTCTTATATTAACTTTTACTTTCCCTTTTATTACATCTGTCCACTGTGCCGGAAATCATCCAGGTTTTTTATAACCATTTATCTTTCTCTGTAAAACTTTCTCAAAGTACTATCCTCTGCTGATGTAGCCAAAAAATTTCAATATACATTTACCTGTGGTATTGGAAAGTCTTCGAACTGACATCGTTTTATTAAAAACCAATTCGTTTGTTTAGCGCGCGGTCCAAAGAATTTTCAACATCTGCCACCCGCACAATACTCCGGGCGTATAGATTTACGATTTAATGATCTTATTGTCCAACCCTCACTGGTGTGTATTAGTACAAAAAATACAAATGCATTTACCAAATCTATTTTATTTTTTCGCGTTATTTATTTATCATGCTAATTACATCCTTTACCTAAACAAATTTCAGTGTAGCGATTCTCAGTGTAACTTCCTGTACTGAAACATGTTCTAAGTTAGAATATTCCTGTACAGGCCTTTTTAAGCTAATAGCCGTTATATCACGTATACCACAAATTACAATCGGTTTTACGTCGCTTTATATATCATGCCATTACTGATATGTATTATAATAAACGCTTGCGCGCATATACTGGGCACTCAGGGCGAGAATAATCAAATTTACCTTTCCACATGATAACAAAGTATACTATTTCTTAATATGGTTAATTTTTATTTTTAACAAAACGTAATGTAGCAGCAGTCAGTTTTTCGTGGCAATAGTAGCAGAAAACAAAAATATTCTCTCTTAGACAATTTAAAAAAAATAAATAAAAAGTTTAAAATTATTTTACATGTTGTTTCAGATTATACCGGAAACCGAGAAATGTTGCAAAAACGATTTAATAAGGTAAATGATATAAAAGAATCATTACCATCGTACGAAAGCAAACTTCACTATATTGATGATTACGTCACGAAAATTCCTGATAGTGTACCTTCCCATTACAAAGAATTGATGACCCGTGATGTTGCTAATCTCAAGTAAGCTGTATATTTAATCAGAAATTATTAGAATACATCAAGATACCATGAACTTACACATATTTGGTGAAATATTTTCAATTTAAAAAGAGAATTTGAAATTTAAAATTTAAGAGTAAAATAAACTGTTCTACAAGGGTGTTCAATAAAGATTATCATCACTACCGAAGCTAAACAACGAGAATGGGGATAGTTAGAATTGATGAAGAATTAAGCAGGGGGAAAAAAGCATCGGACAGGGTAGGGCAAGTAACCATTTTAGCTCCGCTGCTTTTTCTGATTTATGCCAACTCCCTTTATAAGTATGTTAAAAATTCGACGGTTTATGCTTATGCCGATGATATACGCTGGCAATTGAGTATCATAATATTCATACAGCCTAGAAACTTTTTCAGGAGGATGTAGATATAATATGTAGAAGAGCGCATGCGGCTCACAAACTAAAGCAACTAAAAACCTTCAGTATGCTTTAGACTGTGTATCAAACTGGACGGAAAATTGGAAAATCAAGCCTAATAAGCAAAAATCTATCCACACCACTTTCGCCCGTCGTAAACGAGATCCGCGTCATGTAGTGTTCATAAATAGACGACAAGTGCCAATCTCCGGTTCAGCAAAATACTTGGGTGTGTATCTAGATGCGAAGCTGACTTGGAAAACTCACGTTGTGTCAAAAGCTCAGCAGATTCGAAAAAAAACACGTGAAATGTATTAGCTTGTCGGGCGAAATTTCAAAATGAAGCTTGAAAACAAACGTTTCATTTATGAAACCATCGTAAAACCGATTTGGACTTATGGGATACAGATGTGGAGATTAATCAAAACATCAAACAGAAATATTATTAAAGCAGCCTAAAATAAATTCTCCCGTATGATAACCAATGCTCGATGGTTCCAACGGAACGGATCTTTACATACTGATTTAAAAAGATCAAATGGGTGGACGAAGTCAGTAAAAACTTTGCCCATCGTCACGAAGAAAGACTCCATATCCATTTGAACCCAGAAGCATTGGACCTTTTGCTTACTTCAGAAGATGCAAGATGGCTTAAATGTTTTAAACCGAGCGACCTAGTCGTGTTGTAAATTTTTATTGTTTCATTATATGTATGTGTATATAAACGCGCAAAGAATAGATAGTGATCTATTCCTTTGTAACGTGTTAATTTACTTTTAGTTATAAATGTTACTTATTTAAAAATAGTTCTAAGAATGTAATAACCATACAATTCCCTTAAGGGTCTGTTTTACAAAAAAAAATTATGAGCAAAGATTACTTTATTCATTGTTTTGTTTTCTTTCATATGTTAAACCTTTGGCATGGTTAGATTTTAGTCGTCATTACACATCTTATAGCCGACTAGTGTGTTTTAAGACGACTACCCGGCACAACATCTTCATAGTTCCATTATATCCAAGTGAAAATGCATATAATGTTATATGGAAGTGTTCATATTTAATAATTAGTATTTAAATTCCTCTGGATCAATATCTTCACTGAACGAATCTATTATAAATAAATAACTGATTGAATTGTTTATTAGATTCGATTTTGAGAAATTCGTTACCGCTTTGAATGATGTAGAGCAAGGTATAATGAAACATCTGGATCAATGGAATCAATACGAAACTACTTTACAACAACTGGTAACTTGGCTCAATGACGCTGAAACGGTACTAAAGGCCTACACCGAACTGTCCACATTGGAAGAAAAATTAGAGCAACTAAACAACTACCAGGTAAAGGGGCAAAAAATTTAAATTACGTTTTACCATTTACCATTTCTATTTTTTTTCATTGGGCTTGATGAAAGTTGTTTCCGTTTGTTTTTCGTGTTTGTATACGAACAGATAAAGTACCATATTGAAAGAATTCTGATATTTTTTCCTGTTCCGTAAGTTCTACCGACACAGTTTACTTTTCTTTAGGTCCCTAATCCGGCATCTAAAGAATTTGGAATTCTGGATTTTTTCGAATGACTTAAAAGGGTAACGAGTATCAAATCCCTTCGAGCATTAGGCTTTTGTGATTCATTGAATCAATACGCGACAAAAAATAAATCAATAAATGGACAAAAAATAAAGATAGATAAATAATAGTGCCACGACGTAACCCCTATTTTTTCCACGGATCCGAAGCGAGGTCCCTCTCGGAGAAGTATCACCCCGACACACGTTCGAGTGTTACCTACGAACTATCGGCTCAAAAGGAAAAAGGACAACAAAAGTTGCCAACAACAAAATACTGACGGATGTACGACGCCACTCCGTTTCGGTTTTCTTCTCTCGGCCAATAATGACGGAATAAAACTCTTTTGACAAACACGAACATATTTCTTTAAACGTGAACAATAGAGAAACTGTCTAAACAATAACGACCTTCTATTAGAAAAAATGATAGTAATGAAATCAAAATTGGACATAATAAACGATATGGCACAGCTAGATGTATAGGGGTAAACGACATGTGGCGCGACGTAGACTAGAAAATTTTGCGTACACGACTGTAACAGCAACTAGATCAACGACAGCAAAACAATGACATAAACAATGTGACCGAAAAGTAATTAATGCAAAAAGCTACGTGCCCAGAAATCGATAAACGAGTCATTGTACGCACTACCCGCTACCCTCCCTGATTTTCAGCGGGAATTATAAAATAATTTTTACAAAAGAATAATTTCTAATTCAACATCGTCACATGATAGCGCCATAAATACCGAATCTGTATCAATATACACTTCGCTATTCTTGAAATGTATGCATGTGGATTGTGTATGTGTGTGCTTGTACACTTATGGTAGTGTAGCGTATTGTTGCTGATCAATATGTAATTGTACAATTCTGTTGTTTATTATATATATTTTATATATATATATGTTTTTGTGTATTTGGGTTTTGTATTCATTTTTTACAATAGAAAAATATATAACGGGATTTATGAGTGATAACGGATTAGCGTAGTTAGCGTAAACTATCGTACATCAATTAATCTACGTAAGAATTTGTAATGAATTATTTAATTGTTCTCGATCGATTAATTATCTAGGATCAAGATAAACTAATTGAAGGTAAAACGCAAGCAGTTAAAGAATTAATTACTTTAGTGGATCATTTAGAACAAGTAAGAATTTTAACGGTTGCTTTGAAGGTGCATTTAGATTTCAATACATTCTCATAATTGACCGCTACTTCTCTGCTTTGCATTTTACATTTTAACTGTTATGCTTCATATACGCCAGCTAATTCTATATTAATTTCTCTCGAAACATAGTCAATTTTATTTCGCTGATTAAACTTCTTATACACATACATACCAAACATATTTTTCTTTCATTTCACAATTTATTACTAATTTTTTTAATACGAATAATTTAGTTAGTTTTTTCTAATGTACACGCTATAAAAGAAATTCTAAAATACATTAAAATTACATTAAGTAAGTGAAACGGTTCCTATATCTTTAACCAAACTTAGGCGATTCTAAAATAATATTCGCGATGTAATTTTTTTTTTTTTTTTTTTTTTGAAGCGACTTTATTTTGTTAGATTTCCTTAGTACTCAATTATTTTGGTTCAGGTTAGATAGACTTGATTATAATCCAAATCTGAAACAAGAGTTTAGTAGCTGAGCTCTTTAACGATTGAACTGATATGAATCACTTTTAATAATATTTTTTGCACTAACCATCATAAATTTTCTGCTTAACGATATGCTTCTTAGCGTAAAAATATCTTACTGATTCGCTGCGATATTCACTTCTAAACTTTCGTTCCTTATTTTGTTTTTCTTCGTTTTTTATGCGATAAATTTCTTTCTCCATTTCCCTCAATCTTACGCTTGCATCCTGTTATACTTGTAATAACCCGGCATCATTCATTCCTTACATTTTTTTTCTTTCTTTTTAAAAATAACGTACTTTTCAGATGTAAACGATAGGAAATATGTTTGTCGCAATATTTTAGAAATTCTACACGGACACGGTTTACATAATTCTAAAGCATTGAACAGAAACTTTAATTTTGAAAAAATTTTATGTTTAAATTTTATATGTTCGAGTTTGCATGTAAAGAAGGTACTATTTGCTCGTATTAAAAAGGTGAAAGTGTCATAGCATGCTTTAACTAATCATATTCATAGGATAAGATCTGTTTCATTCAACTTCATTCTGCAAATTAGATTATTACCACATACTGCACAGCTCAATATACTTTATTTCTACTAACTAAACGTAATGCTGTAAAATTAATATGTACATAACTGTTTCATTTTAAATAACCCAACTATTTCATTAATTTCATTTTTTTTTCTCATTATTGGTAACTATTAATACTTCTTTCTAGTTATTTAATATGTTTTCTTTTAATTTTTCGTAAATTATATTTATAGTTTATAAGCAAAGATAAATCAGTAATAATAATGCAAATCTGAAATAAGTAAAAGAGGACTTGGCGATCTAATTATCAAATGAAAAAAACACAATATTAACTAATTCTGACTAAAGTGTTCTAGCTTAGAGCAGCTGTGTAGCTGAATATACTCTGATTACAACTTAAAGCTAAAAAGTATTTTGGTTCTTACTTAGATATTGAAACTATTTATTTCGAGTCTTAAAAATGATTCAGTGACGCGATGAAGAAATACAACTTACCGTTTATTAAATGAAGAATTCACCAGCTGACGAATGAAAAAGAAAAGAGATTAATTTAATCAAGTGCATATTACCAAGTTCATAAATTAGTAGAAAAAAATTAGTAGAATATAGTTTAATTAAAATTAAACAACGACCGTGGTGTGCAGCACTGAAGAAATCATCTAAAATCTTTAATATGATTGATATTTCTTGCGTATTATTGAAGGGCACATGTCAACTGTGCACATGTTGATGAAAATTTACAATAGTGGTTGTATAAACGCAATAAAGCAGTAATCTTTAAGGCAATCTGTTCCTTATGGTGTTTACTGCGTCCTCTCTCTTCCATTTTTTCCTTTGCTAGCTTCTTTCATTTACTTAATTTCTAAACTTTTTCCAATATTACCTTCGTCTCCTTTAATTCCTCGCGTTGGGTACGCGCTCACTGCGTGACATGCCTAGGGGAAAAAACAGACAAAACGAAGCAATTAAAAAGGTATGCGTATTTTTTGCTTTACCTTATATATGTATCTAACACAGTGTTTAAAGGTTACATTTATTTGATTAAAATCGATTACCATGCAAGTAAGAAGATTAATCCAATTCAAACCTATAAACATAATATTTGGATAAAATTCCCGTTGTTATGATTTGTTCATAAAATTTACTAAATAATCACCTTGTTAGTTGTAAATTAGAATATTAGGAAATTTATCAATTAAATAATATTTCGTTTTCCGTAAAAATTTTATTTTATTCCGAACGAATACCATAATTTTTAGGCAAAACGTTAAACTACGTAAGTGCAGACTTATTATAGAAGTTGATAAAACTACTTTTGTAGTTTTAAAAAAAGAAAAAAAAAAGTAAAACAAACGAAAAGGAATGTACAATATTTATTAATCGTTAACATACTATTAATTGAAGAAACTTATTAAAACCTTATTTTTTTCATAATACAGTTTTTGTAAGATCGCATTTATAAATTAATAATCAATTATGTTTAAAAGCAGGAAGTGAAAATTTCACGCTTGCTTTCTATTTAAATTTACTGATTTACACAAGCATAATTTACTTACTATAAATTATCATTATTTTGCGGTAAATAGTGTAAATTTCATTCCAGTGAAAAATCTCGATGTTACAAGTACCATTAAAATTTGATTTTTTTTGTGAAGTTCCTTTATTTATGATTAAAGAGTATCGACTCTTCTGTTAAGTTATAAAATTAGTGAAAATTCTCGAAAATATGATATTTTAGAACTAATTTTATGAAATTACATTTATTTTATGTACGCATTTAATTCCCCATAGCAGAAATGTAATAAATAAAAAGTTACTTATCCTCGTTATATATAACATTATTATAACGGAAAAAATAATCGTTTCAAGAATATTACGTCTTCTAACATCAACAAAACTATTTTCACTAATTTCGCAACGAATTCATGTGATTTATAGTCGTTGGCTGTTCATGTACGACAAGTCGAACCGGTAACGGAAAAAGTTACCGAAGATACAACAGAACTTAGTCAGAATGGTGAATTAGGTGCACAATTATCAAGCAATGTACAACATTTATCATCCCGATTTCAAACGATAAAAAGAACATCAAAGGTATGTCTGTCGACTTTCTTAAAGTCCTTATTTATTATTCACGCAAATGTTGAACGAATTGAAACAATTTTTATCATTTGCAGGAAATAGTGAAAAAATGTCAACAAGCAGTGAAAGAACATAGCGCGTATCTGGAGAAGTATTCGGAGTTTAAAAAATGGTTGATTAATTCTGAGAAATTGTACAAGAATTTTGCAAAGTCAATTTCGTCTACCATTCAACAAAATGAAATTCTGAAACAAATCGCAACATTGAAAAATCTGATCGCCGAAAAACCGGATGCTATATTGCGATTAACTAATGTGGCCGAATTAGGGGAAAAATTGTATCCTTCCACGGCCACCGAGGGCAGGGAAACAATTCGTTTACAAATTGAAGATATACAACAAAGATTTGAATCATTGTACGATCAGATTGAAAAGTCCGAAAGGGACTTAAATGCTAATTTATCAAAGTAATTATCTTTTTTCGAAATAAAAATACAAGAGACATAATTGCAATCGGTAAAAATTTAATGTGTAAAATTAAAATAATAACAGCATGGTGTTCTTGTACTTAATAATTTTTTTTTTCAAGAACAATGTATAATACGACGATATTCGCCACGTCACTGTAAATTATGTCGTAAAATTTTGTTTTGTTTCGTGTTTTTTTTTAGGTGGACTGGTTTTGAAGAAAGTTTGACTATATTACAAAGTTGGCTTGTCGAAATCGAACGGAAACTCGTTAACGAACCCAAATTGCGAGCTACTTTAGATGAAAAACGTGCTCAGTTGCAGGACTATCACTTATTACTGAACGAAACAGTAAGGCACAGTCACGATGTTAAAGGATTGAACGAATCTTCTAAAGATTTACCACAAAAGTCGGAGGATATCGAAAAGAGGTTACTCTCAGTTACCTCGAAATATGATGCAATTTTAAAACAAGCCCAGGTAATTTTTTATCATTTTGATTTTATGTTAGAAAAATCCTCTTAATAAATAATTATAAATATTTCATTGAATAACAGAAATATACTGTCGCGCGATTTTCCTTTCCTCTTTAACGTCGTCCTTCTCGCGCGTATTTCGAAAAATTTTTAAATTTTCGAGTGCCCTCGTAATTTTGACTTTTTTGTTGACAGCCTTTTAAATTTTCACTGTATTTATTATTTAAACTCATTGTTATACATAACTTTTAAATTTTATTAATTTTGTCGCTCTGTTCATAATTTTAATAAAAAATATTTTTTAATTTATTACGGCAGAACTCTCACCGCCTAGCTTCCACCTTCGGTATTAATGAATTTAAAAGAACTCGATATATCTTTTCTTTCCCTCAAAAATAATCCGTTTGAATAATTCCGTTAATGCTTTTCTTTCTCTTCCTATCTCTAAATATCTTCTTTCTAAATTTTACATAATACAATATCAGTCACCTCGATTTTGTCTCGATGTCCTTGAATTTTTTTCAAATTTTAGCAAAATTCTGCTGAATTTCATTCGCCTTTCTTGTTTATTCGTAGATCTAATTTACGCTATCGCTTCTTTTTTAAAGTTTACCCTTTGCGTATACTTTTCCTTTGTTGCCATTTCGTTTATAAAGTCTAACGCTCTTTACTCCTAATAAAATCTTATATCTTTTCGTTTTAGATGTTTTCGTCTAACACATTTTCACCTTAATAAAAAGGCTTCTATTTAACTTGGCCTTCGTGTTTATACTCTTGTATTCTTGTAAATCTTGGAACGCTAAGAAAATGACAAGGCCATAAAAATTGGCGCCTAGATAGATGCGGTCCTTTTTCGAAAAAAATTTTAGGAAGACGTTACTTCTAATCATTGTTGTATGCGTATAATTATGGTGTTTTAGGTTAGAAAAGACTGATAAAAAAGTGCGATTTAAATAAATATCCAACCAATTATTTCTAGAGCTAGTGACGTACTGTTCAGATAATTTTTTTCGTTCCTCTTTTACACTTTCATTCGTATAAAGAAAAAAATAATCTGTAATGTATGAAAATTGTAATAAATATTTCGTAAATTAAAAATAATCTTTTACTCCTCAAATGTAACTGAAAATTACAAAAAAAAAAAAAAAAAAAAAAATAAAGAGATAGGCTTTTATTTATTAATGCGATAAAAGTAAAAAAAAAATTTTCACAAATCTATCAAATTGTGATATTTCTTAAAGGAATTAAATAGAAGCGTTGATCGAAAAAATAACATTTCGTTTCACTGTGTATCATTGCTTTTACTCGTTATTTTAAAATATCCTAATTTGATAGGCCTACAAAAATTATTTTCATTATTTTTATTAAAATTAAATAAATAAAAGCCTTTCTTTAAATTTTTTTTATTAGCGTGATTAATGGGATTTTTTAAATATCAATTTAATTATTTTAGAATAAAATAGGGGATCATTTCATTGGTTTATTCTAATCGTATGGTACGTGAAATATCGAAAAAAAAAAAATAGGAGGTAATTCTACCCATCCTTTTCCATCTATTTACGGATTTTGATTTTGTGGCAATTGTACCGGTATTTTCGTTAATGAGTATTTCAGCGTAATATTTTGAAAACATGTATTTTAAAACATCTTTGTGCATGACATACATTAATCTATTTTTAATGTCCTTTTAGAAATTTATATCAACAACGAAGAAGTATGTTATATTTACTTTTTCTTTTTCTCTAATATATTCCGCTGTAAGAAATTACTCTTTTTTTTTTTATTAACGCGTACGGTGCTAAACATGAACATAATTGTACTGATCTAACTTTCGAAGCATTATTTTTATCTGTAATAAATAAACCATAAACTAGGCTAAGCTGTTCATATAGCCACAATGGCCACAAAAGTTTATTTATTTTTAGGTATTTTTCTCTTTTTTTAATAATGAACACTAATTTTCTTGTTTAGTAATCTATGAAATGTTTTTTTTTTTAATTTAGAATCTCGTAAAACAGTATGAAAAAATAGTAAATGACCACGAACAATATACGAAAGCGGTACAGGAAGCTCAAGAATGGTTAGAATCAACTAATAATGCCGTTGTTCTATGGGGAGACGCCGATCTAGAAAAATCATCTATAGAAAATAATATTAAAAAATTAGAGGTACGCTTACCAGTCAGTAGCTAACGTTAAAACGTTTAAATAACTCAGTAAATTATTAAAACTAATAGGTTACGTTTTGTATTTAAAAAAAAAACAAATATGGACTTTTATGTTTTCATTTTTCCCTTAATTTCATATTACAGTATCTTAATTTATAAATATATTTATAAAGCTGTTGGTTATATATTGTCGACCAATTTCTACTTTATAAATTTATTCTACTTTCGTTGTGCGTTTTAATCTGATAAATTAATGTATTTCTTGTAACAGAATTTACAGGCAACGTTACCTGACGAAAGAAGCAGAATAGATAACGTACGAATTTTAGGCGAAAAAGTGTTACCAGATACTAGCAGTGAAGGAGCCGCGAATATTAGATCTCAAATTGATACATCCCAACAGGACTGGGAAACTTTATCTGTACTGATTGGGTAAAATAACAAAATTACGTTTTATTTCCTCATCGTTATAAAAATTGTTAGTCTTTAAATGTTTCCGAATAATTTTCAACGTAAATTTTTCGCTATTCAATACAATTTACTTTCAAAAAAAATATTTTTCCTCTAAATGTAGTACATTTATTTATATACTATTCTTACACTTTTCCCCGCAGTAATGCGATAAATAACCTGAAAGGAAAGCTTCATCAATGGAAAGAGTACGAACAGTTGAAGGACTCTTGTTCAGCGTGGTTGCAACAGACGGAAACATCAATAAATTCAATAGACTTAAAGGCAACTTGTCAAGAAAAATCACAGCAGTTAGAAATTTTAAAAGTAAATAGTTCATTTCACTTTTACTTTATGTTAAAATAAAACTGTGATAGAGTTCATTTAATGTATTATTTTATTAATCAGTAGGATTAACCATATCAAATAAAAATGTTATCGCAGACCGATTTGCTTTTAAAAAGTAAAAAACATAAATAAGAACTTATAAATTAATTTTATTTTAATTATTTACTTCTAATTTATTTGTCTCGTTGCTATTATTATTAGTTCGTGGTTGATTTAAAAAAGTTATTTCATTACTTTTATGTATTATTTTTTCTTTATTTGAAATAATTTCCAATTTTCTACTTCACCCGGCAATACGTCTTTAAGAGGTTCAACTTTTAATTTTACTATTTTCATTTTTTTACGTTTTTCCATGGATTTTTTTAATATTGATTTTTAGAAATTACAAGGTGAAGTACGCGCCAAAGAAATCGAAATTGATTCGTTAACGGCACAATCACAACAGTTACATTCTACGAGTGGCGCTCCCAGGTCATTTTCCGTCATTGAAATTGGACAAAAATATCATCAGCTGTCTATTCTGATCAAGGTAACTAACGTAATTAGTTATTGCCGTTAGGATGAACGATATAAATTTTTAATAAGTAAGTTTATGTCTAAAATTCCCCGATTATTCTTAAATAGGATTTAACTAATCGCTGGAAGCAATACGTTACCGATCATTTAGAATATGACAAACAAATTAAGGAAAATACGCAATGGTTAGAAGGCATAAAAACCAAGCTGGAATATTCTTCCGATCTGAGCGCATCGTCGCAGGGAGATTTAGAGCAGAAGTTGGGTACTATACACGTAAGTATTCATGGATCATTTTACAACTTATTAAATTATCGGTTCGTAGATAAATCGCTATTATTTCTTACGGTATTTTTTAAAATTAGGATTTGTTATTATACAAAGAAGAAGGTTACAGTAAAATACAGAACTGCGTTGAGTTAGCGCACAGTGTTTTGGCAAATACTGCCCCAGCGGGACATGAAACTATTAACAACAGTCTAGAACGATTACAAGAGCAATGGAATTCGCTAGCTGCAAAAATGATCGAAACGAAGGTACCGATATTAACTTTATTTTTAATTTATTTAAAAAAATTTTTGTCGTTGAATTATGATTTATATATGGTAAAAGTTTACACGTATTTTATGTTTCGTAAATTGTAATATTTTAATTATTTCCGTTCGTTTTGTAACAAGCAGCAATATCATTTACAAGACATTGTTAATAATTTTACGCGAATTTTATTTATTTCATCATGTTCACTGTATGGTACTATTAAATAACACGTAGAGATCTTTTTTCAGATCATAAATTTCTTTACAACAATTCGGTAAAATATTAATTTGAAAAATTAATTATCACGCTACTTTTTTGTATATAAAGAAATTTTAACATAATTAGGATACATCTTCTGGTAATTTCTTTAAATAATATTTTAAAAATTATTAAACACTAAACACAGAAGTATTTATTAAAAATCAAAAACCAAAAAATTCAAAAAATATTTCGACCCGAAACACGTCGAGATATTTTTTGAATTTTTTGGTTTTTGATTTTTAATAAATACTTCTGTGTTTAGTGTTTAATAATTGTTAAAATATTATATATAAAAATTACCAAAAAAATTGCCGCTATTTAAAGTTTTGTAATTTTTGTTTCCTCAAAATTTTTTATCTACTTCGCGGATTGACAATATCGAATAAAACAAAAATATCGCTCACTGTTACAGACAGTGTACAGAACGCGCGCATTTATTACCGCCGTTAGAAAAAGTAAATTATTCTTCGCTTAATCGTACAAATTAAATGATGAAAAAAATATGGAAAATTCATGGAAATAAGATATTTATTATAGGCTGGGTAATTATGTTCCGGAAACATTTACGAAGTAAACTCGAATGAAATCTATTAAAATTCCTGCGACAATAGTGATGTTTGACCAAATTTTAGAATAAATTATAATTTTCTTTATAACTAAAACACGAAATAAATTGCTACGAAGACTAGATAAAATTTTTGACTAGTTTTTTTTACGAAACACGAGTAACATTTATGATTTTCGACAAAATATCATACGTAGCACGACTGAACAGTTAAACTTCGACGACTGATACCGAAACCTCTATCTCAATCACTAGTTTCTGTACATACACAGGTTGTTTGAAAACAACTTGCATTTAATTGTTTATTCAAAGGCAACACTGCGTAAAGGGTTGACAACCGTGTTAGGGTGTAATATGGTTAAATACGAGTAACTGGTAAAAATTTCAAGTCGCGAGGTCGGTTAGTTCTCGATTTATTCGACTGTATGTACGAACGCGCGTCCATTCGTTTTTGTTTCCTTTTGAAAAAAACTGCGACTGAGACTTATGAGATGTTAAAGGAAGCATATGGAGATGAGTTGTCGCTGTCCAGACGAACTGTCGTTGGGTGGCATCGCCAATTTAAGGAGGGTCAGAGATCGAAGGACCTCAGAGCTCCTGCGAAGCATACTTCAAAACCTTAAACGGGGATGATTTTACCAAAACATACAAAAAATGGTTAGAACGTTGGAATAATTGTATCTCGAGTAATGGCAAATATTTTGAAAAAGACCCGAAACTACGTAAACTTGTATAATTTTCGAAAATAAAGCGATTTTTGTACTCAAAATGTGTTCTTTTTTTCAAAGGTAAGAAATTTGGTATTTTTTCACAGTACTCATTTTTTGAAATCTTTACTTAAAATTATCGGATTTGAATGAAATTTCGACTCAAAAAATTCGAAATTTCATCCTCTATTCGATTTTAGCGTCGTTGACCTCATTTGCAGTGTTTCCAATTTTACATCGTAAAATTTCAAAAGTGGAACGCAAAAATCGACCAAGGCTCACTCAAAACGCTCTAGTTCGGCACAGAATTGACCTAGGTTCAAAAAAAATTTCTGGTGATGTAGAATTAGACATACTACAACCCACCATATTTGCCAACCCCGTACGCAGTGTTACCTCTGAATAAAAAATTGAGTACAAATTGTTTTCAAACAACCTATGTATAATAATTTACCGTTATTCGCGCTGTGCTGTACTTACCTACCGATATACTCTAGTATTATACGTATGCATATGTTTTCATATACACACGTATAATATAACCCCTCTAAGTAGTGTACAGGAGTTTGCAACGGCATCATATTCACGCACCCTCCTGCAATCGACAGCTTCGTCGAAAGAGAATTTCAAAATTCCCAAATGAAATCTATGTACGGCCGCTCGTCTATCTGTCTATAGATATATATCGACCAGCAATGACGATGATGGTGATAATATTCTGCTTAATTTTATTTACATGGGTATTAATGCAAAAGATAGTGCCACAAACCCCTATTCGTATCGGTATATATATATATACTATTTTTATTTTTTGAATTATTTCCAGTTGTATGTTGATTTCCATATTACAATCGTTTTCTTTTAATAAATTTTCTTCGTGTCGAAGTATAATTTTCTAAAACTATTAATTTGTTAATACTTAAATTGATTTTGATACTTACTGATATATCATTGATTGTAATTAAAGAAGTCGGTATTGTTTTATAGCAAATCGTCAATAATATTAGGAATTAAGTAATAGAATATTTTATCGTTATGATTTTAACGCTGAAACAAAAAGTAAACTGGTATCCGCATAAAAAATATTCTTTACATTGTATTATTACTGATCCTAACAATACTTCAGTTTATTTATTTGTAATATTCTAGAAATGGTCAACTTTAAAAACTAAGTAAAAATGATATACAAAAAAACTTGTTTTGGTGACTGTAAAAACCGACAGGAACTATTTTTAATTGATGAACAAACAATAACTAATTCGTTTTAATATTCATCATTACATCTACTCTTTTCATAACAGAAGTACTTTTATTTTAAAATATTTTATCCTTTTTTTAAGGAAAAAACTGAATTCCTTATAAAGAATATTTTCCGTGTTGACATCAGAAAATACTGAATATAGTTACTCTAAACTGCGTTAATTAGAAATAAATAAATTATCGTTTTAACGGTTAATAACTTTAACAAACGTATTTATAGTACGAACTAATAAAGCTATTTTACTAAGTTTGAACTATTCGTTCTTTTCTGTAGAGGGTTTTAGACGATTTGATTCAAAAATGGGTTGGATTCTTAGAACAAATACAACAGCTGCATTCAATAAGCGAAATTATAGAAAAAGCTTTACCAGATATAACTCAGTTTCAATCTACATTACCAGAAAAAAGATTACAACTGGAAAAAATTAAGGTATGCTATTTAATCATTCCACTTGTTTCATGTGCGTTGACAATAAGTAATATTAATTTCAACATAACACGCTATAGCAAAGTTCCAAAAATGCAGGCTTACAAAACGTGTAGGATACAGGATGATTAGATTGAAATTTTTCCATATTTATAATTAAAGTGAAGTTTTCTGTCACTCTTTTCCATGAGTCCCCTCGTAAAACAATAATAGAAATTCTCTCAACTATTTTTATCATTATATATAGGAACGAAGTGTGGAATTGTAGGAAATTTTAACAATTTCACCATATCTCTAAAACTGTAAAAAAAAAACCATCAATGCTTAAAACTAACATTTAGCCTTACGTATGCCTTGCAGAAATTACGGAAAAATAATTGCTCATCGATTACTGTAGAAACTAGGAACCAAGAATCTTCTAATCAATATACACCTTCCGTCATGTTCCATTCGCCAATATATGTGATAGTAGATGCACGTAATTCTTAGTTGCATTATTTGACGAAACTAAAAGAAAGTATGAGAGCAGTTATTGTATGGAAATTTTCTTTAAAGACATTCTACAATTTTTCCTACATCATCAATTATCTAAGCATACTGGTTAACCGAAAACATCAAACAAAAACACAAACTTTGCAAATGTACACATATTCGTTATCGGAAAAGGAATCATATTACGATCTACGTATATTTCCAACTATACAGAGAATAGCGTATCTTCAGCATAATACTAATTGATCAAACAAATAATGCAGCTGATCAACAGACACGTTCTTCACATTATGCATATGTCAAGCATGAATCATTTTGGAATAAAAAGAAAATGGCAGATAAAAGACTTCAAAAGATGCCCATTTTCTTCTCCTTATGAAACTTACTTCAGTGTTAAATGAAAAATCATGCAGTTAAGGAACTTCCGGCGTCAAAACATGCACATTGTGAAGTTAACTCCCGACTGACCTGTACTGAGTCTATTTAACACGTTTTTGTAGTCGCAATGTTGTGCATGGCAAGTTAATCAGTACTTAAATGAAACAAATGGAAAATAAAAACCGCCTTTATTGCACTATGTAATTGACCTATTACTATTATTATTATTATATATATATATATATATATATATATATATATATTTTTTAAGAATATATTTTGCAAATAGTAAAACAAACAACAAATGATAACTAAAAGTATATACTTATCATGGAAACGTTTTCAAGCAAAGCCGACCTTCAGTTGGAAAAGGAAAACACAAACATAGAATCGATATAAAAATTTTGTCTGCGACATATGTGTTTTCCTTTTCCGGCTCAAAATGAGTTTTGCCTGGAAACGTTTTTACGATAAGTATACTTTTATTTATTATTTGTTTGTTTTGCTATTTCTGTATTTCAAAAAAATTTATTCTCAACAAACAGATACGAATAAAAATGCTACTTTCAATTAACTTATTATTAGTTATAAATACGTACGAAAATCTAAATTTTACACAAAAATTATTCCGTGGTAATTATTTTGTTCTCGTAAACTTCTTTTTTCAGAACCTCGATGAAAAACTGCGGTACGAAGTAGTTGACATAGATAATTTAAAAACAAAAGCAAATGAAATGCTGGCCAGCGGTCAACAGTCGCATGCGGCAAACCAGGCCAAAGATATACTGAATAAATTAAATGAATACACCGCTACTATAAAGGTAAATTTACGTTAATCGGTTTTTGCTAAACTGCAAGAATTGTTAAAATGCGCTTTTTTTTCTTCGTTTGTTTCATTTGACATTTATTGTGAAACCTTTATATTGCTATTATAAACTTTTAGAAACTGTTAACTGAAAGAGAAGAACAATATAAAGATCATAAATTATATAAAGAAGCTACGGATAATCTTTTGATATGGTTAAATCAATCTAAAGAGAAAGTGCCATCTATGAAGGAACGATCATTGAGCGACAAACTGGCTATTGATAACGCCTTAACTCCGCTAGAAAGCTTGCTCAACACAAAAGCGCAAGGTGAATTATTGGTCGATAATTTGCAGAACAGAAGTAAAGTTGTACTACCAAACACTTCGAAAAATGGACAAGAAATTATAATCAAAGAAGTCGCTGAATTGACCGATAACTTTAATAACTTCTTCATCGGTAAGCTTACATAGAACTTTAAAACATAACGCAGTTCCTTTGTGCGTGTTTATTATGTCGTAAATTATAAAACATTTTGTCTACTATGTTTTAGGAATCGGTGAACAAAAGGAACAATTAGAGAAAATGATTCTTCAGTGGAGAGCATTCAAAGAGGAATATGAACGATTATCGGACTGGTTACAAGAAATCGAAAACGATATAAAACTTCATAAAGGGACTTTATGCGGAACGGTGCAGGAAAAGCAAAAGCAAGTTTCTGATGTGCAGGTGAGGCATTTTAATTTCTTATTTATCGATGACGGTTGTTAAGACAATTTAAAGTTTCGGTATTTTCCTACCGACAAAAAAGAGTAATCACTTATCGGAAAAAAAAGGCTAGATACGGATAACTTATAAAAACAAATTATCTTTACTTCAATCAACCTCACGGTATTATATGTTAAAGACTGGTGGGGAAAATGTGATAACGTCACTATAATCAAATTTTAATATAAGTTACCCATTTTTATTTTATTTTTATTTTATTTACTCTTTTGGCATTTTTAACCATTTTCTGACCATTTATTCTTTGCCATCCATCTTTGTATTCAAAATTCAAATACCTCTAATGTCTTACATTATTTAACTTCCAATGACTACGTTCCTGGGAGCTATAAGAAAAAAATAATTCAAATAGAGTATCTTACAATTCTAATTGTTTTTAAGATTTTTCTTTAACCAAAGCTATCCCTACTTTTTCATGTAATCAGTAAAATTTGTTACCCTGAAATCTAAGTGGGTGTATATTTCTTTTTGGCCTGACTAAATTTAGTAGAAGTAGGAAAAAATAATAAAAATTATAAATACGATAACAACTTTTCGGAAATATTCTATCTTCAGCTAGAAAATAGAAATGAAAAATATGTTTAGTAAAGGAAAATAGAAATGCAGTAGCATACATGAGCAAAAATATTAATGATAGATGACAAACAGAAATGAATTATAAAATCGGGAACGATTAATAAATTAATGAAAAATTTATCGAAAAAGAAAAAATAATATGAAGAAAAAAAATAGATATGAAGATTCATGCAAAACATGTTACAATAATAAACGAGAAAATACATTTAAACGTACCTTTGATTCATCAATAAAATCGTACTAATAATGATTAAATTATTTAGGTGAAATTTTTTCCTTCGTTGAAAGATTTATATGTGAACATTTTTATTTCGTTATGTTTAGAAAATAGTAAACAATTTAGAAAATGGCCGCACTGAACTAAATGCATTCAACGAAACAGCTTCAACTTTACGCACTTCACATTTAGATACATACGTTAATAATCAACTGCGACATTTAAATTCCAGATATCAGGTAATTTTCAACATTTTACTACTGGTTCAGCATATACAACAATGAGTGCACGCGACTGAATTTGAAAAAAAAAAAAAATATTTGAAACTTTTTTTTAACGATATCTTCGAAAATGGAATTGTAGGTTCAAATTAATTTAGCCGAGGACGTCCTAAAAAAGGTAAATACCAATTTAGACCAGCACAAACAGTATGAAGAGTATTTGTCAAAATCAAAGGCTTGGATCGAAAACGCTAAACAAGTCATTAAAGAATCCAGCGAAATACCGTCCAGCAGCAGTCGCGAAGTTTTAATTTCCCGTTTAGATTCAATTCAAGTGCGTTAAAAATTTCATACAATTTAACGTTTTAAAATAAAATATAATTAAACATAAAGACTGTTATCAAATTTCATTAAAATATTGTAATTTTTAATTTATAGCGTACCCTATTTTAAGAAAAAAAGGTTTAAATTCGTAATAAATGTATATTACAACAAAACTATTCCACAATTTACTAAACGTAAATTCGAAACATTTTAAGTATAAGGAAAATTTTCTGTTTTCGCTAATTAGAACCTTTTCCGATTAAAAATTTCCAGGCATTGTTGCAAACAAGAGACGAAGGACAAAATTTAATACATATGACCGTAAATTATGGTGAAAAAGTATTGCGTAATACTAAGCCGAACAATCGGGATGTTATTAATGAGCAGCTGAAAGAAATTCAAGCCGATTGGGAAAGATTAATACGTAAAATGTCGACAGCGAAAGTTCATTTGGAGACAAGTTTGTTGCAATGGGCTGATTACAGTTCCACTTATGCTCAACTACAAGAAATGCTCGCTGAACGGGAAAATAAACTGCAACAAGTTTGCGAACAGAAGGTACTGGTCAGCAGCAATATAATTATTTCGTTAAAGAAATTATAATATAATCGAAAAGAAATCATTTTCAGCTCCAGGAAATAGTGCAATATTTTTTCAATTACATTTATAATAACTAATATCCAAATTGTTTAATTTTTCAAAATTACAAACTCAGAGATATTTTATATTTCAACTATCACACTTTAAATATAGGACATAAAAAAAAAAAATAAGAGAAGTGCCGCATCGATGCTAATTAAAAAAATATTTTTTTCTCGTTATTTAAAAAATAAATACAGTGGTACATGTTCGCGGGTAATGGATAATAGCGAACATTAAACACATTGCGTTAACATACAAGTACTCTACATCTACAGACGTTTATATTACTGTATATAGGCACGCAAATTGCATAAGTACGCTATATGTATAACGTTAACAATTATTACAGTGCGTGGTACACATATGTACAGTATTGCAATTATGCATTTACCATAATTAACAGTACTCCGTTCTTCTTGTTATGGCGATTTTTTAATAATATTTTTAAAAGTTATTTAATAGTATTGTACCGTATGTATGTACTGTACTATACGCTACAGTTTACACACTTTAAAAAAATGAATTACTATGTACGAATGAAAAGTTAAAAGTTCAAGCTAAGAACAAGAAAACTTTAGTCGGTAACATCTCCATCTGAAAGTCGAAAAGGCGCAATGTTTGAAAAAGCTTGACGATGCAGATGACGTGAATGAGACAGCGGTTGTTTTCTTTTTCTTTTCCTTTCGCTGAAAACTTGCTGAAGAGGCTGCATCCGGTTAATTCCACGTTCCATAAGTGGGTCGTAATCCATTATTTTTTCTTTTAAAATTTTGTGCTATCCGGAAAACTTCTCTAAATTTTTCCAATTTCCATTCGGTTTTTTTTTTTTTTTTTAATCAATTTTTTCTTCTTCTTTCTTCCATTTTCGTCCTCGGAAGATGACTTAATTATTTCTTCTAAATCATCGTTTGTCAACATTTATCGTTCGCCTTCTTTGCTTTTTTATTTTTTTTAGCCGCGTCACGGCATATCGTGAATACAAGTGAAAAGTTTGTTCCAAGATAGTTTTGTCATTAAATTAATTTTCATTTTTTTTGTTCTCTCGCTTTTTTTAGATATCCCGAGCTAAAGTGAAAGATGTCGAATCGGGTATCGGCAGCAGTTTCACGTTAGGCAAGAAAAAAGATAATTTGCGTGAAACGAATAATATCGTTCGCGATATAGCCAGCATTGAGCCAATGATACAGTCTGTAACCGTCAAAGCTGGAGATCTACAACAAGCAGCGCCGATATCAGAAATTTCTACTAAATACGAAACGCTCAGCAAGCAAGCGCAAGAATATTACGAAAGGCAGAAGCAAGCGGTGGAAAGTCATCAACAGTTCATTGATGCAGCCAATATATTCACGCAGTGGCTGCGAAATGCTAAAGAGCGTTTCGGAAAAATATCAAGCACTACTGGAGACAAAGAAGCACTGAGTGGAAGAATGTCGCAGCTGACGGTAATTCAATTATGCTTAAATTTATTTTGAAAAACTATATGACCATACAATGATGATTATAATTGTCCTGACAGTTAAATTAAATCGGTTTTAGCGGAAGCGTTTTTATAATTCAATCTACCGAGAAGTCTTGAACATGATCCGTTCAAATTTTCTGTACTTGAAAGGTATACGAAGTAAAACTGTCAAGAATGTCATATAATTTGTTTGATTGAAATTTGTGTTTTGCATCACAAAACTTGTTCCGTCATATTAAAAATAATCCGTTTAAAACACTAAATAACGAAAAAACTAAAAACAAAAACTTTTATTTTCATTTTCCTATTGTGAATTTCAGTGATTTGTTCAAATATCGGTATTTTTTACATAATGCGTGTTTTTTTCTTGTTTTTTTTTTTTTTCTCCTCGGACCCTGTACATTTAAGTGGAATAAAAAGAATTCGTTTATTTCGGTACTTTTTAAATATTTTGAAACTATATTACCCTTTCATAAAACAAAGACTCTTTTATCTACCAACTTCGAACTACAAATAGTTTGAGTTTTGATCAAATAACTGAATATTATTAAAGTCTATGTGGCTTTATGTGTATTTTTTTTTCATTTCATTTCAGCTAAACTTAAAAATCTATATTACAAATTAAAAAAAAAAAAAAAGAATTAATAGTTTTTAGCTGAATAGATACTATTTTCCTTTCCATTTATCGTTTTGCCCCTTACTGCGCTTCATGCAAATAAATTAAGTTTTTACATTTATTTCACGGCATATTATTATTTTTTTTAAAAATATATATATATATATATTATATATGTATAGATCCTGTTAAATGAATTGTCGGAGGGTCAGAAAAAGTTAGAAACAGCCTTAATACACGGAGAGGCAGCTTGTTCCAAGGTCGACGAACATGAAAGAGAAGAAATCGAAGAGGAAGTCGCTTTATTACAAGAAGCATACGATAATTATCACGAATCTTTAACGCAGTTTAAATCTGCATTAGAGGTAAATATTTTTCTGTATTTATTGATATGTAACTTAAAACATAACTATGATTTTAGTTAATTTAAAATATATCGATGCAATATTTTAAAATATAATTTTTTTAATTTGGTATTTATTAAATTTCAGGATGGTATTGCGAAATGGTCCGAATTTGAAGAATATCAGAAACAGGGTAATATCTGGTTAACAGAAACTGAAAATTTAGTACGGTCTTACAATAAATTAAAATCGACGTTAGAAGAAAAAAAAACTGTCCTCGAACAGTTCCAAACTCATTTGGAATCTCTATTTGATTGGCAGAGAGAACTGGATGAACTTAACTTAAAAGCTCAGGTATATTTCTTGTTTTTTTGTTTTTTTTTTTGTTTTTCTTGAATAACTAGGAATTTTTCATTTTTATGTTTATACAGTTTAAGTAAATGAAATCTGTGAACGATGGTATACTGAATTTGATAATTTTAATTAATAGATTTTATTGGAGACTTGTGCTGATGCTCGTGTATCCAGTATCATTACCCAGATGTCAACTAAATACAATGCGTTGTTGTCCATGGCGAAAGAGATTATGCGACGCTTAGAACTGCACTATCAAGAACATCAACAGTTGAGCTCGTTATATCAAGAATGCGTTGACTTTGTCGATCGTACGCGTGACAAAGTATGTATTATAGTACATTTGATTTTTAAACAGAAGTGTATAGCGTACATATGTTAAACGTAAAAAACGTAATAAAAAATAAATTTATATTAACAAATATGTAAATAGACCACTGGTGTGGGTGTGTGTGTGTGTGTGTGTGTGCGCGTGTTTTTGAGCGAATACATTTATACGCGTGTTTATCGATTTGGTTTATTTTATTTAAACTGTTTATTAATTATTTCATTTTATATACTATTTTAAAGCTCTAATTGAATTCAAAGCATATGGCCTTATAAGTTATTTGCTTAGTATAATGACATATTTGCAAAATTATATATATATATACAAATACGGCTCGTCAATGTTGTTGCGTAGGTATAAATGAAATAATAAAATAATTGTTATTTTTAATTTTTAAACATGCTTGTAAACATAACATATTTAGATGCACCGTATCAGAAAGGAAACTTACTATGGATTTTCTTTATTCATCGCATTTTAGTTAAGCGTTGAAGTTAACTAATAAAATTCTCTTCATTAATTTATTCCGTTAAGAAATTATGCACTTTTCAGTTCAATTCTTCTTCAAAATTGATTCTGAATTTTCTTCCTTTCCTTCTAATACGTTCGTTTTAATAACGTTCAATATTACTTTTTACATTTTGATAGCAAACTACAAATGATAACTAAACTAACAAATTAATTACTATATACATATTTTTTTTAATCTGAATTTTTTTTCGTTGCGCTAAAAATTAAGCATTCTCTTTCGCTTTATTTTAGATTTCCAAATGCCACGAATTACCGAATACCTTGAATGAAGTAAATAATAAACTACAAATGTTAAACACGTTAAGGAATAATTTAGAACAAGGACAAAATCGTTTAAGATATGCCTTGGAATTACGTGAAAAAGTCGTATTGAATACCGAACAAAATGGAGCGCATAAAATACAAGAAGATATGGAAACATTAAAGGCAGAATTTGACAAAGTTATGACCGATATAATGGTATGAGCAATATTTAAACGAATTGATTTTTTATAATTATTGCCAAATAAACGCTCTGTCACTGTTCGAAAGGCGTGCACATTTGCATGATTGTGATAAAAAAATAATATTCATATAGCAAAGGATAAAGTTTAATTAGTCGTAAATATAACAATTTATTATGTTCATTAATAGCCATTTGTTACTTTTTATAAGTCAAGTAAACAATTTCATGGGTTAAAAAAAAATCATACGAAATGCAGATAGCTTATTAAGTAATATTTTAAATAATTAATGAAGGCACGATGGATGTATTTCTCGTAGGACTTACGTCAGAAGCTTTTGAATAGAGCATCCCAATTGGAGGAAGTAAACAAAGCTACATCGACGGTGACTGACTGGTTAGATAAAATAGAACATAAGGTGAAAACCGATAAAGATCAGTCACTGAATGATTTGAGTGAAAAGAAGGCAACCTTCGATAAATTTAAACTTTTGAATTTGGACGTTGCTCAACATTCTGAAATGGTAATTATGAAACATTTTTTGATACTGCTTCGAAATTTATATTATTAGATTTATATAGTTTCGCAGCGGAAACGTTTGCTGATATTTTCCTTTTTTTTTTTCCTTTTAAAATAAGTCGTAAATGTTTTTTAAAGAACTTACGTAAATTATATTAAATATATTTAATGTCGTAGTTTTTAATTATATTTTATTTTACAACAAATAATATTTTAATATAATGTGCTGTGTTTCAGATGATAAATACTTTAATTGACTTCTACTGCGAGGTTTCTTAATCTAAAATAAGAAACTTTTGTTTTGCAAGTTTTTAAATTGTAGACGTACAGTTTCTCTTCATAACACCATCATCCCTCACGTAAAATTAATATTTCTTTATTCTTTGATAACGGAATTAGCTCCTATCGTAATCATTGAAAATGATAATGTAACATTTTAATAAATACTTGCGAAGTCATTTTCAAAGTTCCCTAGTTAACGAGAAATTTTCGAATATCCCTTTCTTTTTTCTTTAAAGCTAATTCTCTGTCATATTTGCTTCTTTAATTAATCTCTCAGATAAAACTGTCTTAAAGAACTTTCAAACTCCCGTTCGATAGCTCATTTACGTTTTTTCTTAATAATATGACTTACTCTGGATACATAATGTTTTTTTTTTTTTTTTAATTTAAATACATTTTTCAATCAAACCTTCTTGGTATACTTTATTTTCCGAAAAATACTGCGTGCATGACTAAGTTAATAAATAAAATTGATTTATGTTATTGTGTACGTACCTGCCGGAACTTTGGTTTTATTTAATCATGAAGTATATATAATTTCACGGCTTATAATATAAAAATACTTATTCCATGATAAAATATACACATTTAAGATTTACATGATAATCCATAAATATTAAAGTATTCCATTCTCAATAACACTTTTATCGATACATTAATCATTTTATTTTTTAACTTTTTTAAAATAATGTGTGAAATATCCGCGCAGGCATATTTCTTCTTTGCAGCGCCATACTCATCTCTAAGCGTAAGCCCACTACCTCTATTCGTGCGTTTTAGCTGTACAGTCATAAGCATAGTGTTCACGGCAATTGTTATACGCAGCGGTAGTGTACACGCAAAACTTCACTTTATACTGATATTGTGAAGGATTAATTTATCACGATACAAATGCAGTCCCGCTTGTGTCTGCCTACTGTATACTAACTAGCGTGCGTATGGTGGTGTGGGTTGCCATTGTCTTCCATATGATTCTATTAACGGTTATTTCGTTTAATTTTTGCAATAATTTATGTCGTCGCCTGGGGTCGAACTTATGACTTCCGTAACAGAAATCAAGTGCTCTAGCAGCTATCGCTACGATTACAGGCACATATTAACCTATTGTAACTATTTGCTAAACCTTTAAATGTGTTTTGACTTATTTTGATTATTGTTTTTTTTTTTTTTCAGATCGAACACTTAAATGAATACCTGAAAAAAGATGATACTCTACCGTCGACTGAAATACAGCAATTGACAGAAAGATACAATAAATTGAAAGATCAGGTTAGCACAGTTTCCATATTACTATACGATAATTTCACACTTTTTAACGGTGTGTATTCACTTCATATTATAATTATGGGTTAACGTGTAAATATTTTTGGATTTTAGTTAAATAAAATTATCGGTGTTCTGGAACAACGAATTAAAGATCATGAAAAATATCGTAACATTTACAATCGCGTATGGGAATTGCTTAAAGATCTGCGCTCATCGATACAGTCGTACTCCGATACTCACGGTGATAAAGATCAACTTTTGAACAGATTTGAAAAGTTGGAAGCAGTTAAAGATAAATTAGCTGAAGGTGTATATACCTTTTAATGTACTCGTACAAAATATGATAAGAGTTAATTTTAAAGTAGAATCAATTTTTATAGATAAAATTTATTTGTTACAGATAAGAAATTAATTGAAGAAACTGCAAAACTCGGTGAACTGGTTTCCGAATGCGCCAATAACGACGGCAAGGATCGATTAAAACAAGAAGTGAATCAACTAAACAGCGAATTGGACAACATTAATTTGTTGCAGAAAGAAACGTCGGACATTCTTTTAAGATGTATAAATGCTTGGGATAACTTTAATACCGTATTACACGCTTTGCAAACTTGGGAAGAGGCAGTATCCGTAAACGTAAGTAGAGTAATTTTACTAATTCTAAATACAATATTTTTTCAGTGTTAACTGTAATATACACTGCTCTATTAAGAAGAGTATGGTTAAACAAAACCAATTTGAAAAAATCAAATGAACTTTTATCCCTATTCTATTTCACAATCGAGCTATAAATTTTACCTTCTTCTTTTTTCTTTTTTTTTTTGTAGGTTAACGATATTAAAGTTGAAGATGGTAAAAGAAACACCCCAGAAGATTTAGATTATTGCCTATCTTTGTTAGATGAAATTGTTGGACAAAAGGTGTCGGTAGAAGAACTGGCGGACCGGTGTGAAATTCTAATTGAACAAAGCGCTTATACGCCGGTTAGAGAAAATACATCAAATGTACAAACTAAGTACACCGAGTTATTGACCAAAATTCAAGGGTAATTTAAACGGTTTACAATTGATCATTCTTGTTGTAAAAAACTTTATTTTCAAGTTCTGTATGAAATCTCTCTCTTTGCGCTTGTTTTTAATTTTTCTCTTTGCTCTGTTTTTTATTTTATTTTTTTCAAATTCAGCCTGGTATCCAAAATAGAAAAGAATTTATCAGATCATTCGGAATTCATGAAAGCCAAGGAAGAACTAGAAAATTGGATTAAGAAGATCAGAGAAGAAATTAAACACTGTGTTGGGGACGGTAACCTACCGTGGATAACGGAAAAACTTCAAATTTTAAATGCAGTTTCAGAACGAATGAATGAAGGCAAGTATAATCATTTACTGAATAATGAGCACATATCTGAATTTATGTTTTTTTTATTTCTGTGTTATGTTCAGCGTTTAAAAATGACTTTATTCTCAAAATAAATTCAAAATAATTTAATATTTGTTGGGCTGCATTGACTAAGGTAAAACTGGCACTATATATATACACACACACACACACACACATATATATATATATATATGTAATTATACCCCATTTAGATTTTATGTTAATCTAAAAGCCGCATATAAGTAAGTGGCTAAAACGGATGATATATCGCCATATGTATGGGTGTCGATCATATATTTGCACTCCAGTCATATCGTGATAATTATAAGTGTTTACAGTTGGTGCCTAAAACTTCTTATTGTGCAATCATCATCAGTCATGAACTCGTAAAACTATTTTTCCCCAGCTGTTTAACAGTTTCATTATTTGACAAGAGTATTCACCGTGAAATGTAAATTGAATAGACAAATATTTCCTGCAATCATCTATAATACGTTACATTTTCAGTTCCAGATTTCCATATTGACATTTTTCTAACTTCGTTAAACCCCACTTCTGCATTAGGTAAACTTATATTCCCTTTTTGCCTCTATCTAAAGTTAAATCACGTCTAACAGTAGACGGTGCAATGTTGACTAACATTAGCATTCCGTGAAGAACCGTTGAGCTAAATTTTCTTATGCAGTTGCTGAATAAAGTAGGGCCAATGCCGCGGGTTCTGAATCACCGCTGAAAATACATATGTCAAGCTAGGAACAAACAAATGCAATAGCAATCACGATTGCGATAGTAAATGTAACAACAATCAGAGGTATCTTTAGTAATTAAATGTGCCAAGGTAATTTTTTTCCATAATTATACAACATTCGAAAACACGATTTAGTTTCGTTAGCGATAATGTTGTAAGTTGCCTCTGAGAGCTAATCACGGGTGCTTTAGCTACAAAGTGCGTATGTTTCCTTTTCATTCTCGTTTTGTACGTCTCATCACGGTCGGTTAATATGTTTATTTTTACGCACAGTGATTATCTTCCCTATGAGACTGTATGTTCCTAGTTCAATGCATATATGCAAATTTTATTATATAAAATTGTCTTGAATTAAAATGCAAATGCACAATAGGCAGTTACAACGTGCCCGCGGAAAACTAACGATAATTGGGAAAAAAATAACTTAAAAATATTTACAAAAAAAATTCTGCGTAAAATTAATTATGAAAATTAGAAGAGAAAAAAAAGTAAAAAAGACGAATTTCAAAATTTAGTGGAAGATTAATAGATAAGAAATAAAGCAAAGTGGGGTAAAAAATATTGTAAAAGCTAAACGGGATTATTAGATTTTAAAGAAATAAGGGAAAAAGAGGATTACTTAAAAAAAACGGTTCTGGTGAAATGTGTAATAACGAGAATTAATTGTTCATTGAAAATGTTATTTATTAACAGGCGAAAAACTGATCAGTGGAATTCAGGAGATGTTTACAAAAACTCTAACGACAATACCGGCAACACAGCAAGTGCCGTTGAGAGATATAATGACGGAACTAAAGAACGATTGGAATTTAGTTTCATCAGAACTATACTCTGCAGTTAGCCATCTACAAGTCTCGAAAACTCGATGGGAAAATTTCAACACTTCGAAGGATCATTTCGAAAAGTGGTTGAAGAAAATGCAAGATACCGTTAAGAAACCGTATGATACTAAAGGAGAATTATCCGGAATGCGAGCTACTTTAGGAAAGTAAGTTTCGTTCCATCTTACTTTAAATAACTTTCTGTGTTTATCAAAGTTTTCTACATACGATGCATTAATTCTTCGGATCTAAAATTTTGGTTGAGAACTCGAAAATTTTCATTTTTTATTCGGTATAAAAACAACTCCTTAATTTATTAAACTCGAAAAACCAATTTCTTAATAATTTTTTTAGTATTATTTTATGAATTAAATTTTTTACCGGATTAGAATTGTTTGAAAACAAGGTGAATATGTATAAATCATTAAATTTCATAATGCAAATTGAAATTTAAAAAAATAAAACATTACTTAAGGAACTTCCTATATCTGATTTTTTACCGTAGTAAAAGCTGTAAAAAATTGACCGATTTTGTACCGTTAAATTTTTTTAATTTTCCTTTCACGCCTTTGTTCTGCACTATTTACAGTTATTCGTTCATTTCAGATGCTGTAATTTTTATAATACTTGGCTAAATCAATACAGAAAATTTCACCGATGCTACATTCTCTGAAATCATGTAGCAATATAAGAATAATTTTTCATTATAAATTTAGAATTTGATATATAAAACCAGGTTTTAAAAAAGAAAAACATTTTATAAAAAGTCACGTGTACATATATGTATTATGTATTGTTTGAGTACAATTGTTTTCAACATTTCTTGTTCGAATTTAATCTACGCAGGCTGAAAAATGTATTAGATGAAATAATTGGAAAAAAAGCAGACATCGACCATTTATCGGGAGAAGGTAAAATTTTATCAGATTGGTCGAAAGATGCATCACCGTCAAAACAAATTAAGAGTTTAGAACAAAAATGGAAAAGTTTATTCGATAAGTGCACCAGTATGAAGGAAAAATTAGAATCGGAAACTCAGGAGTGTTCTGATTACTATCAAATGTTACAAGAAGTGGAAAAATGGTTGTTGCAAATGTCATTCCAATTAATGGCTCACAATTCATTGTACATTACAAACAAAGAACAAACAATGGAACAGGTGGAACAGCACAGTATCCTGTTAAATGATATTATAAAGTACGTTAATAATTTTATTTATGATTTCGTACGTAAAACTGGTTATTTACTAAATGATACAAATTTTTCTTTTACATCAATCCAACTAAGATACATTTAAGTAAATTATATTCGTGATAAAAACGCAATGTGCTTTAATTTTCATATGTCAGTACAGTTTTAAAAAAGCGTATTAAAGTGTGGGAAATGAATAGAATAAGCGCGACTAGTTTGTGTTCTGTGATGATGAACACCATATACTTTCTTAACTAGCGCCTATTTTATTGATTTTTCATATTTTAATGCATTTTTTTTTTTTTTAATTGTGCTGACTTATTAAAGTTAAACATTAATTTGATTTTAATTCAATCTCAACTTTTATGTAAATTTTGTGATTTATCTAAATTAAAGAATTGCTGAAAATCAGCTTTTTCTAAATGTAACTTATGAAAAAGAACATTTGGTCGATTGATTTAATACACAAACTGTTCTTTAGATATATGTAAAAAACGATTATCGGGTGGTCGGAGGTTTCCCTACGGCAAGACTCCAATGGATTGAGATATATGTGCATGTTGTCCTTAAGTTTTGTCCATTTAAATAAATTAACATTTGTTTCAAGTTTTTTAAATAGTTCAGCAGATCCATTGGCATAATTACGATAAATATAAAATTTCTTATATAACAGCAATGTAATATATTTGTCGTGTTATATGACGAACAATATGTTTCCGCGCAGTTAACTGATCCTGATTACGTTTATAATTCAAAATAAAGAATTAATTTAACTTTTTAAAATAGAAAATAAAAATTCAAACTTTTGTAATTTAAAAAACAATTCAAATTTTGTAAAATAAGCAAATATACATTTTTCCGAATGCCGAGGTTACAATTAAACATTATATCAGCTTTTAATATGTATGATCTATATTACGAGTATCTTTGGATTACTAGAAATTTCTAGACGAAGTACATCGGGTAAGCAGTTATTTTTGTTTTTTTCATTAACATAAAGAAACAAAAATATATTCATTATTGAATTGATTCAAGAAATCCAGAATTTTTGTTTATTACAAATAAAATAAATGCTAAAGCAGGTTATCACGTATTTTTCTTTTTTTATAATTTTCAATACAGTATCATTAGAATTATTAGAATTCCCTAGTCTAATTACTTTGAGAAAAACACAAAAAAAAGTAGGATAATAGATACAGAGTATGTCTATAAATACAACTGAGAATGCGTTAAATAGATTTTGAAGTATCTGCAAAAAAAAAGTTTAATCACTGATACCCAGCCTACGATCTTTTTGTAATTTAATCTCAGAAATAGCTGTGGTTCAATTTTTTGAATTTAACATTTTACTTCCAAGCACCGGCGACATCTTTTCAAATAAATCCGTGATTTCCGGAAATGTACCAAATTTTTATATCAATTTAAGTAACAATTAAATATAAGGTGTATATTATTTTCTTGCGAAGGAAATGAAAATTTTAAAATTATCGGTTATATTTATTATTTATTGTTTTTTTTTTCATTTTTGCACAAATAAAAAAGACATTTGACTTCGAAATTTTTTATTTTTA
The DNA here is from genome assembly GCA_039619475.1 of Icerya purchasi. Lineage (NCBI taxonomy): Eukaryota > Metazoa > Arthropoda > Insecta > Hemiptera > Monophlebidae > Icerya > Icerya purchasi. The sequence goes on from CM077116.1 coordinate 439,031,904, forward strand.
TTAGCGGATTATTATACATTAAAGTGGCTTAGCAGTTTTCATGTAATTTAATTTTACATGCAAAATTATAGACTTTTTTTCTTTAATTTAATTCTGTCAAAAAAGGAGCATTTTAACATAATTTATATTATTTCGTAGCAATGACCTGAAGATAATGATTAATATTAAAATAAAGTATTTTATGTATTACTTTTAATTCTTAAACCGCTAGTTGTTTAAATTATTTATATATTCCCTTTGGATAATACAAAATTTTTAATATAACAAATATATTTAAATTGTGCTCAGTTCACCGTAATGTAATAATTGCTTAATATTATTTTAATTAATATTCATTTAAAATTCCACTTAATCAAAATTTTTTAACTATTACATGCAAACGATAGAAATTGACATACCTATATATATATATATATATTTTAGTTACCGTAAATCAATCGAGGAAGTTAAAGAAAGAGGGAACAAACAAATACAGCGTTATGAAAAAACAACACCGGAAACTAAATCAACAATAGAACAGCAACTAAACAATGTACAGGAAAGTTATGATTCATTATTAAATACAGCCAACCAAATTAAACAGCGCTTACATAATTCACTACTGAAATTCCAAGAATACGAAGATATGTTGGAAAGCATTTTGGTTAACTTAGAAGAATTGGAAGCCCCGTTAAATGCGAAAGTAGAATCGCCTTATGATTTAGAAAAAGCTCAAAATTTATTGAAATCCATGAAGGTTTGTAATTCACTCATCTGTTAACACTTTTATCACATATAAATTACTGATTGTATATTTATTTTCTTTTATCGATTACGAAATGTATATCTACATAGTTCGCGTTTTTTTTTATAGACAATATCTGTAATCATTTTAAATACTTTACATTCGTACATTGAGTATCTTATTTATTAGTAGTACTAAATTATTATTGGGTATTACTTACAATCATAATAAATTTCGTAAGATAAAATTACAAGTGAAATTGTTAAATGTATGGTAATAAAATGCTAACAATGCATTTGAACATTGTATATAAATGCACACTGGTCTTTAGAAAATTATTATTATATCATGGAATTCCTAATTTTATACATCACCAAATGTTAAATTATCCTGCCAGCAGTGAACATCAAACTGAGTTTAATAAAAAATCCAAGCATTTAGTTAATATATTATGTAACTTCTTAAAGTTAAACTAAAACCTCTTTATATTTATATTTCTTTATTAGTATTAATTCTAAAATTATTGTTTAAATGTTTTTAAATGGAAAGAATAATTCTAATAGAATATTTAAATGCATAAAATGAAAACCAAATTTCATTATATATCCTGTTTAATAACAATTTTGTCATATATTACAAATTTACAAATAAAACCGAAAAAAAAGGGGGGAAGGAAAAACGAAAATCATAAAATACAACTTTAAGAAATAAAACGCTTCAAATTTAACCGCCTTTAGGAATGGAACTTTGACGGTATACCATTATAATATGTACCAGGTATAAGACTTTTGTACTTTCTAATTATTTGCAAGTTTTTAATTATAAAGCTAGAAAAAACTCAAACCGATTTAATAAATCCAAAAAAGTCACTTAAAAAAAATTGTCTTATAGTTTCGTCGTTACTGAGCTATTCAAATGCTATGACTATAATATTGCTTTTAGTATACACGTTAATATTAAATAAATAATACAGTGAAAGCAATTTAATAACTTTTATTCTAGGATATACATAATAAATTATTGGGAGAAAAAACGCGATTAGCTTTAGCTGTGCAGAATTGTGAAGCGGCTGTAGCTAGTGTTTCAAGACCGGGTAGCCCTTCAGGTTCTTCTCATCCGCCAATTTTTGAAAAAGAAATATCAGTTAGACTTCGTTTGGAAAATGATTTAGAAACGGTAATTTCAGTAATTTGTTTTATAAAGTTTTCATTTTTTTTTTTCTTAATTTTACAACTTTTAGCTTTTGTGTACAAAAACTGTTTTAACAAATTCGTGTTGCGTGTTACTAATTTCGTTTTTATCGAGATTTGTTATTTTAATTACTTAGCTACTTTTTTTAATATTGTGAAAACATTTCGTAAAATAAAACCTCCGTGTGTAACCCCAACCGTAATGAATAACGTTTTAAGAGTGTTGTATTTTAGAACGCAACGAAAAGAATGTTCGTTATACAATTAAAACATTATTTGCTTGTGTGGTGTACTATTTAACTTATAAAAAAAAGGAAGAAGAAAAAAATTATATGGACCACATCTTCGAATTCTTGTCTGAAATGCCTTCCTTGCAGGATTTTTCATGATCACTAGGTCTTTCAAAAAATACGGTAATGAAAAAAAAAGCAAAATATTGCAGTGAAAAAACGGAATCTGATACAAAGAAAAATATCTTTAGTAATAAATTAGACTTAAAAACAGAAACAAAGCGAGACGGCTATAAACAAAAGACAATCACTAAATAAAGATTTTCAAAATATGATATCGGAAAAAAACGTCGAGGAATAACTGAACGAATAGGTTTTTTTTTAATAAAAAAAAAAACGAACATTGGGCTCATCAACCGAGTACCCTCACCCAGAAACAATTAAAAATGCAAAAGGAAAGTTATATAATAAGACGATCAGATATCCCTAATAGGAAGGTAACAATGAGAGGAATAATAAATGTAGAAGGAAAAAACAGGATGTAAGGGGCACAAAAAAGAACAGGAAGCTCAAGCCTAAGCAAACGGGAGTACAGAGCCAAACGCTCCACCGAAAGAACTGGGCATTCAAAAATTACGTGATCAGCGTCATAAACAACCGCATCATTTGAATGGAGAGGACAACGTGGGGAAAAAGCTAATGAGAAGCGACAGCGGGAGGAAGGCAGCAAGGAATGATTAAAACGCAAACGCATATTGAAGACAACAACAAAGCGATGAAGTGAAGGAAACAGAAGGAACCATGGATTGGAAGGAAGACTAGGTTGAACAAACAGATAGAAGGAGGAAGTGTATAGATCCGACCGAAATCTAAGATGGAAATTTTTACACAGCGGCAAGATATTAGAAGATAGGATTTTTTTGAAGAGGCCAGAAAGCCACAGCAAGTCAATATAGATCCTATGGAGAGAAGAAAGAGTCTGAATGAGAGAACGTATACGGAGAATAATAAAGTCACAGGAATGACCAGATGGAGGAGTGGAGAAGGCCTGAAGAGCACTCATGAAGTTGGAAATCATCAGAAATTGGGAAGAAAAACGATTACAAGAGATAAAAATAATGGAACGTAAAATATTAGCTCGGCCACGTTCAAAATTCAGGGTTCGTTAAAGATGAAAAAAAGCGTTAAAAATAAACGGAAAAAAGAGAAGGTAATTAAGACACTTTGGAAAGAAAATAGCGTACTTATGATTACGCTGGAAAAAATTACAAAACAAATGAAACGTATGAAATAGAGATAACAGAGATAGATTATACAAGAGATTCACGAGAAGCGAAACAGTATACTGGGGGGAAAGAATATAGGAACAAAGATGGAAAATAATTTAGTAAAAATATTTTCCCAAATGAAAATTTGAGAATAACTAAGTATCCGATGTGAGTTTATTAAATAAATTAAATCAATGATTTCTTTAAACGATAAATAGTAAGAATTTAAGAATCAAAAAAGAAAAAAAAAAACAGAAGAAACATGTTATTATCAATTTTGAAAAAACGCGAAAACTAACTTAAGTTATTTTGCTATAATGAAGACATTAAGTTCTATAAATTTATTTTACGTACTTCCTACATTTGTTTGGCGATATAAGAATAATTTTAGACTTGTCTGTAGAGAATATTTTTGGTATTTTATATCATTTCTAAAATATACTTTCATAATAAACCACTTTGTAATAAAGTACAAATTTTTTATTTTGTAATGAATAGTCACGAGTAAAATAGTTTATTATAATCAATATATAAAGATAGAATATGATCATATTCGAATAATTTTCGTCCATACTGATTTCTTTTTTATACATAAAATAACCTACTAACGCTAACTTTTTGTATGCTTCTTGTTATTTAATACGTATGTGTAGTGCAAATTTGTTGACGTTCTACAATCGGAACCATCTGATCGTATGAAGAAATTATTAGATCATAGTGAATCTACCGGAGTCGTTGATAAACTCAATACTTACTCCGATGCAGTACGTATACACTATTTTAGTTTTACTTACAATTACGTAGTTATTTTATAATAAATCTGATTTCCCGTTTATGATGTAACTGCATTTATACATAGAATGAGGCAAGTATAACTGACATGTTTTAAGCAGTGTTGCTGTTACATCTTCATCAATGTAAGGAGCATATGTCACGGAAAATATGAAGTAAATGAAGTTATATTTATTATCATCTCTCAACAAACGATGTTATAAATTAAACTTCTTGCTGGTAATTTCTTAACTTCAATATAAAATAAAGACAGTTCTCAAATAATAATTCTACATTTATTGTTAGTTTCAATTGTAATCATTAATAACCGATACTAATTATCAGAAATAGGTGAGTATTTCTCGCAACGAAAAAGAACATTTTTTAATTTCCGTAAGGCGATTCGTGTGATTTATACAAATTAGATTTACCTTTAAAAATTTAAAGCTTTCACAGTGATTACTCATGATAAATAATTTTCGGAAACAACTGTGTTTTTAAAAAGATATTTATTCGCTTAACGTTTCGACCAGCTTACACTGGCCATCATCAGAATACCTTGTTTCGTTTAAACAATACCCTAGTGATAATTACAGTTTCAACGACACTTTCATTTTGTACAAAGTTCTTTCTAAATGTAGCGAAAAAGGCAAAATTTTATGAAATGCAAATAATATTCGATTAAATAATTTTAAAAGGAACCCGCTAAGTCGACATTCGTATGCTGTTTCTTAATTCATACAAATATCAAAACTTAGTGCGTTGAAGATCACATTCCTCAACATTAAGCCGAACTTAGTTAACTTATGATCATATATTTATTAAATCCTTACTTCAATTATCTGTACTATAAACGATGTTACAATCTTATAATGCGTAAACAGTTTTCCACAGAAACAAATCTATATGTTCCTGGCTGAATGATTTGAAGCTGCTTATTACAGGCTGCTTTTGAATCTGCCATGGATTGTAAAAATAACATTTAATCAACTGACCAGTTGGAATTGTTTCCTTAATTTAACACAAATGTCGAAATTACATTTTCTCCTCCTTGTAACTGCTCAATCTCACCATTTCATTAAAAATAATTATACATATTTTATCTGTTGTGATTTTAAAATGAATAATTTTCACTCTATTTAGGTGCAAACTCACATATCATCTCTGACAGAGCATGTTACTATACTGGAAGATATTGAAAAAAGAAAACAGGAATTAATCGAATGGATGAAGCAACAAACAGCGCATGTAGCAGACTGGAAATCGAGACCGATTAAATTACGTATAGAATCTAACTACGATGACATTTCCAGCATTGAAGAAATCCTGCCGGTTCTGGAACAGAAACGCGGCTACTTAACTGATATTCCGGATAACGAACACGACCTACTGGAGAAACATCTAGACTCGTTGCAAGAATTTGTTAGTACCTCATACTTCTATTTTTCTTTCTCTCTCTCTCTATACATACACTATATCTATATCTATTTTATATATCATCATCATCATTTGTTCCTAATTCTTACATTGTTTTGTAGCACCATGCCATTCGTATTTATACACAGTGTGTATATGTATATTTATATGAACTTAATATCATCGACTTTTAGGTTGAATATCTTTTCATATTTATTTCAAATTTTATTAGCATTAATGAACTTACCAACTGTATTTGTTATTCTATATTATTATTACCTTAAACTATAAAAAATTACATTTATTCTATAATAATTTTTAAACGACATCTCCATTTAAAAATAGTTCCTTGTACATTCAAATTTTAAATTTCTTAGTGATAAACTTGCATATTCTACTTTTTAAGGCAGTTACAAATTTCTAATAATATGTTCTGTGAGTGTGTCGCAAACGGTTTCATTCTTCTATCGTTTAATTTGATTTCGGATTTATCTTATATCCTATTTATTCTAAGTTCCATTCAAATTAATTTGATCGCCAAAGTCACGTTTTAACACGTTCAATGAATTTACTAGCGCTCGACTTGTTAATAGGTTCTCGACTCGTAACACGTTTTCCCTCTTTCCAAAAAGGCTCTTATTAATTTCATTTTGTTGGTTAACCTATATTTTTCTTTCGTATTATGATTTCCTCTTTTTTCTCGGTATAATAACGTATGTTGTCTTCATTTACCGTTATCACTTTTTCTGTTTTACACCTTCCGTATTTTAACAACTCCGTCTCACAGAATCGAATATTTAATACGCTTTCTTTCCTACAATGTCTACTTTATTTTGAGTTGTAAATTAAAATCAGTGTTTCTCGAAACTCGTAACTTTTTATCCAATACGTTTATCTTAGCTCTTCGATATTAAACATAATTTTTTTAATTTTCCTTTTTTGAAATATTATATTTATTAATTAGCTGCAAATTAAAGTAATACAAAGAAATAATAGAATAAATTATAATTACTTATGTTAGAGCAAAGAAATTTACATATATTAATACTTTCAGATTTAAGCAGTTATTATAAGTAAAACAATCAGTTTTATCTTAAAGTTCAACGTATTATTAAAGTACTATTAAATAATTCTTTAAGAAGGTTATAAATCAGCGTGAAAAATTAAATTCGGTTTTTCCTTTTATTTTTATTTTTTTTTGTTTATTTAATTTTCCAATAAAAAGTTGAATACGTCTTACTATAATGCTTTCTTAGTAATACGAATGATTTAATTTCAGATATTAGATACCATAAAACAGAAACGTGGAAATCTGTCGCATATCGAAAGATTCGCGGATATTATACAGGACTCAAATAAATGGCTAGATGATGTATCTAAAAAAATTGAGAACGTCGGAAAAGATGGTGAACTGGATCAAAAACGAAAGATTAAAGCGTTCAACGAATTACATTCCACTTGTACCAAAGACGGATCTGAGTTAATTTCCTCGTTGAAAGAAGCAATGAATGCGGTTCTCGACGTTATTAATAATTTAGATTCGGAACAAGTTGAAGATCAGGTACTTATTAGGCGTTTTTACTTTACACTCTGCGCTATTTTAAAATCGTCCCGGAATACATTTAGCGCAAATATGTTTTTAATGTGTGCCAACGTTTTAGCGGACTTTTATCGAAAAAGTGTCGGATATGTTTGTGTACTTTAATTTACAGAAACGGGTTTTTATCGTTAATTTTTGATGCACGTAGGTGAAAGCTGTCGAGCGACGATACAATGATTTGTTAGCGCAAATCGAACGTCGGTTACAAACGTTAAAATCGACCGACAAAACTGTCAGCAACATCGAAAGTGAACTCAATAAAATCCGAACATGGATTACCGAGAAAAATCTGTTACTCAAAGAACCGCCTTTACTTGGCTTTGAAGTATCTGCTGTGGATAAACATTTACTTCTGCTAAAAGTAAGCATTTCGGCGATATTCAAAAAGTAGGTCCTACTTTTTTCACACTCATCCGTACACATTAATTTGTCTTCTTATTTTTCACGCAGACTATACTGAAAGAATCTGGAAACAAACAAATGGTGCTGGAATCGTTAATTAAAAAAGGCAGTACACTGAAATCCGATTTGGAACCGTCGGAATACGAACAGCTAGTCGGTAGTTTTAAGTCTGTTGAGTCCGATCTATCAGAATTAAACAATGGTATGTATCAATTTCTCTTCTTACATCCGAACTAAATTGTTTTATCTATAGCCTAATAAATCGAGTAATATAAATCGTAAATTGGCAGTAAGCTAAAAACGAAAATGATAAAATTGTTTAACGTCAGTGATACCTTTATTTGTTACGCATTATTTCGACATCGTCCTTCATACGTATAAAGTATTGCGATTCTTCAATTTGTAAAATTCTATAAATTACATATATTGATAAATTGTTTGAAAATAATCTGCATAACTACGGTAAATTTCGATTCATTTATAGCGGTATCAGCTGAAATAATCAGAGTTACATCGCTGAAGGATGATCGTAAAAAATACGAAGAACTAGTCAATTACTGTCAAATTTGGGTCACAGAAAAACTTTCCAGTAATCTGTTTTCTTTGAAACATACTCCGCTCGCGTCCGCTGCCGTAGAAAAATTGTTACTGAATTACGAAGTAAGCGCGCAAAAAAGATAATATTTACCTTAATTTACAGCACGCATTGGATTATATAAAAAAAACATAAGTTCCGAATAAATGGAAATAGAAATCGCTTAATAGGCATCCTAGATAGGAATGTGCACACATATTCGCAGTAATGGCTTGACTGCTAAATTAGCTTCATGATGATACGCTAGATTCTCGAATGATAGCGAGAGTTAGTAAATTACAGTGTATTTCTGCAAAGAGTATATTAAGTATTTCCTTATTTTTCTAATTGACGCCAGACGAAGGAAAACCTACTTTTACATTGACCGTTCATCGCTATTGAGATTTTATCGTCTATTAAATTTCCTTCTGCTTTGACTGGTTTTCAAAATAAAATTTTAGTTCTTTTCTCAGGTTTTTTTTTTTTTTTCAAGATACCTATTATTTTCTTCTTAAAAAGACTCTGATATTAAACATTAATTTGTGTCAACTAACATGTCATTAGAAAAATGCAAAAACCGGTTAGTCTGAGCTTACAAGTTTTTCAGAAAGTTATTTAACGTAAATATATACATTCAAGGAGTGTACATAACACAAAATTTAAATCTCAGATAAGACAATTTCAGAATTCGCAGCTTCATTGTAAGCTCTGATATATTATTAATAATTATAGTTACAATTAAAATGACTTCGCAAATTTTAATTACACTGGTGTGCAAAAAAAAATTTGTTTTCTCTCCTTCTGATTTTTATGCTTAATTATCACAAATTTGATATTTCTGAGTAGAAATATAGTAGAAAAAATTACAAATCACGTATACCCTTTTTTTTAATGGAATTTTTCAATAAAACTTTTTTTTTTTGCTTCAAATTTAAATTATATATTTTATAACTGATGCAATATTAGATAAAATTTGTTACAAAACATCAAAAACCATTAGATAATCTAATTACTTACTGTTAATAGTATTTCACTTTGTAGTTTTCTTCCTTTTCATATTTTCTATTGGAGTTCCGCGACAGATCGACCAATAAAAATCGGCAAGCATTGCTTCTGACCATTCCCCGTTGTTGTAGCGCCTCTTTATGTGCAATATGTCTTGATGAAACCTTTCACCATGTTCATCTGATACTGCTCTAAGATTTGCGGGGAAGAAATCTAAGTGAGAGTCTTAAAACTGAATTTTAAGGGACATGTCGTATTTCAGAGCTTTATATGCAGAAAGAAGTTCTTGAATGATTTCCTGGTAATTTTCATTTTTTTTGTTTCCAAGAAAATTATGACACACACTTCTACGAAAGCGCTCTATGCTCTTTTTTCTGCTTTATTCAACGTACTTATAAAATTTGAGTCCTTCATAAATTCTCGTAATTGGGGGATCTACAAAGATTCCTTCTTTCAATTTCGCGTTTCTGATTCGATGGAATTTGGTGTTGAGGCATTGAAAGCCTTCACTATCTCTGTTCATGGCTTTTACAAAATTTTTCATAAGACCGAACTTTATATGGAGTGACGGTAAAAAAATGTTTTCACTTTGAACTGAAGGTTCTTCTTTTACATTCTTGACTCCGGGCATCAAACTCGCTCTTTTTGGCCAATTTTTTACTACGCAGTGCTTATCTCTTGCGCGATTGTCTCTACTCGCATAAAAAACAACAAAATTTTATGTATCCTCCTTGCAATCCAGTTAACATTGCTACACATGTTAGATCAGCACAGATGTTCCACGTGTACTGTGAATATTGCATTTTTTCCAATAATAACTTCATATTTCTATAATTTTCTTTCATGTTTGTTGCATGTGCTAAGGGAATTGAAGGATATTTATTGTCATTGTGAAGTAATACAGCTTTTAAACTGATTTTGGACGAATCAATAAAAAGTCGCCATTTCTCCGATCCTCGAGGAAAACCCATTTCTTGTAGAAGTCCTTTAGCATCATTACAAAATACCAAATCACCCTCTTTGGTGAAATAACTCATAAAATCTTCTGGTCTGTTACGAAAATATGAGACCTTCGTATTTTCATCTAACAAATTCCATTGTTGTAATCTTGATCCGAGAAGTTGAGCCTTAGATTTTGAGAGTCCTAAATCGCGAACAAGGTCATTCAAACCAGATTGCGTAAGAAGACGAGGTTTTGTCAAGGCTGTATATTTTATGATGAAGAAGCGAAGGAAATACTCGACTGACTAAGTTTAGGATAAGCGTCTCTGATATCGTTTTCTCTCTTTCTATCAGTGCGAGTAGTTTTTATGTGTACAAATACGATCTGAACTGAATAAAGCATCATTAATGCAAAAACGACAGACAAAATATGTATATAATTTTGAGCTATTAAAAAAAAACAAAACATTTTAAATAAATGTATACGTGATAGCAAAAAATGGAAAGCAAATCTGGATTCAGCACGTTAAACTCCTCATATTCATCATATTTGTATTTAAAGGAGGATTTCGTTGTAGACCAGTGTTATCTTTATATTCTATTTATGTAGAAGACAAAATGTAATAGTTTTACTACCCGATATTTTTTATTTTAACAGAATTTTAAATAATTACACACCTGCGTTGCGAAAACAACAATCCCGCCTTATAATTATTTTAATCTACAATTTAAATTACATAAAGATAAACTGCTGCTACTTGCAGGAATTCGAAGACGCCGTGAAATTATTCCAAAAAGAAGAATTGGCTGAATTGTTGAACAGAACAGCGTCGTTACAAAAAGAATGCGATCACGATGATAAATTAAAGTTGGAAAGTACTACTGATGGTAATACACAGTGTCCTTATACCTTTCACTCTATGCGTTAATGTACATTGTTGCAAATTATTATTTTTTTTATTATAATTTTCACGCTTTTTAATTACAGATATAAAGAAAAAGTTTACAACGTTGCTCGAAAAACTGGAACCGGAACTCGAAAAATTCCGAGAACTAGTTAAAAGTCGTAAATCGTTTGAAAATAATATCAGCCGATGTACAGATTGGTTGACGAAAACGGAAAACATTTTTTCGTCCGAAGTGCCCGTAGATTCCTACGAATTAGCTAATAGACGATTAGAAACGGTCAGTATTCCGTCAACAAGGCTAATTTATTCCAGTGGTTGATTAAAAATTTTGTAAAGAATTTTCAACGCAAACTTTACATCATATCCCGTTTCTCATTATCAAAAAAAAAAATTAAATTTCTATCCAGCAATCAGTTGAATTTAATTTATCTTTCACTATCCGACTAAAATAAAATTGAATGAAAGAAAATGTTGTTAGCAGTAGCGCCTGCTAATTTAAATTCTTTTCCGCGATTATTAATTATAAACACCTTATTAAATTGCGGGAAAATTTAGTAATTAATAAATAAACAACTACATAAAAATTTTAATTTAAAATTTACCTATATTTCGGAGACATATTACCTCAGTTTAAATTACGAAAATAAATTGACATATTGCTATTTTCGTCATCTTTATAATTTTTTAATTTAATCAATGCAATACTAAAATTATAAAGCAGTTTTGTCTCCGAAACAATTTAAAATTTTTATTTTCATCGTAGTTACTCATTTGATAAATTTTTCCGTGACGTAGCAGTGCTATTTACATAAATGTCATTTTTACAGCATCTCTTAGCGTTTTCCATTGGTAATTATTATTAGTGCGATCATTGGATTTTTTACGACTACTTTTTATTGAATATTCTGCATATGTAGATTTGGTTGTTTTTATAAAATCTGACACATTCGTTATTGAATATTTAATATAAAAAAATTATAAACCCGAATCATCAATTGGTGATAAGATCCGAAACACTTAACAAAGGAAAAAATTTAAAAATTAATAACCAAATGCAAGAATAAAATCTTCAAATACTCATTAATGCCCTGATCTAAATTATTTTTATATATATATATATATATATATATATATATATATATATGCTCCATTCTTTAATTACGCACTTTTTTTTAGTCATAAAAATTACAACTGCTCCTTTCATACGCCAGTATTTGTTTTTATTAATCTCGTTTATCTTTACAAATATTACTGTTTTTGCAAAATTTTGCTTAGTTTCAAAGCATTTACACGTTCTTCGACCAATACTGCGATCTAAATCGAAAATAGCCCCTAGTAAATTCATTAAATATGTTAGTTGCTTTTATTTTTTTAATTGTATCGAGCTTATTCATTTATTAATTATTTAACGAAGAGAGTGTACAAAAATTTAATATTTAAAAATTTTTATTTACAACGTAAACGATCCTCTAGTGTACGTTGTTTTCCGGACAACTGATCACAAATTTCTTTGCATTTCGGAAATATCGTATTAAAGTATAAAGTCTTTTTATGTTATTTAAATGAAATTACATATTAATTTTGCAAAATGGTGGTTTGGATTTAAATCAGATAGGTTCATGAATATGTTTATCGGTGAAACAATAACGTAACTTTGTTATCATTTAAAAATCTATGGGCTATGCCGACATCAACTAAAAAAAAACATATGAGCTTGTGAAATATGTGTTTTTAGCTTACAGCTTGATAGCGTATTGAAAACTCTTCTTCAGATTTATTTACGTATTTTTAATTTGTTATCAGGTTATGGTAGTGTTTTAATTTTAAGGGTTATTATGAATTTTAATACTGACTTCGATTATTCATTTTATTTTTAACAGTATAAACAATTACAAGACGAAGCAAAATCGACAGACGCATTACTAGAAAGTATTCAGGAAATAATACCCACCATGAATATAAACAATTTAGACAGTATATCGACCAGTGACACTGTGTCGCTATTGAAAACCAGATATAATAGAGTCGGAAATTTAATTAACGATAATATTAATTCCTTGAATAAAGCGTTAGAGACGTTCAAAAACAACGAACAGCGAATTAATCAATGTTTAGCTTTGATAAAGAAAATCGAAGCCGACCTGGCCGATTTGAACCGTCCGGTAGGCAGAAATCCGGAAGATGTATACGAAGTTATGTCGTCTTATCAGGTACGAATTGTATTGACAGCAATAATTCACCCTTATTATTATTTCCACTTTTCAATCATAAATCATAATCATTTAATCGGAAAATTATAGTTCGTGATTAATCGAAATTTTGCTGTGGTGTTGGTCACATCTTTCAGAATATACTTCATCAGTTGAAAGATTGCAAAAACGGATTAAGCGACATCGATAAACTTGATGGTCTGTTGCAAACGCTGGATGATTTGATCTCGTCGGTCGAATCGCAGTTAGCTCGACTGAAACAGATGGTGACGTTGCGCGAACAATACATAAATGTGATCACTGAGATCACTATGTTTATAACAAAGTACACGGAAATCGTCAGGGAAATCGAACGACCGCGATTTAGCATTCAAGACAGAATTCGAAAGTACGAAGAGGTAATGGCATAATGATATACTGCTCGCCGCTTAAGTTTGTAATAAAAATAAGTTTTTATTCGTCAGTGTACTAGTCTAGTGAATGGAACTTTTCCTTAATTTATATTAGCCATTAATCTGGTTAAAAACGCATTAAGATTAATCTGTATTTTAACGGTCCATCTAGTGCACAGCGCCATGTTAAGTCTAATTCGATTTAACGCAATTTTTTTTTTTTTTTTTAATGATAATGTAAAATTGTAAAAATCTCCTTCTCGCTCAATCGTAATTTCCCTTTTTTCGGATCTAAATTTTTCTTCTAGATAATTTTCTATCTATTTTTGATATATATATAAATATATATGTATGTATGTATGTAATGTGTGTGTGCATATAACGGTAATTTAATTTTACTGATGTATATAATTAATAACTCTTCCGATTTTTCACTTGATTTACATCGAGTAGGCGATCGGTAAAATTCAAGAGTGTGAAGGAAAATTAATCTTAGCTTCGGACAAAGGAGAGCAGATCGCCAGTGAAGGAACTGTAGTCGATCGTAACACGATTATGGAACAATTACAGTCATTAAAGCACCAATTGCTGACATTAAAAAAAGTGGTGGAAGGGCAGATTCAACAGCACGAAGCTACTGCTGCGGAGCAGGCTAAATTAATCGATCAATTACAAGAAGTCCTAGACTGGTTATACGAGCGCGAAGGTCAGATACAGTCTCGTCCGCTACTGCATATTTCAGTGGAAAGCGTAAACCATCATTTGAAGCTGCATGAGGTAATTACAATGGCTTTTGAAACACTTCATAAAATATTAAAACACTATTCAGCCCCTTTTATATTGAGCTCATTTTTTTATCGCCGAATATAGGATTTAACACGCGAAGTAGAGCAATACTTGGATAAAATTAAAGAAATAAAAGAAGAATTACAGAGAATCGAAAGCATATCGGGACCAGCAAAAGAAAAGGTCAGTGAAGGAAACGTATTGCTGTCAAAATTACCGTCAGAATTACAAAACCGGAAGGATTATTTGGAAGCGCACATTGATTATAGGATAGAATATAATAATCTTCGAACTCAGTTCTTCAACTGGTCGCACGACGCTGGCAGTAAATTAAAACTTAATGAAAATGGAATTGACTTTGAGAACATTTACTCGTCGCTTGACGATCATAAGGTAATTGAGATTTGCAACAATTTTCAGTATTATTAATAACCGATTAATAATTATATGTGTAATTTTCAGTTCATCTTTCACCTTCCATGCATTTAGATTCCCCATTCGCTTGCCATTTCATATTCAACGAAACCGTCCGTTTATTACTTATTTAAAACAAAAACAAAAACAAAAACAAAAAAAAAATCCCTTTAAAATGTGAACTGAAATGGTAAATTTAATTCCGAATTTTCTGGTTTACTAATAAAAACTAAAGTGCCACAGATGATAATTCATTTTTCGCATATAAACCAGTAAACTGAGCATATAATATGAGTACTTTAAACTGCAAGTACTATCACGACATATCCAAGTACGGTAACCAATTTAACCAAATTACTGGAATAACAAAACGTTTCTACAAAAAAAAACGTAACAATAAAAAAAAGATCGTCAACAATATTATTGGATAAAACGAATCTTTTTGTTCTTTATGTATACTTTTTCATTATTTTAACAAACGGAATATCATAACCCCGTGTTCAGTCGCGAACTATACATTATTTTCTGTCTGCCAGTGAGAATACTTAACTCTTCTCATTATTTCTTAATAAGTTTTTGAAACTATTGACAATCACTTCCAGTTTGGCAACATTTTATTATAATAAATCGATGAAAAATCTTTTTTTTTTTTTTCTTTCATGAATTGATCTTAATTCACACTGTGTATGTATTGTAGGCTTATTTCAGCAATGAAACCAGCATCCGTGAATTATTATCACAAAATATACAAAAATGCAGTGATTCGATAAAACCATCCTTATCACC
The DNA here is from genome assembly GCA_039619475.1 of Icerya purchasi. Lineage (NCBI taxonomy): Eukaryota > Metazoa > Arthropoda > Insecta > Hemiptera > Monophlebidae > Icerya > Icerya purchasi. Next base: position 439,047,522 of record CM077116.1, read on the forward strand.
AGAAGATCAAGAAGATTTAAGTATGAAACAGCAACAGTTAATAGAAATAATGAAGAACACCATGAATTCCGCCAGATCTAAACAAGCCGAATTAGAACAAGGTGTCGAGATGTGGCGTGATTATCAACAATACGTGGATAAAGTGGAATCGATAATTGCCAAATCACATTTCTTAGATGAACCAACTGCTAATTTGGAGGGTCTACATCTGAATATCAAAAAAATTACTGTAGCTTTAAATGAAATTCAAGTAAGAGAATTCAGATTTTAATTTTTTTCTTATTAAAATCTTATTTAATAAAAAAAATCAGTATGCGAAAAGTCGTTTAACTGGCTGAGACTGATTGAAAATGTCCGTTCATTTATTCGTTAAAAATGTAAAATGCGAAAACGTTTTCGTAAGTTGATTATTTTTTATTATCTTAAATATAGCGTAATCCATTTATTATATTCTTCAAAGTTTAAAAAACGTAATTATGTTTTCTTTAGAAATACCAAGGAGATTTAGATTTGTTGATTGAAAAATCAAAAGATTTACTAAAACTGGCTAATGAAAAGAGTACAGTGTTAATCGAAGAAGAAGTAAAAGAAATCGTTGGTAATTGGACTGCTCTTATAAATAAGTTGGAATCTAAGCAAGAGGTTTTAACTAAGCTAGCCGAAGAATGGGAAGTAAGTGACAGATAACAGTACGAGTAAAATAGATATAATTTTTTTTCTTTTTATAGTAAATGAATAGAGTATGTGTATATATATTATATGTAGTAAAATTGCAGATTAAAAAATAATTTTTTACAAGTAAATTATAAATATAAATTGTGTTTAAAATATTTAAACGTTTATGATGTTATTAGAAATTCAAATTTATCTTCTTTATATATATATATATATATATAATTTTGTACGCGGTTCAAGCCCTATTCTCTATTTATTTTATTTTTGAGTATTTTTTACTATGTTATAAAAGTGTATAATTAATAAGGTTTTTTTATTTTACGATTAAAAAATAAATCCTTTTGCTTAGGAATTTGAAAAGAAGATGCTAAGCTTTGAGTCATCACTAAATACGATGGAACGTGATATAGATAAAACTGATATGGTAGTTCATTCTAAAGAACACATATTGAACGTAAAGAAAATATTGCAGGTATGCGGTGATTTTTATTTCTTGTAACTAGGTATAATATTAACATAATCAAAATTTGAATATGTTATCTTCTTTTTCTTGCTGTCCCGACCGATCTCGATCATGGGTGGCCATCTAGTGAAGTCTTAATGATATTCTGGTACCGCTCTCTGTCGTACGCGGAGTGTACCAACCACTTTGTATTTAATCCTGTCCACATCTTGATATCACAGAACCAGGTACGTTTCCTCAGACCAACTCTTCTTTTACCTTCAATTTTTCCCATCAAAATGGTTTGTAGCAAGGTGTACCTTGTCCCACGGATCAAGTGTCCAAAATATTTCAGTTTCCGAATTTTTATTAAATTAATCAATTCGTGGTATTTTTTCATAACCCTAAGTATCTCCTGGTTGGTCTTCTTAGCTGTCCAGGGTACCCTCAAAATTCTCCGGTAGCACCACAATTCAAAAGCTTGTAATCGATTCAGGGTATTTTTCTTCAAAGTCCACGTCTCACAGCCGTATAATAAGATAGACTATATGTAACATTTTAAAATTCGAACCCTTAATTCCAAGCTAAGATCGTGGACCGTCAAGGTTTTCCTCATCTTGTTGAATGCACTTCTTGTTGATTTCCACTTCAGATCCTCCTGTAATGTTCAGCTGCGCACCTAAGTATTTAAATGATTCGACTTTCTTCAGGTTATCTCCATTAATGTGTATTCTGGGACTGATGTTATTTCCAATGACCATTATCTTTGTTTTCTTTGCATTTAATGATATTCCATATTTCCGACTAATCTCCTCTACTTTTTCAATGATCAATTTCAGTTCTTTGGCACTACCAGCTATTAAAACTGCGTCGTCCGCATAACGAATATTATTGATATATTTTCCACCTATTTTGATACCTATTGTACTGTTATAGTCGTTTATAATATTGCATTAATTGCGGTAGATTGAATTCTTCTTCCATCATTTATGATTTTGACTTCTATATTTCGTTTGTTGTTTTTTTTTTTTTCTATCTTATTTGTTTCTTTGCCGCTTTTTCTTACACAGTCCACATCGGATCAGCTTTTTCCTGTTCTTAGATACTTTTGTCCTAACTGTTCTCACCTCATTATTATAACTATATTTATTTATTCAATGTTAACATTGTGTATAACAAGTTTACGTTACTTTAGTCCATCTTACAAATTACAAATAGTAACCAGTTCATAATTCACAGCACTTTTAGATATTTTACTTATGTTAAATATAAACACCAATTACAAACGGGTAAACAAAATTAATTTCTAAAAAGAAGCATTTATAGTGTACGACACGCGAACAGCAATTACAGCGGCACTAGAATATATTAAAATATAACTCTAAAATACAACTTCATTAGCATATTAAATTACAACAATATTAAAATATTAAAGTATTAATTTCAAAACATTTAAAATACTTAAATTTAAGGCAGGCCTTTTGCACAGCAATATTTAGCTATTCGCATCTAAAATCATATTTATAATTTATACTTTAATCTAAAAATTAAATTCTAATATATGCATCGTTCGGTAGCTCCACATCGTTAATATTGTTTTCAAAATGTTTGTTAAAAAGTTGCCACATCTTATGAAAAGTTACACGACAATTTGTCCAAATTCTCAAATTATTCTACTATCGCAATTTAATCATTATTTATAATTGCGGTCGAAACGATAAAATTGTTACATATACGTTTCTGTTTATTTTCTCTCGTTGATGTAGCAGGATACATAGCTATTCTATTCAATTTAAAGTAGTTGTTTTACTATTCACTATTTAATTTTTATTATTTTAATCATTATTATATTCAACAAGTAAGTTTATATTTAACTAGCGTAGCTGTAGTTGTTTTTATTATTCAATAACGATATAGATTTTTATTTAAGATTCTTTTAGCCTGTTCTTAGATTTTGTCCTTATTAGTTTTCTTTTAGCTTGTTCTTCTAGTTTTATCCTAATTATACTTTGATTTGTAAACGATATGTTACTATTGCAGTTTGACCACTGAGCTCCAAGGGTGTGAGGCATGAGTGTGATTATATTTATTAAAAGTTATATAGTTTATATATTTAATATTTAATAAGACGTTTGAACTCAATGTGTAAACATGAACTAAATTACTAATTTAATTTATAAGAAGAAGAGAAAAAGGGGAAGGAAAAGGAAGGAGGAGAGACGAAAAGAGAAAAAAAGGAGAACAAAAAAATTTAAAAAAAATCGTTATTTTAGCCAATGTACGTTTACTTTATATTTCCGCTACTCGCGCTTCTCTAGCGCATATGCGGCGTCTGAATTTTATATTATTTATAACATGTATTAAATAAATAAATTGATTTGATTGAAATTGATTGATTTATATTATTTGCGCGATGTGTTTAATTTTGCCTTTATTATTTTTTGTTCTTTTATAATTTATTTGAAATTTTTCTTCCCATCATTGCCATTTCTGTCAGTTTCCTCTAAAATTTTATAATAAATTTATGTAAATACTAATAAAAAGTCGTTTAAATTATCGGCGTTATATTAAACAAGAATTCGCGATATTACACGCATTACCGAGTGTAAATGAAACTCCAATATGACATCTTTAATCTTTCCATATAATAAAAATGCACTAAAAAATAAAAAATATATTTCATAGGGATATAACTGAATGTGATATTATCGTAATTCTTATACAACTTTAACTTTTTAGAGTGGGCACCAAATTGAAATTACAATATTTAGAAATAATTTAATTAATATTTAATGCAGTTTTTAATTGTTGTAATATGAATTTGATGTCAATTTCAAAAAGTTAATGTTGTACAAGAATTATGATAATATCACATTAAGTTATATTAAAATCAGATCAAATGAAATTTATATATTTTACAAAAGAATGACCCGCAAATGCGCGAACTGTGTCTATAACAAATACGTTACGTAAAAAGTGTAGCAAAACGGAAGATACATATACAACAAAGTATGTATCGTTAGAATACAAATTAAAATTTAGCAGCTATAATATAAAATAGACAAAATAGAAATAAGACAACGCGCTCGGAGCTAAATAAAACGAATCATTTATTCGGTTAAATTACAATTAAAACTAAATCAGTAAGTACCAAATATAACACAAACCATATATATCTGCTTTCTTACTATCCGTCACTCATTCACTCATTCATTCCCTTACTCATAAGCACACACACAACCCACACGGGTCTTTATATACATACATGTACCTCTAAGATCTGTGCAAATACCTGAACATATTCTGATAGCACACTGAGTTTCCTTGCGCACAACCCACTCAAAATATATACGCAAACATACAAGCAGGTACCAACATACATTCGCACATATATACATATATATCTAGACTGCAATACACATATCCACATACATACATGATCAAACAGAGTAGGCAAATGTATAATACAAAAATCTCTTCACACTGAAATACAAGTATATTTTTTATCTAATAATTATTTTTCACCTTTTAGTACGTTTTTTTAAATTTTTATAATAAACCTTGAAATCGGTATTTTTTTTTTTTTTTTAATATTTTATTTTACAATTTTTAGCATTATACTTAAATTCTTGTTCTTGCTAAAAATCAACTTTTTTGGTACATTATTCTTCATATTTTATGCTTTAAAAAAAAATAAATAAATAAAATAATTTCCTTATTTTAAGCTATATTTCCACGGGAATTTGGCAAATTGATATAGTATTTTAAGTCAATTGTCTCTTTTATTATTTAACGTTCAGCAAATTAATTTTTTGTCTGTTTTCGATCGTTGTGATTTATATAGTTCATTATTTATTATAAAATGTTGGGGTTGAAAATCCAAGCAGAGATCTCAGATATGGAACCCTCCCTATTAATTAAATAATAATAACTTAACGGAATATTTTATTTTACACGCAGAGATTTTGAAAAGAAATTACTATTCATTTAGTTAAACTAGTAACATTGAAAGAAGTGAAAGGAATCAGTAGAAACACTAAGAATCATTTTAAATGTAATCTTTTTGGAACGTGAAATTTTTCAACTTGTGCATTTAACGGTCACGCCAAATCTGAGTTTGTACTTAATTTGCAGGAGTATTTCATATTTAAAAATAAATAAAATCGTACCATGAATAGAAGTTTATCAATATGTGAGATAAAAATGTTCAAATTCTGTGAAACATGTCCAAAATCAACCCATTTTTTTAAAGAATAGAAAAAATTTCTAATATTTTTTCAACGATATTAAACATAATTCTATAGAAACTGGGAAAATCTTATTTTAAAAGATACAATCAATGAATGAAATATTTGTTAATGATATTGACAGGCATATTTTATGTAAAACTGCACACACCTAACAAACAAGTAACGAAATTGTTGATCAATTGCATCTCCATCGCAAAAAAAAAAAAACAAAACTAAAAAGGATAAGCAAAAATAATTAAACTTTCAGTCTTATATGTAATATATTTCTTTATTCTGTTTTATGTTCTCATTTTATAACATTGGATGTGTTGTCTTATTTACATACCTAGTGTTAAGCAATTATAATAATCTATACTGGTGGTTTACTCTACCCATTTAAAAATACTAATTCCTGGTTCATTAAAAAGCAGGTAAACCAAAACATATAAATATAATAAAACTTAATATCTGACGACTAGAGAACATATATAATAAATGTATTAAAAATGTAATATTTAATCCAATACTACGTTTATATCCAAATGATAAAATTATAATCAAAAAATTAAAATATTAATTTTTAAAATGAAAGTAAATAAAACTCTAAAGTGTATATATGTATATAGTTTAGACTTTTATTTATTATATATAAAATCCTATATATTAAAAGCAACTGATCAAAAGGGTAATTTCATTATTGTTCTATATAAGACATGGAAGTGAATTTAATATTTAATTACTATGTATGTTTAAATTAAAATTAAAACAAGTTTATTTATTCAATTAAATTTAATATTCACAGAGTTATCTTATCGAATTAGAAGGCTTCATTCAACCATACAACGAACTGGAAATACTTTCCAAAAATGTATTTACCTACTTAGAAGAGATTGCTGACGACGGATCTACAATACTTAAAAATCGGTTACAGTCATTATATTTAGCCTACCAATCGTAAGTAAATTGTTTAATCTTTTTAATGTTTTTTCGGATAAACTAATTTTTATTTAACTTAAATTGTTATTTTTGAAATTCCTTGTAATTTTCAAAAATTAATAAAACTACCATTGTATTGTAATTGAAAATTATCCTATATTTACCGAGAACAGATATTTCAAATTAACTGCGTATAGCGTACAAAAAATTAATTAGTCATATAAAAAATTTCCTTTTATGCGATGTTTTTTTTAATTTTTTTATATAGTAGTATGACTCTCATTTGTTTTGAATATTTATTATTTAGATGATAATAATATCTTTTGATTATTATAATTTCAATTTATATAATTAGAAAAAACTTCATTTCATTTTTTTAGTGGTAAATAGAAATATTTTTTTTCAACAGGCATATATTTTCATCGGGGGTCATTTAAAAGTAATTGTTTTATTTTAATATTATCAACTACTATTTAATACGTGTAATTAAAATGTTTAAGTTTTAAGGAAAATTACCATTTTATGATAAATAACCCAAGTTATTTTAATAAATTTAGGATGAGTTATTATATGTATCAATGGTTTTTTTTCAAATTATAAAATAATTCAAAAATTCTGCGTGCATTACACCATTTTATACACAATTTTATACACAATTTTAAGTCTTCCTTTTTTTTTTTTTTTTTTTTAATATTTATATAATATATATATACTTATATGAGTTGCATATGTTTTAGTGCTTTAACAGAATTCCAATGTTTACATCGTTGTAACTTTGTAACTAAGTAAATTATTGCGGAAATGATCCAATTTTCTTTATCAAAAGCAAATATTGTAAAAGTATGATTTCTTTTTTTTTTTTTTTCGTTTTTTTCTTTCTTTATTATTAACAAAATCTATATCTGCATCTAAATTTAACCGTTGTCTGTTTTTTCGTTTTCAAGTTACTTCATACTAATATTACGCGTTTATCCGTCTTTAAGAAGTTTGCGAAATTATTATTAATATTACACATTATACTGGTCACAATAAGAAGTCCTACGTTAAATTTAACTCTTTTTAATGTTAATATATGTCGCTGTGCTCCAATTAGAAAAATTACTAAATCAGACTGAGAATGGTTCTTGTTACAATCTTTCAAGTTATATCTGTACCCATAAAACATTTCTTACATTTAATTTTAACCATCAAATTTTTAGAAGCAATTTTCTAGTCCCCCATTTTAAATACATCAGATAATGTGAAAAAAAAAAATTAATACGTGTATATATATATATTAATTACAACGTAATTCTTAGGCTACCTCCCATTAGAAAAAATGTACCAATTTTATGTAACGTTTGTTATATTTTATGGAATTTTTGTAATTATGGTATTATATTCATATGGACCGATTTAGAATTACGTTGTAAATTTTGATCATTTTATACAAAATGTAGAAGAGAAAGAGACAGAAATATAAGCAAGAAGGGTCAAGGGGCACAGCCCCTTGCGAGGCAAAAATGGCCGAGTTATAATATATATGTATATATAATATATAAACACATACATACATATATAACGCAGTTTTTCTCCTTGATTTATTTATTCATTTTTTATTTTTTTATTTTTATTAAGTTGTTTGTAATGTAGATGTTTCACAGTAGTTTTATAAAAATTAATTACTTAAAAAGGGTACAAATCTATGTGTTACAATTTTTCACTGATAACAACAAAGTGCAGTACTCAAAATCATTTTTATGGCAATTTTCGCGAAATGTAAAATTAGCCAAATAGGCGCATGTCTTGTTTCTGTATTTAGAGTGTTAGAGATTATAGTACGTGTCGACACAATTATGAAAACCCCGATGACGAGCGAGCGCGTCTTCTTTTTATGTCTAAAAATAAACGGCTCGATTTCTTTGTTGAATAGTCGCAAACTGTAAATTTTATTACTCTCACTTGTAAAATGAATTTGTACTCGTTCGTTGGTTCAGTCTGTTCGCGCAACATTATCGCAGCCGAAATGCTGATCGATTTTTTATCGAGCACCAATTATTACTTCAACAAGGTATCTCTGGTCATTGTTCTGATTTTTCTTCATGTTTTTACTTCTCGTTAAAACTTCATTTAGTTAGTTCCGCTCTAATTACATTTCATCAGAATTATTTAACTTTTTATATCTATATTTTATATATTTACTTCTAATTACTAAACTCAAAACGGAGAAGAAGATTAACAATTTCAAAACAAAAATGCGTTAAACGGTAATTAATCGTAGCTAATGTGTTTTTTATTGTTTATTTTAAAAATTTAACCATTTGTCATCTATGCCCCTACACATCTTTATACGAATAATTTATTTCATTGCCTATCGCGCAAATAGTTACTTGTCGAAATTCGCATTTTAAACAGATGTGAAAAAAGTTGCTCCTCTAACCGTGTAGAATTTTTAAATAAGACTCGCATAACTACTAAATGTGAAAAAGAAGTAACTTTTTGAAATATATTTACAGTGTATATTACTGCAATATCAAGACTAATCATTTATCATTAAAAAAAAAAAAAAAAAAAAAAATTAGTAATCAGTTAAAGATGAAATATTTTGAGCTTATCAGTACAGTTGTTCGGCTTTTGCAGTAGTGCAAATAGGATAAGCTCTTTAAGTGTAACGAGAAAAATTTTTCGAGAACTTTTGTAAGAAGTTACGCCACCTCGATATCCGAAAGGTCTGACCTACTGAAATAATCGTTTACGGCTTATGGAAATATTTTAATTTTACATTTTTTAAAGTAAATTTATTTTTTTATTTTTTTGTTTTCTGAAATAATGATCGCACAAACATTTTAAAAAATCGTGCATTTAAAGATTGAATCATTAAAAGCAAAATCAGTAAGTGTTTACATTCCTTTTCAGAAAAATTAGTGCATTTTAAAAAGGGGGAAGCAAGTAGAATTAACTTCTGGAAAGAACTTATCAAAATTTAAAAATAAATAATATGATTTCAATTTGATATAATTAATTCTATGTACTTTTTGTCATTTTAAACGTTTCCAAAAATGTGTTCAAAATATCTGAATTTATTCTGGAAGCACTAGTAAAAATTTTGCATTATTTTTATTTTTTACGTACAAAAAAAGTATATTACCGAAACAGATCGGTTAAAAATGTGAACTTAATACTAATAAAATCATAATAAGTCAAGTGCTGTCACTATTTATATAATTTAGTGCAATATGCTTTATCCTTTTTTTGTTGATAACAAATTAATGTTTTGGTATAGTTCAGGCCCTATACCTATCGCTTTTAGAATAATATTATGCTAAATAATATAAACTGTTAATTTTTTTTTTTTCACTCGAATTCTATCGACTTGGGATTTTTATGACATATGCGTTTCGAGCCGTAAAAATATATATATTTTTTTTTAGTTCGCTGCAATTCGTCTACAGTGTTTTTATAGAGAAGTGCGTACGCGGAATTTTGAATGTCACTAACTTGTCCATAAAAATTCCCAGTACATAAATACCTTTGGCCCATTATTTTAATTGTACATATATTCGCATTAAGAATGTTCCAGTTTAGTTGCACAGTGGTTATTCAGGATCCAGCATTAATCTTTGAAAACCTATATAAAATAAACAGTGTAATGATAATATAAATTAACGTAAATTTTGCAAAGTATATGGCACTGTGAAAATAGTTCAGGATTGTTAAAAAGTTTGGCATAAAGTCAAAGAAAAATAACGAACAGTGACGTAAATCATAATCGTTTCTAAAAGTTGCAAAACATTTATAAAAACTTATTGCGTAAAATTTTAAGAATTTTAAATTATTATCGACTGATTGATTAACTGAAGGTGTTTAGACACTGCATCAGATAAAAGGAAATTAACACGTGGCATCATCATTAATAACTCTTACAGTTATCGAATTTTTAACACTTCATTCCGTTTTCTCCGTAAATACGAATATTTTCCATTCCACTTGTAGCTACACCCTGTCAAGAAAGTATCGGGAATTGTCAATTTATATCTCCCGGGTAATAGCTAGGCAGATAATTTTTTTTTTCCAGGTTGGTACAACTGTTTTGTATTATGATGCCTATTTTTAGCGCGATCTGTCAACCAGTGTGTTTACAGCAGCTGTTAAAATCAGTCGACCTTGAAGTGTTTTGTCGAAGTTTTACAATGAGTGAAAATATTGAACAACGTACTTGTGTTAAATTCTGTGTTTCGAACGAAATTTCTTGTGCCGATATACTGAAAATGTTACAGAAGGCTTTTGGTGAATCTGCTTTATCAAAAACGCGGGTTTACGAGTGGTACAGAGCGTTCAAGGATGGTCGGGAGACGGTCGAAGACATGCCTCGCTCTGGACGGCCTTCAACGAGTGTGACCGATGATAACGTCGATAAAATCAAGGAAATCGTTGCTGAAAATTGTCATGTGAGCTTGAGAGAGATGGCTCATGGATTGGGCATGTCACACGAGAGCGTACGTACGATTGTGCACGAAAAATTGGGTATGCAACGCGTTGCGGCTCGGCTTGTTCCGAAAGACCTGAATTTCTTTCAAAAAAAGTACCGAGAACAGGTAGCTGCAGACATGCTGGATCGAGCCAATTTGGATCCTACCTTCTTGGAACAGATAATTACTGGTGACGAGACATGGGTGTACGAGTACGACACGCTTACGAACCAGCAATCGTCCGAATGGCGGCCAATTGGCGCGCCAAAGCCGAAAAAACCTCGCCAAAGCCGATCGAAAGTGAAGATCATGTTGATTGTTTTCTTCGATATTCGAGGCGTGGTACACTATGAATATGTGCCAGCCGGACAGACAGTCACCAAAGAGTTTTACTTAAGTGTTTTGAGACGTTTGAGAGAGGCTATCCGTCGTAAACGTAACGATTTGTGGGTCGACAATTCTTGGATTCTCCATCACGATAATGCGCCGTCTCACAAAGCCATAATTGTGAATGAGTTTTTGGCCAAACACTCGGTAAATATCATCGAACAACCGCCGTATTCACCAGATTTAGCACCCTGCGACTTCTTCCTATTCTCAAAACTCAAATTTCCGCTACGGGGAATGCGCTTCGAATCGATTGATGACATCAAGACGAATGCGACGCGAGAGCTAAAGGCCATCCCGGAAACCGCCTATCAGAAGTGCTTTGCCGAGTGGAAAAAGCGTTGGCATATGTGCATCGCTTCGAATGGATGTTATTTTGAAGGTGACAAAATAAATTTGGATGAAAATTAAAAATTGTTCGTTTTATTTAACAATTCCCGATACTTTCTTGACAGGGTGTATATCCCTTTATCTTTCTTTTCTATTACAAGCTCAACTGTTCGTATTGTTGTCAGTTGGCAACAAACTTAGAAAGGATTAACATATACCACTTCTTCTTAGCGCATGTTCTATTCACTTTTTTTCTTATTTTTATCGTATAAAACCTCTATTTCGTGCCTGCAGCAGCACACTTTGCACGCGCTTGTCATATGTTTTTCCTGAATCTAAATCTGTTTTACTGCTAAAAAATTATAATTATAAACTATTTTGTGAAGACGTGTGGAAAAAATTCCAACATCCGTTCGACATTCGTCTGCTTTTTTATTTAGGAACAACTATTATACCGGAAATCGTGACGTAAAAGGGATATATTTTTTTTAAATACTTTTTAAACAATTTATTTTGCAAAATGAACGGATATAGTAATTATATTTTTGTAGATCGCTTCGAGCTTCTTCAATATTATCCGTATTTTTGTAAATTGTTTCAGAATTTTTGTTCTTATTTTTAGACTATCGTCTAAGTGAAATACACATTTATGCTGGGTATTAATTATTTTGGTTGTCTGCCAATAAAGTCACAAGTTATAAGACGGTATTTACTCGTTCGGGTCGACATAATTATAACACATAGATAATTTTTTTACTTTTCGCTATTTACGCTGTATTTAATGTTTTTTTCTGTCTTTCCCTCTTTCTTTAAACCAGATTAATACAAAAATCGAAGCAACGTGTTACAAAAGTTCTGTCCGACATCGATGATTTCAAAACTACCGAAATAGACATCAACAATTTAAAAACAGAAATAAATTCATTGGAAGAAGATATTAACGGTTTATATATTTTCGATGCTGACTTGGATCAGCTGGAAGCAAATTTCAAGGTTAGTTTGTTATTCTAATTTTCTCTCCAGGAGGCAGAAAAAGAAAAAAAAAAGAAAAGAAAAAAAGAAACATTTTTGGAAGCTTAATCAAAAGAACGTGTAATAAATAGGTGATGATAACATTTTCGGTTATATTATTTCAAATAAAAAATCAACGACTAATAATATATTTATAAAACGCCGTCGAAATTTGGGTGTAATCAGTAGATTTATCAAAAAAGTCGGTGTCGCATAGAATCGAAACCGTTAACAAATAAAATTGATTTGAACGCTTTAATTTTTACAAACACTATGTTATCAAAATAAATTTCAATACGCGGAAAAACATTTACGATAATCATACTTTTGCATTATAATATCGTTAAAAAAAAAAAACATTCTTATACGCTTTTCATAATATTTCACTGAGTCTTATTTTCCTCTTTATTTTAATATCAGTTTGCCCACTTTATTATTCAAACTGTTTACGGTAGTTTTATACACGTTTTCTTCTCAGTGTCAATGAAATTTTCAATTGCGCCGATAATTGAACTTATTCACTATTCTAAGGCGTAAATTTCCAACTTGGATGTGATGACGGGCCGACGTCTAAATATAATCAACTTTATAGCAGACTGTAATATATTATCGGGCAATATTTTTACATAGAAACTCGCGAAAGACTGATATTACAGTTTTTATTTTTAATGTAGTTCACATTAGACAATACAGATTGATATACTACAGAAGCATTTTTAAACATTTAAGACATTCTGAAACTGCAATTTTCGAACGTGATGGTAATCCATTTTTTCCCAACGGAGACCACAAAATTCTTAATTTGCTACAAAACTCTCTTATATATCCCGTTAAATATGATACTTTTCTCTCCTTTATAATTCTTTTGAAATTCTCTTCAGATATTATTAAATATCTTTTTACAATATATTTTTTACGGATTAATTAGCATATGTTTCTTATTTTATACCGTTTATCGTCTACAGCTATAATGAACTTTAGTCGGCTGGGGATATATCTTGCAGCGTTATGTAGGAAATTGGCACATATCTAATTCTCTTTTTCACATTTTAATTAAATAGAACTTGGTTAATGAGAGAGAGAACCAGCTAAATACGATAATAGATTATGAGGAAATGAACTTTTAAACGATAGAGTTGGGTTTTATCGGTAAACTAAGCGTTAATATTTTATTTTCAAAATTTCTTTATTGACTAAATTTCAGTATGGCATTTTTTTATGCCTCAAATTTTGTCTTATTAAAAAAGATAATTCATTCCCAAAAATAAATTCTTTTAAACGGCAGAACATATTTGCTTGATATTTTCGTCAGTAATCAAAACAATAAAAATTAAGTTTTTAAACACGACTACAACATATAAAAAATATCGGTTAAAAAGAAAATGTCTACTTGAAGTTGACAACACAAGTACAATTTTTAAGATACAAATATAACATAAAAATTAAGTGATTAAATAATTACTAATTTTAGTGCATATGAAAACTTCTGTATCTCAACTATTATTTCTTTTTTGTCGGTGCATAGTGTAGAATTATATCCTCTGCGCGTAAACTGCCAATCCATTTTATTGTTAAGCATTGTTTGTATCTAATAATCAGCCAGCGGCTTCCGATGTTTTTTTTCCTATTTTTTTTATTAACAGATAGCCTCTCATAATATTTTTATAAATTCTTAAAATTTGTCTTTTTAATGATGTCTGCCATATAAATGGAATAATTCTGGATGAAAACTATAAATACCATAGCATTTTCGCCTGTTTTTCTGCGCTTTAATCATAAAAAATAAATAATTTTATGTAATGTTGTTATCTTTAGCTTTTTTCAGACTATAAAAATAACATGAAAATATTTTAATATCAAATTTTGTATGCGACAAACTGAAATTCAGGATAAACTAATAAGAAAATTATTAAACTTCAAGTTTCAGGAATCAGTGTACATAATCATTAATTAAGTGCAAATACGAAAAAAAGAAATAATGATACGTAAATTTTAAAATAAAATAAACTACATATAATATTCATTGATAACTTGTATCGGAACCTTCTAAACCTTTTGTGCTATACGAACAATAAAATTGCTAAGTTTAAAAGCAATTCGACAAATAGTATCGAGTACATCGGGGACATACGAATATATATATATATATATATATATTGGCAGAAATTGATTTCTACACATACATATATAATATATATATATATATATATGTGTGTGTGTGTGTGTGTGTGTGCGCGCGCGCGCGTGGGTATAAATTACTTCATTATGGACAGTTCTACTGAATGAAATAACTTCTATCTATTGATTAAATTAAATAAAAGTTGATTATGAATCAGAATTGCTCTTTTCGCACAACTTTACCTGATATATCTCAGCCGACCAACATTTATTATATGCATATATATTAATTACAACGTAATTCTTAGGTTACCCCCCACTAAAAAAACTGTCCCAATTTTATGTAACGAAAAATGTCTCAAAAAATGTCCCAGTTTTATGTAACGTTTGTTATATTTTATATGATTTGCGTGATTGTTGTTTAAAAAAAGTCACAATTTTATGTAACGAAAAATGTAACCAAAAAAATGTCTTAATTTTATATAATGAAAGTTAAATGTTAGGATAGGATTTTTGTGATTATGTTACTTTTTTTGTGTTGATGACAATAAGAATTACGTTGTAAATTTTGATCATTTTATACAAAGTATAGAAGAAAAAGAGACAGAAATGAAAGCAAGAGGGGTCAAGGGGCACGGCCCTTTGCGAGGCCAAAATGGTCGAGTTATATATATATATATATATATATATATATATATACCGTGTGAATATATATATCTAAAGATAATAAACTATAGCTGCAAAGCAAAAAAATCTTTTAATTCAATACCATTTGCTCCTAAAATTATATTTTTTTGCCGATTATCAAACAATTATTCTGACGACTTTCTTGATAAACTGTTTTCGTTATTCGTTTTCTGTTTCGTCAGATCTATTATGAAAAATTAATAAAACGTAAGCGTATCAAATAAACCGGTACTGCAGTGAGAATTCTAATACACGTTGTCTCCAAATTCCTATTTCCAGAATAATCATCAATTTACACATCTAATTTTCCATTTTTATAACGTCATTTTTAAACCGGCTTTATTATATAACGAAACGTTAATATTTCTTCCTAAGTTGCTAAAATATTTTTTTTTTTTTGTATACTGCTTGCACAATTTTTATTCGAAAACTAACGAATCAAAAAGAAGCAAGTTTCTTAAATATAATTGAAAATCTCCCGGGTTGTTTTCTAATGTATATTGGTAATGAAAATTTCTAGACAAATATATCTTCAAGTAAACGTTAATGCACTGTGATCTCCCTCCTTTTGTGTTGTGCAACAGATAAGTGGATAAGCATAAATAACTTTTTCCTAAATTTACATTAAAATTTATAAGTTTATTCATCTGAATATTGCATATAAGTTATTTAATTATTATACATTAACATGTTAATCAAGACCCTATTTATTTTATAATGTTTTAAAATTAAATTCATTATTAAATTTATCTACATGTTTTATCATTCAAACGTTTAGATATGTTACAACTGTTCTTCGTTATAAAGCATTGTGTATTTCGTGATTTTGTAAACATTATTAAAATAAAAACCGCCAATGTGTAATTTCTTTTTCCGCTGTTAGGTGTTAGAAGCGAAAGTTTTGGATAGATCTCACCGTGTAAAAGAATTGTGCCTGATAACGAGACATTCATACACGACTAGTCAAAAATTAGTTCCATCTGATATAAACGAACAGGTAATTAATGTTTACTTTTTAATCTTCAGAATAAATTTAAACATTGAATATTCCTTATTTGTTTTATTACGTCGTCAATTAACATATCTGTGTTCTGTTGTGAACAGCTTAAAAACTTGGAAGTTGCAACAGAAAAAGTGGTTAACGAAATGGACGATATCGGTAGAAACGTGAAAAGAGCTCGTACCATAAGATCTGATTATAATTACGATGTAGACACAATCCAGAAATGGTTGCAACTAGTTGAAACAAAAATACAAGATAGAATAACAGAACCTACAATCCTAAAACAAAACATCCAGGTATTTTTGTTTTTGATTTTAATTGCGAATTTTTTCAAAAATATTGATTTTACAGGTACAAAATGTGTATCACTTATTTATATTAAAATTGCGACTATTTTTTTCTCCCGGTGTTTTTCATTTCTTTTTGTAGGTAAAAATAAGTTTGCTCTAAAATATAATCTGATAATACTAGGACATGCGCTGAAATTAACGTATCTCAAAATTTTTAATGTTCATTGTAAATTTATCAAAATATGGCTTTTAAACAATTTCAAACATCTATATCTTGATTTTTACTTTATATAAAAAAATGAATACCATTTTCTTTTGTCATTTTGGCGGACGTCACTAACACATCTCCAATCTATTACGAACGTATTTATTACTAAAGACTTAATTCAAAGCAGTGTTGAAAACTAGAAATATTCACGTAATAACGCTGAAGTTTATGTTAATCGTTCTTTTTCTTCCTCTTTCTCGGCCACAAACAAGAATATCTATAGTATTATTTGTACTATGTAGTTGGAGGTAAACACATTAAATCAAATAACAAGTCATTGTAGTCAAAAACAAAATTTTATATAACTTAAATAATTATCTAATAATCAAAATCCTCCTTTTCGCTTTTTATATATATGTGTACGAAAATGACAATTATTTCTTTGTTCGAAAAAAAAAACAAAAAAACAGTCACTCAAAGTGATAAAAATGATATAACTTTGATTTTTTCTAATTTTTTAAAACTGGTTTTACCCTACATTTCGAGTAATTATTATCGAAATTTTTATGAATGAAACTAATTTATTAAAGAAGTAGTACCTGAATTTGCGCACTTAACAAATAACTTTTATAGCATTCTGTTTGAAAGGAAAAAATTTATAATTCATTTTCAACATTTTTAATTTTTTCCTAAATCCATTTATGCATTGATTTTTCTGTCACATTTAATGCAAAACAGTTTAATATTTTTCTTTTTCTTTTCTTTTCTTTTTTTTTTTTTTTTATGCACGTTTGAAAGTTTTCTAATTACCATAATTATCATAAACTTTTCTAAGTTTCATTAGAAAATGTATTAAATTCTCTTTGAATTTTTTTAACATTAATATTACTAGTTTTCATTCAAAAAAATTTGAGCTCAAATTTGTTTTAAATTTAAATATCGCGTTTGTTTTTGGATGATAAGCGGTGGTAAACACACGTTTTCGCGCAATTTCTAAAAAAACTTTTTACTTTAAATTTTAAAAATGACATTAAAAATAAAATTACTTAGGAATAGGTTGAAAAATAAAAATTGGTTCTCCTCATATAAATACAGAACATGCAATAAGAATGAAATAAACGCAATGACGTCCCTATTTAGAAACATTCGATTCCTATGTGTACAATGGTTTTCGTTAATGGAAAGAAAAAAAAAAATTAATCGCCAAATATATTTTTATAAAAACTTTACTTGCTTCTAGCTTCTTAATTTCAGACTGAATTCTAAGAAACCGTTTTTTTTTTGTTCGGTTTCGAAAACAACTTTTTTAGGAAGCTACAAAAAATTGCTGGAAATTATTTTTTACCTTTATTTAGGAAATTATTGCGCACTTTTCGAAGTACTTACCAAAAAATCTACCTATTTTTTAGCAAATAATATCGGAAATTCCGGATATCGGTGATCGGTTAGAAAGAGCTCAGTTAGCCGGAAAGCAAATAATACAGAATAGCAAAGATGATTCGGAAAAACAGTTAATCGCGAAAACGTTGGAATCTTTAACAAACGAACTACAAGAAGCTAAAGCATTAATCGAAGAAAAGAGATCTCAAGTATGATTTAATAAATTAATAAATTTTAAAATAGCCGTAACTATTAATTTTCCTTTTTTTTTTTTTAATGTCAGTGTTTATATAGTCGTTCGGATTTTTAAAAATATCCGTTTCGGTTCTACCGTAATCTACATTACACTTCTAAGGTGCTCGATGTAATTGAATTTTTTTTTGCACAGGTTGAGAAATCGGTAGACGCTTGGGAAAAGTTCTTGAAATTATACAATACAATTAAAGTTTGGATTGCTGAGCACAGACCATTTGTTTCAGAGGTTATGGTGTTAAGTTCGTTGACGCAAACAAAAGAAAAATTACAAATATATTCGGTAAATATGGACTTTGGCTTTAATGATGTTTAATACTTTTGTGTCGCAGTTGTAATTTTAGTTTTATTAATAACGGCGTAATTCTTTGATTGTACAGAGCAGAAATTTCACTTCAGATTAAAGTGAACCACGAGAATGAAAAGATTCATTTAAACTTTGATTCAGAAATTTACTTTCGCTTCTGAATAGTGAAAAATTCAAAATAAACAATAAACAATATTTTCTTTTTATTATCATTACTACTATTATTTTAAAACTGATTTATTTATCCGACGAAATATTGCCGAATAAAGTTTTTTATAATAAAACTTAATTGTCAGAATTTAATCGATTTTAAAATTTCAGTTTTCTAGTTATTTTCCGTATAAGTTATAGAAAGCTACGCTCGGTGGAACAATTATTACGCTAGAAAACGTTACTGATTTACTAATATCTTTTAAATATAATTTATAGAACGCGGTTAAGGGCTCTAAACAAATCTCTAAAAATGTAATCGATATGAGTAAAGAATTGGAAATTATCTTACTAACTACTGATACGGCAAAGTTACACGACAAAATGGAAGAAGCTAAAGAAGTACACGATATCGAAGCTATTTTGTTGGAAAAGGTACGTAGAAAATTCTGCTAACTTTTTAACGGCTCGAAGCGAATGCATCCGAAATATATATATCTACTGAAACTCGTATCCGAATGAATTCCGCTGTTCACTGCAGTGTGTTTGTAATTTATAAATTTATTGTCTGTCCCCTTTTTTATTAAATTTTTTATTAATAATGGAAAAAAAGAAAACAATAAGAAATAAAATAATTTTTTTTATCGATACCATTAAGCGTAAGTTTCTATTTAGGAACCGAAGTTTCTATAAATGCGTGTGAGAGATATGTAATAGCGGATATGAAAGTAGAAGCTTACATGGAAAGATATAGAGATAAATACTCGATAAATTAAAGAAAAAATAAATAAAATGTATTATAACGTGATTTAAAATAAATATATCGCGATTACTTACCGTTTCAGGAAACTGAATGTTGATGACAATTAAAAAATTTACGAAATGTAAAAAGCACTTTTCGAAATAATTTCGCACTCGAGAGACTTTTTGTCAAGTATTTTTCTGGTAGGAAACTTTACGAATGACAAGATGAAAAAATCTTCGAAACGACTATATCTTTGATAGCTAATCGTTTACAAGGTGGGGAAATTTTTAACGTTTGGGAGGTGGTTGTTTCTCTTGGATAGTATGATCATTTTCGCGTAAGATTTTCCTTACGTTCGCTATAGTTTTAAATAATGCACCACGCTCGATTTCTACACTCCTTCTATTTTTCAGTAGTTGCCCGAAAATAACAAGAAACAATAGAGGAGATCGATGTTGTAAATAACAAATTATTGGTTGTTAATTTGTAGATAAAAATTGTTTATGACATGATAAATATTATTCGATGTTAGTTTCCAAGATGGAACAAAAAGCACTATGTATACCCACTCCTCCCATCTATGTTTGACAAAAAAAGTTCGCGATTCCTAGAAAGAATTAGTACAATGCTGAGTGCTAGTAAAATAAAACAATGAAAATGATGCGGCATCTGGTTGTGACAACCGTTGCATAAAAGATGCATTCGTTTGCACTATCGATGAAAGTTACATATTTTTTTGTACGTCTTCTAAAGTAAACAGCACTTGTCTTGAAAAATATTATTTGAAGATAGTTTCTAACATAAGACAAAAACAATGTGTGGACCCAGCCTCCCATCTGTGATTAACGAAAAAAGTTCGCAATTCCTAGAAATAACTCTGTGTGTGTGTGGGTGTGTGAGTGTGTGAGTGTGACGGTGATATAAGACAATTAAACTGCAACAGCATCCGCTTGAAGAACTAATGCAAAGATGATACAGTCGTCTACACGGCTGATAAAATTACGTATTTTTCTATGCGTCTTCTAAAGTAAAAATTAAATTTAAAAAAAAAAAAATGCCGGAACGGGACACGACTCAGAAAGGTCCTTTGCAATGTAAGTTCCAAGTGTCAAGATTCGGCCGTTTTTAACACTCAGCCACAATTTCGCACTTCCCATCCTTGGCAAGTTAATATTAAACATTACGCTACATATATTACATACGATGATATGTATAATAAGCCTGTATATAAGGAAATTATGAGACATGTGTGCGTATGGCTGCGCGATAGAATTTTTTGAAACCCTGCTGTACTTACGTCCGAAATTTTTAAAAATCACGGTAACGAACGGTGGGTGTGCAGGAAAGAGAGTGGCTGTTTGATGAACGAATATATCTTATTTTCTGTACATCCTCTAAAGTAAAAATTAAAATAAAAAAAAAAAAAAAATGACGGAACGGAACGCAATTCGGAAAATTTCTTTAAAATTTAGGTTCTAAGTGTCGAGTTTCGAACGTTTTTAGCACTCCTCGAAAATTTCACCCCTCCGATCTTCCGAAAAATTAAAATTAAAAATTACGCTACATTTATTACATGCAGAGACTTGTATAATTAGTCTGTGTAACAATGGTGCGCAGCGTACGTGGGACTACGCGATGAAATTTTTTAAAACTCAGCTAGAATACTTAGGCCCGGAATTTCGAAAAAACGCTGTAGCAACAGGAGCGCACGTGAAAACGGAGGGTGCACGTTCGCGGCGTTAGTGGGTGGGAGCCGCATGCGTGGGCGGACCGATGGACAAGAATCACTCTAGTTTTAGCTGTTATTAAGCTTGTGGCGGCACCTTTGTGTGTTAATTGTAACCTAAAAGCCCTACTCGTACATGTTTACTATATTCTATTTTGTGTGTTCACACATAGCGCATGTACAATAACACACATGTTGAAATGAATTATTAAAAACATTTTTACAAAATACTACACTGTGGAACCAGTAATAAGAATATATATGCGAAATCCAAATACATTACAAGTGCAAAAAAAGTGTCTAAAAAATAAAAGTTACAGGAAGATTTGTAAACTTCTTCCATCCCCCCGGGTATCTGTCATATACAATAGTTGCAAAGACACGTTCATCTTAATTTACTTACTCTGATTATCAATTTGTCGTAATAAATTTTTCTGATGTAATCGTTCGGAATTAAACGACCATTTTTCTTTTACTGTCGCAGAATGCATTGCTATTAGAATTATGCGAAGAATGGGAACAGTGTGAAAAGAAACTGAAAGAAGCAAGAACGTTTATTGATAAAACATCTCAAACATTGGAGAATCCGCCATCGAAAAAACGATCGTTACGAGACCAACTAGGATCTAAAGAGAAGATTGTTGCAGACATTGTTATACAGAGGAATAAAGTGACCATATCCATCGAAAAATTAGAGGTAATCATTTTTATGTAACATAAATATAATTAATTTTTCATCGAGGAAATTTATATAAAAAAAAAGAAAAAAATAATAAATAACGAGAGATTATTTTATATATTTTATCTAACGTGGTGGTACCTATTGCAACAGCATTCTGCGTGAAAACAGGTTCTTGTCAGCGAAGAGGGCAGTAATAAAGAAATTTAAGAATATAACGAAAAGGTAAATGCATTGCAAGAAAAATAATAAAGATCAATGCGCGGTGGTTCTACAGAAGCACTTTGAAAAAAACTACTTTTCTATCCAACCAGCCCCGTAATCATTTTACCAAAATATATTAACACGAGCGATGATTATGAATTTTTTTATTACACATTTTTTTTACAAGGAAATCTAACTTATTAACTGATGCACTTTATACTAAAGTAATGGTTTTTATAATCATTATGTTTAAAAAAAAAAAACAAACAAAAAAAAACAGATAAAAATAAAAAATAGCGACATTTTAACTTTGTTTTATTTTATCCAATCGATAATTGAAAAATTTTCAGCAATTTCGTATAGAAAGAAAAAAAAGGAAAAAGAAGGTGAATAGGACGTGTAATGGGAAAGGTAAAAATACATTTTAATAAAAATTATATGGTAAGAGCGGTATAAAGATGAAGTAGATATGCCACAAAGAAAACGGATCGTGTAAACAAATAAAGCTATCTCTCAATGTCGTGCCTGCTTATCGCGTATTCGTGACATACAGTAGGATAGTACTTGGACAATTCTATATAAAACGACAGTTATCTACAGACTTATATATGAATTGTACTTGCACTAGCCAAATGTGTTTGTTTCGAGCCATGCTACCGGTTAAATGGTAATTGCGATAAGAAATAAAGATATAATGAAATTTAAAATATATATATATGTATATATAAAAAGAAAATTGAAAATAAGAATTTAGTTCGAGGGTATTTTAAAAACCTAATAATAATGATAATAATAGTGATGCATTAAAAAATAAATATATAAAAAAAAAAAAATGAAAACAGTCAAAGAAAGATGAAAGAAAATTAGCGTGCTATAAACCACTAGGAGGAAAATAAATTTTATGCCAGAAAGGAAATCTGTCAACATGCGGAATACTTACAATCACAATGATGACACACTAACGTTGGTTGAAAGGTCAAAGTGTTATATTAAACAGTTTTTATGGTTTTATTTTTTACGTGTTATTAATTTTCTTGCGAACGTTACGATTTGTATGATTTTAACGGCTGAATTACTATTTAAATCTAAACAAACGCTTATTTTCCCGTTCAGCTGCTGGGTTATTCGTAATAAAATATAAGTATAATTTGCGGTAATTTAATGTTCAACTTGATAGGTTCATTTCCGTTCCGGAATTCTAAATGGCGACGAATCAGTGAAAAATATCGCTGATGGCTTAATTAAAGAACTGGAACATCTGACGAATACTGTTGAAAAACAAATACATTCCATTCAGTACAGTTTATCTGAAATCGATAAGCATCAGCAGGTATAAAAGAAAGAGTTATTTTTATGTATATATTGTAATTTGCACATTACATAATTATAAAAAAAAATAAATAAAAATTGTAAAATAAAAAATAAATAAAATAAAGAAATAAAAAATTAATTATAACGTGTGGAGAGAGTGAATGTGCGAGTAAATGAGAGCCGGTTGCTGGCTGGGGGTTGTCGCTTCGAGAGTGATTTCACCTTTAATGGATGCGCGCGTTTATCGATGGCCAAAGGAACGAATCTTCTTCAGCGGTGAGAGGGAGATCGTTCGAAGGAAAAACGGAAAAGACAGAAAAATCTAAAAGGAAAGTGTGGAGTATTGATTCAGTCTTCGTCAAATGTTGGTCAAGTCCTCATCCATCAACTATTCGTCAATTCGCGAAAAGGCCAGCCATTCTTACAAAAGAATCAGTCCCCGTTCGTTAACCGAAACAATTTCGATCGAAGAAGGTCCTAGCAACCTGATCGTTCTGAAATTCGCGTTTTCGTTGTAATTAATAACATTTTAGCCAGCCTTAAAAAATTTCACTGTCGATAATCGCGTCCCCTCCCCGCATTTATCCGGAATCCAGGCCGAACCACCAATGTCTAGCAACCGCAGCAGAATGATACGTACAATTTTTATCTATTTTCGTTAATCGTCGTCGCTGTTTTCGTATATATATGTTTATAATTGTATTTTCAACGGTCGGCCGTTTAAGAAAGATGGGTGTAGGCATTTAACCGAAATATGTTGTTTAAAATAAGACATAAAAATTAATTTAATAATAATAAATTTAAATTTAAATTTAAATAAATTAAATCCACGAGTGCCAAGGGATTTCGTGGCTGGCATCCCTGAGGGCTATTAAAACAAGTAAATCACTACAATTAGCATCCCTGGTGGAGATAAAATATAACTCTATTATACCGTTTCAATACGTACTTATATAAAAATTTACACAAGTTACCCTTATTAAAAATTGTAGTCTTCTTTTTTTACTTTAAAGTTCCGGGTATTTTAAAATAGAACATTAAATATTTAAAAATGTTAAATGTCAGTATATAATTTAAATCACGCGTGCGACAAAAATTGTTACGATCCCATTTAATAACTTTTAACATGTGGTATTGTATTCGGCTATATTTGTGTGCATATATATACATATATATATATATAAATCATTAATAAGAAAATGATCTATGTAACAGGAAATACAACAAATACATAGTCAAATTTTACACTGGGAACAACAGTTAAGAATAGTTCAGAGTCCATTGTATGTTTCTCACGAAAAGGAAAAAGCTATCGGAGAGCAAAAGGTAAGTTAAGCAGTTATTTCTATGTCGTTTACGTAACTCGTCATTGTTGAATTTCTGTGAACGGTCACTCCTTTGAAATTACATCCTTGCCAGTATTCGATATGCCGAAAAACCGAAAATCCTTTTGAAAAATTTTTAATAATTCGTTTGTGAAAATGTTAAATTTTCGCGCGTATATGCATATTAAAAATGGAAACCTATAGGTAAAAAACAAAACCATGCTTTCTCAGCAATTCCATTATTTTTTCATCCGCGATAATGATAAATAATTTTCATCTTACATTTAACATGCCAATTATCTTACACATCACTGACCATCATCGCGGATCGTATGGTGAAGAATTTATATCCCGGCAATATAAGCAGAAAAAGAACCGGTAAGTATTCAAAATTCACCTCTTTAAAAGCTCAATTGTAGTTGAACAGCTGCATTGGCAATGCGGCATGTGTAAAATTATGGAGTGCTTGTCAATTTCATTCTATTTTTATGTGTCGTCAATAAAGTTCAATGGTGCAGAAACGATGTTTTATAGAATATCTGCGTTAAAGCCCATTCCTATGTCCGTTTGTACACGCACCCACCCGCGCGCGCGCGCCCACACACACATACTGGCACACACGAAATAAAATACACAGATACGTTAGTGTGATGTTGGCGTGTGTTTTATGTGTGTATCATTTAACTGAAATAATTGAATGTTAATCATGTCAACACTATTGTACACATTACTCGTGTAACCTGTTATTAACCGGTATAAAAATGTTATTTCACATTTCGTCATATCTGCATGATGCATAATACTTACTCTCAGTATTCCGCATGCATCATTCGTGAAAAATGTACTAATTATCGTTACTTACTCATTATTATTGAATAATCCGAAATTTATTGTTAAAAAAAGTTTTTTGCAACGTAATTATAAAAACGCAGTAACAGACTGTATGTGAATTGAAACAAAAGGAATTCGAGATATTTCACATATAAAGAGCCAGAAATAATACTTGTAAGATATAAATAAAAAAGAGCTTTTCTGATTCACTTGAAAGAAAATTTCATCCTAATAGTGATGTAATAATATACATGTATATTTTTTTGTTTTCAAATTTTCATAAAAAAAAAACAAAAAAAAAACACATCCTACGTAAAAATACAATTCTTTTCGTTAAACATTTTTAATCAAAATAATAGGTTAATCAAGTTTGAAAACAATTTCAAAATTATCGCACTAAATTCAACTTTTCACGACCTATTCTGCACGTAAACGAACTAATTACAATAAAAACACATCGTAAAAGATAAACGAATTTATTGGCATCAGCCCTCTACATACTACAACCCTTCTCTACGTATACATTCATTGCACCGTTCGTACAGTTGCTCAAAGGCTCTAGAAAGATCATTTTTTGGAATCATCTTAATCTGCTCGGTGCAAGCTCGTTGAATCGCCGGAATATCGTCGTAAAAGCTTATATTTCAAGTTTGAAGACTCTATATTGTTTAGTATTTGTTTGGCAGCCATCAATAGTGAACGTTCTCAGTGAATTTGTAAACATGGAAAAAATCGGTCGTCGTTATGTGATACAATAGTTTTATTTGAAAGGTCTCAGTCCAACCAATATAAAAACTCAGTTAGATTCTACTCTGTTTCTTCGTTTACAACAGTAAAATGGCAGAGTTTAAAGGAGGAAATGAGTTGGCCATGCAAGAAATGGTAAAGAAAATCCACAAAATAGTATTAGATGACCATCGACTGAAAGTGCGCGAGCTAGCAGACATGGTAGGTATTTCAAAAAGTGCCGTATATCGCTTATTGACTGAAAATTTGGACATGAAAAAACGGTGCGCAAGATGGGTACCACGTTTGCTCACAATGGGAGGATATTTCAGTCGAGTGTTTGGCGATGTAGCAATAAAGCCGAGTTTTTGCGTGAACTTATAACTAATGGGTTCATCACTTCGCACCTGAGACAAAGGAACAGTTAAAACAATGGACTGGATGGGGAAAATCGACTTTAAAAAGGTGGAGGCAGTTCCATCTGCAGGTCACGACGCCAGTTTCTTGGGATGCACGTGGAATAATTTTCATTGATTATCTTTAAGCGGGAAAAACAATTAAGGGTCGAGTATTGTACGAAACTTATTGTAACGTTTGAGTAATTAAATCGAAAAAAAACAAAAAAACACAAAAAAACAACCGCATTTGGCTAAAAAGAAAGTGTTGTTCCATCAAGACAATGCACCAGTTTACGCATACGTTATGGCGATGACCAAAATTAGTGAGTTAAAGTTTCGAATTGCTTCTTCGTGTACCTCCTATGGCTCAGTGATCAAAGATTTGCCAACAATGAAGAGGTAAAGTCGGCAACTGATGGTTTTTTCGTACTTGGAAGCTGAATTTAAATGATGTGTAGGAACGACGACATTTCTTAAAAGCGGATAGTTTTATTTGAAAATTTATCGAGTCGCGAAATACTTGACTAAAGAACATTTTATATAATCATTTCTGCAAAGATGAAATTCGAATCTGTCGTCAAATTTAACGTCCTGCGATTTTCGCTTGTTTTCGCATTTAAATAGAAAGACGTTAAAGATGCAATAAAATTACGGGGCTGAATTCTTCATTGAAGACATAATAAGACGACTGATTCATTGATGGAAGATAAAACGGAAAAGGCAGTGAGATTGTTGCTTCTCCCCAACATTCGTTTTTCCCGCCTTTCAAGATATATTTCTGTATTGAATATAATTAATACTGGAATTTAAATAATATAATCCACAGAACTGTACGTTTGCAGTCACATAATAATCAAAACTGCTGTCATGCACTTTCATTCGCGGATCTTTTAGTTGATGAATACATATGCTATATGCCTCTTCTTCCTTGTTTTAATTTTCCGAGTTAAAAATTGTTTAAAAACCTTACGCACTCCGCGTTTAAATTGTACGTTTTTTTTTTGTTTTTTTTTTTTTTTATTCGATTAATAAATTGTTTTTAACATTTCATTAACTCAAAAAAAATCTGATGTCGATAAAATAATACAGCTGCAATAAATTATTATACTTCCATTACCTAAAAGTTCGCATGATTTGTCCAATAAGCTGTTTAAAATTATTTTTTACGCGTTTTACAAAGTAATTTTAATCGATTTATCATTTAATTTAGATTTGTTCTTGTTTTTCATTAAATTATAAATGAAATGATTATCGAAAGTAATACGCGCCTAAAACTACCAATTATTCGTTGCACATAAAATATTCATTTGCATGTACAACTAATTAATAGAAAATCATTTTAAAAAGTAAAAATTTATATGCTATCTTGCCTATAAAAAAATGTCACAATTACTTTTTAATATTTGATGAAATTTAAACGCATTAGACATATATACATGCGATGCTATATGGTTTGTTTCGTATGTAAACAATACCACAACGTTAGCAATTGTGTGTTTCAAAGTGATTAACGTATGTATACTTTTTTTTTTTTTTTTTTTTTTTTTTTTTAATTTTTACTTTTGAATACCTACAGATCTGTTACTTGTATTTACTGCTAGTTGTTCTCTAAATTGTATTTTCTTTTTACGTTTTATTCGTTTAATGTACGTCATAACATTAAAGTATACCAAAGCGCCTACATTCGCATATATAAATGTGTACTTGAGCTGTGTTTATAGAAGAAAAAAAAAAACATTTCTATAGTCATAATCTATATGTGTATATATAATATATGTTTTAAGAATAGGTACGCTATCCTTAAATTTTCCTCAAATTTTTCATTTTTCCTATAAATTTTCTCCTAAAATACTGTGATTAGCTGCGTTCTGAAATCAGGAGGTTTTAACAACGTTTATAATAAAAATTTTCGGTTTTTTAAAGTTACTTGTTTTTTAATCATTAAAACCAAATCTTCAACCCACTGTTAGGAGACCGCCATGTGGTTCTTGCGAATCAACAAATGCGGGAGACCAAAAATTTTATATGAAATGTGTTAATGTGTTATATCTTGCAAGATAGTATATTCGTTTTTTTAACTTAAAAAAACATAGCATGTTGGTAGTTCATTTTAAGTCTGAATTCGTATTTAAAAAAGTTGTTCGGAGAACGATTTCTGATAAAAGAACTTTTTGAATTCAAATATTCAGAAGCTTCGAATAGAGAGAAAAACAGAATCCCGTATAAGTGCGTGTTATTGTAATATTACTTCTTAGTAAAGCGAGATTTTTTTTTTTTTGTCTTGTCTACATTCCATCTCCATTCATATTAGATGGTATTAAACACTGATTTTCACATCTCGTCTAAAGAAGGAAAGTAGAATTTAAGAATACAAACAATATATTTTTAAACAATTCCGTCCTTTTTTATCTTTCTGTTTTTTGTTTTTTTTATTTACCGAAGTTTAAAATTAACTTTTAATTACTATAATTGTACAAAAATTAATTATGAACGCTAAAATAGTTAACATATTTTAGAGTAATTCATGCAGCATTTGACCTGAAAAGTACTGTTTCCATCTTTTATTCAATCAAATGTTTTTTCTAGTTCCTAATTCGATTCCTTTTTTCCTTTTTTTGTTTATTTACTTTTTTTTTTTTTAATTTATTATAAGTAAAAATAACTAAACATTTTTTTTTATATTTTTTTTTTTTTTTTGTTGGAAAATGTGACAAAATAAGTTTTAGCTATCATTTCATGGCATCAGTAGTTCTGTTCGTCTTTATTAAATATACATAAAAAACACGTATTACGGAAAATAATTATTTAGAAAATATAAAAAAACAATCGACATGTTTCGGAGTTACTTACTCCATAACTATGGCAATAATAAAATTAAAAAAAAAAAAAATTTCTTTTTATTTTATTATTGCCATGATTATATGGAGTAACTCCGGAACATGTCGACTGTTTTTGATATTTTCTAATTAATTATTTTCTGTAATACATGTTTTTTATTTGTATTTAATAAATGTTAATACGAAAAATGGATTCGAGCATTTATATTTTGAATTTTAAAAAGTCTATCTTATAATTTATTTTATCGTAGTGGTAAAATAATTAGTAATTCTGTTTTAATTATTGTTAAATTTCGTAAATTTTTATATTCTTATGTGAGAAAATATACATTAATGCTTGAAATATTATGGCGTTGTAACTTGATCAAAAGATAAAGAAAAAATCGAAAAAAAAAAATAATCTATGATTTGCATATGTATTTTTCGTACTGCCTGTAAATTCTAAAACTACGAACTACATATAACGTGTAATAATATCATTTATTTCTGAAAATTGCAATTTTATTTTTTCAGAAGTACAGGAATGAAACATTTTATAAAATTTTAACTTTTCAAAAATTATCTACGTCGTAACCTTAATAAAAAAAATAATTTAAACTGATCCTTCGCGTTTCTATAATTATAAATTTTTTCTCGTTCTACCTAATGTAGTTTAAAAAGTTCGCTATATCGCACTTCTGTTATAACATTCGCACATAAATTTCCTCGTTGTATAATGCAAAAATAATGGTGTTGGTAAAAATTATGATACGGTTGTTGTTCACGGTGACGGATGAATAATTTTCATTTTTTTTTAAATGTGCCTTATTTTTAATTTTAATTTTTATTGCTAAACACAGTTTTCGATGTAGAATTAAAAATTTCCATAAACTTCTACTTGTATCCTCTCTGTTATTATTATCTTATTTAATGTTTATTTCAGTTCAGAAATAAATATTCATGCCACGAAACCGCGAGAAGGTACGGTTTTTACCCGACAGTTAATAATTCAAAGTATTCCTGATATATTAAAAGCAAATGCTTCTTGTTGCTTTTCATAATTGATTAGTTTATAACTTTTCTCTCTTTAACCACTGTTCTTATGACATATTCTCCTTGATTTTTTCAGATATTTTTTCTTTTAGCCTACTATTTCTCTGTGTTTTGTATCCAAGCATCTGGCTCTTTGAATCTTTTCTGTATTAATACCGACATTTCAGTATTGATGCTCTGTATAAATGATTTCATTTAAATCTTAATTTCCGATTTTATACTCTTTCTAAATACTCTTATTCGCTTTGTTTAACCCTTACTGTTTAATAACCGTTTAATATGAAAATCTCATTTTCCAGGCTTAATATTAGGGGAATAGAAAACAAGCTTTTTGTGTTGCTTCAAAAGAACGAGAAAATGAGAAAATATATGACATTGCGGAAAAATTTAGTAACATGTTATCATCTGCAACGATGACCCCGAAAAAATGATCACTAGCACGCAAAAAAAAAAGAAAAGAGATCCTATTGTAATAATTATTGAAGGACGCGCTACTCGTGAAGCATTCGTAACAACATACGAGGGTACAATGTCTGAAACTGACAATGATAATGTATAGAAATAGTACAAATTCTAATAGTAATGTCAATTTTTCATTATTGACTCTGCATTATTTTTTTTATTAGGACATTTTAACAACTTGATTTTTGAACCAGTTATGCAACCCTGTCGTCCTTAAACCTCTTCTCGTAAACCGTATATAAGGACTTTAGTTCTTCATCTGTTTTTTTCTTTGCACTTGTCGACCAAATTTCAGTTTTATTAACTTTAATCTTTGCTTTTTAAAACGATTTCTGCCTATTGCAATATATCTTTATGTAGATATTTTACGATAATTAATAATCAGTGGTGGCTTCGTAATTTTCTTTATCTTTTAATCGGACTAGCCTTGGTTATCGCACACTTGTACAAAGTAATATCATTTTCAAAAAAAACAAAAAATTTTCATTAAAAATCGTATTTAATTACAAGGATGAAAAAAATTTTCTTTAGGCAACTTAATCAGTTCATTATAGGATATATGCTTATACATCGAGAAGAAAAAAACTATCTGGTACCTTACACCGAATGTAGAACTGCTTAAGACTAAACTCATTGTGTACATTTGCAATTTTGAAATCTTTACAAAATACAATCGTACGATCATCATTTATTTGTGTAACGAAGTTACTTTTTTAGCGCGTAAAAGGAAAAAACTTATCGATGGTGAAAGTAGGATCTGTAAATTTTGGCCGATAAAAACTTGAAGAACGGTTTTCCTTGAATTTTCAGAGTAGTCTCTAATCGCCACACATTGCTGATCGCAATATTTTCTGAAAATTTTTTGAAAATAGTATCCCCGTTTATCGATCGTTTTCGTTAATGTTACAAGAAATAAAAAACCAACAGTCATCTCCTCTCCTATTTCTTTGTAAATGTAATTAGCTGTTTTAAAAAATTATTTGATTAGAACTTTGAATTACCGTACGAGTGCAGATCGCAGTGCGATTGATCAAATATAGTTCCTATCGACGTCGTGTTTTTTTTATCGATGAATTAATGAAGAATTACTATCATCTTTTGGTTAGCAAATTGACCGCGCTACAGAGACATCTTTGCGATAGTTTATGCACTATAAACTCTCAACCAGATATGAGATAATATTAAACAAGGGAGACGGACAAACATCTTGTATTGATAATAGTGTCAATGACAATTTTTAAACGAATGATCAAAAAACTGTAAAGAGGAATTTTGTAAAAAATAAAATAGTTTGAAAGAGGAATGAAATGGAATTCTACAGATAAATAAGATGAACTATCGGATGAAATTAAAACTAATTCTTTACTGATACAAAATGCGGCATTGAAATATCGTGGAAGATAACAAAACGCGTGATGAAAAAATCATTAAAAAATAATAAATATAACTCTTAATTATTACGTAAGCGTAATTAAGTCGACAATAAATTCACGTAAAATTTACCTCTCTCTCATACTAATAATTGCAATATAACTGTCGATTAACGGAAATGTTACATATAAGATGCACAAAATACTTGCACCGAGCCAACGACGGTCTCACATCACTTGCACGAACAGAATGAATAAAAATAATACACTCAATATTTTATCGATTTTTATGAAGCTTTTTTTTTTTTCGAGCTTTCATTGTATGTGCTTTTTCACGGCAGCGCCACCAATTCCGTACTTTAAACGAAAGAGGAAAAAAGACACACTTCACAGTTTGTTAATTCTGTAAGTGTATGTCCGATTAGCTACAATTAATAAATAGTTTGAAAATTTAAATCTTTTATTTAAGTTTAAAAAGAAAATCTTATGTCCCGATTACTTTTTCTATTTTTATAACCCCATATCATTTTTTGCTCCCATAAAAACAAAGCTATTTTATCGGCTTTTTAAGCAGCTTTTAAAAAATCATTCCGTAGAATTAGACTTTTCAACTCGTTTGACTTCAATAACAAGTTCATTTTATGTAAAAAAATTTCATTGAAACTTCTCAATCGAAGAACCAGTATACCGTCCTCGTAAATTGAAATATTGCGCCAACTTAATCGGTAACCCGTTTCAGTTTATTTCCTGACGGAAATAATAGTTTTTAATTCGTTCTTATAACATTATTAAAGAGTTTAACTGGAAACGATCTTATATTGTTTGAAAACTATTTCGAATGTATTTCAGTTAATATTTCGTCAACATAAAGTTATACATATTCCATCTGTCCACTTCCGAACAGCAGTAATACCAACTGGATTCGTGAAAATTTTTTAGCGTTACTTAAAGGCAAATTTCAATTCTTCAAAACCGTTTAACGAATTCATACTCGATCAGGCGCTACCAGGTTTTAGTAATATGAACTCTAATTTTTTAATTTGCATTCTGCCATATTTGATTTTCGCGAACTTACTGAGATTTTTCAAAATCGGAATTTCGCGTGTGAATGATAATTCTATGTTCATTTTGATTTCTAAAACAATAAAGAAAAACATCGGCGAACGGACGAGTATTTTTTAATATATATAACATTAATTATGTTTTATCTTGTTTTATTACTGCTATATAAATAAAAAAAAGTGTGAGTTTTTGGTCCACCTCCTATTAAAGAGCTACATAAATTTAAAGTTGCAGGTATTTCGTTTACTACTGTGTAAACCCCTAAATCATCATACGGTGTTACTATTCTGTCATATTGAATCTCATTTTATGGTCTTTTTTGTTGGTTTTGTTTTTGGGAGGGGGTTATCAATTACGGACACTAATCTATCCCAAGTGAAAGTTTTTGGAACTTTCAGTATGCTGCAGTGGGATTCAGATCTGACCCGAACGAAACACTACTGCGTAGCAAACACGATTGCTGGCTCATTTTACACTTCATTTGTTGGTATCCGTAAGTGGTCAGTAAATAGATACACTTAACCTTCTTCCGCTTTCAAGTTACTGAAGAGCAACGTGGGAACTACACGGTAATATAATATATGATGCTTTACAGTTGTAGTCCCTGTATGAAATGATTATAATTATAATAAGAAAGGTCAATCTGATTGACCTCCTCAGACTTAGTTTCATAAAAGCTGAATGTAGACACATCTTAGCATGCCCCATACATACGACTATATCACGTACAGCAGCCTCAGGCTATTCGGGTGCCGATTTTTCTTAAAACGCTAATTTTTCTATTCTCGCACTGGTCGCATAAAAAGCAAGCGGAGAGCCCGTTTCGTAGTACTGATAACTATTTCAAGATTTCTTGCAACCCCCTAGAAGCGCAATAAAATAAACTTACACTGTCTCAAACCAGGCTTAAAGTTTTAGTAAATGCCAATACTAATCTGTCCGTTTACTTTCTCGCTTTATCGCGCTAAAAATACACTTTTTTATATTTTATTTTTTTGACAAATAAATGAAGTGCGTTTAGGTAGTTTAGTTTAAAACTCCTCATTAAAAATTTTCTAGTACACTTGCGATAACGCATCATATTCTAGTAGAAAACTTAAATACCAGTAATGGAGAGATTTTAATTTTTTGGGGTATTACTTCTTATTATTTAAATATATATGTATATAAGTTATATGGTTAAATAATGTTTTATGTTGTTACGAATGGGTGTGTTTATGTATATATATATATATATATATATTTGTAAAAATATTATCTTGCGTGTACACACTGTGTATAACGTTAATATCACGGTGATGGTGGCTTTTCGCAGATTAACTATAAATACATGTGATTTCATCGACCAGAAAAACGATATTGTACGACATGTCAAAAGAAGTGAATAGAAAAAGTAATAATAGAATGGCGCAAATGATAATATAAGAGAAAAAAATGAAGCACAAATAGACGTTAAGAATTTATCTTGCTTTGTGCACGACTCTATAAATATGTATCACGCTGTGCGGAAGCTTGGGTTTCTCGTAGTATAATGCTGTAGTCTTTCTATCAAAAATATTTCACCGTTCAGTAGTATTTTAGAACATCATCTCGTACATTATCATTTTTTTCCGAACAAATATTATTGATCTAATAGTAGTAGTTAGTAGTACATAGTTTGCTTTCTTTTCTTTATTTAGTTTATTTTCTTATTGTATTTTGTGTTTATTTTTAATTAGTCATATCGAGAACGTATTCAAGTTGCACAGAACCGCGTTTCAAAGCTTACGGACCGAATTAAACTTATAAATCAGCACGGATTACCTGACACTGAAACACTTTAAAATTTATAATTGGCTCCTTCTTTCTTTTTTTTTCCAAAAAAGAAAAAATAAAAAACAAAAAAAAAACATTTACATTTTTTCATTTGATGTTAAATATACATTTATACATGTACGTAACTTAATACACACACACACACACACACACACACACACACTCAGCCTACATACGTATTTCATACAGTCCGCTTTCTGTTGTATTATTTTATATAAAAGCACTTTGTGTTCTTGTCACATTAAACAACATTTATACATATATTTCGGCTATTTGTGTACGTATTAGCACAGCTGTTTTTAGATTGCGTGCGTTAATGTTATTTTTGACCGCAGTGTATGTTTATGTGCGTGCGTGCTTGTAGAATATCGCTTTAAAAAAAAAGAAAGAAATATGCGAATGTAAACGCACGAGTATTATTAATGTTAAATAAACGTTTGTTAAATTTTCCCTGTTTTGCATTTTATTTTAATTTTCACCCAAATATAATTTTCTATTTACCATATACACCCGTTTTTTTGTGTGTTTTTTTTTTGTGTTTTTTTTAATCGGATTACGAATAAAATAAAAACACCGCCTAATAGACTACATATATCTAAAAGAATCCGAAGATGTGCATTATTGAAAGTCGTACCGTGATGTTTGTATCGCGTTATGTGTAGCATAGGTAACAAGATTTTACGGGAAATATCGACGAGATATTCGAATTATTCGTGATTAATATTTTCTGTACGCTAATGGTAGTAGTGTTAAACTTCATTATTCAGTTTAAACGGTTAAAAAATAAATGTCTATACACACAGAATCCTATAATGAAGTATCATTAGACTGACGCTTTCTCGATGTATTCCTTATCCTATTACCCATTTAACCATTATACGAGTTATGGATAATATTAAATTCATTTAATGGCGCATAAAATGATTTTTTAAAAAAACTTATAATCAACTGCGGTATTATATACTACTACTAGAAAAAAAAAAAAAAAAAAAAAAAAAACTTCCACGTTTCCGAATTCTTAAACTATGTAATTTCTGATAAATATTCGTGTCTGTAGAAAACAATAAAAATTTAAATGGAAATGTGTAATTTTTGAAATTTTAAAATTCCGAATTAAAAATATTCGAGCTAAAAGCTGATATTTTATTATTAAAATCGTCTGCGGTGAAGCAATGGCGTACCTAGTCTGCTAATTTTACCGAAATAATAGGTATAAATTTTTAATTCAGTTTAGTCACGCTTTAACGTATATGCACACGCATCCGACGTAGCATCGTAATGCCGGTATTAAGTACAGCGTTCTGTGTAAATCGACTTCATCTAAATGTAGTTCGTTATTTAGCGCCTTTTTGTATTTGGTCGGTTTTATATTGTATTTCCAAAATTTAATTTGTCGCGGTATTGTTTGCATATACACAATTACGTTAGCATGTATGTTTGTAAATACATGAGGAAACTAGTTACATCACACGCTTTCCGTACTGTCACATATCTCTATTTAAAAAGTTCAAAATTTAGATCCGTTTGAAAATTAATTTGGTAACGAAATTAATATAAAAACATACAGTTGTTTCCGATAATTTATGAATAAAAAATAATAATCCTTATGACGGCCGCATTAAAATATCTCAACGATTTATAATATACGTATTAGCGAGAATACCAAAATTGTAGACTTATTTCTTATTCGAGATTATAGACTAATGTTATTATAATACGTGGGTTTGTCGAGGAAAATTAAAAATAATTAAAATGCAGTATAAAAAGGAAACCGTATGTATTTTAAAGATTTTTGATAAACTCTTTTACATTTTGCGAAAAAGAAAAAAAAAAAACATTCGAACACAAACTATAATTACACGCAGTTCAAAATTATAAACAATAATGTATATTGCGTAACGCTTATAATGAATAACCGAGATTGACCCTAAACATAAAGTTATCGGAATGCGAGACTTCGCTCTGTGTAAAGTTCAGGGGTATCGTTTTAATAAAATTTCACTGGTGTTTTAATTTTTTATTTAAATTTGGAAGGGAAATTTTCGATTAGGTTTTTAAAGTAAGATTGAAATCGCATCGTAATAGAGCTAAAAATCATATTAATTTAAATAATACTATTAATCAACAATGAGTCGTTTTACTCTTCGCGTGATATTGTACTTTACCGCTGTGTCTAAACTGTTGATAAAGTGCATGACGATCTGAATACTTTCAACGGAAAAATGAAAATAATTAGAAAATTGGAAAAAAAATAATTATTTCGTAAAATAAAAAGAAACCATCTCTTTTGTTTGATATTCTCTACATATCTGTCAATAAATAATACTTAAAAAAAATAATAATATATATATATATATATTTATTTATTTATTTTTTTATTTCTTGTTGCGATGGATCTAGAACGATCCGGCAATCAACTCTCGAAATCCGAAATACTGTTTTCGTCGGAAGTGAATAAAAATTATTAAAAAACATAATCTTAATAGCGACGACATATTATAAAACATCATATGCACGCTAATCGGTAGACGCGCTATTGCGATAATAAATGACTGCAATTTTAGAATACTGTCGCAGCACTAAACTATGAACTCACTGCTTATACGATAAGAATGTACGAATAGGGATATTCGCAACGCTCATAATAACGGTGAAATTAAGAAAACGAAGAGATATTCGTGTAGCGTTTAACAATCAGTAATACATTTTAAACGTGTGCAGGAACTGAATCGACGTTTGCAAAACGGTCATCAAAAAATTCAGTCTTTAACTAATCTGGTACGAATAATTGATCCGAAATTTATCATCGAATACGAAAAAGATAGTAGGCAGCAAGTCCAATCGTTCGCCTCCGAATCTAAACCACCACTGCACTCTCGTCTCTCAATTCATTTGCCTAATATCTTAGTTAGTGAATCCGTCGACGACGACGTTGACAACTACGAGGAAATTTGTCCGATGGAAACCGATCTATCGAAACGTGATGACGTTAAATTCGTTCGGTTGGACGATCCCGTAACATCGAAATGTAACGAAAAATCACTGAAGGCAACGTCGTCGAAATCGAATAGGAATCGTTCTCGCAGTCCCGCCCGGCCTGCGAACGAGTCCTCTACCTACGCGCAAACTATTTATGAAACTTATAGACAATGCGGGCAGAAACCACTTCGGGCGGAACAATCGCCTGCTAATGTGAACAGGAAAAAACACCGTTCGCCAAGTCCGACAAGATCGGGAAAAGTTGCAGCTCCATCTGTGACGGTTAATCGAGAACGCGTTTCATCGCTTGCCCGTAGTGCGACCGAAAAATACGGCGACAAACCGGTAGACCGGTCAGCATCGCAACAGCGACGCACCAAATCGAACACAGTTAAAAATTCTCCGTGCAGAAACGAGTCGGCCTCCCATACTTCGCTCGCTGCCGCGACGCAACTAGCAGTGCCGCAGATTAGAAGAAATCGTTCCCCTAGTCCAATATGGGTCCCGGGTAAATCCGCGTCATTCGCTAAAGTTGTCCGCGGCTCGTCTCCAGACTATCGGATAGGAGACGATGATTCGGACAAAAACGCGCACAATACGAACTGGGGTGACCAACCGGCGACTAGCCGGCAGCGAATAATAGCTGACAAAATGTCCAACGCCGGTAAATCGACGCCCGCGTCGATTCGCGCACCGACCGAATCTGAAAAAGATCATCGGTTCGACAAAGTTGACGATAGTTGCTCCGTTCGTTCCGGTCAACAGCTAACGATAATGCCGCAAGCGACGGAACGCAATAATAATCTTAGTCCGACTTGGCTACCGGACGGAACTTCATTCGCCGAAGTGGTCCGAAGAGGTCGGTCTCCGTGCTCTTCGTACAGATCGTGTAGTTCGCAGCGTTTGCTGATGATACCTTTAAACGGCAACGACGCATGTAACTTATCGGCGACCGCGCAAGATCGCCGTTCTCGAAGTCTCACAAGAGTGTCCGAAAATTTTAAACGAAATCCGAAAAGTATCCGGTCGACGGAGGAAATCGAAACCGGTTACGACGCAAATGTCGAGAAAAAAAATAAACTTCGAACTAACGTGACACCGATGATGGAAACGATAAAGAAATACGACAATTCGGACGTAACGTTAACACCGTCGCTATTAGTTGCGGAACTTGCGGAATCGAAAGTGATGCCGGTCCAAACGGTGAAAACCCGTCAATCGACGGAACCGGTTATCGCAGAAAACATAATTTACAGAATGCCATCTGATGAAAAAGAAACGAATAAATCGACAAAACTGATCGTAGCCAAATTGAAAGGGAACGTACCGAAATCGAAGCTTAAAAATACCGGAAAAGGAAAAAATCGTTTAATCCGGAACGAAAAAGATGAAAAAATTATCCCGACACTGGAACTACTAGTGGATTGCGACGGTAGAGATGAAATAATTGAACGGTTGGATAACAGCGTCCGGCAGGATAAAAATAAACTGCCAACCGCTGTGGAGGAGGAGGAATGTAAAAAGAAATCCCGACGATGCAGGAGACGTAAAAATAAGTCGACTACGGATGACGGAGCTAACGGTAGCGCGACTGAAAATCTTCTTCAGACCGATATCGAATACGAAGATCCTGAAAACGCACTTAAGTACGCGGAACAGTGTACTGTAGAGGGTTCGGCGGAATCGGAAATAGTGCCGGGAATCGAAGTTCCAGTAGAACCACCGTCGGAATGTACGAAAAAACGATCTAGGAGAAAGAAGCGGAATGCTAATAAAGGAGATGCTGAAGGGAGTAATAGTGCCATCAGCGAACAACAGGAATTTTCAACCGCCGCTAAAAGTACACCGGAGAGCGACGATCGACGACTCGAACAGGCGGAAAAACTTCGAAGCAGCCAAGTCACGTCTATCGAAGATGAAGAGTCTGTTACGCAAGTGCCCGACAGCGAGTTACATGCGGACGCTAGCACGATAGACGTAGATGCGGATAAAAAATTCACCGATGACAACTTAACGGTAGCGGTAAACGAAAACGTTGTAAACCTTGTAGAACGACAATTTTCGGAAAAAGAAACGTTAAAGTTGAATCAATCTTCGACTGACGATGATGGAAGTGGCGCGTCCATATTGACGAAATTTGAAGAAAAAACTCGATCGCAACCGGTTGTTGGTCGAGTTGAACTTAAAAGTTTTAATATAAAACACGCGCTAGAGGTTATCGAAACGATCAAGCCGGACAGCTGCGTTCTTATAAATGAAGAAATCGACTCGCCGGACGAAATTTTAAGAGATCTTTCGGTAAATCGAGAAACCGCGAAAAATGATAATTATAGTAATTGCGAAATGCAGGAAAAATCGGATGACGAATATAGCGTCGATGAACAGTCGTCGGGCACCACCGGTGATCCGGAATTAATGCCGGGAAAGAGTGTAATGATAACGCGAGTAAAAGAAATAAACAATTATGATAGAAATGACGAAATAAATTCGCTATTGTTAAAAACTTCCGATACCGAAACGAACAAAGTTACCACCGCAATCGACGAGAATGTGGCAAGTGCCGA
The DNA here is from genome assembly GCA_039619475.1 of Icerya purchasi. NCBI lineage: Eukaryota > Metazoa > Arthropoda > Insecta > Hemiptera > Monophlebidae > Icerya > Icerya purchasi. The sequence goes on from CM077116.1 coordinate 439,088,441, forward strand.
AGTGAATCGAGTGAAAATTGTGGACGAAATAAATATGAAAATAAACGAATCGCTAGACGATAGTCGAACTTTATCATCCGAAGAAATACCGGACGGTTCTGATTTATTATTAGATACAGACGATCATCCGATTGAACTAATCTCGGATTACCGTACGTCCGATGAATTTTGCAATATGGAACCGTTGCCTAAGCCGTACGATGATATGAACGAAGTTAAGCCGGTGAAAATGGTAGGCGATCAATTTAGCGGTGCGTGCGCAATTAACGATTTGATGAAATACGGGAAAAAAGAAAACAATGTAGAGTCAGTTAAAGTGATGATTGCGTCATCGACTGATCTAGAAAAATACTACGAAAATATAATAGCGGAGCAAATAATACGGAATACGGAAGAACTACTCGAAGATTTTGAATCGACCGAACGCGAGTCAAAAATGACGGGCGATGTATCGTCGGATAACTTAGTTATTAGATTGGAGTCGGTCGAGGAAAATTCCAATGTTGGCGAATTCGGAATTGTAACGACGACAGTCGTCGAAGAAAACCCGGTTACTGAAACGATCAAGTCCGATAACGATATTAGCGCACTGGATTCGGACAAAAATCTTTCCGAATTCGATTATAACGTAATTAAAAACAGCAGTTTTCTGACCTCCGAACGGAAATTACTAGTTCCGTCGGATAATCGAGCAGTCGTTAAATCGAAAGGTAAAAAAAAGGATATCTATAAAGTCGATAATAACAACGTAATTGTAACGAAAAGCCGTATTACGGGTTCGGAGAATGAACAGTTCTCAGCTAATATTAATTCAAGCGGTAAATTAGAAAATAGCGGAAAAACGAGTGTAGGTTTCGAAGAACTCGATAGTAATACATCGGAAGACGGTGAAAGGATAGTTCCGGATGTAATCGGTGTTAACTGGAGTGGTACACTAGAAGACAGTGAAACAGGAATTAAATATCCAGAAGCGCCGTTAACTGGCATCAATCTGAGTACGTTAGCAGATGGCGACGCAACAATAAATACCGATGATGGCCGATCGGCTGATGATAATAACTTGATCGCATTAGAAAATAATCCGATAATCACCGATCTAGACGAGCAGTTGACTGAATTCGGTATAATTACGGATCTGGATAATGAATTAACTACTATCGATCTAAGAACGTTAGAAAATGTCGCGGATGCATTAGAAGAACTGTCAATCGATACTGATCCGAGTACATTAGAGGATAACGAAACAATAATTACAAATCGATTTGATAAAGCCGCAACGACAACAGCTGATAGTAACTCGAATCGATTAGAAAACAGTTCAGCGATAATTAGCGTTCTAGATGAACGACAAACCTCAACTGATGCTAGTAGTTCGATAAAAAATAACGCAATGATAATTGCAAACCTAGACAAACATTCGATCAATAAGGATACATTAGAAGTTGACGGAATACTTACTGTAGATCGAATGTTGACTACTGATATTAACTTCTGTACGCCGGAAAATAATGATGTATCGCAATTGTTAAATAGATTACAAAATATCGGAACCATAGTTACAAAAGATGAACCGAATATGTTAGAAGATAGTGCAACAATAATTACAAAGCGAACCGATAAAACTGATGAACCTGCGGCGTTGGCTAAGAGTAGTGACTTGAACAGATTAGAAACCGGTACAACGATAATTAGCGGTCTGAACGAACAAACCTCAACTTTCGGTATTCGTAGTCCGAATACAATAGAGAAAAGCGTAGCGATAATTACAGATCTGCACTCGATCGACACAAGCACGTTGGAAAACAGCGAAACAATTACGACCGACCGAATCGGAGAACCGTCAACCGATGTTAACATCTATACGCCAGAACAATTTTCAATTGGTATGGCTTCGAATACATTAATCAGCGCAGTTACAAGTAAACATCCCCACAAAACGGACGTAAATTTGAATTCGTCCAGAACTTTAATAATTAGGAGTCTAGACAAACTTCTTTCAGAGGATGATGATGTCAGTGCGACTGTACTAGAAACCATCGATACAAAAACTGCAAATGTAGAAATCACTTTTTCCCCGGAACATAGTTTGCAGGAATTATCGACGAGTTATGAAGGATTAAATGTCGATAAGTGCGATGAAAATATAATAACGGAACAGTCAATGGAGTTACCATGCGGTAATGCTGGAACAATCATAGTCGAGTCAGAAACGGATAGCGAATTATTGGAAAATCTGTTAAGATCAGTTAGCGAGGAATTAACCGTCGCTGAACCAAAATTAACGATTCGGCAACCGTCCGTAATAGATGAAGCTGAAAGCGTTCCTATAATCAAATCTACCCGGCAAGCAGATGAAAGCGTAGAAAAACCGGGTCATTATGAAACCTCGAATTTAGATTGGAAAAAACGACGATCGGAAAAGAAAAAACACAACGCGAATGTAACAGTATCGCCGTCGGCAGAAAGAGAGGTCGACGAAGCATTCGATACTAACCGATCGATTGAAGCTGTGGAAACGGAAAAGAAAGAAGAATCATTTCTGGATTATTCGGCCGAAATGAAATCAGGAAGCAGCGGTGAACGTTACGTTGTTGAGCAACTTGAGCCGGAGGAAGAAAGCCTTCAGGAAGGAAACAGCATCGACGACACGGGTGCGATTCCTCCGTTGCCTAATTTATCAGGCGACCAGACGGTAATTACGAATCGGGATAACATATCGGTTGATTTCGTTCTGGGGCGTACTCCAGCAGAATCATCGTTAATAATGAAGGAAACCGATGAAAACTTACATAATCTAAAACCACAATCGGAGCGATCGGAAAATCTCGAAAATGTGAATGAATTAATCGGAAAGATAGGTGACATCGTCTATGAAGAATTAAAAGAGAGCGCATATTGCGTCGCTGAAGAATTCAAAAAATCAACCAAAGTTTCTGGGTCGGATAGCGGAATCGAACTGTTTGGGGGCAGTTCCACGGGAACACAATCGACTACTGAAAATTTCCTTCCTAAAAAAGCAGAGATTAATCAGAAATTATCTGGAACGAATGATAATAACTATATTATCGACAATAAACTAGAAGCTGCTAATCAGTTTTCATTTGTAAAGGAGCAAAAAGAACCGGTTCAGAATAAATGTAGTTATGATAAATCTTTAATTAATTTAGACGAAGTTCGAACGGAAGACGGTAGCATATTCTCGAAACAAAACGAATCTTCAAAACTGAAGGAAGAAGACTCATTAAAAATGGATGACTATTTAGACTCTTCTCTCAAAAACTGCGAACGGATAACATCGACTGTCAGGAAACTAAATGATACGGAAGAATCGTTTGTCGATGATAGGTCGCTTAAAGTTATCGAATCAAAGTGCGAACCGAATGATTCCGTTAAACTAGAGTTAACACAGGATAACTCCGTTCTTAATGAATTTACAAGTGCGGAACCTTCAGTCTGCCAGGAACCAGCTGAAATAACCGGAATTTTCGAATATAGCATTAATAATTGTAAATTTTCTGCAGAAGTACCCGAAGAAACCTGTCAGGAGTATCGTTACGAGAAACGTGTCGGCGACGATTTATTCGAATATTCGCAAAATTTGCTGACTATTCCATTACACACAAAACAAATGACCAGCGAAAAAAATAACGGTCAAACGAAAATAAACGTTAATGAAAACGTCGCGACCGAACGGCAAATTTTAGCCGGCACCCCAGACGATAATTCATATAATTTGCCAAGGGACAGTATCTTAAGTAGTATATCTCTAGAAAATAAAACTGAAAAACATTACTCACTGTCTACTCATGAAGATGATGTAATGCTGACGGAAGAAATTAAAATACATCAACCAGAAGAACTAAATTTACCAAATTTCGATTACACTGGCTTTGCCACGACCGGTAGTACAGATGAAAGTATAGCAGTTGCAGCTAACGATTTGACTGTAAAACGGCATAATCCTGAAATGGTTGATAAGCACATCAAATCAACTGGAACGTCAGCCGACCTACTGGATAGCAATTCCTTGAAATACTGGTTTACAAAGGAACCAACAATTATATTAGACGATAAAAAAACGGATGAAACAATTCATCCTGTTCACGATAGTAAAGAGTTTGCTCCTGATAATGAAAATAAAACAGTTCATTATGTTGTTCTTGATAAAAAGGATGAAACAATGCATCCTAGTCATTTATGCAGCAAAGATAATGAAAATGAAACAACTCATCTTGCTTATGATAGTAAAGAGTTTGCTCCTGATAATGAAAATGAAACGGTTCATCGGGTTGTTCTTGATAAGGAGGATGAAACAATGCATCCTGATCATTTTAGCAGCAAGGATAACGAAAATGAAACAACTCATCTTGCTTATGATAGTAAAGAGTTTGCTCCTAATAATGAAAATGAACCAATTCATTCTGATCATTTTAGCAGAAATGCTGCTTTTAGTAATGAAAATGAAACGGTTCATCAGGTTGTTCTTGATAAGGAGGATGAAACAATGCATCCTGATCATTTTAGTAGCAATGATAATGAAAACGAAACAACTCATCTTGTTCATGATAGTAAAGAGTTTATTTCTGATAATGAAAATGAAACAGTTCATCAGGTTGTTCTTGATAAAGAGGTTGCAAAAATTCATCCTGGTCATCTTAGCAGCAAGGATAACGAAAACGAAACAACTCATCTTGTTCATGACAGTAAAGAGTTTGCTCCTAATAATGAAAATGAAACAGTTCATCAGGTTTTTCTTGATAAAGAGGTTGAAAAAATTCATCCTGGTCATCTTAGCAGCAAGGATAATGATAACGAAACAACTCATCTTGTTCATGATAGTAAAGAGTTTATTTCTAATAATGAAAATGGAACAGTTCATCATGTTGTTCTTGATAAAGAGGATGAAACAATGCATCCTGATCATTTTAGCAGCAAGGATAATGAAAGCGAAACAACTCATCTTGCTCATGATAGTAAAGAGTTTGTTCCTGATAATGAAAATAAAACAGTTCATTATGTTGTTCTTGATAAAAAGGATGAAACAATGCATCCTAGTCATTTATGCAGCAAAGATAATGAAAATGAAACAACTCATCTCGCTTATGATAGTAAAGAGTTTGCTCGTAATAATGAAAATGAACCAATTCATTCTGATCATTTTAGCAGAAATTCTGCTTTTAGCAATGAAAATGAAACAGTTCATCAGGTTGTTCTTGATAAGAAGGATGAAACAATGCATCCTGATCATTTTACCAGCAAGGATAACGAAAACGAAACAACTCATCTTGTTCATGATAGTAAAGAGTTTATTTCTAATAATGAAAATGGAACAGTTCATCATGTTGTTCTTGATAAAGAGGATGAAACAATGCATCCTGATCATTTTAGCAGCAAGAATAACGAATATGAAACAACTCATCTTGTTCATAACAGTAAAGAGTTTTCTTCTAATAACAAAAATGAAACAGTTCATCCTGATCATGATGGTAAAAAAATTTCTACTAATAACAACGATTCTCTTTCCATTTCAACTCGTAAAAATGATTCTATCTCCTTGGAAAGTATCACCCAGGAAGCAAAATTGTATGGTATATTTGGTTCAGTTATGGATAAACATTATACAGCTGATAATTCTCCTGTGACGGATGACGATAAATCTAATGGCAAACTAATCAACAATAAATTACCGCTGAAAACAGATGCAAGCCATTTAATATCCTCTTCACACGATGAAATTCTTCAGAATACGTTTGAATCTAAAAATGATAATCATTCGTCAGTTTCGTCTTCCGACACACCCGATATAAAGTTAGTAACTGTCGGCGAAAGTGTCTCAACTTGTGAACAAAGCAGTGGTGGTGAGGTTTCGGAGGAAGACGAGTCAGACAGTTCAGATGACTGTCAAGTTGCATCAGTAGGTGGCCGAAATTCTTCGGGAAATCAAAATGATGCTAAAAATCGTGTATCGTGTTTAAGAAGGAAGAAAGACGAACTTGAAGATAGTTCGAATTTAAGTGATCCGGATAATCGTAAATCAGTCAGAAAGAAAACAGTTAGTTGGAATTTAACTCCATCCACTATTCCAGAAGAAATTTTATTGAAAAAGGTTTGAATTTTTTAACATAAGTCAAAACGAAGTTTTACTGTTTATGCTTCAACTACAATCGCTCTAGTACTAAAAGAATGGCTTCCAGTATATGCTTTTTGTAACTAATGATGTTACATTTTCAACTGCTTCTTTGCAGGTTTTACGTGTTCTGTTTGTAATAATTTTTACTGATTACTTTTTTTTTCTTTTTACTGTCTAATTAACAATAATTTTAAAAACTGCTAAGTGAAATTAATCTTAAAGTATTTATTCTTGTGACGATGAACTACTACTAAACGTGTACTCTTACTGTAAAATTTCATCACTCTATGATTAGCAGAAGTAACGATTATGATTTCTCTAGCTGTATGTATTATTCAGTGCCACCGTGAATACTCTTTTTCATTATAGTTTAACACGTTACAAATTGTTTTTAATTTTTTCAGAAGAAAAACTGTCACTGAATAAAAAATTATTAAATAAGGTTATTTTTAAATTTTTCTGGTGATTTATTCGACTCATCGTATATTTCTATTGTTTTTGGTAAAAGCTACTGCGCCTATTCATCATCAGAACAGAAACACAAAAAGTCGGAAAATAAAAAGCTTCAAGCAGGTAATCTGTAATCATGGATAAGTTGCTGATTAGTTAATTACTTTAACTCGACCAATCACCACCTTACAATTCGAATTAATTTTTATACCATCATCTCTGTTAAAATTTTTATATTTTTCAATTTCAGCATTACGAGGGAGCGATTAAAATCGTTCCTTTCCGACTCATTGTGCTTTTTTTTGTTCTGATGGTAAATAGAGTTCCTGTAAACGGTTAAATAAATAAATTTCTGCCGTAATATTTTAAACTTTATCACAGATTTTATACGAAATCTAAAAATAACAAATCAAGATAATTCGAAATTCGTTCGTTAATCATGTATTTTCAACACCGTCAATGGTATCCCTGTTAGAAATCAATAATTTAATACTTTCTTAATCATTTTCTTTATTCTTTAAAATAAAACTTCTTTCCCTTGCATTTGTAATGTTGGTTTAGTTTTTTACTCGCGTGAATTGTATGTAAATGTTTATTTTTCTAGAAATTATTAAAAATAATGAGCCCCAACAATTTATATCGAAAACAATAATTCAAATCAATTCAGTTCAGTATTATTTATTCATAATACTAATAATAATTATATTAATGACAGATGAGTTATCTGAAATAATGATACTGTTCAAACGGTAGACTCTACTTCCAATCATTCTTTTCTAATCTACACAATAAAAGCTCATTTTTAAAACTTTCTCGGATCATCTCCTTCCAGTCTTTCTTCGTTTTCCCAGTAGTTATCCGATCTACTTAAAATACATTCGTGCATATTTTCATTTCAATCATCTTTTAAACTACATAGTCAGTCGTCTTATTATATTACTCCTTAATTCAATCTTTAAAATATCCTACATTTCATTCTTCATCGGAATTAATTTTTTCATCTACTTATTTGTTAATAACCATGTTTTTACGTTCAGCGTATCAAAACTAAAATGGCGCAATTTTCTAATATTTTTTAACTTTCGTAACCAAATTATATTTTCCTATTTTAGAAAACAGTTTCTGTTATATCTTCATTTGGCTGATCCTCGAAATGCATATTATTCCATTCGAAGTAGATATTTCCTCTATTTGCGTTCCGTTTGGATGCAGTTTAAACTCTTCCGTTTTACTTGTTAACCGTTTCCTTTTCTAAATATTTTAAATAATTTCTGTCTTCATAAATGGTTCCGCTGTATTACGTAAATATCGGTTATTTAATATTTTACTATCTGTCTTTAATTCGACAGATTTTTCCAGTTTACGTTTCCAAATATCTTTTAGAACGATAAAGTGAATAGCAGATAATCGTAACACTTTTTTCCGCTTTTAGAGGAGGTCCAATTTCATTTCATTTAAGCTTTTGTATCTTTGTTTATAAATTAATTAACAGATTGCAAAAGAATCAGCAGACAACTTAATTAGCATGTCGGATAGTAAAACTTTTATGCATACAACATATATAACGTATTCCATTTAACGAAGACGTCGGTTGACTGGACTAAATTTTGAATTGCTAAAATGATATAAATATTTTTGCCGTAAGAAATACATGTGGCTTATTTTTTTGACACGCAACCTGAAATAAAATCATCATAGAAAATTGAGAAACTAACTGGTCCAATGTTTTCTTCACATCTATTAAACGTAGTATATAATGAAAAGCTTAATTGCACAATCCTGTTAAAGGGCATCATCGTAGAGTTCGTTTTAATATATTTTTCATAACTGTTGTCAAAAATTGATTTAGTTGCTCCTTCTTACATTTATTTAAGAAAGAAGTTCATAATCGTTACGACTGAGAAATTTGTGATGATATGCTACATTTTATATTGTTGCACTATAGGAACAACTGATTTGTTTGTTGTTATTTGATCTCCTCAAGATGCAAAATTATTTAGTATCGTTTTAGTAAAGATGTTAAGATCTTCTTTTACAACGAAAAAAATTTTATTCAATAAAAAATTCAACGATCATCAATGTCCGGGAAAAACAGTTTTACTATTAAAGAAGCTGACTTTTTTAAATACAAGAACGATCATTTATCTTTTCGAGTTAGTCTCGGAAACTTCTTCCTAATGAACTGGGTGACCATAGAGCATAACGGTTTATTAGGATCGTTGAAAGAATTCGATATGATCCCGGTTACCATGGTTACGTAACACTAAAAAAAAAAAAAAAGAAGAAAAAATCGAACTTCGGAATATCGGAGTTTTTTTGTTTCTTTTTTTTTACAAACAATTTCAACTTGTACGTTCAACCACTATGCATGCAACCATTCTTCGAAATATGATAAATATTACTGTGAGTATTTAATTTTGTCTTCTAACATTTGTGATTGAATTAAGAATCCAGTGTTGAATGTTGCAAATAAGTTTAACAATTGTTGTTTATTAATACTTGAGTGTTTATTAACAGTTTTGTCTGAAGAAAGTTTTTAACTAATGTTTTTCAAGATTTTCTACTAAATAAATTGTGGAATCAATTTTATTTTTTTTGTTTTAAAATTAATTTATTGATATTTAGTATTATGTAATACTAAACTGTATTCATTTTTTTACATTTATTCATTTAACAGTTAAAAGAAATAACACTTTCAAAATTAACAGAAATTTTTCCGTTTTGTAATAAACAAAAGGTTTGTTAAAGTCATTTTATTCGAGAAATTAATATCTTGTAATTTTCAATATTATCGAAATTCAAAAACAATTGATTTGTTCATATACTAAAAAATAATAATAATAATCTTAAGTCTTTTTGAAAATATACACGAATTAGAGAAGATTAATATGATTAATTACAAAATGTATACACATATATGTATATATATATGTATGCATATATGCAGGGCCGGATTATAGCCAAATGCCGCTGTGGGCTCAGTAATTTCTGCCGCCCTTGAAATAATTTATAAATTAAGTAATAAAAATTATAATCGAGTAACTGAAGTAAGAAAGGACATAAAAGTTAAAAATTAATTTTCAATTAAAAGTTAAAAAAGTTTTCAATTAAAAAATTTCACACATTTTTAAAACATACTTAAATTTTATTATAATTCCATACATACATTATTCTTTCATGTATCAATTAAAGTTTACATTTTATACGACGTTCATTAATTTTAAATTCATCTCTCGATTCCCCTGCTTACATGTCATTTGTCTATAATCATTTGGAAATTTTACCTAAATCAATATATTCCCATTTTAACTTTTCTGTACATTAATGCAAGTTAAAAAATGATTTTATCACATTCCTCAGCCTACCTTGCTGCGATTAAAACGCCATAATATGTAACAATATTTTGGAAATTTTAAGTATTTTTCAAAAAAAAAAACTTTTCAATCTCATGCAAATTTGCTGACTTTCGAATTTTTCCACTGTGGGCTGCAGCACATTTAAGTCCGTGGTGTAAATCCATGACTGAATATAAGTATATGTGTGTATATATATATATATATATACAAGGGCGTCACCAGCCAATGAGCCCGGGGGGGGGGCAAAATGAGTTGCCAGCTGCCAGGGGGTAGCAAGATGATAGAAAGAGGATATGAGTTATAGGAGAAATAAAATTTATAAGTTGTAAAGGCTTAATATTTTATTAAACAAGAATAAAATCTTAATTAAAACATAATTTTCGTGGGTTTCTGGCAAATTGTCCATGATTACGCGGCTATGAATACTCATCATGGCCAGTTGATTAAAAAGTTTCAAGACTCCAGGGGGCAGCTGCTCCCTGCCCCCCGCTGGCGGCGCCCATATATATATATATATATATATATATATATGTATGTATATATGTATATACACGCACGCGTATGTTTATTCCGATGTGCACATGTACATTATTTTAAAAAAATATATTGATATTAATGGATAGCTCAAGTGTATTAAAATTCAAGCTATACATATAGAAGAAGAACCGCTCTAAATCGACAGCATTTTTGTCATAAAATTTAACTACAATATATTTTCTTTATATCACCATGTACAAAATACAATATATACGTAGATATAATATTTCTGTTTAATCTTTGGTATTGTTTTATTTTATATTTTAAAAATTCTAAAACTAAACTGGTACACAGTTATTTCCAGTTTTACACAATGAACTTTTCAATAAATTAATTTTATTGGAAGAAAAAAAAACAAAATTAAAAAAAAAAATTCTTACCGTTATCAATATTGTTTCTTGTACCGCGCTACGTTTAAATAGAATCAGCAAAGTTTTTTAGCATTATTTGTAGTATAGTTTTTTTAACAACTAAAATGTAACGTTAACTTTGTCGGTACGGTTTTTTGTCGAGCAATATTAATGAATTAAGTTTTGAATTTCTATGTTAATTAGTTTTCCAAATGCGATTAATTTTTTCAGGCAAGTGAAGATTTAGATGAAATACAAGACGGTATAGAGGAAATAAAAAATATCGTATTCGACAGTACTCAGTACGACGTAAGTGACGAAAAAGTTTAAACTGTTTTATTGAATTTTTATCCCTTTTTTTAACAATCAAAAAAGAAAAAAAGTGAAAACGATTTAATAAAATCCTCCTCGATATGAACAAAATATTATGTAATATAAACGAAAGATACAAACATAACACATTTATCTATACAAGTGTTATCGTGGAAGTACCGAATCGAACTTGGCACTAAAAATGCATTTAATTACAATGGAATCGACGAGTTCTCAGATATACAGCTAGTTTTTATTTGAAATAAACTCGAAATATCGTAATTGACGAAAGGTTATTTTGAAAAATTTCAGTTCTTCTAATGCAAAAGACACCGTTTAATATAAGCCGGTTTAATAATGTTTACTTGATTAGAGTTTAGAGTAGTTTTAAAAACATGCGAATTTTAAATACAGTGAAGCTAAAAAAATACGTATTTTCAGTCGAAATAGGTAAATTACAATATTTATTGGAAGACACAAATTCTAATTTTTGTATAATAAAACAAGAGCTTTTTATAATATTGTGGAAATATCGAAGGAGGAGGATGACTTTATAATAAATGTTTGTAGAAAATAGTAAGATACAAAAATGTTGAAAAAATTGAATGTAAAAATTCATTACGCTTAATACGATTTCATATTTAAATAGCGGAAAGTAATACATCGAATGGAAAACATTCGATCTTTTACAAAATATTGTGGAACGATTGAACATATTCATCTTGATTTTTTGCAAACTATTGCTTTCGAAACATTTCATCGAAGAGAATGAAAAGAAAGAATAGATTAAAAACATTAGACGAAAATTAATTTTCACGCTAGAAATTAGCTTTTTATATAAACATCCGGATAGACGAGCGCTTCGAAAATTAATAATTGACAGAGTAATATCGCCGGGTTCAAAATCGTGGGCAGGAGGGTTACGTGAAGGCTTATCAAGAGACCTAATTGCTTAGCACTCATGATTAGAATGATTCTTCCTCATAGTTGACACGAGCGTATAAAAAGGTAAAAAACACTATCTAAAATATAAAAAACAAATGTCTTACAGAATCCCGTCTGTGGTTCAAAAGCCTTTTCCTGTAATTGTCTTACTGTAAAAATCATGTCGATGTAACTTCGGTTGTTGCGGAAGCCCGCTTGCGATTCGGGCGTGATTCTTTCAAAAATTGGAGTGATTCGGTGGTAAATGACCTTAGCCGGTACCTTATCTGTTGAGGAGACAGTAACAATATTTCCCGGTAATTTGAGAAATTTTCCTTTTCCTCTTTTTTTTTTTATAAATGTTTACAATCGTTGATAAATCGAAGTCTAAGGGTACAGTTTCTTGATGCCAGATCATTTTGAACATTTTTCGTAGATGTTCTGCGAGATTAAGTCCACCAATTTTCAGGATCTCCGCTGGGATGCCGTCGGGACCGGTTCATATTTTTAAGTCCTCTATTGCCTTTTTAATTTCGAATACTTCTGGCTTATGATCCATGTTGGTATATTCGTTGTACGACGAAAGGAGATTCGTAATATTTTCCTTTATTGGGCGCTCTTTGTTTTACTAGCTCACAGTAGTGTTCCCGCTGCCTACTAATTATGCCACTTAAATTGACCAATCGATTGCCTTCTTACTGCAAACTACCAGACCATAGACACTGTTCTATAAAACACTCGTAATAAAAGGTAAGTTTACAAATTTATTCTCTGTTAAAAAAATTTAATATAGCCCCACAACTGCATTCTGTAAATTCAGATAGACTTGTCTTATATTTTTAATTAATCAAACTTTATAAGAATATTAGAAATATCTAATATATTTTTTTAGGAAATACTACATCAGATAAACGAGTATCGTGATTTCCTGTTGATCACTGAAGAAGACCTGAACAAACTTCCCGATGATCACGATGAAAGAAATGAATTAATGCTAGACGTTAGTGACACAAAATTGAGATTACAGCGTCTTGAAGAACTTTTAATAGCTACCAAAGTAAAAATTCATTTAATTCATACGTACAAATGTATATGTATATATATATATATATATATATATAAACTTTTAGTCGAATTTCTGTGAACAATTCTTTTTACCATCATGTCAAAACACACCACCGAAGAAATATATACAAATTTCAAAAATTATTAGGGCCTACTCATTATTAGATAGTTTATGTAGAGTACATATGCGGCACTGTATTATTATTAATTCTACAAGTAAAATTATGGCTTCCTTCTATAAACATTGGTGATAACTGTAATAAGTGTATTATGCGACACTGTCCCGGCACGAATTATTCAAATTTTTATTTTTATTATTAAATTACTACATATTAAGAAAAAAATTACAACAATTTGTGTAAGTAAATTGCATTGCTCGATTCTTTCTTCCTTAAATTTTTCCGAATTAGAAGGTCGAGTAGGATCAATTTAAAAAGCGTAATGTTGCACTTCTGTTTGTACACTTAGGAGGAACGTTCGAAATATTTAAAATTGGTTCTGACAGTTGCGATGCAATTATTACTGATAATGTACACGGATTTTAAACGTAATCTAACTCTTTAAGGTGTTTGTTGATTATGTTAATCATACGGAAGCGTCTTTCCAAATAACACATCAATATTAGACGTTTTTGTATATAACTTCGAATACCACAACTAAATCATTGGTAAAGTGTTCGTATATATGTAAAAAAAAAGAATGTCGTTTACGTAGTTAAAAAAGGAAAAAAGGCAAGTAAAGAATAGGAGAATGTAATAAGAAGAAAACAAAAAATATTTGGCGAGTGGAGGAAAATCACTCAATAAATAGCTGCGAATCGTGGAAGTATGCCTCATATTTAATACCGTAGATCTTTCGTAACTGGGACAAATTGAAGTATTAAATCTACTTAAATGATTTGTTTTTTTCCCTGGAAAATTACGGTAAAAAATTGTATTGCATAACTCTAATTTTATTTATTCTTCGTATGAAAAAAGCATCTTTTTTTTTTCAATGAATTATTAAAAATAGCCTTCTTATTGCTGCTCATCAACGATATTTACTTTTATCATCTAATGATTTTTCACTCGATTCTTCAACTGGTGGTTGAAGAAAAATGAAATTTCGCTCGTCCTTCGGGATCTAACTAGGAGATTTTTTTTTTAAAAGTAACAGTGAAGAATTTATTTTTTTTTAAAGGATAGGTACTATTTTATCCTAAAAACGCGAGACTTTTTAAGGAGCTCATCGAAGTTTTGTACTAATTTTTAAAATCTCGGTTATTTATCATTTTCATTTTGGATGGTATAGATTTTCATGTGGTATCCTACATTTAATGACCTTGAATTTGTATTAACAGAAAGTTGAAGAAGAACACATTCAGAAAAGGAAGGAGGATTTAGATTACTGTTCGCAGGTTGCTTGTGAAACAAAGTATTGGGTAACGGATATGCAGTCGAAATTGACGCTAGATGACTCCAATTTGCTAAATAATTATGACGAAAAGATTTCATCTTACGAGGTACTTAACACACAAAAAATTTTCACTAGTTTAAATTTAGTTTACAAAAAAAAAAAAAAAAAAAAAATATAAAATGACTTTCTATGCGTTGTGATATTTATGATTGATTTTCGAGAATAGATCAGTATAAGTAACTGTCTCTCGTAAAACTTTTAACGTTCTTTCCTTTCTTTCTCCTTAATAATTATGTATAATCTCTTTATTTTTCACTGTTTAATCATAATTTAACTAAAACATATATTTCTGTATATTTATAACACAGTATATTATTATTAAATCTCTGTAGCTTCATTGAAATATTATATTGATTGAATCGAAGAAAGGAAAACGTGTCTAACTCTAACAAACGAGTATCCGCTGAAGGAAAAATCTTTTAACATAATACACACGTTATATTACCTTAAGAATTCGAAACCAAACGGACCAATACTTAATTTATTGAAATCGATTAATCTATTTAGACGACGACGTATAAAATCAGCGCATTTACAAAAGACTAAATAATATGTTTTTCTGTTTGTTTTTTGTTTTTTTTCGCGTGTTACGCAATAGAATAAAAACAGAATTTCAATTGAATTCATTATTACTGTGGTAAATGAATAGTTTGTCTTTTTGTTTTCCTTTTTTTTTCTAGTTTCAAGTTTTAATTTTTTATACTTTTTTAGAATCTTCTAAAACAGACCGATGAAAAATTAAACGACGTACGGGTTGGTGTCGAGAAATGCCAAACATTGTCTCAATTCGGCGATGCTTCTGAGAATGCCAACGATTTATTCCGAATGCTATCTGACTTAGAGCCACAATTAATTTCAACGATAGGTGAAATAAAATTGCGCATAGATAGATTTCAGGTAAGCGGTGTAAAAATTCGATACCGAATTTTTGTGGTTTTTATTTTTATAAATACTTTCGATTACAAAAGTTTCAATCAAAAACAAATTTTAAAACCGACGCATTTCGGAAACTTAGCTCCGCTATTTGCTCGAATTGTAAACTTTTCGTTCTGAAAAATTTCAGGTCAAATAAAAATATCTTTTTCGAAAAAATTGAAATCACATAATTTCTATTTCAGGACATTTGGATACGAAACTGAGAAAGGGTATAGCCGGGTTTATAAGGGAAATCTGCCCCCGCGGGATTTTCGATTTGCACTTGGGGAATCGTTTTGATGTCAAATAAAAATAATTCAGCCAAATTGTCAGCTATTTATCTCGAACGGTTTTCGAGTATTTCAAAAAAAACCTCGTTTTTTGATTTTATTTTTTTTCTTTAATAGTAAAATTCAAAATAAATGAATAGCGATTTTTTTCCTAATTCTTAGGAGTAACAGACATAAAAAAATACTATTACTATGAATCGTAGGTGAAAATCCGTTTTTTAAGAACAGAAATAAAATTAAACTCCGATTTTTTGACCGCGTTTTTGAAATTTGTCAAAAAATGTCTTTTTTACTCCTTTACATTCGGGAATGAATTTTTTTTCATTTCTTTTGAAGTGGTGGAACATGATGAAAAAAAAAATAAAAACCAATTTTTTTTTCAAAATATCGTGTTTGAACACACCAAAACTTTTTTGCTAGTAGAGAAATATATATTGGAAATAATTTTTCAACTGAAAATATACATTTTACTTTTCAGGTTTTGTTTGTAATGTTTCTCTCGGTGTTTTAAGTAAATCCGTTTTCATCCTTTGCATTTCTTCTATAAAAATATTATTTATTTTTCTATTAGACTACACATTTTACTTTTTCGAGTATTTGATTTTTTTTACTTTCTATTAATTTGATACTGTCATTGTGCATAATCAAATACAATTAAAAAGATAAATATTAGGATATCAAATCTATCCTTCGCTCTATTATTTTAATTTCCTCGAATCGCCTTTCCTCAAATTTGTTAAATATCTCTGACTTCTTGAGCTCCCTTCAGGCCATATCTTCACTCCTTCCTGATCAATCGTATGCCTTTGTTATCCTCCGTATACGTTCGTTCATTCATAATCTTTCTTCTCTCCATTCGATTAACATTGATTTGCTGTGCGTACCTAGCCACTCGGGCATATTTGGTAATTTTTTAAAAAATTCCATCCGCTAACCTATTAATATGTAAAAGCTTCCATGTCAGATCACGGTATATCGAATATTTACGGTCCCTCCTTTTCTAATAATCATTCATTTCATCTTTCTGTTCAGTCTACCCTTCCTCACTATTCATGGTTTCTTCTGTATCCCTCTCTTCGACGTTCTGATGTTGTTTCCGTTGTTCGTATGCGTTTTGGTCATTCTCTGCTGCCTTCCTCCAGATTTCGCTTTTCCCTGATTTCCTCTCCACACTGTCCTCTCCATCCTAATGATGCAGTTATTTGCGACGCCGATCATGTGTTCTTCCACAGTGTTTATCTCTTTCTGTGGAGCATTTTGTATTCCTATTTGTTGAGGCTTAGGCTTCCTACTTCTTATTATGCTTCTTATATCCTGTCTTTTCTTTCCCAAATTAGTTATTCCTGCTATTTGTTCCTTTTTATCAAAAAGATTTTTGATCAGCAGATTAAAATATAATCAACTTCTTGTCTTTTTTTTTGTTTCTGGGTAAAGGTCCTTTGTTGACAAACCCAAAATGGAGATAAAAGAAAAAAAAGATATAAAACAATTACTTTTACCGTAAACAATACATATATACATGATAACTCGCGTATTGGATTTTTGAATTTTATCTCTTCTACGAAGAGAACCTTAATAAACGTTTTAAGTTATTGGAAGACTAATTAAAAACTGTTTCGATTTTAATCGCCATCAGGTATACACCCAGCTTGAAATCGAATTAAGTAGTAGGAAGATTTTAAAAAGCAAATACCGCTGACTAACTCTGTTTTCGATGATACTGTCAGACTTGCTGCATTTAAGTTTGCCACTCCGCGAGGCCTTTTCGACGATTCAAACTCACTTCATCCAATTACCTTCTGTTTTGCTATTATACTCCCGAACTCCTCGATCTGGTGCTTCTTTTCTGGTCTATTGCTTTTTTTTTTAAAAGTCTGATTACGTTCCCGACTCACCATACGATATAAATATCGTACAATATTTTTACGGAATTTGCTTTTCTGCGCTGTTTTTAAAGTACATGAACAACACACATTCTTCATTAATTTTTCACCTTTCTTTCTCTTTATTCGCAATCCTCTGCTGCATTAAATAGAACATTTTCCGGCCTCTGTCTCCGGCACGTTTCTATCCTAATCTCTTTCTCGGATTTATTTCAACTTAAACTTACTGCAAGGAAAAAAGTTAAATTAAGTTTAAAAAAAAAAAATAAAGTACTTAAAACCTATAATTCTCTGACGATTAAGTGTATTATTGATTGTAAATTTTTAAAATAGGTTGCCAAGGAAAACGATGAAAAGAACTTACGAAAACCAGCCGTTCCTAAGCCAGACATAGATATTCATTACGAATTCGATCCCTTATCTATAAATTTGCCGGCGAAAAATACGGACGAGATTAAATCTTCGAAACTTACTCAATTCCCGTCGCAAGAGGTATTCTCATTAGTCCAGGCAGTGGATGATAATAAACCGTCCGAAAAAATCGAAGAATCTCCTGCGACTTCGTTAACATTATCTTCAAAACTTACCCAGTTTCCGTCACAAGATGCGGCGATATTCAACGAACCGGAATCTATCATTAAACGCGCCGAAGAGAACAAACAGTCCGTTCGGCAGATAAAATCATTAATAACGGTCGAAACAACGCATCAGTTACGGTTGCCGTCCGAAGAACCAGATAAAGTCACAGCCTTATCTGTAGAGCGAGCGAATGTCGAACAGTTGTCTGATCTCGAATCAGCAGTTGATTTAAGCGACGAAAATTGGAAACCGTTATCCGTCGTCGAATTTGACGATCCCGATAACATTCAAAAAACAACCGAATACGCTACTCAGACTTCATTTTCGACAGATATTACCGAAACTAAATCCGAATTAACTGGAATGACTTCGCAGGAATCACCGACTGACGTGACTGACAGCAGCGGGACCACATTAAACCGGTCGCCGTCTGATGAAAGCTCGACGACACCTGACGAATTTAACATCAAAGAGTCCCACGAGAATATCCCTTCGCTCGTATCTGAAATTGTCGAAGATTTGGCTAACGAATCTACCGAACAGATTCAACCGTTCGTCGAAGAAGCAGTAGAAACACCGACATCTAAAATCGAAAAAATCGTCGTTATCGATTCGGATCTTCGCAGCGTGGAAAGCCCCGTCGTCACCAATCCGTCTCCGTTAACTGTTGTTGCACCGGAACTAGATATCCACTATGATTTTACTCACGGTGCACAGCCAGAAAAGCAGATACATCCGGTGAAAGATAGGACTGGACGCGGATCGGCGGATGGTCGCGACGAAAAAACAGAAAGTGAAAGCGCGCCGAAACCGTTAGAGTCTGCCGACGACTTGAAAGAAGAGTCGCGTATATCCGAAACAGCCGCTAAGAGTAGGAACAAATTCATTAAAATGAACGCGGAAGAGAAAGATGACAATTACGTAATCGAAATTCCGACAGGATCTACAGCGAAGCAACTTAAACAGCCAGAATCGTTAAGTGAAACGTTGGAAACAGAAACGGTTGCCAGCGGCTTCACTGCAAAGCAGTCGGACAGGCAGTGCCCAACTGATACGCGTTCAAATTTTGAAGTTCCTCCAAAAACAGACGTTAAACTAATTCAAGCGGTTTCGAAAGAAATCCGAAGCGAGAATATACTTGAACCGGTAACGCTCGCAACGGACACTGAAAGAGTAGCAACTGAAAAGCCGGAAAAACATCCGCCGAGAACAACCGTTACCGAAACTGAAATAAATAGAACCAACTTCAAAGAGAACGAAAAAATAATTCCGATTGACGCAATTTCTCAAACGCCGTCTGATAAAATCTCGGGAAAAGATATGCGGCCGCTTGAACCGGAAACGCAATTCATTTCGCATCATTTCGCTACAAAGAGTGAACTTCCCGGTAGCACCGACTCCAAAGATATCATAAAGTCACTGCAGCTGTCGACTGAAGAATCGAAAAGCATTCCGTTCAAACATGACACGGAGCGTCGGCATATTTCTGAAGGTACTATGACATCTCCGCAAAAATCGGTTGATGTTTCGGAAAGCATTCCGTTCAAACACGTCACGGAACGGCAGCATATTTCTGAAAGTACTATGACATCTCCGCAACAATCGGTTGATGTATCGGAAAGCATTCCGTTCAAACACGTCAAGGAACAGGAGCATATTTCCGAAGGTACTATGACATCTCCGCAACAATCGGTTGATGTATCGGAAAGCATTCCGTTCAAACACGTCAAGGAACAGGAGCATATTTCCGAAGGTACTATGACATCTCCGCAACAATCGGTTGATGTATCGGAAAGCATTCCGTTCAAACACGTCAAGGAACAGGAGCATATTTCCGAAGGTACTATGACATCTCCGCAACAATCGGTTGATGTATCGGAAAGCATTCCGTTCAAACACGTCAAGGAACAGGAGCATATTTCCGAAGGTACTATGACATCACCGCAACAACAACAGTTGATTGAAAATGAACAGCAGTTGTCGACAAAAGGAACGTCGGGCACGCAGACTAAATTCAGATCGAAGAAGAAAATAAAACGTCGTTCCAATACAAAAGCCTTTATCGAAATAGATGGGAAAACATCAGCGGCTGCCGAGGACGCAACTGCAACTGCTCCCGTACTGGAACAGTTCAATGAAGACGCAGAAAATTTGAATAAGAGCGCCGATTGTTCAAACGATCAGGAGCATCCGCAGTCAGCTGTTCAGAAGAACATAGAAAGCAGCATGAAAAACACCTTTACGAAAATCATCAATCGCGTGGATAATACTACGAATCCCAGTAACTTCTATATACTATGCTTGACCACCTCGCCTACCGAACAAGATTATAAAATGAACGCGCAATCGTTTGTGTCGGCTTTGCAGATTTCCTTATCGTCGGAAGACGGAACCGCTTCATTAAGCGAACGTTTCCTGAATGTTGTCGATTTTACGTCGCAATGGTTAAAAGACACCGAATACCAACTATATCAGCTGAAGGTACTATAATCTTTTCCTTTATAAAAATCAATCGCGCGTCCGTGTATTTTCCTATTGATTTCTCAAAAATCAGTTTACAGTCTGTTCTAATTTACACTAAGCGAAGTAGTGAAAACATATATTTTTGTTTTCAGCACGCTGATTTTTTTTAATTTTTCATTTTAACTTTATTTTCTATATCAATCCTATTTTGTAACCAATTTCGCCGCACTGATGTGGAATTTCGCAGCTTCGGTAGTAATAGTACCTGTTTAAATTTCAAATACCTACAAAACGTAAACTTTTTATTAAGGGTAAATAACTTCGATGACTATCGGTAATCTTCAAAAGTAAATAGAAAAAACTCGAAATTTAATGATGATTTAACATAAAACTACCTTAGAATCATAGTGTTAAACTATCGACATCGAAAGAGCCGCTCCAAACTAGAACCCATTATTAAGTAAAGACAATTATACATATATATATATATATATATATATATATATATATATATATATATATATATATAATTTAAACAATGCTATAAACACATTTTCTTACGTTAGTAAAAAGAAGAAAACAACTTTTCGAGTTTCATTTATTATTAGCACACTAAAAAGTATGAGACACTCGAAATTATAAAGTAATATTAAATTTATTAACATTAAAATATGTAATTGTTAAAGTAATATAAAATTTAAAAAACAATGGTTTATAACTTTTTTACAACAAACTGAAAGTACATAAATGAACCCGAGGAAACATTGTTTTCAGGACTATACCATCACTGGCCAAAAACAAAAACAGAGAATCTAAACAAGGCTTAAAACATTAGATTAACGTGTGTCTTTTTGATGAGTAATGTTTCTTCAGATTCAGTTCGCCATATCTCGAGCAATATTCTATATTACAATAACGCGTTTCTTAATCATTTTCTTTTCAAAAAGGTTTTTGTTCGCTGTAATTAGTACTAACGCTGGTAAAAATGTTACGGAAACGTTTGGAATTTTAAAAGTCACTTGTCTATTATGTCTTGTACTCTAGAGTGTTTGGTACCTTCAATTTTTGTCGAGTAGGGAGGTTGCGATTTCAGAAAGCAAAATTGAAGACAGTGCGGAAAGGAAAGCGGAAATAATTTTTTTGGAACAAATTGATGGAGAGCCCAGTTTTTCAAAAAGTCTTGTTGTAACTGAAGAAACGTAGATATTTTAGTTATATAACAAACTGTTCATGTTCGGTGATTATCCCTTTTCCGGGAGCCAATGTAAAACACTGTCACGATTCGAACTGGTAGGCTTTGGGTAACCCTATTTCTTTCGGCGAGCATTAGGTTTTTATTAACGAAACTTTACTTATCGCGAAGAGAAGGAAGAAAAACCTCGCATACCGAAAACGAAAGTCAACCCAAAGTTCCCCACGACTTCGAAAGTGATTAGAAACAGGCGGACTAAAAAGATGGGACAAAAGCCATTTTGAAAACGCGCTGCTCGGCTAACTGTGTACAGGTAAGCGTGCGCGGAAATCATTTCACGCGCGTCAGCACGCGCCGCAACAACCCTGTACGAACCAGCGAAGTTAAATCCGCCGTACGCTCTATTAAAACACAGAAATATTGCAACGCAACTGAAATCTCTGCCTAGGCAACCAAATTCCCCGGCCTGAGACCGATGGTAGCCGCACACATCTCCCTCTGAAAATACTTCCGCTTAATGAAATAAATGACTTTTTTGCTGCACGGTTGAGATAAGACCGAAATTGAAAAATTAATAGTTCGGCTCGCTCTAATCCGTCTCAACGTACAGCCCAAAGATAAAATGCAAGCCATCTTGTTCGGTAGTAAAAAAAAAAAAAAGGTACGCATGAGCCGCTTCAAGTTTAAAGAAATGCCTATCGTTTTCTTCGATATCCGAAGCATCATGAACCAACAATATAATAAATTTAAAAAAAAAAATCATGGGCATATTGAGAAAATCCATACTAAATTATAGGAAAATATATGAATTGCTGGGCAGTGTGTCTGCTCACTGTTCGTTATTTATCAAGAGATTTATGGCCAGTAAAATTGAACATTCTCCATATTAACCTGATTTAATTTTTTTTTACGGTAGCTATCAAATCAGAAGGACTTAACGGAAGAAAACTTACAGCCTTTCGAGCAAGTGAAGATAACATTAGCCGATGTAAAAGAAGTAGCATTAGAACCGTTGAAAGCTTTAACACATGAACTCCAAAAAAAGCTACCAGCGGAATCGAAATCGGCGTTCGAAAATCTAATCGAAGCTTTGCAAAAACAATATGCTGGCCTGGAACATTTGCTGGATGCGAACAACGACGAGCTATTAACGCATTTGAATGATTGGCGGCAATTCGTTAATTCATTGCTAAACATTAAAGAATCAGCCATTCAACTAAAATCAACACTGGAACAAACCATGCGGCAACCTTCATCCGTTCCAATACAGGTAATATCGCAATGCTTAATGACATTTACTGCAAAATATTACGTTCCGTTGTCTTCTTTGTTATATTTTAAATTAGCAGTTCTCAGTCGACGTTATTCGATTTGAACCGAAATTTCGGATTTTTGCGTTTTCAGAAAACTGATACTTTATGTATGATTATAAATATAATAACCCGTAATAAAACATAATTTTTATTTATTTTAAACAAAAAATGAAAAAGTAATATATGTTCCTTAAAAGTCTGATAAATGAAATATAGACAAATAAAATAGTGCATCTTACCCGGTCTTTGCTTGGAGGGGGGGTCGTCAGCGAAGGTCATTACACAGCATTAGAGGTGACCCGGTGTACTAAAAGGGATCTATGGTCCAAAAAATCGATTTTCACTTTTTTGGCAGTTCTCATAGGAAAAAGTATGCTATTTTCAGTTTCAATGAAACAACTCGTAGGTTTCTAGATTTAATATTTACTTTTCAAGTTGATTTTAAAAGAGAACATGAAAACTTGAACAAACATTAAAAAAACCAATACAAGAGTATAAAATGTTACTTTTTTTTACAATGAATTCCTCTTTTTACGGCTCTTCTTTTTTTCTTTTTTTTTTTTTTTTTTTTTTTGTAGATTGTAACTCTAGTTTACCATTCTTACACTTTCTTTTTCTTATTACTAACTTCTCTTTAGCTAATGCAGTCTTCGTTTTGGTCTTCCTGCAGCGTGATTTAGCGACCTGCGGTTTTCTCGAAAACTAGTTTTTGAACGATAGGTCCCTATTAGTAGACTGGGTCGCATAATATAGTATTTCACCAGTATTTTTATTTACCTTAATAATTATTAATATAAAGAAGGCGCAAAACGCTACCAATAAATTATTCGCAATGATTAAAAGATTCGATTGCAGAAGCGAAGCGTTACAAACAGGGATATTAAAACGTATTTCTTTTCTCCACAGATAAAAAACTTTCTTAAGATCGAACGGTGTGAAAAAAATTTGTAAGATATTTTCGCTATGAAAAGCTAAAACCTGTCTGACTTCCGCTTTTATAATCAAAGTTGAAGAAAAACTATTATATACTTTTTTCAAAATGCTATAGACTAAAATTAAAATATTTGGATTTTTTTTTTTTTTTTATTCGTTTGTTAAAAACAAATATTCTATTACGAATAACACATTATCACTATTTTCTGGAATATATCTATTCAAGATACGTGTTTGGGTAATAATCGGAATTAAAGCCGAAATTAAAAATAAAAAAAAAAAAGAGAAATGAAGAAAAAGAAAAACGTGAAAATTTTGAATATTTATTTTAAAAAGACTGAATATTTCGTGCAAATTGTTACTTTTGTGTTATAATTATGTATCCCGCTTTTGAACTTTGAACTACTTCAAAATATGTACATTCATTTTCTTCGGTTACTGATAGTCCATTACATTTTTCCATTTAATAATAGCTATAATTTTAATGGCAAAAAATAAAGAAATTGTTATAAACGTTCAACTTACATTCGTAAATGTTAAGATGCATTCTCACTCAGATAATGTGAAAACAAATACAATAAAATAAAGATCCCTAAGTTTAAATCGTACTTATAACAACTATAAGATGGTATTAAAAACAATCAGTATCCAAAGATTCACGAGTTCAAAAAGATCGACAACTGAGTTATATTGCATTTAATTTGTTTATAACAAGGATCCTGGTGTTTTATCATTACTATTACCAAAACAAACTTTGGTTTTACTGAATTTAAAAAGGATCGAAACGTGTCTAAGAAAAATAAGATATATGTACATATTATTTAATCGAATTAAATCTAAAATTTCGTTAAGTCGAGTGAAGTATTATTAACCTCAAATAAATGTCGTTACTAATTAACAGGAACAGCTCTGTGGAATTACCTAATGAAAAAAACGGTAACATTAACAAAAATAAATAATTTGTTCGCACGTCATATTGGTTAGTTGAAAAATTTATAAGATACGAAAAGGCCCGGTAAGCTTCGAATTTCATACGATCGCTCTTTTATTTGTGAATTTAGAAAAAGCGATGCTTTTAAAAAATCTAAACTATCCGGCTATTCATTGTTTTTCGGCTTTTAATGTGTTGAAAAATTGCCCCGATCTAGATCGCTCGAAAGTTAAATTTCCTGCGATGTATGTATGATAATTAAAAAAACGCGCTTGATAAAATTAACCACCGCAAATTATGTTTTTTCCGCAGCAACACTTGGATCATCTTGAACGAATGGACTCACTGAACCACGAATATATGGTACGATTTATTTACCTGTTAACGAACGCTGAACAATTACTAAACGAACGTGTCGATCGAGAAACCTCCGAAGAAATTCAAACTGTACAAAATTTAATTAAAACGATCGAGTACACAATTGGTTGGGAAAAGGATAAATCGGAGCAAATTCTGAATTTTATAGCGGAATACGAGGATACTTTAAAGGAACTGGAATTCGTTATGAACGCGGCGGACACTTTACTGCAAATACCGATACGAGTTAACTCGCTGCAACATCTGCAGGTAAGTGCGGCTATCTGATTAATAGCTGTATAAATACATTTTAGAGAGCGTTTTTTTCGTCGTTCAAATTAAAACTGCCGCAAGGCTTAAAATTAGGTATCGTCAAACCGATAAATAAAAATGGCGATCGCTCCGTAATAGAAAATTATAGGCCCATAACGTTAATTTCATCAACTGCAAAGATTCTCGAACATTACGTTGCTGTACATTTGCGCCAATTTCTCAAAGAAGAGTACTTCATGTCGGATAAGCAGTTTTTGATTTCGGCAAGGAAAGTCCACCACTATTTTATTACAAACCTTTGCAAATCAACCTTATTACGGATTAACAGAAGGCAATATATTTCTAGTCGCCTTTTTGGACCTGTCTAAAGTCTTCGACTTCAGTGATGCATAACTTACTCATACAGGATTTAGAAAATATTATAATAATAGGTAGACAAAGCAAGTGGTTCAATAACTATCTAGGAAATAGAAAAAATTTGAATTAAAATCAAAAACATACAAAATACGAAAGTAACAATTAATACGGATTTGGGACCGGACACAGTTATAGCGCCACTTCTATTTCTTATTTAAACTAACTCGAAATTTTTTCTACAATTAAAAATTAAACAATTTACGCTTATGACTTCGCGATTGCAACTACACACAAAAATATATATGACGCAGAGAAACTATTACAAGAAGACTTAGAAAATACATCCAAGTGGGCGCATGACAGAGGCATAATAATAAATCGGTCAAAATCTCAAATAATGCAACCCAAAGTCTATGTAGGAAAAAAGAGTACCCAAAGTCTATGTAGGAAAAAAAGTACCCAAAGTCTATGTAGGAAAAAAAGTACCCAAAGTCTATGTAGGAAAAAAAGTACCCAAAGTCTATGTAGGAAAAAAAGTACCCAAAGTCTATGTAGGAAAAAAAGTACCCAAAGTCTATGTAGGAAAAAAAGTACCCAAAATCATTCTTCACTGTTCCCGTTGTTTACACAGGACCAGAGGTCATCTGCACATCTGCGCCAACCGCGTTTCTCTTAAAATAGTCAATCACTATAAATATCTTGCGATAGTGATAGATAATTCCCTTTCATGGAAAATGCATATAAATAATCTCATTAAAAAAATAAGATAAACAATACCGGCTGTATATAGACTGAAATTCCTGATGCCTAACGAGATACTAAGGATATATGTATTATAAGGCATTAATTGCATCAAGGTTCCATTATGCCATCTGAGTTTAGGAAGAAGCAAAGAAATCTGAAATGAACAAAATTAGCAACATACTAACTGGATATTTGAAATTAATAACGCCTTTGAAAAAATGAAACAATAGGAATATAGTAGACTTCAAATGGTGGATTGAAAATAAAAAATCACCGTCAAAAGCTATGTATTGTTATTATAAATTACTAAAATATAAATTGCAAAATATTTCGTTACCATGAGTAGACAAAAAGTGTAAAACTAGGATACCTAAAGAATGATCTTTCAAATTCTTACAGGGGAAAAACAATAAAATAGATTATGTTGAAGAAAACATTATAATGAAATTACTTCTAATTATACCAAATGATATCTGGGGAGAACAGCTTCCAAAAACTTGAAAAGAAAAAAATAAAAATCTAGATAATTGCGTGGAGTTAAAAACATGTCCAACAATATGGAGCCATAGTATTTCTTTTAACTATGTACAGCAATGTAATGCGCATACTTTTTATTATGTATCCATCCTAGTCCTCGTCTATCACGTTTTCGATTCTATATGTATTTATTGAGATAAGATATCGATAAGATTTGCGAAGATTTTTGTTTTTGTTTGGTTTTATTGCGTTGTTTTATTTTTTTTTTTTTTTTTATTTTTTAATTGTACTGTTTTATCTGGTAGCAGTCATAGTTTTCAAATATATAAGATTGTACGCTAATGTTATTATGTACCTGAAATTGTTGTATTGATCAAATAAACGAGGCACTGGCCTCGTGGGATCCCTTACAGTTATTTATAAATAAAAAAATAAATAAATAAAAAAAGATAATAAAAATAAAAAAGATATTTACTTAATTTCGTCTGATCTAGCTGAAAAAATATGTGACATAATTAATGTAACGACGATACAATGAACAAAACTACCTTCATTCGTAACTTGTAAAATGTCGACTAGTTTCAAATATTAAATAGTCTCATGCATAATAAATAATTATTGTTAAAACGTAGATTTATTTAACGTTACGGAAGATTTATACCCCTCCATAATCAATAAATAACTAAATTTTATCATTTTTTGTTAATTTAAAATTATTTTCTGACGATGGGAGAATGTAATCTTCTCTGAAACATCGAAATTAATATATAGATTTTAACACGGTTATTTTAGAAAATTATTTATTACGAATGTTGTTCACTGCGATAGTTTTAAACATTTAGCCTATACTAACGGCTATATAAATGCAACAATGATATAAAATTAAAACAAATATCAAAAAACGAAATATTACTAAAATTCAGCGATAGCCATTAAATATTTATTAATAATTTCATTTCTATCGTTGATAGTTATGACAATGAATGAAGTTCTTATTACACTTATTAATGTTACATGTAAAGAATAAACGACGCATTTATTAAGAAACGGTTATCATTAGAATTGCTATTCAATATTACTTTTGGTAACTAAAATAGATATAATGTTTGTTTTACACTTTATAATTTCGTTTGTTTAATGTTCATTATAATAGCACTACTTCGAATAATCTTTACTTTTTAAATTTCATTTTATATTTATACACGGTATTAAATGTGGGTGTAGGAAGGGATGCGGGCTCGCGCTCGAACGGGTGCGCATATATATGTATAAAAACAAATATATACGTCTTCTTTATAATTTTCATATATACAAGTGAAAATTTAAATTCTTCGCGCCTGAAATGAAGAACGTATGTATATTTTCACATAATTAAAATTTTTTTTATTTCAGAAAAATTACTTAACTTTTTATTCTTCTGATCTTTAGGAAGAAATGCAGAATCATCGAAAATTTTTCATAAATTTAAGCCACTGTAAGAACATTTTAGAATCGTTAAGAGATCATTTAGATTGCGAAAGTCGTTCGAGACATTCGCAACTGCACGAAGACTTGATCAACAGAGCAACGTGTACCCTGAATAAAGCCGTAGCACATTGCCAATGTTTAGCGTCGGCCGCGTCCAAATGGGCCATGTTAGAGTATGTTATAGTTGAAGAATTCGTTTGGCTTCAAGTTGCCCGTGAACGCATACCAGATCTTGCGACTGTTTGTTCAACCGACTACTTGCAATTTATGTCTCTATACCAGGTGAGTTTTAACAAAATCAATAAAAATTCCGTTAATTTGCTACGAAGCAAAATTTTTCTCAAAATTCTTTTATTGTATTTATAATCCTATCTAAACTGCGCATTTTTACATATTTATTACACTATATTTCGTAATACATCTTGTCTAGGTTATTTTTAATTTTTTTTTTTTTAATAAACACCTATAAGTGTGATTACAGGTTCTTCCAGTGTTATACGAACTTTTGAAAACTTTTCCGTGATTTGTTTTTTAAGTAAATGATCAATTTAGTATTATGAGATGCGTTTAACGTTTTCTGTATTCAGTTTAGTCAAAATCCCCGACGTTAGGTTAGCGAAAAGCTTCACTGAACTGATCGATTAATATAAACGTTTGCACCGTGAATACCGCTCAACTATTAAATTTACTAACACGCATACACTTTTAGAGATCGAGAACAGGTTCAGTTATTTTTCTTATATTACTCCGTCGATAAATTTTAAATACATTTTGAAATTTGGTCAAGTAACTTTTATCGAAAATCGAACGCAGACATTTTGTAAAAGCACTAACCTTAATCTAATATCCCCTCTCTTTTATTTAATTTCTGCCCGAGTAAATATTATTATCAATTAATCTTTTCAACATTTTTAAGATTTTTATGTAAACTTGTCCAAGTTCACTGACTAGATTGCAAGGTAACTCTATAAACCTCTTTAATAGGTAAACCGCGTGTCCGACAATTCTTATTAATTGAAATTGTTAACAGAATAAATTTAAACATGCGTTCTACTTTTTCACCTTTCAGTCGCTGGCAGTGGACATTCGGCAACACATTATTCGCATTAGTCAATTGGCTGACACAGCTCACGGCCTACGGGGAACCGTATTGTGTTCCGACCTTAACGTCAAGTACGATAAATATTACGAGGAAATCCTCTGCTTGAGAGATGCGGTAAACAAAAATTTTACTCTCTTGGAAAACTTCGACGAAAATTGGACGCAATACTTGAACTGTTCCGATAAATTAGAACATTGGATACAGCGAATGAATAATTCCTCTAATCGTTCCTTCAGCGGAATTAGAGAAATTTGGGTAAGTAATGTACATATGTCGTTATATCGTCACTCGATATCCTTTCGCCGTCAATTGTCAGAATATTATAAGTATGTATTATTTTCGCAACATATCGTAACTCCTTCAGCTTTTATCGATTTCTCTTGAAACCCCATTTCATACTACCTATCAAATTTACACAACAACACGGAAACTTTCAAAAATAATTCTCCCCCCCCCCCCCCCAGTCGGACAGTACAGAACGAATGACGTAAGTACGTTAAAACTAACTCGATGTATTGTATCTGTTTAACGTGAACTTTTAAACGTGACAATTCGAAATTATCACTCATTGTCAGTATGTCGACATTTTTTTTTTTTTTTTTATCTGTAAACTATTACGCAACACATTTCGAAATGCGATATTTCATCTTCATTTATCAAAACTTGACGTATTTTTAAAAAAAAACATACATATCCGTAAAGGCGAAATAAAATACCGAAAAAGTTATTACATTCTTTCGCAAACGTAAATTTACGATGAAACTTTTAATGATAATAAAAATTCCGAAAAAGACGATAATGTTTTGGAGACACATAAGATGCTGTAGGGCGCATGCAAAATATCTAAGAATAGTTAAAGGTAATAAACTTTTACAGGAATAGCTGCAAGTTTTTATTTTAATTTATTTTTGAATCTTCTAAAAGAATTGTTCTTTTTGTTTATGAATGATGAATACTCTACAACAAATCGGAATGCCAGGTGCACATGCCGACTAAATCAAAAAATGAATTAACATAACCAGTTACCAAATATTTAGAATATAACATTCGATATAATGCTTGCATGCCGATCAGTTTTCTGCACGACTCTAATCTGTATTCCAAACTATTAAATATGTCGTAGATAATACAATAAAAAATGTAACGGGACAAAGTCGATTAATTTGATCTGTTTAATGACAACTAAGGTCACTACACACATCTATAGATCCATTCGTGTGCGCAATTATTATTAATCGTGTGCACGTATAACTGGTCTTGCTACCATTCTGTAATTTGCTGAAGCCCGCTTACCAGCTTAACATTAAATTCACGCTCCAGCCGTATATATATAATCAAATCTGCTACTTTCATTAATAGTAAGTAATCATTTAAAGACTAATACTGGTGGTCGTTCAATACTCGACAGTAAGATTCCATCCCCTAGGTTGACTCTAATTCTAGGAGACATTAAAAATGTTCAGATAACTCTATGAGATCACTTTTAATTCATAAGATTGGTGTGTGCGCTTGGCTGCACTCTCCCACCACTAAAAACTAGATGGGAAAAGAAGTACGCCGCAATTGGCATAAATTCCGCATCTGGTTTTATTCACTATGTACGGTTGATGAATAAAAGAAACATGCTAGTCTAACAGTGAATTTTTAGAATCTGTGCCGACACGATACCGACTGTACACGTTTCAATTATTTTGCAACGCGTGCAATTGGTCACTAGAGTCTAACAAAACTTACTACACAATTTTTTCTACATTGATGCTGATAAAAGATCGGTTGTTGTATGACGAGAAATTTGCGTAGCAACTAATCGTAATGTACCATATAGTGCCGGAAATTGCTCCATTTAATAAGAACAGATATATAAAGTAAGTTAGCTAGTAAAATATATCAAAACCAAACTTACTCGGAAAATAAGATAAAATATATATATATATATATATATTAACGTGTAAATGATAGAATGAAAATTTTACATTTAAAAAAATTATATTTAAACTCTATTTGTTCTTTTTGTATAATGATTTTCACTTAAATTTGTTGTAAAAAGGGTTGTAAAGCTCAGTTTGAACTGCACGATAAAATAAACGAAAAGTTATGCAAAAATTTCGAAATAGCACTAAATACAATTCCAATAGCCGATCAGAAACAACAGAAAATCTTATTCGATGAATTGCAACAAAACTGGAAGTCAATATACCAGCAGTTAAACAGTATTTTGGGGAAAAAGGCTGATATTCCGCTAGAAGATAAGTTGAAATTCTTAGAAGATAAACTCAGTGAATTGTACGGCGTTTGGTACGATATACATGGAGTTATTGAAAACGAAGAACAGTTCAATCTTTATGTGAAAAAAATCCAAGTAAATTTTAAATAATATTTTTGTTAAAATATATTTAAGACACGTATGTATGAATTATTTAATCAAACATTCCAATTTACTAAAATTATTGTTTTTACCGTTTTTGAGACAACATTTTTATTTGATCCAGTAGCAATTTCAAGAAATTCTTATATAAAGTTTAAATCTTAGAATTTACGCCTAAGCGCAGTAGGCTCCTGATAATCCGACACCTACCGGCAGTCTCGGTGCCGGATTACTGAAAGTATCCTTGCTCCCACATGTGTCAATTGATTAATTTGAATAACACATCGAATTTAAACAATAAAACAACAAAAATACGTACAACTAATAAAATTAATTATGTAACAAAAATAACAGACCGTTCGTCAAAAGTTAATCTAATACGTAAAAATTAACAAATCAAACCTCACTATTTACTTACCCTATGTTATCAAATTAGCAGAAAAATACTAGTTATAATTTTATGGGTTTCTTCGCTTTAACGATCAGTTTAAAATTATTATCTCGCAAACGTTTTAATGTCAAAATATCAGCAACAGCTGCTACATAATTTTTTTAGTCCTTTTAACACCACACGTTCAACGCGCTAAAAGCATCGTCATCATCGGTAATGCGAATTAATAACAAAAACGTGAAGTTTTCACTATTATCATCGTCTTCTTCCTGATCGAACATACGTCATCAACTATCTGCCGATCAATCATTAATTAATAATTTTCATCTTCAGTTCGAGTCAGCCATTTATTTACGTTGCCCTATGTGATCCCGAATCGTCTTGACAGTTGGGCTAACAATTTCTTACTAACACCTACTTCAGCGTTAGCTTAAAAAATCACTGCTTTCGGATATGACCGATATTTGCTCCTTTGTACCCGTTTCGTCTCTTTTTTTCGTGTAAATGTACTAGAACATGAGTAGAGCTCAATTTTTTTCCAAGATTACGTTTTTGTCTGTCGGGTAAGTGTTTTCTGACGTTTTTCGCGAGATTGAAAACGATGTCTGTAAGATGTACTTCTCGTAAACATTTTAAAATAGGCATATTTTTCGCATCACTCAGTACGCTATGCAACAAGCACTTTTTTTGTAATTTGTTCTATCTGTCTGGTTTGCCCTTTAATCCATCGGTTAAATGATTACTGTAACAGTTGGGCGGAAAAATAAGACGCGCGAATAGACCCATCGTTAATTTATAAGTCTCTAATCTGAGTATGCTGTGTTGTTTTGTCTTCAGGCATATTTAGAACTGAGACCCCAACCGTTCGGAATCTTTCTGGTGATTGATTCCTTGCAGTCGGATCACCCCGAATCACCAATGATCGTAGAAGTTCTGTCTATATTATACCAGCTGAACCGAAGAAGATGCCGAGTGGTTTTTTTATAGGTCTCTAGTCATGCCGGAATTCCAGGGAATGAGCGGGTTGGACTTGGTCGCTCGGTCATTCATGATGTGTTCAATTCCACTATTTGCTTATGGTCCATTATCCCTAAGAAGTTTCCTGTCGGATGCAGGCTTCGCACAGTGGAATCATTGCCGGATGGCTCAATCTACCTTTCTCAGAGAATTGAAATCTACGACGGAGCCATGGTGGCCTCCAGTCGGAACGTGTTCTCGGCAGTCAATCGCATGAGAATGGGACATACGTCTTTTTTCTACAACTTCATCCTCAAACAAGCTTTAAATCCATGTACCTGCCCAATTTATTCTATCGATGAATGCCCATCAGTTTCGCACATCTTGCTGAGATGCACACGTCTTAATGGGTTGCGGACGATGCCAAATTACATCACTTACAGACATCCTCTCAAATACCCCTGCCGCTATGAATAACCTCATGACTTTCGTTCAGTCTAACGATCTGAAGAGTCTGATTTAAAAAGTGGGTTCACATACTGCGATAGCGTAGGTAGTTACATACAATGCGTGGATTAGTACCCTCCCCCTTAAATGGAAAAAAAAAAACAAACCATAGAAACGTAATCTTATTTTTTGATATTTTACGATCCGGAATTCTCTTTTCAGCACGATGGACGAATGTTTTTTTCAGTAGCAGCCTAAAAAATAAACTTCCTTCATACGCATTATATAATAAATCTGGTCCGGATTAGTTCCCAACTCTTGGGCTATATACATTTTTCTTTATATTACTCAACGACGGTAAAATCATGAGAAAATTTTTTACTTGGTGTGATTACTAAAAGCGTACGCATACCGCTTTTTAAATTTATCGAATTTTTGTTTTTTATCGTTTCTTTGTAACAAAACTTCACATTTCTTTGATAATTTCAGCAGACAAAGCTGCATGTCTGGTACGTTTTCGGATAAATCGAGTGTAAAATATATTATCCGGCAATGGGGAACTGTCGGGTTTTAATGTTTTTGTATCGCTTTTAACGTTGACATTATCTTTTATAGACATTTTTTTTTATTTTTATCTGATTTCTGTGAATGGCATAAACTGTTGTACGATCAATTCCGTACAGTGAGGTTAGATCAAAAATCTTTCCTTTTTTGTTATTACTTTTAAGAATTTCTGCTTTCCGAAATTAACTTAGTTATGTTTATATTTTTAAGTTTCAACATTTTCAAAACTAAAAACAACGAAATCCGGATACTATTTAAAACGACGAACAAGCTAATACAAAAGCTAGATCCATATTAAAACGAAAATGGCAGCTAAACCACTAAACTGCAGGCACAGCTGATAACAATACTACGATTACAAGTAATTTCTCTCGGAAACTTGTACCCGTTCATTACACAATCACAGCCCACTCTCTTCTAGCAGTATCATTACAAATATTTCTCCAGTAATTAAGCTAAAAATGTCGGTCTAGAGAATTTCGAAGTATCAAGATCCTATTTTATATGAATGAAAAAAAAAAAAAAAAAAAGTCTAAAACAAATTATTCAAAGGAACATAATTTATAAACTTGTTTAATTTTGACTACGCTAGTATAATATTTATGTTATATATGTAGTTTCCCGAATTATAGAATAAAGTTCTTTATTGCACTTTTTTCCGTACATGAAAAAAAAAAACGTAAACCATTCAGATAGGTTTTAAAATGCGTACACTATTTAGTAACGCCTCACTTCTTTCAAAAATGAATATATTTTTTTCATAATGCGCATCTCGTAATATGAAGTTTAAGAAGCAAATCTGCTGTATAAAAAGAACATATTAAATTAAAAACGTAATACATAGTAAATTTGCGAGAATAAAAAAAATGCAATATTTTTCCAGAAAAACAGTTTTTTTTCTTTTTTTGTTTTTTTCTTTAAATAATTAAAGTCCTATTGTTGCTATAATTCAAAAACGTCATTTTTTTATTAATTGAATATATGATTAATTTTCAAATTTCGAAATTTTTTTCAAATAGCTCTATATAAATGAAAACTTTTAAAGCAACTTCTGTTTTGTACAGACAATTAACACATTTTCTTTTTCTAATTTCTATTTTTTTAATTTTTTTCTGCTTCGAACTATCTGATGGATTTATTTTAATTTATATACTTTTCAACTAAGTAATTATTCAGATATAATAAATTAATTGATATACGTTGTAGGTAATGTACCAAGCGTCCGTTGAAATTGAAGAGGAACTAAAATGTTACACATTACTCTCACTGGATGAGTCAGAAAAGGTCGGAACATTATCAGAGAAAACGCGCAGCATAAAATACGATTTAGGTCGAGAACTAGAATACGCTCTAAGATTAGACAGTCAGATAAATTCAGTAAAAGAAGAAATACAAAAAATTAATCGCGATATCAGCAGGCAAAGTTTAGTTTTAGACCAGTGTGAAAGTAGTCTTTCCCTCAGAGAAAATGATGTCAGCGAAGCGTTAAAAAACTGTCAAGTAAGTTTCGATAATATAATTAGCGCAGCAGTCGAATTACTTAATACGTTTGAAATAAAACGTACTAATTATTAATTTTTGTGGATATTTTTATTTTCTTTTTAGAATCTGAACGTCGAATTAGAAGATCAATGGCAAGTTATATTAAAAATAGCGCAATTTCTACATACACCAACGTCGTTAAGAGTTGACGTTTCGCACAGTAAGATGCTAGAAAGCGCGTATACTACACAGAATTCGCACAAAAACATTAAAACTCGTTGTGACAATCTTCTGAAAATGCTGAAAGAACGTTCGATTCTTTGGGAAAATTTTAATAATCAAGTTGAAGAAGTTAAAAATTCAGTTCGAGAAGTTGATTTTATGGTCGATTTGATGTCCATACACGGCACTGTCGATTACGATCGTCTAGTTACATCGTCCGAACGTTTACAGGTAATAATTTATTCTATCATTTAGCATATGTTAAATAGTTGAAAAATCAAAATGTAACAACGGAAAGTCCCACGGATGTTAATGATAATTGCAACACTCACTACAGATGGGAGTCGCAGTGTCTTTCTCAACGGGTAAACAAATAAATTCACCAGTTAACCAGGCCAAGAAAAACGGGAAAAAACAACAACTTGATAAAAAATCGATTTTAACTAACCAACTAGAATTGTACAAAGTTATACGCGAAAATTTACTTCAGTACGGAGCCGCCGACAGTGTACCGTAAACAGTAAACATCGACCAGATTGAATAGTTTCTTAATTTTAATTATACCCACCACCGGAGAAGCAAAATAGCATCCACTAAATGACTTTCAAATATAATTTTATTGTAATTAACTAATATAGAATAACTATTCTGGAAACGTTATCGCTGAATATTGTTCAATTTAATCGATGTGCATCTATCGCAGATACACCGAATAAAAGACAGTATCCGACATAACCAGAATGAAATGAATATCGCTAAAAATTAATTTTAAATTTTGACATAGTAGTAAGATGGCGGTGCACATATCGAATCCACATGAATACTTAAAATATATAAATCTGATTTCCTTCCGTAAATGTGTACAAAAATAAAAACGAAAAATTTGACATATTAAATCCATATTTTAAAAACAACAAAATAATAAAATACCAACAACACCTGCCTTATTAAACATTAACTGCCGATCGCTATGTTCACAGTTGCCTGCTAGATAGAAATTCACACACTTAAGAGCATTGTAATACTGCTTAAGTAGAATACATGATATAATTTTTGCTTCATTATATCAGTTTTCCAATATGCCCTAATTTTCCCCAATTCGTTATAACAATCCACTAAGGAAATCAAAAAACAATTTTTAAAAGAATCAAATGATTGTTTAAAAAGCAATTTACTCCTTAGTTGCCTACACCTAATATATATATACATATATATATATATATATATATTGTAACGGTTCTAAACGTTAACTTGGTCCTCAGGAATGCCAACCACGAGGTTTTAAGCTCGTGGATTCGATTTAGTTAAATTTGATTTGAATTTATCTGAGAATGTTCTAATTATTATTATTAAAAGGAAAACTATTTACTGAAATTTGACAAAAAATGATATATTATGAAAAACTCACGCCTATCTTTCGGGACCGGTCGACCGCTAAAAAAAACACAAAATTTATCTCGAAAATAACGAATAATAAGAAAAATAATATTAAACACTACGTATCACTATTGCCGGTATTTATGTGGGATCCGTAGGTTGGTGCTGCTGCTGTCAATCGGCACGGAGAAATCGGACTCAACGGCGTGTTATTATTCCGGACTTTCGATTGTTTTTTGAATTTTCTTTTACCGTCGCGAAACACGAATTATTTAAAGAATCAAAATTACCACTGGTTTCTTACGTCGATATACACGTGAAAAAACTTCCGCGCCACGAACAACTTCTTAGCGGAGGTAGACAAAAACTTATTTTTCTCAGCGCAGGTAAAAACCAAAAATTCTTCATGAAGAAAACGGAACTGATTTTTTCAAAGGTACAAACGGAACTGATCTTCTTCTCAAAAATCGTTTTTTACCACTCAACATTTCTCCCGTCTTTCCACTTACCACCTCGGCAGGCGACCGAATCAGATCGATCCTTTCTTCCTTGGTCCTTGGTGATTGGCCACCTAACCGACAATAGGATGTCATTCACTCACACATTCACACTCTCACCAATTATTCTGTTTTCCATGTAATGGACACATTACAATATATAAAACTCCGCCCTTCGGGTCTTACAATGTCCCCTGATCCACAATCTTTTTTTTTCTAAAATTCTTTCAAAAAAATAATACTCAATGGACTACGTTATTTTTACTCGTCTTTTATTTTTAAAAAAAAATTTCAGCATTCAACCTTTAATGTACCCCGGTCTAAGAATGACAGTCATCAATATAATATACTAGCTGCTGCCCACGGTTTCGCCCGTATTGTAATACCGTGTTTAAATCTGTATCTAGACATTAATAGTTTAATTTTCAAGTCGCTAGCAGCAATAACAAATTCTGTTTTATCCGCGGTACTCATCTAAAACAGCAAAATATTGAAATAAAATGAATTCAACATACAATCGCTTGTATGTACTACTACAGAAACAAAAATTAAAAACCCACTTTTTTTCAAAAATTTCAAAAAATAAAAAATTTAATTTATTTAAGAAAAACTTGATATCTAAATTTAAACAAAGAATATATTAACAATCTATTATAAATAATAAATGCAAAATTCACTGAAA
This sequence comes from Icerya purchasi, assembly GCA_039619475.1. Taxonomy (NCBI): domain Eukaryota; kingdom Metazoa; phylum Arthropoda; class Insecta; order Hemiptera; family Monophlebidae; genus Icerya; species Icerya purchasi. Next base: position 439,127,280 of record CM077116.1, read on the forward strand.
AACCTAACCAGAAATCTAATGCTTCGAAATTTTAACTTAGCCATACTTGTAAATAATTTTAAATTATTATACGTATTATTTTAAATCGTTAATTTAATTTTAAAAAAAAATATGTTTTACATAAAATTATATTATACCTAAAGAAAATAGAATACAACTTGAAAAAGAATAAAAAAATAAGACACGGGAAATCTAGGTGTAATTCTTTTTGTATGTGCATAAATTACGAACGGCTGTCAGTAAAGCGAGTTTTAAAACTTATACTAGTCATTTAAATGTAGTGTTCTTTATCGCCATGTAACGGTGCTGTAATAGGGACAGATCGAGTCTATCCGTATATAGATAGAATGCTATTACCTGGGTCAAAAAAAATGTGCAGTTGGATAGCGCATGTAGCTTGGTCAAAGTGAAAAAGTACCTGGTTCATTAAACGCTCCATTTAATCTGCCATTTCCGCTATTATCGTATGTGTGTGTATATGCTTCTCAACGCGCTCTTAGTGATTCGTTAACATCAAAGAAATACTCACAGCACCTTGCGAACAAAACGCGTCAAATAAGCAGATCATCAAATCGGAATTTAACTATTACTCGAATATTGACGGAGCTGTTTTACACATTAAACATTTTTCTTCGCTTACTTTAAAAGCGGCTTCTCAGATTTTTATTAACAAGCTAAAAACTGTCTCTTTAGCTCAGTTAATCTCTACTAGTTTTAGAAATATTAAGAGAGAGATCCCTTTCTTTTTCAGTTTACTCTAGTACTTCGCCGCTTGACTAAAAATACCGGAGAATTTACCATTGGCTAGCAACATTATATGTTGTCCCTGTTTAAAGTAATCACTACATTGTCTGGAATGTTGATAAAAACCGAACAAAGCGACACATAGAAACCAATTCGGAAAGTTTATACTGAAAATACCATACTTTCTTAAAAAACAATTTTTAACTCCTTTTTATCCCTTTAAATTAGAATTTTTAAAAAAGGTTCCCGCATTTGACATCTACAGGTTTTCATGTGGAATTTCAGTTATCTAGTGTAAATGGTTTCTGCTGTAGTGTGGCTATTAGTTTTTCAAAAAGAAATTTTCTGACTTTCATCTCTTTTTTTTTTTTATGTGTTTCCGCATAACGTAAATCTGTCGTTACGCCATATGTGTGTCTTTAGCTTCATAGACTTAGCAGTTTTAGCGGTATATTAATAATTATTGGGCTATTGAAATATTATCGTATTTTTTTCTTTATATGTGTACGTGCATCTAACTAGGTCCCACTTTTCCGGTTTGCAGTTAAGCCCGGTACGGTATACTAGACAAAATTTCTGATCGGTTGAGACCTCACAGAGCCTTCTAAGTACAAAACTGGCCGAGATATTTGCATTTGTAGTTGAAATTTGAAAAAACACACTTTTGAGAAAAACAAGTTTAAAGTTTTGGTTAAGATTTTCAACTGCGAATTCAAATATCTCAAACTGGAGGTCTTATTCGATCAGAAATGTTGTCTAGTGTATCGCACTGGATGGAACCTGGGCATAAGTGGATATCGACAAAGTAGGTTTTTAACAAATCTCCGGTTTGCAACAGAATAACGAAATTTCACATGTTTTTTTGACTTTTTTCAAAAACGTTACACTTTTTATTCTAAATCATAGCTTCTATTTAAACATCGTGATAATTAGTTTTTACTTATTAGTCGACGTTACACGTTTTTTCTTTACATCATGGTTATCACCATCCTTCTCAGCTTTACGTCGTGTTGTTTTCGAAGTTTCCGATTTTACTGCAGCCTTCGATGTTCTTTTTAATGATTTCTTCTTCGTCATCGATGTTTCTAAATTTTTTTTGATGGTTTTTTCTTCAGCGTTGATGTTTCTAATTTCGCTGCGGCTGACGATTCGGTATTTGAATGTTTAGATTTTTAAATTATTTTGCTGGTGAGATTTTCAATGGGTTTTGGTTTCGGGCATAATATTTTATTGCACCGTTTATCAACGTATTTTCGAATTTTGTGATATAAATACTTTTTCCTTGCAATCGTAAGTCCTTCCGGCTCAATCGCATTTGGAAACTCCATACTTAACGGCTGCTGAAATATTCTTTTTCTTCATTTGGTTCGAATTCTTTATAAGGCATGACATCTGGGTTTTCTCTCGATGTGATGAAGTGATAATGTTTCGTAATTTGAGGAACCGTTTGTGCTGAAGCGAAAAAGGTCGCCCCATCGTAAATAGGAATGAAAGTTTTTCCATCTTCTGCACCAACCAAATAGGAGTAATGGAGTTTTTAACGGATGTCGCGTTAATGGCAATTTCAGCCACATCTTTTAAACAATGAGCCTTGGAGATGGCCAACTGACGTTTGAATACACCGAAGTACATGTCTGGTGCAAATTTGGGATGGCCGACAGGCATAAACGAAATTCTAGTTTCTTCGTAGAAACCTTTCTTGACACACCACGTCAAGTATTGTAAAACAAACCGATTTTTGTTTTGGCCAGTGCAGTTATCTGCATGGCAACTGATGTGAGTTTCACGAAGGAAAAAGTGTTTGAAAAAATGATGAAGAAGCGAAATAACAACATTCGATCCTTTACCTACAACGCAAGCTTCGGGTATAATGTACAGATAGAATTTATTAACCGGTTCGACTACTATGCCAAAAAGGGCTACCGCAAACAATCAGCGAGGATATGAGTTTGTAAGTACTGGAAACTCGTATTGCAGCATATTTTTTTACCGAACATTACTAATATGGGGCGATGTTACTAAATTGGTCCGTTAAATGTTAAAAAATAAATAAAATAAATATCACTGAAAAAAATTATCTATAACATAACGTTTTTACGTAATTAATACTTATGATTATCAGCAGCATAATACTATATATAGGTTATTTTCCAAATTATTTTAAAAAACCTCATTTTTACTTTTTTAATTACTAAAAATAAAAATTAACGAATCGTGATTTTTTTCCAAATACTAGGAAGTAAAACACATGAAAATAAAATACTTTTACGTTCTCTAATATAAACCTAATTTTTTATAAAACAAATAAACTAAAATATTTTTTTTAACTGTGTTTTTTCAGACCTGCAATCACCACTATACTCAAGAATTTTTTTAAACTTTTCGATTTTGTGCAATACTGCGAAAAAAATTAAAAACAAATTTTTTTGGAAAACTTTTAATTTACAAGTTTAATTTTTAGTTGTTTATAAAAAAATGTTCAAAAGAGTCAATATAAATTGATAATTAATATTTGAGATGAATTTTAAATTATCCAGTGGCGAATATTTTGTAGCAATTTTGATTACAATTGCCGTTTTTATCAGCAGAATTAAGCAGTATTCGTATTCGCCACTACAAATACAAATACTATATTTGTGCAAAATGTTCACGATTTCTGCGCGAATACTCACGCTAATAAAGCAATAAATATTTTTTTTTATGAATGCTTCTTTTCGGTTTTGCCAGTTTTTTATTCTATTAATTCCCAAGCCCAAAAAAATGCTTAAACAAAACAAAAAAGGGAGGTTACAGTGGAAAAACCCAATAGATATACAAACCAAACTGAAAACCAAAAGAAAAATATCGATAATCGCCGGAACAAAACAAAAAGAAAAAAAAACAAAAAACAACAAGGGATTTAAAAATAGGACTAATATACAAAAATTAGAAAAACACAAAAAATAATAGAAGCTGAAAATTCCAAAATGAATACAAACGAACAGTGAGTGTCGGACTTAAAAATAAAACTAAAAAAAAAAAAGCAACCGAAAATTCCGAAACAAAAATAAAAAGGGAAAATATGAATGAACAATGAATAACAAAGAAGAAAACAACAGACTTAAAAATAAGACTAACATAACACAAAATGAAATAGAAAAACATAAAAAAAAAAGCACCTGAAATAACAAATAAACACCCCCGGAAACAAAATTCCCCCAATGGGGGCAAAAAATAAAAAAAAGAAAACAACATGAAAAACTTCCCAGAAAATTACCTGTTAATCTACCTGAAATTTACCGGGAAATTGATCTGTATTGTTTCGGGCGGTGTTTATTTGTTATTTCAGGTGCTTTTTTTTTTTATGTTTTTCTTATTTATTATGTGTTATGTTAGTCTTATTTTTAAGTCCGATACTAGTTGTTCGTTTGTATTCGTTTTGGAATTTTCAGCTTCTATTATTTGTTTTTTGTGCTTTTCTAATTTTTGTATATTAGTCTTATTTTTAAGTCCCTTGTTGTTTTTTTTGTATTTATTCTTTTTTCTTTTTGTATTGTTCCGGCAATTATCGATATTTTTCCGTTGGTTTTCAGTTTAGTTTTTATATCTATTGGGTTCTTCCCCTGTACTCCCCTTTTTTTTTATGTTTTTTTTGTTGTTTTGTTTAGGTTATTTTTTACGCTTGGGTTTTCCGTTGACTTTTGGAAACAAATCGATTACATTTTCTAAACGCAGTTGTCCACAAATTATTTATAATGGTTAATCACTACGAAAGTTTTAAACATTTCCTAATTCTATTTAATTTATTTTATATATTTATTAATCTTATTGATATCCCTCGTGGTATACTAGCATTTATTGTGTTAAAAAATGATTAAATATATAATTTTTTTATCAATAAAATAATCTTCGTATATCTAAATGCAAAGTTTTCCAAAAAAAAATCAGTTTTTATTTTTTCTCACAATGTTGCGCCAGATCGAAAATTCGTAAAAAAATCATAAATATAAAGGAGCATACAACCTTTACTGTTAAAATTTAATGATAGCATCTGTGAAAGAACAAGGTAAAAAAAATATTTGGATTTTGTTTACTTTATAAAAAATTAAATTTATATTTAAAAATCATAAAAATATTTTATTTTCATGTCTCCTTTACTTCCTGGTATTTGTAAAAACAATCACGATTCGTTAATTTTTATTTTTACTATTAAAAAAAATAAAAATAAAAAAATTAAATTTCTTTAAATACCTCTCTAAAAATATTTGAAATTAAGGAATAAAACGTGGTATTTTTTGTTTTTTTTTACCCAATAATTAAAACAGACAGCAAACCAAAAAGTTAAGCGAAGATTTAAGATTTGAATGTAAAAAATGACTATTGAAACGTACTATTGTTGCAGAATTCTCTAATAATTTCTCTATTTTTAAACTTTAAAATATTCTAATGAAATATATTTTTTTATGGATCATCGCTAATACTTGACGCAATTACTAAATTACCAACGTAAATATTTTAAAAAAAACGTATTATTATAAATAATTATTTATAATGTAACGTTTTTACATAATTAATACTCAGTGGACGTTGCACTAATCCAATATTATGTCATAACACTGTTTCTCGCAGCTTTTACCACAGACCTGCAAAACTGTACCTTCTTTACCGAAATATTTATTAGTCGATTGAGAATCATTTCTTTCATCGCTACAATCATCTGTTTTTTATACCTTCTTCACTATTCCGTTTTCTTCATATCGTTCACTTATTATATAAACTTTACATCTACTTCCCCGTTTGTTTGTTTGACCTTTAAATGTAAATAATGTTTACATTTTTTTTGTTTTTTAATTAAACAAATTTGTGAAAAGATCCTCTATCTCTTTTTCTCTGGAGAACATGCCTATCACAATCCAACGATAAACAGTCTTCAAGTTCAGTTGAAAATCCTTGGCCTTTTTGTGACCTATGTCTGTTGCCAGCTAACGAAAGTCTAGAATTTAACTGAACTAAAGATTCTCTTGTTCTTCGTAAAGAATGAACTTCTCTGTCATTCACTAAACGAATTTTCACTGTCACATTCATTATTACCGAACACATTATTTTAACGTTTGGCGTATTGCCGCCTATACTTGAAGCTCGCCATGGCAAATTAATTAAGCAAATTAATTTATATAAAAAATAGCACAAAAAATAATATCGACTTCAAAATTTACTTTAACCCCTTCGTTAGACGCGTGGACTACCATCGTAGACCAAGTATATTTTAACTAACATAATTTCTGATAGACGACTCCCTCACGCGTTGCCTTCTCCTCAGTAGCTGTTCGGAATATATTGTTTTACGCAACTAGTATCGTTTCATTTCTCAACGGGTCAGTACGTGTAATTTGTTTCGATAAGAATTCAATTGGTCTACATTTGTAGACCACGCGCCTGATTACGTTACGTTTTTTGATTGAGATTGAATTTTTGTTTCTTCGCTTTTTATGGAATGTAATGTGAGATAAAATTAAGTTTGTGACATGTGAGAGTGTTAAATTTTTAAATGGCACTAGCAGGAGTACCTTGAAGAAGTACAAGCGGAAGATACCTTCTGAATTTTTACCAAAAAAAAATAAGGAAAGAGAATAGTTCTCTTTTTGGATTTCAACAAGAATGCAATTTGCTAGTGTCTTACTGCACAAAAAAAAATAAAGCTGTATTAATTGCATCAAGTATGCACCACGACGATGCTATTGATCCAGAAACGAATGAAATGGCAAAACCAGAAATGATAACCTTATGTAATGGAACAAAAATAGGCGTAGATTTAGTAGATCAAATGTACCAAATCTATAGTGTTGCAAGGAATTCTGCAAGATGATTAATGTACAATAAACGTATTTTGTGTTTACAAAGTAAATAACTCTGAGAAAACAACATTAAAAGCAAAAATTTATTGAAGCTTTTGCATGGGAATTAATACAGCCACAAATAGAATTTAGATCCACAGTGAAAGAATTCCCCGTGGAACTTAGAAAACGTGCAAGTATATTTTAAATCTTCCAAAAGTTCAGCAACCTATGGAAAAACCTAAGCGAGAAAATTACGTCGGACGTTGTAGCATATGCCCAAGAAATCTAAATAAATGTTCCAGACGAGATTGCTGCAAATGCTACCAGTTTGCATGTAAAGAATACACGACTGATATCTGTGTATTGTGTTTGAATAACTGAAATTCAAAAACCTTGTGCAATAGTCCAGAATACCCTATTTTACTAAATACAGATGATATTTGTAAGGATTATCTACCTAGATTAATTTAATACTCAAAAATTTAATTTTTGTTTACTTTTGTTGTTTTTATTTTAGTTTTGTCTTTGTATGTAAAATAATCATTTAAAAAAAAGAAACAAATTTTCATTGTTCCTAACAACTGCTAGATAGGTAATTAAATTTTTTTAAATTCTATTATTACTACTTAAAATACTTAAATAAAAGGAATGCAACAGATTTTATCGAAGATTTTGTTTTGTTATTAATTTTAAACAGTAATAAATCTTGGTCTACGAATGTAGACCACGCGCCTAAACATGTTAGTAAATGTCACGCGACTAACGAACGGTTAAACATTTAATAAAAATACGCTAAAGAGATAAAAATATTTATCTGATAAAAAAGTGATATATTTCAAAGTAATATGGATAAGGATATTATGATTATTCTCGAAACAACCTTAATACCTATAAGAGTCGACAACAAGTTCAAACTGCAACAATATTTAGAAAGCATATTAAATGAGTTTTCTTTACGCCAAGTATTGGAAACAAGAATATTTAATAATACGGTTTTTAATCACCATGGTAATATAAATTTGATGTCGATTCTAATAAATATAAATGTTGTTTAAGAATAACCATAATATACTGATGTATTTTACTTTGAAATGTATTATTTTTTATCAGATAATTATTTTTTACTTTTTCGTACATTTTTATCAGCTGTTTGGAGTAAATTTTTAAATCGATGTTTTTTTTTTTAAACTATTTTATTTTACAATTTTTAGTATAAATATTTTTGATTAATAACACGAATAAACCAACCTAAAATGATGCTACATCCTTTACTGTATATAGTTAGATGTTGGTTCAGGAGTAATGTTCGAATTCTGAATGAGTTTATAAATCGCGCTAAGAAGGTTTCAGCAAATTCATTACTTTTATTCGAATCTGTTCCGACCGGGGAGAGGGGGGAGGGGTGAATCTAGGCGCTGTCTAGGGGTACTAACTTTTATGGGCTCCTTTCGCTATCTGTGTGGTCGTGACACGGTTCACTGCTTAGCGTTCTTTTCGATGAGCATTTCAATAACTAGAATGTCCCAACATTTACTAGTCAATTCCGAAAATGATTACTGCCACTAGATAGAAGTAATTATTACCAGCAGATGGCGCTATGATTTTCACATTTAAAAAATCTGTGTGGCGCGCGTTAGGAAACAGAAATAAATAATACCGAGGAAGTTCATGATTGTGATGCGAAAAAAGCGTACAAGGCTAGCGTACTAGCAAGGCAGTTTAAGATTTCAGTTTTTCAGTTTCTTTAATCGTTCAGTACAACATTCTGTTTCAAATCAAAATAGTTAGCAACTTCAAACGAAAGAAATGGACATCGCCGAATGTATGAATATCTTCAAAAAGTATTGTTTACTCGTAGAAAATTACAGAGAATATTTTTTATTCAAGCTATAACTCTAAAGCAAAGGAAGTGGCAGGAGAATTAAAAGTTGAGCCAACCTTTAAACTTATTAAAAAGGTTAGGAGCATAAAATGTAAATTTAGTTAAGGCGCTAGTGATGAGTATATTATTTGCCTGCAACAAACAAATTTGATACTAGATTTTTCAATTCCTTGTCAGATGTGATTTCATTATCAGTCAATAAAAGATTTAAACAGTTTAATGCTTACTGGGGTTCGCCCCTCAATCGAGATTCGACTGCAGCCTATTTCAGTAGACGTTGCCGTCTTCTAAAAATACGTGAAGCAATTTCCGGCAAACAATATTAGCATTGCATGTAACAAAAAAAATAAAATTTCATTTAGGCTGTGCCATTTGTTAAATTCGAGCCGCTTCTTGTAGAAATTTACACCAGGAAGCTGCGGAATTTTTTGTTAATTCATATGCCTTACCAACAAAATGTTATTTTTGGGAGCTATTTATTTTTCTTATTTGCTTTGTTTTTTGTTTTTTTTCGTTTTTTTTTTTTTTTTCGCTTAAAACAATGACGCACTGCAAGTGTTGTTTAAAAAATAATAATAAATATACGCGTCTATGTAGGTATGAAATTAGCTTAAAAAAGCAGTTATTTTGTTACCCAAACAAATCCGTACAAATTCGGTTCGTGATGAAAATTGTAGAAATTTTATTAAGGAAACTTTTACGTTTAATTTATATTTACCATGGTAATCATTTAATTTTAAATATTTCCGATAGTAAATATTTTATCCGAATTTTTTTTTAATTTTATCGAATGCACTTCACCATTTTATTTTTGAACCAATGGCGTGCTAGCATTTGGTCACATGACATAGCAGCAGTTGTAACACGTATGTAAATAAAACCGATTTTACCTGAGAAAATGTATACGTATGAGTTTTAAACATAAATTCACCCCTTCCTCTTGTGTTTAGGAAAAGAATAAAAAAAAAAAAAGGTAGATGTGTCTCAGTTAGAACCAGTCGCTACAGGTATGTAATGCTTAGCGTGTACTTATATATAGATTCGGGACTGTGGTGATTTTTTCATAATATAAGCCATCTACCTAAAAGAGAAAAACTTCTGTAAAAATCTTTTTTCTTTTTCTTTTTTTTTTAATGGGTTCGTCAACATGGACATTGGCCCAAGAGCAGCGGAACAGAGGGGAAAGAGAGACTCAGATCCTTACACGATCAGAGATAGCCGACAGGAAGGAATCCAAGAGCTAGAATAACCGAAGGAGAAGGAAGGGAGAGAATGAATGAAGCACAACAGTATGGAGCGGGAATACCGGTTTGTAAGAGGAAGGAATAAAAAGAAGCTTGTTCAGTTGAAAGCGACGAACAACTAAACATTATATGATCAGGATCACAAATACATTGATTGCTGGTAGGGTGTAATGGACAATAAGGAGAGAAGGCACGAGAGAACAACGGAACAATTAGGAAGGGAGCAAACTATGTCCAAAACGCAGAGAGGTTAGAACGGCACATAGAAGAAAAGTGGGGAAGCGTGGAAGAGAAGGTTGAATAGATAAGAAAAAGTGTAAAAATCTTGAAAAAAATCTCACTGTGAATTCAAAATGGGATATCAATAGGTCGATTCTATGTGAAGAGCTGATAAGTATCAGAATTTCGGTTGATGGAAAAACTGAAAATAAAATTAGTCTGCTCTTAATATTGAATCTCATCTCAAACACTCAAATCGGAAAATTTATACCTGAATATATAAACTGTAGTGAGGATATTGTTAAATAGTACAGTCACAGTAGCTAGCGGAGAAAGAAGTTTTCTAAATTCGAACTTATAGAAACATATTTAAAGTCAACTACGTTACAAGAATGATCCTCTAGTTTAGGAACCTTATCAATTTAAAAAAAAAATAGCATATAGTCCCGTTAATTTTAAAATTTCAGGTGTTCATATTTCCCCTATATTCTAATGAAAATTTTTTGGCTAATTTTTTTAGTTATAATATTAACGGGGGGGGGGAGGTATATGCATAAAAAGACTCAATTTGACAACTATTCAGTCAGTAAACATTGATTTTCACCGATACTTGTATGTGGAACCACCACCGACTGGTATCATTTCTAATAAACAAAGAGAGTATCATCGGAGTGGTTCCGTACGGTCAAAAGTTCTAAGCAGTAATGTGGAGACGTAATATTTCCGTCAGTGATAAGTTTGCTGACCGTATCAAGATATAATATAATTGTTTCTGAGTAAAGGGCTCCAGGTGACAAGCCCAAAATAAAAAAAAATAATAATAAAAAAAAAAAGTTATTTTAATCCGTGTTTTTTAAATAAATTACTTAATTAATAACAATATATACAAAAAAAAAAAAAGTTTGTGAGTGGAGATGTAAGGGGTTTAAGTTCGTTTTCTTCATTTCCATTGCAATTAATATTGATAATATTTTAAATCACTCGCGTTCATCACCTCTTTAATTTCAAAATCCTGGCTCTTCAATTTTAAAATTTTGGGAGGTTCGTATTTTTCTTATATTCTAATGAGACTAAAAGACGTAAGTTTAAAAAATATATATCAACTCCCCAGCTGCTATAAACGGGCTGTGATTTTTTTTTTTAATTTCAGAGAGCCAATTTTTGTCTGGTGGTATTATAAATTAATTTTCTTTCCAATCTACGCTTTGGCGATAAATTACACTGATAATATTTTTTTTGAGTCAATCCCATTTCTTACATTAAAAGTTTCTCTAAAGATCCTCATTTTTGATGTTATTTGATGACTGCTTAGCCCAGAGATGAATCCAGTGGAGGTTTTGGGGGGGCAGTGCCACTGCAGAACTCTAAAATTGCCCCCCCAGAACTTAATACAAGCTGTTTAAGAATGCAGCAATTTAATAGGAAATAAAATTCTTTTTATTCCCTTTGTTTACAGTTATGTCAAAAATTGCTGCCAAAATATTTTGAAATGGTTCAGTTAGTCGTTTATTTTTAAATTTCAAAATTGTCAGATTTATCTTTGACAGAAAAATGAAACTTCATAAAATAGGAATAAAAAAAACGATCATTTAAAATTTAATTTTGACGTTTGCTTGTTATTCTACGAAAAAATTAATATGTTTTTATTGCAAATGTGTGAAAGATGTAAAATATTGGCGAGCTGAAAAAAAAATTAGCTGCAGTTGGTATTTTTTGTCAGCGTAAACGGGAACTATCACGTTTTATCATTAATATCAATAAATTATTTAAAGGTTTTTCTTTTCCGATTATCATTTATTCCTTTTTTGTTTTTAAGCACCATGATCTGTAGACAACTTCATTTTGGTCCCCGTTTCTTTTTTCTTGTTTTTTATTTCCAAGAAAAATCCATTTAAAATAGCTTAAACCACGACATATTCGTTTATTATAAAAAAATAATTAACCCGTTAGAATGTTTCTGCAATATGTTCTTTAATGCTACAAGTAGAATTAAAAATTTTAAGACCAACTGAGAAAACATTATTGTTTATAATCAGTTATTTTACTTGAAATTTATTATTCACACTTACTTTTTCATTATTTTAAATTGCATAATAAATCACTTTTTACATATTTGGTTTTATCTAGGAATATTAAAAAAAAAATTTCTTAGTAAAAATATTAAAAAAAAAAAGCTCTACCCCCCCCCCCCCCCCTAGAACATGAATTGCCCTCCCAGAAACAGATTCCTGAATTCGTCCCTGACTTAGCCTAATATGGAATCACTACTGACCGCTACACTTTCAAATAAAGAATCATTTAAAATCGGTCCACATTTTCACATGCGCAAATAAACGTAAGAAAAAGCAACAAAAAACATTCGCGACGATCATATAACCTTTTTTTTAAAGTCGATAAAAGTAAAAATGAATGTTTTAAATTTTACCTGTTAAATTATTAATGTAACGAGTTAATAAAATTTATTATCAAAGTAATGAAAAACAATATTTTTAACTATGTCAGAAATTTTTTTTTTTTTCTTCCATTTCCAGGGGCACATTTTTGGACACATTTTCAGCTCGTAATATTGTTCTCCTTTCCTCAATCGCTCATTCCAAATTATGGCTCAACTCTTATTCTGTTTTATTTTCTAATCCTGCCTCCTTTTACCTCTCTATTCAGCCATCTCTTTCTCCTGGCCCATGGTTCCTTAACTTCCCCTCTCTTAAACGCTCTGCAATCTCATCGCCTTCGCTTTAATCACAGTTTCCTTCCTACATCATTTTTCCGGTGTTCATCTGCATCTACTCCATTTTGTCCTTTTCACCCCTCCCCTCTTACATATACTTTCCTTGTGACCTTTATATCATGTTTTATTTAAGTGTGCAGCCTTCTCTGTTGAGCAATCGTCTTTCTATTCTTCTCTATTAAAACTTGATATTCCTACTCCTTTGTATTTTCTCATTTCCTTTTGCTTTTGTTATTCCTGCCCTTGAATTTTTTTTACCTCTGTCCTCTTAAACGCATGAAAATATAAATTTATTTTCTCTTCCGTCCTATTTCTTGAGCTGTTCTCGCTAACAAACCCATTTTAAAAAAAGAAAAAGTGAATTTATATTCATTTTGGTAAATATTTTATTTTATCTTTTTTTATTTTATCGAGTGGTTTTCTTCCAACTTCATAAAAACACTCACCGGCCGGCTAACTATGTACTAAAATCTTGCCCCATAGATGATTGTAGTCCTGAACTTCACTACAATCACATCGATCATTATCGAATATTCCCCATTTATAAAGATTATATTTTGTGCACGCAGTTCCACTTCTTAGTCTGTTTGGTTTGGTTAATTCCTGAAATTAGCGGGCACAGACAGATATACAGGCACGAAGAACTACTTATTTTATTGAGAGGTATTGGGTATATTTATTTTGTTAGCTTCTTTTTTTTTTTTTTTTTTATAAATAAGGTTTGATTTACTTTTTTTAATCTACACTCGGTTAAATTAACGAACACAGTTGAAACTCGTTCATTCGTTAATTGCAAAAAACAGCTTTCTTCAGTTATATTCCTTATTTTTTGTTTGATTTTATTTACTGAGAAAAGAGACTTCTGACAGAATAATATGAAAACCTGAGATTAGAGTCATATTATAACCATTTTTGCCATGGACTCCCCCCTCCGCTCCGTTTTAAAATTATATTCAATTACCTACATTTAGACTACCCGATAAGAAAGGTATCAAAAAAAAAAAAAAAAAAGAAGTCAGGTCAGAATTAATAGAGAAAATCAGCAATTTAAAAAAAAAATCCTTAGGTAGATCCAGTGAAAAAAAACTTAATAATTCCCATTAGTTTTGGCAAATTTTTTCGAATACCTAAATAACTAATGCAAGAAAAAAAGTTATCATTAAAAAAAAGATAATTTAGTTCACATTAAGTTGCACGAAGAAGTGAAAAATAAAAATTATAAAAAAGAAAGAAAATAATTATTAAAGAGCACCCCAACTTTGATGACTATTTTGCATTTTAATAATGTATTAAATATTTTTCTATTACTTTTCATGCACACTCATTTTTAAACAAAAATACTTTTACGATTTACTGTGTGTTCGTTCAAAATAAATTTCTTTTCAATTATTTCCTATTTTTCATGACACGTTTAAAAAGTATAGTGATGATAATATTTCTACTTAATTTTTCGATTGTTTTATTTCATTACGAATTGTTTGAATAATATTTGTGTACATTTTCTCTTTCACTGAAATACTGTATTACATAATTTCGTAGTTGTGTTTACTTACACGTACATAAAAATTATTGTCCTTAAATGCGGAGCGAAAGTTAACAGTGCGCGTTTAGCATTCTAGCAGACCTTGCCATTGCTTGTGTCATACGTAAGCGGCGAGGCTGTTACGAATATACGTCGGTATTATTTTTAAAACGCGTGCACATTTCCCATTCGTTATTGAAAAACTAAGTAATGAAGCCATAAATGCAACGTCTTATCCATCGCAATCCCGGTGCGGCCAGCTAGTGGAGCGGATATTTTACCGTTTTTTCTTTTTAGTTTTTATTTTTCCAAGTCAATTTTAATTAAACTTAATACATTAACAGCGATGAAGATTTATTGCTGCAGGTATTAAGTGTTTTAGCATTCATTACACGCTTATAATCATAGAAATATATAATCATAGTATTATTTATAAGTAAATGAACGAACCAATTAGAGCTTTTACTAAATATTTAAATTGAATGAAGATACGATTCTATGATCTTAGATTTCGTATACGGATATTTCTGATTTTAAGCTATATGAGTGAAAAAAATGTTTTTAAAAAGGTTTAATCATCTTTTATTAAAATAGGTAAATTTTTTTTTTCTGCTCCCGGCCATTAGCAAATACATATTATGGTACATCTAAAACTTACCTAGGCACTCCAAAAGTGATTCCTTTCTCGCAGTGTCAAAGTATCATTTATCATAAAAAATAACAATAATAATAATTAAAAGTTATTTTTATTGCATCTGGTCAATGTAAATTCTCTTCAGTGTGTGTAGTTCAATTCTTGAACTTCACACATTGAAAATAATTCATCTGGGGCGTGCTTCGCCTTTTCGTTTATCTTCTGCATATCCAGTTTTTCAAACTCATTTACAACCTTATCACTATGCTCTTCGTTTTATCGGGAAAACCTTCGATAAGTTTAAAAATAACATTAACTCATTTAATTAAAAATCTTTCATAAGGAAAAAACGATAGAAATTTACAAGAAAAACTATAATCTTCCTCTTGAATGATTCTTTTTAGAGAAAAAAAATTTTCCATTTTTTGTACAACCTTTTCAATACTACAGTAGTTTTGGAAAACAATATAAGCAACTTTTCAAATATGAAGCGCCTTAGGATATTTAAAAATTCACTTTCGGTGAAATAAAACGGTAAAAACCTAATCGAATATTAACACAGCCTGAGTGCAAAGCTTAAAAGTTGGAAATTGAAAAACAAGGAACGTTCGAAAAACCTGTTATAGTGTCTCAAATTTTAATCACAGCGATGAAAAGAGCAACATGTACTTGAATCTAACAAAAATCAAAGACAAAGTAAATTGAGAATATGGCGGTAACGATATAAGCAGAAAAATCATGACTACAAAAACGATGTAGAACATTAAGTGAAGTAAAAATTATTTTTTATCTAGCGCAATGTTAAAAAAAGTAGCCTAGCTAGGGAGAAAGGCATTATCGTAAAGATCTAACTTGATAGATTAATATGGCAGTTTATTACAATACTGACATAAGGGGGGGATATTTATGTATTAAAATCATTCAAAATAGTATAATAATTTGCTCTTATAATATAAAATCTAACGTTCGACAGCTTTTTTTTCTTTTTTGATAATTAAAAAAAAAAAACAAAAAAAAACATTAACAGTTTTACGTTAACATTTTAATGATTATTTAAAAGGCCTAATCTCTGATTTTTAGAATTTCTAAGATTCTAGTCGTCACAACGTTGAAATATGACTTTTGAATAGCTTCAAAAGGATGAACACATATTTCCAATTTGACAAGAAATTGTTTATAATAAAAGACAAATGCTTTCGAAAAACAATTTCGAAGCCCCTCTTAAAAAATAAAGGTAATAATCCAAAAATCACTTTCCTACAACACGGGGAGTATTCTAGTGAAGATTTAGAAAAATATTTTTGGACTACGATTTTTATTGTTTTTTCTCCTTGCCATCTTTTTTTAGTTATCTATTAAACGCGGAGACATGTGAAAAATTGTAAAATTAATTTACAACAAATGGGCGATATTCTTCTAATTCTGATAAAAACTTACCTAAATATGATGCATGCAAATATAAGAACTCAATGATGTTTAGAAGTTTCCACTGTGCATCTCTACTTTTAGCGGCTTTTTACAAAAAGTACTTGTTAAAAAACTAATAGGCAACCCTAATTCTACGGCGATCGAATGTTTTTTTTTTTTTACTTTTCAATTCAGCTCGTCAACTGTAGTCATTTTTCGCTCACGTATTTTGAATTCTTGTTAGAAAATTATAAAATTTGGTACACATACTGATAAAACCATTCTAAATTAATTTACATTTATAGGAATTTAAGTGTAACGTACTAACTTTGAGATATGGCTTGTTCGCTATAATGAGCATTTTTTCGAGAAACGCCTAAATATTTAGTACGTCGCGTCGTTTGTATTCCAAACACAGCTGTTAACCAGTTGCCGTATCAAAAACATTAACGATTATTTTGGCAGTCCATTTTCGTGATTTTATATTACATTTATAAATTTTTTGCAAAAAGCCAAACTTGTCAACTTCGCCAATATTTTGATTATATAATTAAGTGCTCTGCGGTTTTGGAATATTTTATTTTTTTTTGACAAATGCCTACAACTATCTGCCTTACATACACTAACAGAAATAGACCCTAATATAACTGATTTATTGTCAAACCATTTTTGGTAAGAATTACATCCCCATCCTCGCTAATAACTTGATTACTACAACCGCGACGGATATTTTTCATTTTTCTATCAGGTACAATAGTATCTTTGAGAACACAGATTTATTCTAACTATCCCTGCAACGTATATTTATAAATAGGTCGAATTTTCCATAATCTATCATCTTTATCCTCATTTTGCAGATCTACTACCTGAACAGTATTTCTTAATTTATAAAATTTAACTAGTGTCATATTTTCATATATTATAGTAACACCTATATAGTATTCCGGTATATTTTTATTCTGGAGAACTTCCCCATGATAAGATGGGGATATCGATAAAAGTCTTCATTTCCTCAACTGTCGTGTTTGTAAATCGTGTTATATTTTTTTGTATGGCATAGTAAGTCGTTCATTTTCATCATCGTCTGCAACTTCTGTGAAAAAGAATTTTAAATTCTTACTGATTATGTTCATATTATTTATATAATGAATTATACTCCGATTAGAGTAAATGACATTTTAAAATAATACTATTTTAATTTATTTAACAAATTAATTATTATTTCCATAAGTTATAATAATGTAAATTACCAATACCGCTGTGTTAATAGCGCGTATCTAGATATCCCCTGAAACGATCTTATTAGCGATTCATTTCCTTGAGTGCTCTACAATTTTTTCTATTATATTATTTTCAAATAAATGCTTCCACGAGTGCAGAATAGTATATAGGAATATTGCTGTATTTAGGTCCAGGAAGTTGAGTAATAATATTGTGGGCTCTTTTCCGATTAAAAAAGGACACAGTTTTATACCATTCCGTCGAACCATCTTTATCAATATAAACTCGGATTCTTCATATGCAGAACCGTGTTTACTAAATAGACCTCTTCATCATCATTGTTACTGATAACTTCATCCTCTTCTTTATCACCGAACAAGTCTTTTCAAACATTTTCTATTTTCTTGTCGGAATATTTTTTTTTTTTCTTCTTTATTTTAAAATGTGTTCATCCTCTTTCGGATGGTGTGTGAAGAATGATACGACTACGTGCCTTCAGTAAAAATGTTGGTGTGGCTGTGCTGGGGTACAGGGCCGTTGATTTAACGTGAAACGTCTGTATCAGTTTAAGTATTTATATTTATTAATTACAACGTAATTCTTAGGCTACCCCCCATTACAAAAAATGTCCCAATTTTATGTAATGCAAAATGTCCAATTTTATATAACACAAAATGTCCAATTTTATGTAACGCAAAATGTCCAATTTTATGTAACGCAAAATGTCCAATTTTATGTAACGCAAAATGTCCAATTTTATGTAACGCAAAATGTCCAATTTTATGTAACGCAAAATGTCCAATTTTATGTAACGTTTGTTATATTTTATAGGATTTCTGTGATTAGGTTATTATATTCATATGGACCGATTTAGAATTATATTGTTAATTTTGATCATTTTATACAAAGTATAAAAGAGAAAGAGATACCATAGAAATGTAAGCAAAAGAGGTCAAGGGGCACAGCCTCTTGCGAAGCCAAAATGGCTGAGTTTTATATATATATATAACTCGGCACTTCGGTACTCGGAAGGGGGCAAGCCCCGTTCTCCCACAGGTCTAGTTTTTCTATAATTTTTATAGAAGAGTAAACTTTTTCATTGGCTACGACGTTCGACAACATTTTTTCGTTACAAATTTCGTTACATACAATTGTGACATTTTTTGGGACAATTTTCGTGACAGGACATTTTTCCTGATGACCCCTGGCGTAAAAATAGCATAGGCATTAATATAAATATATATAAATATATATATATATATATATATGTTTACGTATGTGTGTATTTTATATATATATATATATATATATATATATATAACTCGGCCATTTTGGCCTCCCAAGGGGCTGTGCCCCTTGACCCCTCTTGCTTACATTTCTATCTCTTTCTCTTCTGTACTTTGTATAAAATTATCAAAATTTACAACGTAATTCTAAATCGTTCCATATCAATATAATAACATAATCACAGAAATCCTATAAAATATAACAAACGTTACATAAAATTGGGACATTTTTTCTAATGGGGGGTAGCCTAAGAATTACTTTATAATTAATATATATATATATATATATATATATATATATATATAATTATATATATAAATATGTACAGATATATATAGATATACATATATAAATATATGCGGTGAAAAATAATAGTCGTTGCGTTGCGCGATGTCGTTTCATTATTTCGTTTCACGAGCGATTTTCAAGACGTTTCACGTCAAAACATAAACTCAAAGTGTTGATCACAAATTGAATAAAATGTTTACTATGATAATTATACATAAAGGTAACGTACAAATTCTGTGAAATGACTCCCAGCCATAAGACATGTCCATGTACAAAAAAAAAAAAAACACGAATAAAATACGAATATTTAAAATAAAAACAAAAAATAAAAATGAAGCCTAATGAAAGTCATAAAAATGCTATCCATAGTGAGCAGGGGTGAAGAAAATCGGAAAAGAAATCTCCGATAGCCCTGCTACGAAATACAGAATATAAGAAGAAAATGGCAAAAAAAAAACCAAGACCGAAGAGGAAGCTTCATACTAGGCGGAATATCTGTGATAATAAAAGTTAATTTTACGCTGTGCACACTTTATTTTCGGACACCTCCGAATACTTCCGCAACGTCTGGCTGTACGCTATTCGCTCGTTATGTTATCAACGTGTTCTCGTAGTCGGAATTTACTAAACAAATACGGGAAGTGTTTTAAGTAGATAACCCAACTAGCTACCATGGCATAGTCCGTGGTGTTCCGTTCGGGTAGAACCTGATTCGAATCCTAAATCTGTAAATTAAGAATATAAAAAAATTCCACTTGCGCGCTAGGCCAATATCCATGGTTGACGTGCCCGAAAAAAAAAAAAAAGGAATTAACTCGGCGCCTCATGGTAATTTGTAATTTGCAAGTATGCACTGCACACGCGCACGTACACATATACATCATTTGAAACTGATTAACAAGATACCGGAAGAAGAGATGTCTTTTGAATGATATTTTTACATAACTTCAGAAATACGAGTAGTTGAGCGTGTAACGAGCAGCTCTTGTAGTAATAAATTACTTTAAAAATAAAAATGAACATCTCCGAAAATTCCGACTCTTTTTCATCATTTTTTTTACAACATTGTGGAATCGGTAGTTTTGGTGTAACGCCAAATACTGGCCCGGAAACTGTTCAGTGAAGTGCATCATCGATCCGCAAGAATGCTGTATGCTTGTGTCGAATGTGGAACAATATTTTTGGTCCGATTATTTTTTGAAAACCATTGTTTTTCGTGTTTTTTCTATTTAAAATGTACATTTTATTTTAGATATTGATGACGTTAAAGATAAGGCTATACTCATATAAGCCCCCTTAAATCGTTTTACGTTTACAAAAGTAAAATTTAATCAGCCGAAACGTAGCAACACGAATTAAGAAAAAGAACAATTAAGAGCAATTAGGTTTTCTAAAAATTCTTCGACCTAATTAACGGGGACTTAACCAAACATGATAATGAAATCTTCGAAGCGATTGCTACTCCTCGCTAAAACGAAATCAGCTTATATCTGCTCCAAAGATTTCTTATGGCGGACCAATCCGCCTATACTTCGGAATATGTCACAGCACAGCAATCGTGACCGCGCGAATAAAGTCCTAATGATTAGTTCTTTACCGCCGTTAATTGATTTCCATGCCAATTATTTTTTTTCCCGTTATTCGTAGGGAATTTTTTCACTGTTTTCAACCGCGGTATATGCTGATGATTTCCTCCGATAAAGTCGTTTGTTTCTTTTTTAATTATTCGACGTAATCGAAAAATGTTCTTATCTAATCTACTACGAAATTTAAAACTTGACGCGATGCACCAATTAAATGAATAAAATACGAACAACCAATTATTAAAAACATTTTAAAAACACACCTCCTAATAAAAAACAAGTTCAGTCAAGCATGATGTTTTATGCGCTGAGGATTCCGTATGTAAGACTATAATTTACCTTTACATAATACTAAATTCAAAGCAAAGAAATCTTATTTTTCACCCAATGAAGAAGGAGAGATACGTCATTTTTCGCCCTTTTTTGAACTATTTGCCAACATCGAACGTTCTTCCCTTAAAGAAATGAAATACGGTTTTTTTTTCAACAAATAACGATCATTCCAACGATATATTACATTCTCGAAAAAATAGTAGTTTTTTTTTAAATTTCGAGCTTTCGGCATCCCGAAGGCCTAATTTTAAAGCCCCCCCCCCTGAGATGTTCCAAACTAGAGAAGTATACGGTGATGCGCATATTTTTAACTTTGTTCAAAATTTTTAACTATAATACTCGCGGTGTTAAGAAGGGGAACGCGTCGTTTTTCGCGCATTTTTTAACTTTTTGTCAACTTCGAAAATTTTATTAAGGAAATGAAATACGATTTCGTTCCCGACAAATCCCGGGAAGAAAAATATTTTTTTTCAAAACTTTCGAGCTTTGGGTGCCCCGCGATGGCTTAAATATAAAGTTGTAAGCTCGACTGTAGTTTTCTTATAAACCGATCCTTTAAGAGTACATTTAAGATACGTTTTGGTTTGCTCAACTTTTTTACTCGGGCTATTGCCTACTTGAACATCCTTTTTTTTTTGCTGTTTTTGGTCCCAACGGGGGGGAGGCGGTTATATAATATTTTAATCGTAATTTTTTGATTTTATGAAAAAGTTTCTGTGTTTTGTTTTATATTTTGAATTTCACTTTTAACGGGTTATCTGGTGATGAGTTACGAAATTTTTAAGGTCGTTTAAAATTTCGTATTATATATTCTTGAAGGTTTTTGGGTTTATCTCTGTCCGGAATAATCGGTTAGCTTAAAATCCAATTTCGGAATTACTAAGTCAAACCGTTCGTGAGTAATTGATTTTTATTTGATATTTAGGTTGTTTCTGAACCATCAGGATTACTCCCTATATTATATGTGTACGTAATTCCAAATAAAAAAAATAAAAAAAATAAAAAAAACTTTTTAAAAATAGCCTTTTATTTATGCCTTAAAAGGTACAAAATAACATTAAAATCTGAAACTGCAAAATATTCTGAAAAATAAAAGCGGGGGCAGCAGATTAATAATTAATTTGCTCCGGACAAATAGCGCTCTTCCTAACAGTATATCATATGTCTGGGGAAAAAAAATATTTTTTTCGAAAAGTTCGAGCTATCGAAGCCTCGAGAGCCTAATTTTAAAGTTGGAAACCTAGATGTTCCAAATCAAAGAAATATACGTGCATGTGCATATTTTCAACCTTGATCAAAATTTTTTAGCTATAAGACTGGCGCCATAAAGAGGGAACTACATAGGAGATCTTGCGATTTTTTGAACTTTTCGTAAATATCGAATATTTCATTAAAGAAATAAAATATATTTTTGTTCTCCACAAATAGCGATCTTTCCAACGATATATCACATGATGGGGAAAAAAAAAAAATCCAAAATTCCGAGCTTTCGGCGCCCCGAGAGTTTTATTTTAAAGTTGGAAGCCTAAATGTTGCATAATATTGTATTGTCATCTATAACAAGTATTTCTGCAAAGGACACTTTTCTAATTCATCAGGAAGTAGGTGAAAAATCGTTTCCGAAATTCCCCCCATTTCGGCGCCCCGAGAGTCTAATTTTGAAGTTGGAAACCCGAATGTTGCATGTTATTGTATTGTCATCTGTAACAAGCATTTCTGCAAAAGGACACCTTTTTAATTCATCGGGAAGTAGGTGAAAAATCGTTCGCAAGATTCCCCGAAGATAGACAGACACACAGAACCACAGACTGACAAAGCGAGTTAAATAAAGGGCTATAAAAAGGGTCCATTTCAACAGCCCCCCCACTTTAATATTTTTTTTTCATATATAGTGCAATCGTTTGTGCATCGTTTGTGCAGAAATGTGCACAAAGTTCCATCGTTTGTGCACATTCCTATCCCGAGATATTAAAGAAAAACAGTTGGGGGGGCTGTTGAAACGTTGGCCCCCCACTTTGGAATTTTTTATCAAAATATAGTGCAATCGTTTGTGCATCGTTTGTGCAGAAATGTGCACAAAGTTCCATCGTTTGTGCACACCCCCCTCCCGCGATATTAAAGAAAAATGGTGGGGGGGCTGTTGAAACGTTGGCCCCCCCACTTTAATATTTTTTTTCAAAATAAACTGCAATCGTTTGTTCATCGTTTGTGCAGAAATGTGCACAAGGTTTCATCGTTTGTGCACATTCCTACCCCGCGATATACAAGAAAAACGGGTGGGGTGGGGGCTGTTGAAACATTAGCCCACCCCTATATTAATATTTTTTTGTAAAATATGGTGCAATTGTTCGTGCTACGTTTGTGCAGAAATGTGCACAAGGTTTCATCGTTTGTGCACATTCCTACCCCGCGATATACAAGAAAAACGGGTGGGGTGAGGGCTGTTGAAACATTAGCCCACCCCTATATTAATATTTTTTTGTAAAATATGGTGCAATTGTTCGTGCTACGTTTGTGCAGAAATGTGCACAAATTTTCATCGTTTGTGCACATCTTTATTTCACAATATTGAAGAAAAATAGTTGGTGGTTATTAACAAAAAGCGGTTTATGAAGTTGCTGGTGTACCACAGTTCATTGCTAAATAATCGTTTAATACAAAAATCGAAACAAATATCACTTAGAAAGCTGTTGATTATTTTACATTTTTATTTATTAGGAAATTAATAGGTTTACTTTTTTAATATCTAAAATAATTATTTAAAATTTGTACGTTATAGTTTATTAATTTATAATTTTGTAATACGCCATGAATATAGGACTGTGTTTCAGAAACAAGTCTGTGATTTATTTTTAATCTATATTTTCCAATAAAGTTTAATTGTATGTTTGTTCAAATTAATATTTTTTTTCAATTTATTATAATTTCAGCATCCTCTATCCAATTTCATTAACCATTAAAAAAAAAAATATTCAGAATCACAAATTCTCCCATTAAAAAAATTTATCTGAATTAATTCATTATTTCTCAAAAAATAACAGATACATCTAAATAGATATCTTTTTATAAAATCAGATAAAGATAAAGAAAGAATATGATAAAGGGACAGAAAAAAAAGTATTAGTAAAACGTTTACATTTGATCGCTGCAATAATTATTTATTTTTCATATGGGTATAGGAAAAACAAAATATTTCAATTAAAGAAGTATTACAAAAAATTAAATAAAGGAATAAAAATAGTGCACAACCAAATGTAATTGTAGCACTAATTATTTAAAAATCTTAATAAATTATATAATTCAACAATATTATACCATTATTTAAAAATAATCTTGCATATAAAATGAAAACATATAGTTATAAAGAGAACGTATAGAATAAATCAAAATAATCAGCACGGGTGAAATTTCTCGTCACTGAAATAGAAAAAAACAGAAAATCCGAAGTATAACAAAAATTTGTATGTACTATATATAAATTTACTAATTACATAAAACTATTTTTGAAAGCAAGCAATACTGTTCTGCGCACTATTTTGAATATACCACAATCTGAATATTAACACGCTCTGTATTATTTACATTTATCACTGCTTCTTTTGTGTCATCATAGATCTGCCATGCATTTAGTGGCTCCCGATAACAGTGAGCATGGTAATGTCCTATAGTAGTATATGAAATCGTTGACCTTTGGTTATTAGGTGTTGTAACAGCTCCTCTTAAATAATAAATATCTGAATTTACAGCTAGAGTTAATGGCATTTTACATAACTCAATTTGAAAATCAGCCATGTTCGATAAGTTAATTATATTAAATATTAAATGTTCATTATACTGTATCGCTGTAATATTTTCTGCATCTGAATAGGAACATACATTACATAACTTGAAAGAATTCATTTCTTCATTTAAATATTCTAATAGTCCTTTAGTTTCATCCATATTTATGTTAATACAAACGTCTATAATAATTTTGTACTCGTTCCTTACATTTTTACATTTTTACATTTTTTGCAGTTAATTTGAAATGTAACTGACGGATCATGAAATATTTTTTTACAAAGTGTATCGACAGGCTGTTCCACTGAAAGCAATGAAATATTATGCGGCATTAATTCTGCATTATGATATTTAAGTAAAATCTTTGCCCGTTTTCTATAAGTTTGAGTTGTGACACCATCGCGTAAAAGTGTGTACACAAGATCATATAAAGCGTCATTTTCTTTTTTGCTAACCACAAATCTTTCGTATTGTACGCTATCGCAATAACATACAGCTATAATTTGAATAACTGAATCAAATGCGCATGTGTTTGATAATACAAAATTCCCTTCTGGTAACCGTATAGATTTAAAAGATGACTTTGATCCATTTTTTATTAATCCTATTGTCTTGGATCGAGCTTTTGAAAATTCATTTCTGTGCAAGATTTCTCTTTTTTTAGTTAAATATTTTGAGTTCTTTTTTTTAGGACTTTTTGATTGAATGTTTCCCCAATTTTCTTCTGCTTTTTTCTCGTCGCTTATTAATGGAATTTGAAAACAATTAACTTCCTGATTTACATTTTTTGAAGAATGTTCAACATTTGCTTCTAAATATGTGCGTAAAAGTTCTTTTTTTCTTGGAATAAGAGGCAAAGTGTTATTATTCAAGTTCAAATTTTCGTTTACAGTACATACCGAATCTAATGCATTAATCGGATCGCAAGGTATTATTTTTACACTTTCGGCATTTAATTTAGCAGTAACTAATTTCATAGAGCCATTTATTGATAAAATATGTAATTTTAAAAAATCATCTAATCTTAATGGTGTATCAGCATGCTTTAGAACTCTGTTCTTTAGATCTGAAAATTGGCTTTCTACATATGCACTGGTTGGCGGTATATCACCATAACCAAAATTATGACACATAATACTGGACCACAAAGGTAAATAAGTACATAACTTCAATACCAATGGCACAAGTGTAGGCAAATAAAATAAATTGTCGTGATCACCTTCTTGGTCCTTTGTATCAAATTCACAGCATTCTGAAATTTCCTCAGCAACACGATAAAATGAATTATTTTTCTGTTCTATTTGACCTTTATTTGAAGATAATTCTGTTTCAAAGTCGGGATTATTTGAACAATTTTTTGTGCTACTATTTTCATAAAAAAACTGATCTTCAACGTTATTAATGTAACCTTGAATTAAATCATTACTTGAAATTCTTGAGCGAAGGTATATACGAGCTTTTTCACTGAAAGTTTCCTTTCCATTACATAAAAAACCATCAGTTTTACTATGAATAACCCAAAAAAGACAACGTAATAAATATTTCAAATCCTGAAAATCGGTTGATAAAATGAATTCTTTCACTCTTTTATCAACTGAGCGAAATGGTAAACATGTTGTAACAATTTTTATGACGTGGGCTACATCAATTCGAATAAAACAAATTGGTATTTCATGTTTGTTTGATTTTTCTAAAATATGAGAACAAGCTTCAATGTAATGTAGTATATTACTGTATTGTGTAAATGCCCGAACTGTAGCTGACATTAGTGCTAATGACATATCTGTTACAACTTGCTTTGGTGACGGTGCACCATCTCTTTGCCATTCGACAATCCAGTTATATATCGAATTACTATCATGTTTTTCAGATAGCATGTGGCATACAGAGTACTGTAATTTGAATTTTTTGTCCCTCAAAGCAATTTCATACAAAAGAATATGTTGAGTTTTCCTTCCTGATAGTAGGATAGGTTTTTTCACTAAACTACCGGTAGCATCAATAGCTATAGTAGAACATTTATCATTTTGAATATATTTTCTATATACGTTCATTTCCACATTTGTCCAGTAATGTACAAAAAAACGATCGTATCCTACATCTTTAATTATATTTTTAAATGGATGCATACCTTTCATTTTGCAAATAGCTAGTATGGCATTATTATCTTCTCTGGTAGTATTTAAAGATCTAGATTTTGCAATTCTCAGTGCATTGCTAGTTGGTAAATGACTAGGTTCAGGGTCGCCAAAATTCATAATTCTGTCTGCTTGAATTCTTCTAAGCATATTACAAGATATTTATTCCAAAAATATATAATTAAAAATAATTTTTTCAAATATAATACGCAGAATAGTACAAAATATTATATTGAAATACAAATATTTTAGTTTACTCACTATTTGTTATGAAGAATATTTAATCCACTGATCGTAGGAAATAAACAGAAAAAAACAGAATCAACTAAACTTCTCACGAACAAACGCCCGATTTTGTGTAGAAGATGCTAAAAATTTAAACTAAAAATGAGCTGATTTTAATTGGAATACTGCACACAAGTGGTTCAGATTTTTTTGAATACCCAGTCAACATTACGACTGCTATTATAAAATAAACACTTTATGATTTAAACGTCCTAGCCGACATGTTCAAAAAAAAAAAAAAAAAAAAAAAACATTCCTAGAATGAAAAAAGATATGTGCGACAAACGCTGATTATATTTTATATGAAATTCTGCCTGTAGCGAAAACAACTCAAACGCGTCAATAAATGAAAACGATCTTTGCCGATAGAGCAAAAACGCACTCTATTAAACAGTAAAGCAATAACCAGCGGCAGCCTTTTTGTTGACTAGTTCTGAAGAAACACCCGGTAAAGAAATTTAAAAAAAACAAATTATCCCAACATTTTTTACAGGGCTGAATTAAAAACTGTTTCTGGTGGTCGTATTAACACAATCACGTTTCATGTACAATTACCCGTAACTGAATTAGGTCCCTTTTAACACACGTCACCCAAAAATTAGCAACAACCAGTATTTATTGCTCGTAAAAATTTACCCGCTCAGTAGAGAAAACAGTATAGCAAATAAATAGCTTATCAGTTATGTCGTCTAGTTCGTTTGATATTTTTATAATAGTCCTTATTTGTCTTCTTAAAATCCAAATGGTCCAAGTGAATTTTCTTTCGGGTTGCTAAAAAGGAAAAAAAACTCAATACTGTTTTTCAAAAATTTACGTAATTCTAACTAAATAAATTCCTTAACAAAATTGAATTTAACATTTGTAATAATCTTCTTAAAGTTTTACAAAATCAAAACATTATATTTCAAAATTGTAATTAATCAACAGCTTTCTAAGTGATATTTGTTTCGATTTTTGTATTAAACGAGCACCAACTATTTTTCTTCAATATTGTGGAATAAAGATGTGCACAAACGATGAAAATTTGTGCACATTTCTGCACAAACGTAGCACGAACAATTGCACCATATTTTACAAAAAAATATTAATATAGGGGTGGGCTAATGTTTCAACAGCCCTCACCCCACCCGTTTTTCTTGTATATCGCGGGGTAGGAATGTGCACAAACGATGAAACCTTGTGCACATTTCTGCACAAACGATGCACAAACGATTGTAGTTTATTTTGAAAAAAAATATTAAAGTGGGGGGGCCAACGTTTCAACAGCCCCCCCACCATTTTTCTTTAATATCGCGGGAGGGGGGTGTGCACAAACGATGGAACTTTGTGCACATTTCTGCACAAACGATGCACAAACGATTGCACTATATTTTGATAAAAAATTCCAAAGTGGGGGGGCCAACGTTTCAACAGCCCCCCCAACTGTTTTTCTTTAATATCTCGGGATAGGAATGTGCACAAACGATGGAACTTTGTGCACATTTCTGCACAAACGATGCACAAACGATTGCACTATATATGAAAAAAAAATATTAAAGTGGGGGGGCTGTTGAAATGGACCCCTATAAAAACACGCGGCGAGATGGTCTTTATTTTATTTAAACTGAAAACGCACGTTTTTCAAAATATTCGTCTATTTCTTCGTCTGTTTACGCGTCTGCAGCGACACTAGCAGCGATGAAACTATGAGAGATATTCAAATCAGTCTGATTACGACGAAATAAAATATTTAGCTTACTTTTTAAGCAAGTAGAATGATATTTTCGGAGGCGAAAAAAATGATATATTGGCGGCGTTTTAAAAATCGTGAAACCTCTTTCGCTACTTTTAGTTTATGTACGAAGTTGATGATGCACGAATTCTTGTAAATTTTACCATCTTGGTCATCGTTGTCGTCGTATTTTATAATAGTTCACTTATATAAAGAACAGAAAATTATTTGTAATTTTAATTAGCCTGATATATCGATAAAACTCTAGCGTCTGTCGAAAGAATAAAATAAATATGCCGTGAGCTGTCAGTTTCCAAGATAAGAAATTGTACACAAACAAGACAAATATCAGTTGTTTTTTTTTTATCTAACACAATCTCATGCGTATATTTTTCCCAGCCTAATATCTTGTTACCACGAGCTTTAAAAATAAATTCTAATACGCGCGACTAACATGAATGCCCTTCCGGAAATTGTAACTATCTTGCGAGAACGTAAAATCGAATTCTAATTGTGGTGTTTTCACTATACATACGGCTCGTTATATGTTTGTTTATAGCAGACCAAATCTTATATTCGTCTAAATTAGATACTAATAACGTGAATAAAGAATAAACACATTACACAAGTGTAAAGCTAAGAGAGCAGGTGTTAGCGCAAAACCGGAAACAGAATGGTGTATCACTTTCGGTGGCTAGAGTTATTAAATATTTGAATCCAATAACACTCATTATTTTACTATTTTATGTAAAAAGTAAAAAGAAAAGAAAAGTACCGATAAATATTTTTAATAAACTTTTTCGGCTGGCAAAATTTTACCAAAACTCGAAACTGTAAAAGTCGCCCGTTTTCGGACTTGGTCGATGTAATAATGTTAAAGTTATATTAACTTCTTCGTGTTCTGTTATCATCAAACCTTATGGCCACTACCGATAAGATAACGCGTAATAGCGCCCAAGGCCGTTTTCACGGGGGGGGTTTGGGGGGTTGACCTCCCCCCATGATAATTGAAATAGTTATTATAAATATACAAAAATTTTGAAAAAAATCAAAAATTTAAAATAAATATTGATGATTTTTTAGGGTTTCTTACCTACCTTTAAAAGAAAAAAGAAAAAATATGCTCCATATTTTTAGGTACTTCATTAATATTTTATGCAAAAATTTTTATTACGAGTATAATTAATAACGTATGTAATTTTTATTAATGTTCATATACGGGATAATTCATTTATGTGAATTATTAATACATATAAATCAAAATGATGGAAATTATTAATAGTACGAATATTAGTGAAAAATGTATTGTTATTTATAAAATAAATATGCGAAGAAAATTTTCGCCCCCCCCCCCGACCCCTCCAAAATTCTGGGCACTGATCTGATAACGCCAGTAGTAAAAGGAAGAAACTAATAGCGCCAGCTAAGGAACAAACCGGATTAAATAATTCCTAACCGTCAAATCGACAAACAAGGTTCGGCCTAACTGTCGATTAGAAATATTACAGCTACTTAAATAAAACTGAAAAATAGTTGCGGCTTTGTCTTCTAAATAAATTTCAAACACGATCGTAAATGTTTTGTAATAATAACTGCGAAATCCGAATTAAGCAGCAAAGGGAAGCTCTGATCGTGTTACGATTAAAATGCACGAGGCACTAACTAACATACATATAGTGGAAAATTTCTCAAAATAGTAATATCTTAATAAAAAAGGTTTTTAAGTAAGTTCGAGCATCGACGGTCAAAAGCCGTCAGACAAACAGTAGAAATTTTATAATTGCCAAAGAATACGGAAGAATTAAACCAAAAATTATATCCATTAAGATGTGCTCCTTATACCTCTCAACTCAACCTAATCGTCCTACTAATCCTTGGTTCTCAAAATTTCCTACTCTTCCACGTTCTGTTACTGTCTTATTATTCGCCTACGCTTCATACTGCCCTCTTCCCGCTATCGTCTCTCTTTGGTTTCCCCTTTCCTTATTGTCCTCTACATCCTAACGAAGCAGGTTGTCTGTGATGCTAATCACATTTACTTTCGAATGTTCTGCTCTTTCTGCTGAACGTTCTTCTCTTTATTTATTCCTCTTAAAATTAAGTCTTCCTCCTCCCTATTGTACTTCTTATATTCTGTCCTTTCCTTCTCGGTCTGTTATTGCTGTCATCGGTTCCTTTATTTCAACTCTATTCCCGACTGAATTTAATTTTAATTAATCAACTCTTCTTCCTATCGATTCTGGGTGGCTCCCTGGTTGACAAACTCAAAAAAAAAAAAAAAAAAAAAAAAAAAAAATGATACGCAAAAGAAAATTTAAAAAAAGGGAGAATAAAAAATTTGGCAAAAAAAACAAAACCAAAAATAAAATAGAAGTATTGCCTTGTCGCAAAAAAAAAAAACAAAAAAACAACGAAATATTCTAACTGCTAATAAACCGGTTGTATTGGATTATTTTGTGATGTAGCTCTACCCAGGGGAGAAGAGCCAGCTACCGTAGCCTAGTTGATTAAGCAGCGGTATTACGTTCAGGTAAAACCGGGTTTGAATCTCGCTGCCGCACATTGAAATCTTCTAAAAAAATTTCACTTGCGCTGCGTTAATGTCCGTAGTTGACGCGCCCAAAAATATATAGAAAAAAAAACAGGGGAGGAAAAAGTGTGGGGGGGGTCTTTCATCGACTTCGAACGTTACAGAACCGTCTTTATCACAACTATCTTACTATACGTTAAAAGTTGAATTATCATCGTGATGAGAGGACAATTTGTATTCCCCTACAGTTCATTTATAACAAATACGGATACCGATCTGGTTTTTATTTGTTTGTTCTTGATAAATAAATAAAACGGTGAAAATTAACGCGCGGATTGTTCAACGCAGCATAAACTTAATCCAAATTTAACGGGGGGAAACGTGATATGACGCAAAAAAAAAAAAAAGTTTTCAACCACAGCCCAGAAGTATATCTTTATTAAAAAAGAGAGAAAAAAAATCATCGTGTTTTTCTAATCTCCTTTTATTTTCAGCGATAATTCTGTAATAAATATTAAATTGGACGAATAATAATTTAAAAAATATAAATAAGGAAGTTTAAAAAAATAAACCTCTTCCGATTGACGGTGACTCCACGCAATGGTTGCATAATTTTTATCAGCCATTTTTGGAAATTAGATCGAATACGTTATTACCCCGGCATCATCTCCGGTCGGCAACAAGCGCGGCAGGTCTTATTTTTCGCGAACTCATAATTTGATCGAGGGCTATCTGCCTCGGTTTCAGCACTTTCGCAATTCAAAAAAGCATAAAAATTTAACGTAACAAACACAAATAACAAAAATATATACCATATTATTATACATAGGTTCGAAGCATTTGCGCGAGAAAAAAAAAAAAAGAAAATTAAAAGTTACCGAAAAAGTGGAAAGAAATTAAATTTTTGGGAGAACTAAAGAAGAAAACTCTCTGCAAAAGAAAATACAGATATTCCTTTAAAAAAAAAAAAGGTAAACAACTTTTAAATGAAAGTGACAAATTTCTCGTTTAAAATGTTCGCAAATTCTCCAACTTTTTTTAACAAAAAGCTTTAGATCGTTTTTATGTTTAGACTGAAATCTATATGCGTACGGTGTATAAATTTTTCCGGAGTGGATTAAGTCAAAATAAAAAATCACCATTTTCTTAAGTGTTGCGTAAACTAAAAGTACCATCACGCTTTTTCTCATTGGCAGTTTAAAACATTTCGTTAATTTTTCACGCTTGCTAAAAAAATTACATTTTGCTACGGTCCAATTTGCTTTTTAGAAATCGTTGCCAATTTCTTTTAATATATATGTATATCACATGTGCGAATTGAGCTTGAAAGTAAAATTTAGAATATCAGATACCGATTGAAGCAAACAAGTAGAAAAGACCCCTTGTGAAGTGCGGCGAGCGAAGCGAGTTGTGCTCTAAACCCGCTAGCGTTTTTAAATATAAAATATATCAAGTTTTAGAAATATCATTTGTTTCAAAATATCGCTCTGTTATAGTTCTTACATATACAGGTTTTATAAATACACTACGCATAGGCATCTTCATATTTTATCATATGACTAAATACTCCACAGTAGTGATATGCAAATCAATTAGAGAAGTTGGATATACATATACGTGTCCTTTCCGACTGCGGATTATATCCGCATCTCAATTCCAACTCCGCCAGAGTTATGTATCTCGTATCTGGTGTATAATCGCAATCTTCGGCTGCGTATTCAACTCCAACTTCATGTAATACTTGGAACGCACAAAGCACAGAACATCCTTGAACATGATGCACATTTTTTTCGCGCAATTCCGATTTAGCAGCACTTTATTCGATTATGAAATAGCCGGTTCGCACCGCGTTAAATATGTGGATCACATTAGTCATCCAGATTTGAAAATGTTACATCACATCATCACTGTTACCTCCTATACTGCGACCTATGAACATCACATCCTGTGAAACACAGCAATGACAGAGCAAATTTTGACAGTTGTGCGTGCAACTATCATCTTTCAGAGTTGAGATATATGAAATCACCGGACAGAGGTAAATCCGACTGTGTCTGGAATGACATTTGTTCATTGTGTGACATTTTCCACAGTTGAGATATATTAAATCACATCGTTGAAGATATATCCGGCTGTGTTCGAACGCGGATATATTTCCAAGGATATAGCTGTGAGTTAAACCATGCCTACTCTACAGTAAAGGTGCGCAAATCAACTCCGCTAGAGCAGTTTTGGATATATATATATATATGTATGTATCCTTTCTGACTGCGGATATATACACAAATCCGCTTCTCAGCTCCAACTACGCCAGAGTTCCAAATCTCATATACCTAGTGTATACTCACAATCATTTATACGCGGCTAAGCACGCAAAAACTAATTACCTATATTTAACTCTAAACTATTAATGTCGGTTGTTTTATCGATGCCAATTAATATTTCTGTTTTTTCACGCTTATTCAATATTGAAATCGACTGCGCACTTTTCTTAATTTTGGAAATTTCCCCTCCTTTTTCCTCTTCCAACTACCGTTCTGAATTAAAAATGTTAAAAAAATCAGTGCTCGCAATTGAAACACCGACTTTTTGCAGGGTCATCCGTCGGTGAGGTTATCATACCAAAAAAAAAAAAAAAAAAAAAAAAAGGACCTTTGACGGCCCTGTGGAAATTCTTAAAGAAATGATTACACCCAAAGCGGCCATATTATTTTAAATATTTCTTAAATGAAATTCTAAAAATATAAAGTATATATAGAACTATGATATAATAGGGGTCATTTGGCACCACAGTTTATTCTAAACACTACGAGCATGTTCATATTTTTCATCATTACAAACATGATCGATGACCAGCGCACCCGGTCGACTGTCCGTTTCAGTGTTATTAACTCGTCATCCTCAAATCTTCGACGGTATGGCCACATCATGAGCAAATCAGACACGATAGCCTAGTAAAGATACTAATGAATTACGACCCCGGAGTAAGACAGCCACGAGGTAGGCCGAAAAGACGGTGGATAGGATCCGTCAAGAATAGCATGAGAGAAACTGGTGTTGAGATAGACGAAGACCACAAAAAATGGGAAAAAACGTGCCACCAGGCGAACTCCGCGGCCATGGGAAAACGCTAAGAAAAAAAAAAGAAAAAGATCCTCAAATGGAGATAACGGCCGACCTGTTCAGCGCGGTCTTTCCGACTGACTGCTTTTCGTTGCAATATTCCAACACTACCCGCATTCCGCTCTGACTTCTGCAAATATTGGTCGGCAAACAGCAATGATACGAATGAATTACTAAAACGTGTCGCTGTAACATGGCCGACTTTTCCAAATATTCGTGTTCGCGTATGCAAACGAATTTTTTTGTTCGAACCGGTGGTGCAGACGTCGACCAGAATATTACTAGCCGTGTTGTTCTACCTTTGAAATGGCCAGCTACTAAAATAATTATCGGCGCACTGTTCTTCCGTCTGGCCTCAAATAATTCGCCGAAGAGGTCGCTCGTCTAAGTACGTCAGCTTTATTTTTAATATTACTTCCCCGACCCCTCGTGCAAGTTGGCTGTTTCTTCGTCGGACGCGAATAAACATCGCGCCATCTAAATACGGCCGAAGCGACGCGTCAATAACAAAGTCAAACAAGACTGCTGCTGCTGCTGCCGGCAACTGTCGGCCGATTAAGTGCGTGCGAGTGCTCATGGAGCACGTTTTTTTCACGTTCAAATTTATTCTCGGGAAATGGCACTTCCACGCGGAACTTCTTTATCCCGATGGTGACGATGTTCAAGTCGTTCGAGTAGTATAAATTCTTTATAGTGAATTTTCGGAATAAAATTCATTTAGCGATCGCTGTTTATCAATAAAAATTCGTAGTCCCCGCTTATCCGGTTCGTTATCGCAGTTTGATAAGCTACCAACGAGAGACTGGCCGCCTAGTGTGTAATTTTCTTCATCGTTCATTAACAACTCTAACGGTTTCCCGCGAAAGTAATTGTGCTACGACTAATTTCGGTTTTTATCGGTTTACAGTCGTGTTTCGCGTGTGCTAAAAAAACCTTTTTCTTTCCTTTTTTGCAAATATATTCTACGCGTAGTGTTGAATTCCGTCATCAAAACACTTTTGTTTTTTTTTTTTGTTTTTTTTTTTTTGTTGGAAAATTTCAATCGACTGTGTGTGTATTTTACATGTAATCGTTTCGATATAGGAATTTCTGCAATCAACCTGTTGTTAACTATTAGGTAAATATTAATATATTGCATGGCTCATCCAAAGAAATGTGCCGTTATTAAAAATGCGCCTCTTTATTTATTTATTTGTTTTTTTGTCTTTTTTTGGCTCCGAACTTGACTTTCGGATAGCGATTTCGGATGCGCAGTTCGCAAAAAAATATTCAACTTATACCTCGTCGAATTGCGATAAGTGATAATTGAAAAAGTAAACATCAATAATAGAACGCTTTTCATTCGGTTTATCTGCGCGCGAATTGGGCGAAGAGAATTTTGCTTTCTTATCTTTAGCAAATATATGATAAATGTGTGCAAATATTACACGGCACCTCCGATATAATTTTTAATTTAAATAATTTATTTCTTAGCGAAAGTAATAGTGCGAAATAATTAAATCATCTCTTAACCATATGTGAGAGGTACGCCGCTTTCTCATAAGCGCGATCTCTAACCCACAAGTCCGGGCTCTTGATCTCGAGAGAAAGAACCCATTTTATTTCCGCTGTTGCTGTTGTTGTCGCAATCCTTTCCACAAGCCCCCCCTCCACGAAGGGGGTGTATGGTTAACTATTAGGTTGTAGGTTTTTTATTTAGTTTTTCTACCTACATATATTCCGAACTGGTCGGTTCTAACGTTAAGTTTTATTTTTTTTACATTAAATTTGCTTCGGTACCCTGACACAAATATTTTCAATTAGTTTTTTTTTTTTTTTTTTTTTAAAGTAATGTTACTTGATAAACTTATCTTTCATCATTCGTTCGTCAGGTAAAAATATTGATATTTACTCTGTACCAGCTGACTTAAAAAATTAAAAAGATTATCACTTATTTACTTCGTAAAGGTACTCGTTCTGCGGACTTAAAAGATTAAAAAGCATGTGCTGCGGTACAGTTGTAACGAAATTTTACATGCATCCGATAAAAAAGCCGAGTCTTATTTCCGTACATTTAGTGTTACATGCCAATGGAAACACTCTTTCATGAACCTCCGTCATGTCATTTGAATTACTAAATAAAAATCTTAATATAAAGAAATACAGTGTAATTTAGAACAAAATAAAATACAGATATAACGAATATCTAAAAATGTAATCAGGTGAAGCCCACCTCCAGCTGGAAAAGTAGAATTTACAGCATAAAACACAAAACCGAATAAATGTCGCGAATAAATTATAAAAAAATTTAAATCGAGAATTTCCTTTAGTCTGCTTTTGTGTGTTTTTTTTCGCGGCACATTCTCAATTTATGCGGCATATTCACACGATATTATATACATAAAATTATACGAACGCACTGTGATACAAATTCCATTGAAGCCTATTATTTTATATTCGAATTTTATTTTAGAATTAGTAAAAATAATTCCTTTTTTTTCTTTTTAAATACGTTACAATCAAATTTTTTAAGAATCACGGTGATGGATGTTATACACGTTACATAAAAATGTTACAGATTTTGTTACGTGATTTTCCTATAACAACACCCCTGTATAAAGAATGACAAAGTCATTAATACGCGCTTGTTGAAAAATCGTTCTCTGTACCTACAATTCTCGGTTTTGTTTAATTGACGCAGTAGCCGGTTAAGGTGCTTGATCGATTAGTCGAAAATCCATTCCCGAACAAAAGTCGCCTGCGGGGGTCTATCCATTTTAGAATTAAACTAAATACAAAAGAAGTTATCCAGGAAACAAAGAAAGGCGGTTGAAAGAAAGAAGCTGTCTCGATTTTCTCTTCAAATTCATCAGTCAAAACACGCGTTATAAAAAGCTTAATTTCATAATCTGCGAGGTCTCATCAACTCTCGTTTCATTCGTTGTTTGTTTATGAACATATATATGCGATTAGTAGACCAACATATTCATGTTCAATATGTCTAAATAAATCAGGCAAAGTCGTTCAATTCGTTAATATGATTAGATTGTATAATATTTTCGTCCAGCTTCTACTATTTCTACAAATCCAAATTTCCGAGTAAATATATATGTCGTCTGTTATTTTAACAATATCTTATACAATGAAATCGTTTAATTTGAATTTACCGTTAGAACTTTTTTTTTTTTTTTTTGAATTATTCGAACTAAAATTTGTGTAACAAAATCCCTTCTCTTTTACCAATGGGTTAAAAAGAGAAAAAAAAAAACAATGAATTTTTACTATTTTAATCAGTATCCCAACGAATAAAACTCTGACTCGAAAAGAATTCCTACCTTTGGAGACATGTAGCATCATGGGCGTTGCCAAGAGGAAGCAGGGGAAGGCCGTTGCCTACCCTGGAGCTTCGGAACTTTGGTATTCATAGGCGCGTAATCATGAACAAAATATGGAAGACTTTTATAATAAAGTAATAGAACAATTTGCCAGAAACCCACGAAAATTTTAATTGAGATTTTATTCTTGTTTAATAAAATATTAAGCCTTTACAAATTATACATTTTATTTTTCCTATAACTCCTATTCTCTTTCTGTCATCTCCCCCCTCCCTGCGTCATCGGCTGGCGACGTTCTTGTGTAGCACCTACCGGGAAATGCTTTGAAATAGCGTTATTCTTCTTTCTTCTTATTCGACTGTTTGCATGCGGTGTGCTGCTAATTATTTAATTATTACGCGAAAGTTTTTACAATTTTTGGTAATTTTTTGGCGCGCACAATGTGTAAATATGGATAATTATATTGATAAGCAACTGTATGAATATATTTAAGATAAACTTTTTTTTAACTTAAACAGCCCCCTTTTCGAAGGTGTAAACTTACAATATATTAGGCTAATTTTTGTTTCAATTATATTAAGAAATAAGTGTAGACTGAGAAGTCGACAGTAGGAGAAATATTGGTGAAGTAAATCAATGATTAGAGGGGGAAGGTAGCAGTGGAAATTCGAGGTGGTGATGAAAGATGAGTAGATAATAACATTGAACAAGTTAGAAGATCAACGTTGTGGTTAGAAAATATTGATACGAGTAAGTCTGGTGTGATCAATTAACAATCGGGTGAAAATAGTATCCGGAACAAGATTCGATTTTGATTGGTTGTTTAGAAATGGAGACAAAATTAATTTTTAAGCGGTAGATTGTTCCAACAATATTTTCAACGAATTCCTACTGCCGATGCAACTTTATTTCGGATGCTTATTAGCATGTACCAGCTCCGATAAAACTTGACCTCAATTGATAAAGCGGCGATTATGTGTTCAAGGTTAATGACACGTTTTGACACTGTATCATTTGTAATTTTCGGTGTAATTCCGAACGTAATGAGTTAAATAAAAACTTAATCGCTGAATGTAGTTCAAGCACAGCCAGTTGCGTGACCCAGTGCGATATGGTGAACGCTCTGTTCAATGAAGATAATAAAGTTTCGTTTAATTGAAAAATTAAGAAAAGCCGTGAAAGCTCCTCGATTAGAAACGCGACATTCTGTTCAAACATAACCACCCAACCCTTGCCACATATTGAAAATGAAAAAAATTTAAGTACTCTTGTGCTGAATTAATACTTATGAAAAAGAACAAGAGCACTTTCTTGGAACCTTTTCTCAAAACAAAAAAATTTTTGCCAGAAATTTTTCCTAACCTTTTTAATATTTGAAATGGAGTTTAACGGCTTTTCGTTTATTTTCTTCATTTCTTTCGGAGATAAATTTAGAAAGCTTTTTCTTTGAAATAAATAAAAAAGTAATCTTCTAAGTAACAAATATTTCTTCAATCGTATAATTCATTTTTTTATGCTACATCACTATGCAGTCTTATTAACAGATCATTTTGGACAAAATCTTTTACTACAAAAGTAATAGCGGCAATCCAAAATAATGACTTAACTATGCTTACACAAAGCCAGCTTCAGCAACGCAGATGGTTAGGTAGCGTGTTTCGTTCTGAAGGACTTGGTTCAAATTCGTACATTGGAAATATTTTATTTACGCAAGGGTAATGTCCAAGGTCAACTAGCCCCTTCAAAAAAAAAACAAAAAAAACGCGAAACTACAAAAACAACGAAAATTAATGCACTAAATACTGCTCCTAATTCACGTTCGTCTTGGTTTTGATGAATTTTATTTTATTTCTTTTCCACAAAATTCACCACGTTGCTTTCAAAATTCTGCCTTCAATAATAATAAATTGTAATTTGTTCTCTTTTAAAATCTTTCAATCCCACCCTAGATCTCGATTGTATACCTCAACCTATCTTTCAAAACCTGTCTGAATAATCCACTAGTATTCTCCCTAAACATTTTAATGCTTTCCTTTCCAACTGCATAACTCCTCCCTGCTGGAACTTTTTTTTATCGTTATTCTTATTTCCATAAAAAATTGTTCCTTACGTCCGGTTTTCTTAACATCCTGAGCTATGTTGAAGCAGCGTTTTGTTCGCTTGCCTGAACATAATAATGTTTCCCAGTATTAATATGTTTGGCACTCCTGATTGTGTTAGTCTTTTGGTCTGCAACATATATATATATATATATATATATCCATAAATCTTTATACCTCGATCCACGCTCATATAATGATGTGCTTGATGGTTTACCCCATTATCTTCCTTACTTTATCCTTTTCCTGAACTAGGTAACGCAACGAACTATTTGAAATAAGTGCGAATAAATACGAGTAGGTAAATTATATACGAGTATACGAACAAATATTTAAAATGTTTAGATCCAACGAAAAACGTTTGAATTGACATCATCAGGAATATCGTAAATATTTTATTATGCTACGAAACCCATAATACA
This sequence comes from Icerya purchasi, assembly GCA_039619475.1. Classification (NCBI taxonomy): domain Eukaryota; kingdom Metazoa; phylum Arthropoda; class Insecta; order Hemiptera; family Monophlebidae; genus Icerya; species Icerya purchasi. Next base: position 439,167,590 of record CM077116.1, read on the forward strand.
ACAAAAAAAAATAATTGTTACTTTATCGGAAGAAAGGTACTAAAAAAAAAAAGAAAATAATTGTCGCTTGCGACTCTTGGAAGATGTGAAAACATACATATGAGCCTAGCAACATAGATTTATTATGCAGAATTTTTAATAAATATTCTTAACTTTAAAAAACGCTTGTTTTCATAATATTTTTAGGATCGGCTTTTTCAACGTTTTAAAAAATTAAATTTAGTGCTAAACGTTGGAAAATGGAATCTCTATAGGAGATACACTTTATTTACTTAATACTGCTAGATAAAAATTAGCCGAAAAATTTTCATTAGAATATAGGGGAAAAATATGAACACTTCAAATTTTAAAATTAAAGAGGCGATAAACTCGAGCCACTTAATATTCAGCATTATTGTTAAATTTAAAATAGTTCTGTTTTATAATAATATTGTCTGTTACTCTCATGGTTTTGCTCGTGTATCAATGCCCCCGTGTATATCTGTACTTGGAAATTAATAAAAAAGTTTTTGTTTTATCTAGAATTATATTTACGTAAAGATTCTTTCTCTTTTTTGGGGGAAACACGATTATCACCGTCCAAAAAAAATGGTCTTCACGTTTCACGTATAGCAAACTATAGTAGTTGAATAAGGATTTTAAATTTGAATATAAATAACATTCCCCCGGTAGCAAATATTAAAAATACGGTTTCCAGTTTTGTCAATCGAATGTCATGTCTGGAGGTCCCAAACCATTATCATTGTAATTATTTGTTTCTTATCCCCCTTATTTACCACTTTTATTATATCATTCATTTATCCTATAAACGGCCCATTTACCTACTCGCTAGCTTTGCCCAAGACTTCACTTGTGTATTAATATCTGTTTAAAACTTTTACTTTTTCTCTTTTTTCATACAGATGATTTTTATATTTTCCCAAAAGCTTTATTCCCTGTATCCCCTCCTTTTTTTCAGGGAATATTACTAATATAATAATTAAAACAAACTTTAAGTACCTTTTACAAAAGGTAAACGCTCGAAAATTTTCACTCCCCAATTGAAAAACACCACCGGTCAAGTAACTTTAAGATACGTACTATTTCCATCAGTGATGAGCTTATAAATGATACTACGTTGACTTTAAATTGGTTTTTTTCATTCGAATTTACATTTGCACGGTAATTAACATTGACATTTTAATGTTTTATAAAAAATTCACATAAAAAAAAAACCAAAAAAAAAACGAAGTAAAATAATCTAAATAATCAACGCGAGCGAGAGCAGAAACTGATAAACGTACCCAACAAGTGCTGTTTAAGATTTCTGATCGGATTAAAGTATAACCGACTTCTTTCCTTACTATTTGTTTCCGGATAAAGGTCCTTAGTAGACGAGTCCAAAAAAAAAAGAAAAAAAAAGTTGAAGCCCCCTAGTACATACAGGAGGGTGGCCACTTTTTTTTGTTTTTCAGAATACATTTTCCCGGTTTTTCACGGTTTTTCACGGTTTTCCAAATTTCTGTAAAATTTTCTTCGACTTGAGAAACAGTAACCTACAGAAAAAAGTGTACATATTTGTAACATATATTTTATCGTGCCTCAGTACGGTTTAATGTCGATAATAAAGCTCGAATCACTTAAAATGTTTACATCCCGTTAAAAAACGAATAAAATCCGTTATTATCTTTATCTCCTATTTTTTTAATTACGAGTGAAATCCAGTAAGATGTTTTCTTATCTATACAGAGAAAATGTACATCCTGACTTTTCCCTAATTAATAAAATTCCCTGAGATTTTTCTTTCCGGTGGTTTTCTACATAGTGATCACGCGACATATATAAATTCTAGAATTCTGTCTCATGCGAATATTTTACTCGTTATTTTAAATTCAAGAATTCAAATTAATAAATAAAGTTCTCTCGTTCCGATTTCATTTATCACATATAAATAATACATAACAGCTGAATAATCGGTTCAATGCAATCACTATGTATACATATATGATTATATACATTTCGTACAACTATTTTCATTATTAAATATGAGACTTTATGACAAATAACTGTTCTTATTATTACCATAGCTTGCCTTCTCATCGCTTATTCCAGAAAACAAAAAAAATTAGTATAAAATTATGATACATACTTTGTTGTATACGCATGTTTCGCTTTGTTACATTTTTTTCGTTCACTTATTTGTTATATAACTACAGTTCGCGCATAATTGCGCATTTATGGGTCATTCTTTTGTAAATATAAAAATTTGATTTGATTTGATTTAATGATTCGTCAGTTCTTACATTATATTAAAATGAACAATGAGTAGTACTATAAATGTACAAAAATTATAACTATAAATTTCATTTCAACGAACTACATTCAAAACGTGAATATATTTTGAAATTAAAGTGATCATATCTTTAATCTCAACATATTTGTATTTTGAATGTGTTTATAGTTCTTTGAAATGAAATTATTTGACTATTATGGTAGGCGATATGTTTATAAAGTAAAAAAATGAAAATCGTTATAAATCATTGTCTATCAGAATCATTGGAAACAACCTTATTGAGAGAGAAGCTATATTAAAAATACATAACGACTTACGGATCAGAAACATGGACGATCAATGATACCATGGGAAGGAAGATCGTGGCTTTCGAAATGAATGGGTATCGAAAAATCTTAAGAATCCCATGAATGGCTCATAGGACAAACGAATACGTGTTAAAAGAGCTCGAGATCAAAACCGACCAACGGCTATTAATATCCATCAGGAAACTAGGCTTTTTCGATCATATGGTAAGAGCAAATGGGCTGGAGAAAACGATTTTGATAGGAAAGGTCGAGGGGAAAAGGAAGAAAGGCAGACCAAAGAACCGCTACATCGACCAGATCAACTAAAATATGCAAATCAAATTTACAACATATTATAGATTTAGCACACGATCGGTATAAATGGCGACGTGTTGTATCTTGCGTCAAATAAGGTCACGACGTCCGACTTGGATAACGAAATGAAGGAGGATATTGAAAAGTATAGGACTTAAACGGGAATGCATGCTGCGGAAAAGCACGGTACATAGTTTTAGAAGTAAAAAAATTTGGAAAAGCCAAAGAACATTTGAAATAAAATTGGACGGGAAATTGATGAACATTTTATTTTGTAAAGAGGGAAGATGAACACTTTTAAACGCATTGGAAGTATCAAGAAACATTCATATTACCGGAAAGTAAATCATTACTTTCCAGCCACTAAATTAGGCGTCTGTATAGGATACTTTCGAAACGCTTCCTTAGACATGGAACAAGGGATATTGGACGAAAGGAAAAAAAGTTGTTTTTTTTAGAAATTGAAATAATAACAAAAAAAAATCTAAGAGGGCCGAACCGGAGGATAAAATAGAATTAAAAATATTGGGTTTAGAGAGACTGGTTGGACAAGTTTTTGAGAAGGCGGTAATGTATTCTATCAATTCCTAGGCAAGAATCATTAGAATTATTTAATGAATACTCTAGTTCGTTAATATGGAAGGTACCCAACCATTCAGGTAACTTCGGTAATAAAGTGACGGACTCCTTAATGTATTATATGACTGGGTAAGATCCATATTTGTTTGAATACACAAAAGGAAGAATTTAGTCTATCATGAAATTTGAATTAGTTAGATTCGTTAAAATCCCAATGGCAAGCATAAAAGTACTTATGTGGAGGTGGAAAAGGGAAATTATTGACGGATAGAAGTATGGAAACATATAAGCACTGCCAAAAATGTTATCAAAAGTTTCTAAGGACAAATTGAGACCAATGTTGGCAGAAGTGATGGTTAGATCGCTGGAGTTGTAGGTTGACTGATTCCTGAAGTAAGTTGGAGGTAGGTCATTTAACAGTACAGCAATGTAATCTGTAATTATATCCGCAAAGATAAATCCATTAGAGTTACAATAGGAATATCCCCAGAGTAGAGTGAGCATTCCAATCTCCTCCAACAATAAAAGGATGTGGAAGGAAGTTAAATAAAACAAAATGAAAAAAATTTTTTAAAAATAGCCTTTTATTTATACACTAAAAAGTACAAAACAACTTTATTAGCGTGCAACTACCAAAACATTAAAATCTGAAACTACAAAATATTCTGAAAAATAAAAGCGAGGCCGCAGTTACAAAAATATTCGGTATGTGTATGGTATTGTGATACACAACAATGGAACAACATTAAATAGTGATTGTAGTTTTGACTTAGGATGTATTATAATATTAATATTTAATTATTAATCCGCGGCTCCAGCTTTTATTTTTCAGAATATTTTCTAGTTTCAAATTTTAATGTTGAGATTCGTATCTGGTAGTCGCACACTAATAAAGTTATTTTATACTTCACTTAGTGCATAAATAAAAGCCTATTTTTAAAATTAATTTTTTAGTCTGGACTTTTTACTATGTATTTTAATAAAAAACAATAAATTTAGAATTGTATTTCATTTTGCTTTGTTTCATTCAATATCTTGATTATAGAACTTCTACAGAAATTTGTGTTACATTTTATTACATTATGGATCGCATTCTTTCAATTATATGTCTTTTGTTTTTCATACAATACATACGGAATCCTCAGCACATGAAACACAATGTTTGACTAATAGCGATCTTTCCATTGATATATCACATAACAAAAAAAAATATATTTTTTTGAAACTTTCGAGCTTTTGTCGCCCCAAGGGTCCGTTTTTAAAGTTGGAAACCCAAATGTTCTAGTGTAAAGAAATACACAAAGATAAGCTTTTTTTTTTAAACTTGTTCAAAATTTTTAGCTATAAAGCTAAGCCAAAAGCAGGGGGCTACACGTCGTTTTTGGGCTTTTTTAAACTTTTAGTAAACTTCCAATGTTCCGTTAAGGAAATGAAATACGAGTTTGCTCCCGACAAATAGCGCTCTTTTCAACAGTATATCATATGCCCGGGAAAAAAATCCAAAAGTTCGAGCTTTCGAAACCCCGATGGGCTAATTTTAAAGTTGGAAACCTAGATGTTCCAAACCAAAGAAATATACGTGCATGTGCATATTTTCAACCTTATTCGAAATTTTTAGTTATAATACTCGCGTCGCAAAGACATATTAGATCTTACGCTTTTTTGAACTTTTCGTAAACTTCGAAAGTTTCATTAAATAAATAAAATATGGTTTTGTTCTCGACAAATAGCGATTTTTCCAACAATATATCATATACCCGGGAAAAAAAAAAAAATTTTCCAAAATTTCGAACTTTCGGCGCCTCGAGGGTCTAATTTTAAAGGTGGAAACCCGGATGTTGCATAATATTATATTGTCATCTATAATAAGCATTTCTGCAAAATGAAACTTTTTTAATTCATTGGGAAGTAGGTAAAAAATCGTTCGCAAGATTCCCCCCAGACAGACAGAATGACAAAGCGAGTTAAATAAAAGTCTATAAAAAGCGATATAATGGAAAACTATAAACATTATAATTAGTAGAAATGTAAACAGAAACAAAATGTACGGAGTGAGAAAATCTGTTAGAAATTTAGATGTGAACAAAATTAAGACTGGTTAGATTGAATGGGAGAAGCAGACCAACATCATGGAGGAAAAAAGGAATACCGCTTCTGATTGAGATTGTTGAACCTCCGCAATCGTCAATTCGGTCTTAAGAAATGATATTCCCTTTCTTTCTCATAATGTTCCTTATAACTTCTCCTCTAACAACAATCAGCCAAATATTGTACATATTTCTATTCCTACTAACCCTAGCCGCTCCCTAAATTTTATTTCCGTCCATGTTCCTCCTGATTATGATCTTCGTCACTTTCCCCTCTCTCAGTTTTTCAATTCTCTTCCTCATCCCTTTATCATTGGTGGCGACTGGAACGCTCGCTCCCCCTCTTGGAGTTGCTCATCCTATAACTCTAATGGTACTGTCCTTGAAAATTCTATTCTTTCCGATAACTTGGTTCTCCTTAACGATTCCTCGCCTACATATATTAGGAGTCCGTCCATCTTCAGTTCCCTTGACCTAACTTTTTCCTCTCCCAATGCTGGCCTCAACTATAACTGGAGGACTCTTGCGGGTACCTTTGGTAGTGATCATGTTCCCATTCTGATAACTCCTCTCAATTTTCCTTCTCCTGCTCCATTTAGGCCCCTTCATTCTCCCAAATAGAATCTTTCCAAAACGGAATGGACTCTATTTCGTTCTATTATGGATCATTTGCTTCCTAATTTGTGTCCTTCCTCTGATCCCATATCATCCTATAATTTTTTTCTTCATTCCGCTACATCTGCTCTTTCTTTATCTTCTCCATCTCGCCCCCCGATGTGCTCCAAGCGAGGTACGTCGGCATCTTCACTCTGGTGGAATGACGAGTGCGAGGCAGCTTTTAGGCTCAGTCGAGCTACTTTTAGAAACTTTCGCTCCAATCCTACTACCGAGAATTTTCTTGCTCACAAGCGAGCTAATGCTAAAGCTAGGTACATGCTGAAAGCCTCAAAAAGGTCCTCCTGGCAGAACTTCTGTTCTTCCTTCTCCAGAACTACCCCACTTTCTCATATTTGGAAAATGGCTAAGGCGTTCAAATCCCCATTTTCAGAACACCCGTCTAACCTTAATCTCACTCGTGATAGCCTATTATCTTTTGTCGACTCCACTGCTCCCGCGTACGTTCCTAACCTTGATGAACTTTACTCCTTTCCTTCCGTACAGAGCTCCCCCCGCACCCTTTAACATCTGCATTCAATATCAATGAACTGAAGTCTGTTCTCCTAAACTCTACCAGTCCTACACCGGGTATAGATGGTATTCCATACATAGTCCTTAAAAATCTGTCTGAGCAGTCACTTGCGTTTCTCCTTGAACTCTTCAATTCCTTTTTATCCAGAGGCATTACTCCGTCTTCCTGGAACTCCTTTATCGTTATTCCCATCCCGAAAAAAAATGCTTCCTTACGTCCTATCTCTTTGGCATCATGTTTCAGGAAACTCTTTGAAGGCATGCTGAATAAACGTCTTGTTTGGTGGCTGGAACATAACAACTTACTTCCTTCCAACATGTTTGGCTTTCGACCAGGCATTGGTCCTGCCGATTGCATTAGCTCCTTTGTTTCCCACGTTTATAAATCCTTCATACATAAGCATTTCACGCTGGCTTCTTTTATCGACTTATCCTCAACCTTTGATAACGTTCATCTACCTAGTCTAAAAGACGCAATGGCCGCAATTAATCTCCCAGTCAAACTCATTTCGCTGACTATTAATCTTATGATAAATCGCATTATCCACATTTCCTCTCCGTGGCTTCGAGCTACAAGAAGTGTTTTCCGCGGTCTTCCGCAAGGTTCCCCCCTCAGCCCCACCCTCTCAAATATATATACCATTGCTATAGCATCTCTTCCTTTAAACTCCCTCTCTTTATTCTTTGTGGATGATATTCTTCTTTTTTCCTCTTCCTATGACTTGGTAATCGCCAACGAAACTCTTAATTCGTCTTTGTTTGCACTTGAACAGTCCCTATCTTCTATTCACCTTTCTGTTTCTCCTTCTAAATCCTCTTCTATGGTTTTTACTCTCCGCCCCTACAATTCCTCATTAGTCAACCTATCCCTGAATCAAGTTTCTCTTCCCCGTGTTATTTGCTTCTGCTATCTCGGTATTTACCTTAATAGTCGTCTGACCTTCTCTGAGCATATTGACCACCTTTCTTGTTCTGCCGTTAAAAGATTGAACTTGCTAAAATCCTTGTCTCCAACCAAACGGGGAGGTGATCCTCATCTGCTCATTTACCTGTATACATCCATTATTCGCTCCAAGTTTGATTACTGCTCTTTTATCTATGGTTGTGCCTCCAGATCCCTTCTTTCCAAATTAGATATAATACAAAACTCCTGTCTCCGTCTTTGCCTCGGTGCTCTCAAATCCTCTCCCATTTCAGCAATGCTCGCGGAATCTAACATACCTCCCCTCTCAGTTCGAAGGTCTTATTTGGGATATCGATTCCTTTCCAAACGTTTACCTTTCACTTCGTCTCAACTTATTCCTTCCTACATTTACATTGCCAAGAACTGGCGTTTTGTTTCTAATAAAATCCCTATCTTAGCCCCTATTTCTCAACGTCTTAGCCATTTCTCCTCCCATATTATATCCAGCAATAATCTTCCGTACTTCTCACTCAATTATTTCGACCTCTTACACCCTCCCAAAGTACATTTTCTCCCTAAATTTTCTAAGTTTATGCCTCAGACCGTCATTAAACAGGAATTTCGCAGTACGGTCAGTTGTCTTTTTCCTTCTCATGCACTTGTTTTTACTGATGGCTCTAGAGGACCCGGTGGGGTCGGATCGTCTTTTATTCTTCCCGACTCCAACTTCCCCGAATCCTTTCGCCTCCCATCTTTCTGTTCTATTTTTACGGCCGAATTGATGGCTATCCTTCTTGCGATCATACATATCTCGTCCAATCGTTCGTCCTCCGACTATCTAATCATTTCTGACTCCATGGGTGCTCTCCAGGCTATCAGTTCACCGCTTCCTCCTCCCTCTTCTGACTTCTTCATTCTTCGTATACGATCTCTCATTTATAATCTTTCTTTCCATCACTTTGTACACATTGACTTACTGTAGGTTCCTGGTCACAGAGGCATCGAGGGTAATGAAATGGCGGATACTTTGGCTCAGGTTGCTGTTCGTTCTCGCTTCTATTTTAAAAAAATCCCGACTGTTAATCTATTACCCCTAATTAAGAAGCTTCACTTCAGATTTTGGTCGGATGTGTACCCTTCTTCTTTTACCAACAATCGTTCCTTCTACCTTTCAATCCAACCTACACTTCCTTCTCATCCATGGTTCTCGGAGTTTCCCTCTCTTCCACGATTTATAATTTCCTCTATTGTCCGCCTGCGCTTTAATCACACACTGCTGCCCTCTTCACGCTTTCGTTTCTCTTTGCTTCCCTCTCCTCATTGTCCGTTGCATCCAGATGAAGCAGTTGTCTGTGATGCTGATCACATTTTCTTCGAGTGCTCTGCTCTTTCTGCGGAGCGTTCTCTTTTCTATCTTCACCTTATAAAGCTGGGGCTTCCTACTCCTTACTGTGCGTCTTACATCTTGTCCCTTCCTTCCCAGTCTGTTGTTCTTGTCCTTGGTTCCTTTATTTCAGCTGTCTCCAATCGAATTAGGTTCTAGTTAGTTGTCTCCCCTTCCCATTGTGTCTGGGCAATGGTCCATAGTTGATGCGCCAAAAAAAAAAAAAAAAAAAAAAAAAACAATGCTAAAAACCTTGATAATCATATCCACAGAATCCTTAAGCCAAATCTCTGAAAAAAGAATAACGCTAAGTTGGTAGCGGTACAATAAGTGTTCTCACAAGCTGCGACAGTTCCACTCGAGAGCAGTGTGTTTTTTTTTGTTTTTTTTTTTTTTTTTATAGTGTTTAATTACTTGTGGAAATGAAGAAGTAGGACTGTAATGAAATAAATAAAGAAACAAAAAACCGCCAATACCTGTTAAGCAAACACAAAAAAAAGGAAAAAGGAAGGGAAGAAAAATTTTCTATGTATATGTATAATAGGAAAGTACGGAAATACTGGTTTATTTTTTTTTTCTGATTTTTTGTAAGAACTTAGTCGGTCAAACTAAAGTTCTAAAAAAACTTTATTTTCCTGTGATAACGCTATTTTTTTTTTTGTTAATCTACAGTTGATCGAAATTTTTTTATGACGAAGAACAATAACAGGAAAGCTTAAAGAAGTTATACTCCAAATACACAAACGCCACAAATTTTCTATATAACTATTAATTTTTAGAAAATTTTCAAACATATACATAGTCAAAAAGACGAAAAGTTAACAATTTGTAATCACTACCAGCAGGCCAGACAACAAGCGGGTATTACCAACGGCCTTCCAGAGATGTTTTCGGACGCCGAGAAGTGTAAAAAAATCGTAGCCTTCCTCAAAGACATCTCAGTATTCCAACTGATCTAACTTCTTCAGCCTTCAGCTGACTTTTTTGATTATTTTTTGTTTCGCGCATTTTCAAATATTCAATATAAAATGTTATAATTATCTGTAAAACCGTAGTCGCTAATGACCTTGTAGTCCAAAAGCGACTTGTAAATACAATAAATAAATAACAATTAAAGAGTTTCACGTTTTAAATATCGCAAATCGACTTTTAAAAAGATTATAGAAAATTTGATAGAAGGCGATGTAAAAATTTTTTAAAATTCCCACAAATTAAAAAATCTCCATCCGGAGTTACATTATACCGTTGGAGAGCGAAGCTTTTCAAAATCAGAAATTATTTTAAAATCATATTCCACTACGCTCTCAGATTCCGTATTTACCGGCATAAAGAATAGTATTTCTAAACAAGTAAATTCAGCTTACATTATTTCATAACGCGAAGAGTTTATTTTTTTTTTTTAATCACTACATTAATTCTAGATTTTACATCGGCATAAGTAGTACCAAAATTATTTGAGTGATAGCACCTAAAAAATTATATTTTCTTCAACACTAGCAGAAATTTTTAGTATATTAAGCAAAATAAGATCGGTGTTACTAAAGAAAATGTTTCTCGATGGAAAATAATTAATGTTTTCTTAAGAAATCATCTTCAATATTATAATGAAACATCGCATAATCAATCAAATTACATTGTCTTGAAAAAATAAAATAATCCAAAAATAAAGAGAAAATATGTGAAAGCCCTTAATTAACCACAGAAAGTAAACGAATTAATGAAAAGATAATTTAAAAGTTATAATATTCAACTAATATTTTTCGAACTATTAAAATTTTAAATAAAGTTCTAAAAATTACAATATTATCACAGAATTATATAATTATTTTAATTAACATTTTTTTTTCTGGCGTTGATTATACTATTTAGTTAACTTACTTTAGATCTTTTTATATATGTAATAAATTAGTTTTGGTTATATATCTTTCAAATTTTAAATATCTACATAAAACAACTGCGCCCTCATCCACTGGGTCGGAGACTGTATGCACGTAATGTGGTATATGTCCTACACAATTTCTCATATAATTTACTTCTGTTACATCAGACCCCATTTTTGTTGGAATTCACAAATCTAACCTTACCATGTTATGTTTTTTTAGTATTTTGGGCGTTAAGTAATGTCTTCATTTTTAACCTAACTGAAATGTGAATATAATAGTCTTTTGTTATACTATTTGTGAACTAAGTATACGTGACATTTTTTTTTTTTTTTTTTTTATTCCCCCTTTGGGTACGTCAGTTAAGGACCTACAGCCAGAAACAACAAGCAAGAAAAGGACCGTCAGTTAAATTTAGATTTGGTCAGATATGGACAATATAAAGGAACCAATGGATGAAATAATGGATGGTGAGGGGAAGGACAAAATGTAGGATGCACAATAAAGAGTAGGGAGCTTGTGTTTCAGTAGACAAGAATATAGAATACAACGTTCGACAGAAAGGAATGGACATTCAAAAAAGATGTGATTGGCGTCACAAACCACCGCTTTCTTGAGGTAGAGAGGACAATTTGGAGAGGAAACAAGGGAATAGCGAAAACAAGAGGAAGAGGGCGGAGGGCAGAATGGACAAAGCGCAAGCGAATTATAGAAATATAAACAGAATGGGGAAGTGAAGGAAACTCAAAGGACCAGGGATCAGAAGGAAGATTAGGTTGTACGGATAGATAAAAATATTGATCTTTACGAAAGGAGGAGGGATAAATATCTGACCAAAGTTTAAGGGTAAATTTTGTATATAGAGAACTCAGATTAGAGGATGGAATTTTTTAAAAAAATGAACGAAAAGAAGTATACAATCCGAGCCGAGGCTGGGAACGCGCAACAAATCAACACAGATGAAGTAACGAGAAGAAAGAAAACGTATAGGACAGCATATGTGAAGAATGATAAAGTCGGAAGAATGATCAGGAAAAGGGGAGCTGATCGCTTGAAGAGCACTCATGGAGTCTGAAATAACCGAATAATTAGAAAACAGATGACTGGAGGAAATGAAGGTAATGGAGCATAGGATGGTCATTAATTCATTTATAAACTTAGAATAGAAAGAAGAGAGACGAAATGATTCAGATAAGTTAAAATCCGGAAGGACAAAAGAAGTTCCAAAACCCTGAGGTCCTCTGGAGCCATTTGTGAAGATGGTTACTTGCGATGAAAATTGGGAATTGATAATGCTGTTGAATTCTTGTTGAATTATTGCTTGAGGAAGGGGACAACTTCTGAAGATTATAATAAAATTTCATACAACTATTACTAATTTCTTTATACTTAACGCTCTATTGTGTTTGAGCATTAATTCGTGTCAATGTCTTAAATTCCGTTCAGAGATCTTTAATGCTGATAATCAACCATGAAGCTAGAACTGGTTTGTAAGTTGGCCTGCAATATAATTTTCTATGATGCCACTATGGCCTGATATTCATTTACGTTACTACATCGTTTGGCCGTTATCCTGTTATTTTCCACAGATATTTAAAGAATTTTACTCCATTTATCCATTTTATTTTGAACGTTCTTTAAGCCTGGAAAGAAAAGTAAAATAAAAATTTCGTTCTCGAATGAGTTGATAAAACACAATAAAATCTTCAAATTACCATTGTAAAAAACAAATTATTAAAAGATAATTATTTCAAGAAAGGTTCATTTGGCACTTCTTAAAATCTCTAAAAATGAAATACAAAACATCACTCATGCTTTGTTAGTGCGTATGCAATTTTTTATACTTTTACGCTTTCTTAACTCATAATCGATAGTTTTATAAAATTTACTTCTTAAAAAAAATTATTTTTACTAGAATTTAGAAAATAAATTTCTATTTAAATTTATTTATCCCGCGACAAATAACAATTCTGTTACTTGCTCTGTGAAATTCAGTACATTTTCGGTCTATGAAAAAATGAGTACAAAATTCTGCCGCGTGACAAAGGTGACTAAAATTTTATTTACACGTGGTGTGTGGTGTTCCCCGAATGATGGTATCGATAACCATTACTCGGTACGTTAATATAAACAACAAGAACTTGATACTGCTTTATTATTAAAGTTAACCAGTAACAACCGTTTGCAAATACAAATAATCGATTTTTCTCGGACATTATTGATAGCGTAATTGTAGGTCTGTTACTGCACGATTAGAGTATGTAAAAGTGCTAAAAGCTGATCGGCAAAGGCACACTCAGGATTTTTTTTTTGGTCGGGGCTAGAATTTAGAAGATGAGTTAGGGGGTGGTAACTCGGTATCTCGACTACGTACCTATCTATTTCTGTGGTTTGTAAATTAAAATAAAAAAAATAAAAAATAAAATAAAAAATTAACGATTATTTTTAACAAAATTACAAAGCTGACGAATTTTATTTTTTTTAAAATAATAATAATAGATAACATTATGTTTGTAATAAGCACAAATTAGATAAGTATACGAATTTTATTTTTTTTAAATTAGCTAAAAGTATATAACATTATACTTGTAATACAAGTAAAAAGTAAATATGTATGTTTTTTTGAAAAAATTAAGTGAAACAAAACATTACAAAACGAAATTAAGATTTCGAAGATTTTTTTGGGGGGAGCAATGGCCTCGTGGCACCCCCTTGAATGCGCCAATGCTGATCGGATAGACTAATCTACTATGTAAGGATTAACAAAGTTATTCATCAAACGGTTTTTTTATATTATTACATCTGAATAATAAAAAGTATGTTGCTGATCAAAACATTTCTTGGAAAAAATAGTCCTTTTGTTTTCTTGTATTACCTGTGAAATTTCAGAATTTTAAAACAATTTAATTTCACCATAATATTAACACAACTTTTTTATAAAGCTAAAAATAATTACTTTTAAGTGCTGAACAGCATATTCTATTCTAGTCAAGTTTTTAATTTTTTAGCGCAAAAGTTTTCTTTTCATTTTGAAAATTATATAATCTACATTTTTCAGTTCTTTTGGGGGATGGCGGGAGGGCTTTTAACTCAAACTCCACCCATCGTCTGTTTATTTCATTCATTAATCTCAATTGTCTTATGCTATGACTATACTGATATCCTACTTCTTACAAAATCATAGATTGCATGATATGTAATCGATAATGAAAGGATATAATTCATATTATATGGACACGGGATATTCAGTAATAATAACGCTCGATGGAAATCAGAAATGTACGAAGTGTAATAAGAAAATTCTAAGAACATATGATCCGCATCAGCCACTTTATCTACGTCCCTTGGATGAGTACAGAACGGGGAATCAATCCACCGGATTTTATATAGAAATGCAGGCAGCATGTTTGTCCCGGTGCGTAATCTACAGATTGCTACATAGAAATTTCTTGTATAGATGTTCGATTGACAGAGATATTTCTTTGAATCTCTTTATAATATTTGTTAGTATATGGATTGCACCACAGAGCCTCCCAATATTCTTTATGCATTAACCTGATTATACCTAATAAATCCTCGGATGGGATATGCCGTAGAATCCTACAATTACCAGCCGCGTTCCTAGCCCAATTGTCGGCAACCTCATTCCCATATACACCCACATGGGCCGGAACCCATGCAAATTGCACTGATAGGCCAGAAGCTTTCAAAGAAAAAACAAATGATTTAATCGAAGATAATATGTAATTTAATTTATAATTAAATGTCATTTTTGATAAAGACATCAAGCAACTTTTTGAGTCCGATATAATCAAAATATTTTTGCCGTTAGCAGAAGTTAACATGAACGATAAAGCTCGTGCCACCGCTATGCATTCCGCCGTATAAATTGAAGCCAAACGAGATAGAAGAAATTTTTTAATGACGCCTAGTTGCGGAAAAAATTGAGAAATTGTACATTTGGCGAAAAGCCGCCTTTAAAAATCCCTAAAAAAATACATGAAATTGTAGAGAAAAAAAATGTGCAAAAGCCTCAAAACCTGTTTTATACAATTTACATTGAAAATAATAAAACCTTACAATGGTTTCTTTGTTTCTCCTTTTCAACTATTGACCAATATACTTTTATTTGAACTAAATTTACCCTTACGGTTGTTTGAAAATAGGTAATAAAACTTTGTTCAATTACTATAACTCATACCTAAGATCGAGATATATTTTCATTTATTAAAAATTCAGGCAAAAATATTGATGTTGTAGAATTATATAAAAATGTCAGCTAAGAATATTGCTGTAGATGATTAACCCACTACTCCACACCATCATTGCGTGAAAATATCGAATTTATAACTTGAAATAGTTGTTATAAATGTTGTAAATATATTCCTTCTTATGTTGGCAATTCAGTAGATAACTCAAAATAGTTCGAAATTAATTTAATAATCAATCCACTAGCACGAGTATAATGATGCAAATTCCTTAAAAAATAATTACTTGCAAATTCGATATTACTATTTCAAATACTGCAAAAAAAACGTATTCTTTTTTTTAAATTAGTAAATATTAAAAAAATTATTATAAATTAAAATATTTTTTACTTTCAAGAGCTTTAATAATTAAAAAAGAATTTTATAAGTTTACAATCTTATATCAATGATTATCAAATATCGATAGTGGAAATGGCGGCTTTATGTTATCAGCTGTTTAATATATCTAGCCGCAAAGTATTTGTTTATGAAACTTAAATATGTGAAGTACTTCAGTGTAAATTAGGAACATTTAATAATTTCATTCGTTTTTGCCAGAAGATTAATTAATAGGTCATATGATTGCTTTATTATAACATTTGTTATATTTTAGAATGGTAATAGTTTATTTTTTAATTTATAAATTAGTTTTATATCACTATTATTTGTATATAATATTTTTAGAGTTGATTGCGTCTTGTTTCCGTTGAATATTCTCTTACGCTTGATATTAATAATTTTGACATGAAACGCTTTTGAAGGATTGCATTTACTTTTTTTTGTAGGATCTGTCGCAATCATTAACCACAAAAGAGCCTGATTTATTGGAAAGATTACATTCAACTTCAGACGCTTTAAAGGCCGTTTGTAACGCCGAAATTCAAAATGAAATCAATGCAATTGTTACTGAATCTGTCACGTGTTGGAATAATTCGAATTTCTCCCTTAAAAATTTATGTGAACGATACCAAAACGCTGTTCAAGTATGGTCAAATTATCGTAAGAACAGTGATGTAGTTAATGAATGGGTTGAAAATCAGTTAAGTTCATTAAGCAGTTTACCTCCAGAAGAACTTATTGAACAGTTACAAGTAAGCTTATAACTACAATTATTCTTCGGTTATAAACGTACAAAAAAATATTTTTTATTTTTCTCTCTCTGTCTTTAAGGAGAGAGAAAGAGAGAAAATAAGTGTTGTAAACATAAATGATTTACTGTTTTACATAATGAAACGATTGCAGGTTTATGAAAATGCAGTAAAGGAACAGTCAGAAAAATTGGCCGAACTAAATGAAATGATTATGGAAATTGCATCTGAAGTTGGAATAGATAAAACCAGCTTATTAACTGACGAAATAGATCTTTTAAGTCATAAATTAGAAGATGTGAAAGCAGCATTAACCACTCTTACTGAAATAGCTGAAGAATCAAAAAATACCAACGACACGTTAGATCAAGAAGTAACACAAACGTCTCAATACATAAAGACGTTTGAACAGGTAGAGATAAATTCGCGGTTTAGTTATTATTATTGGTAATTGCAAAGAAAGAATTAGTAATTATACCAACGTATAGATCAGGATATTTGCAGTACTCAATTTCGATGACTGAATCGTGATGTTGAGTTACTTTGCGCTACTTTGAATTAATTTATTTTTCGAAAAAGTTTTTAATGGATAAAGTTTTTCTCCTTTCTCTATTCCAACATTGAATAAAACCATGCTGGAAACACTTTGCGTGTAACTTCTGTAATCACTCTATATATGTTACTTTACTATTACCGGCCTTCTAAAACTTAAAAAGCAATTTAAACGTTTAATTCAGATTCTGATCGTAATTATAATTTTATTCAAGGTTTACATTGTTTACAATTTTACTAAACATCTATTTTTTTTTCTGTCTATAAGTGACCCGGTATCACCTTAAACCGATGTAATTTTTAAATTATTTAAATAGATAAACAACTAGTAAGGAAATATTTTTTTAACTGTTTTATGAAAACCGATAAAATTGAAAAATTTTCACGTGATCCTGTTCATATCTAATAAAATATATTTCGTGTCCATATTGTGGACAAACTTGTAATGCATTTTCAATAATTCAAACATCAAATAATAACTTATCTGGTCAATATGTTTCATATTGTTTTTCTTGTCAAAATAAATTTAAATTGCAAACTTTTTACTAAATCCCAATTTGAATATCTTAAATTTAAAAAATTACTGTTATAATTACAGCATACCTTCACGTAGTATTCTACGATTACATTGCATCAGATGATATACAGTTAATATAAAAAATTAAAATGTCATCGTATTATAGGAATTCTAATTATTTAAAAAAATACATAACTATGTTTAGTTTAAGTAATTTATTACATTCATTTATTAAGTATATTTTAAAATAAATTTAAACCCTTTAATAAATTAGTTATTTTTCCTCATGTGTAGCAAAATCTAAAAATATATTTAATTGTTTTCATCGAAAGTCACTGTTTGGAAAATATTACATTGTTGCTGCGAAAGAAGTTAAATTTTTTATCAAAAAATGAAATAAAAAAAGTAAAAAAAAATAATAGTATAATTAAATATAAAATACTGTAAGTTTAAAAACGACTTAATAAACATTTGTAAAAATGTTTAAAAAAAAGAGTTACTTCTTATCAAAGTATTGCTACTTTTTTTTTCTAAAAGTATTGAATCAATAATTTCATATACGTGATTAATATCTTTTGTAATTATGTGTAATACTTAGATTGTTTTTTAAAGATAAACTTTATCATTTTAAACATTTATTTAAAATGAATCTTCTTTTTAAAAAAATAAATAAAATAAAGACTAATAGTCCAGTAATATATCCATTTTAATTATAGAATTTGTAATCCTGGATTTAAAGCTAAAGTCACTCTCAGTTCCACCCAAACTAAAATAATTAGGTGCCAGAGAAACGTAGAAAGATATAAATAAAGATAACCAGAAAAAAAAATCCCCTGTACTTTCATTAAATACTGTTGGATTTAGTATATTGTTAATTTTAACATTATTCTTTCTTTTATTTTAACAAATAATTCAAAGTTAAAATAATTGCCGCTTAGTGATTACATCTGCTTTCGTCTTTTATTATTGATTATAATTAAAACTTTAATCAAACACATCGAAAAATAATGTTTGCTTGATACAGAATAAAAATACAGATGCAAATGAAAAAGATCAACTACATAACCTGGAAAATCATTTATTATCGCTTGCTCAAAGGGAGACGTCGATACAGAATATTAAAAATAATTCGTCACAGATTTTACTAGATTCAGCATCATCAATTCATTCTAGGAAAACTTCTTTAATCGATTTATTGGAGGTACGCGTTTTTTTGTGTGTTTATGACGTACGTATCTCTTCGTGTCAATGTCTTCTTTAATTAATGGAAGTTATTAAAAAAAAGTGGATCTTCGTTTGTAGACGCTCAAAAAATGTTTATCGTGTATCTGAATAAAATAGTAATTTTATACACCATATATGACTTTTTAACTACAAATTCATAGGTAAAAATAGCGTTAAAAATATAAATGACTTCAATTTTATAAATTATTTCTTTGTATATATGAACAAAATTTTGAAATAAACTTGATAAAAAATGTTTACTTAATAAAGTAAATTATAGAAAATTAAAAGAAATCTTAGCTTCCTTGTTTTTAAAGTATCATGTTTATTCCAATTACTATAAAGATAGAATACATTAATTTTATCTTAGTAATTCAAATTTAATTTTTACTAATTCGCTTTAGCTGCTTTATAAAATCTTATATTTGAAAATACAAATCTTTGTTAAAGGTAAGACAAGAAGTTAATACATTGTGGTCAAGTTTAATGATTTTCAAATGATATTAATTTGCATGAAGAAGAAATCGAATTTATAAGATCGTATTACCGATCAAAAGCAACTTTTATGAAATCGACTTCTCATGATTTTTTTTGTCAGAAAAGTATTTAACTTTAATTATTTTTTAAAAAAAACCTTAATAATTTTTGTTTTCTTCAAGCAATATCAAATTTTTCTTTCAAAAAATAATAAAAATATGTTTAGTATTATTTTAATAAATTTAAATATTTTCCAAAGGAAAACATTTAGTTATATTTATGATTAGTCTTGAAATTAATTTGCTCTTTACTGGCTCGGGCCACTGAACATCATCTTTTGGTACCAAATAATTTCTTATATTTCCCAAAAGATCTAATGATTTCTCATTATTTCTTATAATGCATATAAGTTACTTGATTTAATTTTATTTATATTTGAATTGTATCTATTTCATTCAGATTATATATCTTTATATATTAAATTTAAAAACGAGTGGAAGTTATTTGAATCAGTATTATATGTAATAATACTGTTAATATTACGAAATGTACAGATTATGTCATTAACATATCAAACGTAAAATATAATAATTCTATAACCTATAAACAGTTTAATAGTGTCGTGTAGGTCTAGAAGTGTATACATCTCCGCGAATCCATGTCCCACAGTGGAGTTGATGATTTAACTCCAACTAGTTCTCAATACGTATCCGACAAAACTGCGGTTCACACGGTTCCGCTATAGAAGTTAAAATATTGACCTTGAACAAAGCATTAAATTCTACGTAATTTTTTCTATCTTTTTTGCACATTTTTTTCCTAATGGAAAATTTGATTTAAAAAAGGTTTTTTCGACAATTTAGCTATATCTCTTTTTTTAACAAATAAATTGTTTGCGCAATAGTACTCATTATATTTGTTATTTATTACATACTTCTAGTATAACATATGTAGTCAGCTTGGCTTAATCGATTATGAAAAGTAACGAAAAATTAAGTTTTCTGATTTTAAATAAATAAATTATAACTTAATTGCATTTTATTTGTTTTCTTTCATTTTTGTTTAATATAAGAGATTAGGCTAATTTATATTTCTTCATCGAACATTTAAAGATAAAAAAAAACACTTTCCTTAAAGCAATAGCAATAAAAAAATATTTAATTACTTGATTTAATGCAAAAAGAGCCAAGCACGCAGTTAATAACACATGCAAGTGCTAGTATGTTATTTACTACAACATTAGCAATCTGTGCAGCTCTTCCGACTAGTTCAACATTAGTTAAGAGTACGCTGCATTCAATGTTGAGTGTACCGTTTGCGAAAACATCGAATCATATGGGTCCGACGGATATGTATCCAGAATTTAGTTCCCGCAGATGCGTTTCAGTTCCTGTGCCCGCGGCGTTGCTCGCGTGAATTATGATTCTAAAAAATTACTTTATTTGTTAAATTACACCCGCGCGGAATTCAGTTCATGACTGTGTAAGAGTATCAGTAAATGATTATTTGTCAAAAGATTTTTTATTGACCGTGGCGGATCGTGAATATTGGGGAGACTAACTTTTCCAGAAGCACAGCACATACCATTAGGTTCATTGGCCCATTTTTTGGCAGAACACTTGGAGCAGATCTTATTCACGGCTCCGATTTGGACGGAAGACTGTTGAGCATAATAAATCTGTGGATCGTATCTGAAATCCGATCTGTTACTGTGAGCTAAAACTCGATTACGAACTCTACTCGTTGACGTCTGTTGTCTTTCTCTCTGATCTCGAAGGCGTTGGGAACGCTCAGTGCTCGATTCCCTATTGCGAGCTTGTATATTTCTAATATTTTGCTCTTCAAGCCGCTGCGAACGCTCGATCCTCGACTCTCGCGCGCGTACTTGAGAGGTGCTCAAATTTTGTTCATCAAGCCGCTGCGAACGCTCCATACTCGACTCTCTGGCACGCGATTGCGACGCGTATTCTCTCTGACTTGCAAGACGATTTTCAGTTTCTGATGAAGATTCTCCATTACGACGTATTTTTGATGCCCTCGCCTGGGAACTATTTCTAGAAAGTTGAGATCTTAATCTTTTGGGCATTTTGTACCTTTTACAAAAGAGATAACGGTAACGCTCGAAAATTTTCATTCCTTACGTTAACACACTATTTCCATTGGTGATGAGCTTGTAAACGATGCTAAGGCGATGTTTATCCGAATTTCCATTTCCATGGTAATTAACATTGGTATTTTAATGTTTTATAAAAAAAAGTTTTTGCAGCGCACGCGATGTAAGGAATTGTTTAGGTCATCTTTTTACAACTTGAGTTACATTATTGGATTTTTAGTAAGGATCCCTAATTTTTTTGAAAATATAATATAGCCTACGTTACCCGAAGATAGTGTAGCTTCCCAACGGTGAAATAATTTTTCAAATCGGTCCAGTAGTTTTGGAGCCTATTCAATGTAAACAAACAAACAAACAATCAAATCTTTCCTCTTTATAATATTAGTATAGAATACCAACAATATTGCGCAATGTATTAATCCAAACAATTTCCACTCATTTCTAAATTCAGTAGATAAAAAATACAAAACATTTTAGAATTAGGTAATAATAAAATAAATTACTTAGACTTAATTTGACTATTAACCATAACAAAATGTTATACAACATATATTGCAAAGACACCCTAACTAACATAGTATTTAATGGTTTATTTAGTTATTCAAGTAGTCATGCATACTTAAACAGATTAAATAATACATCTTTCCAACTGAGAGACAAAATTCACGAATGCAAAACTACAATACACAGTTAATAAACAAATTAAATTACAAATATCATAAAAATATAACGCGTAAAACAACGCTATAAAAAATAATAACTGTAATATCTCTTGTAGAACTAAAACACATTGTATACTTAATTTATAAATACTAACAAATTTAGAATAAATAATAATATTTATACAGTTTGGTATGTATAAAATGACTTGTTCATCTTGTAATAGAACTTATTAAGACTACAAATGCATCTGATTACAACTCATTATTAACACTTAACTAAATCTTAATTTTATAAAAATCATGTTGAAACGCAATGATATTAGTTTTTTATGTCTGAATATTTAAAATACGAATAAAAAAAAAAAAAAAAAAAATGTAATCGTGATAACCATGGGGACCACAAAATAATACAACAGATCGGATCTTCATAATACTTTTTTATTGAACAGAATACAATCAAGTGTCAATAAAGAAAACATATAAATGTCATGAAAGATCGAATAAAACCAACTTTAAAATAACCATTATCAAAAAATGACTACTAACATTAGTGTAGATGAATATTTAAAAGTAATAAAAAAGTAAATACAATTTTCTTTTTTTATTCCATTAATCTTTTTTTTTTCTTTTTTTACAAAAAAGTTACTGTATGTAATGTAAACAGACAAATGTAAGTGAAATTTTTCGATTCTCTAAAGCAATTTCTCATAATTTATATTTACAATGCGTATAATAACTGAATTTATTAAATAATAATCTGTACAGTTTAATTCAGAAGTGTATTAAGTGAATTTCTGCGTATTATTTATCGGTTATTATAAAAAAGTAGTTTTTTCAATTGAAATTGTTAAATTCTTTAGCAAAAGTGATTAATATACGCGAAATTTTTATATTTCATATTAAAATTTATGTTCTCGATGTTACAACTTAAGCTGTTTTTCAGGAATGGCAACGTACGTTTAGGGAAACATTCCAGCAGTATCATGCCTTGTTTTCTACCATAGCTAGTCAACATGACGGCGTTGAAGCTTTACACTTGTGGAAGGAATATTTGCTAACGATCAAATCTTTCTTAATATCATCCGTTCCAAATGACTATGACAACTTAAAGGAGAATGAACAAATATGTCAGGTGTTAACATTATTTTAGTTTTATATTATTCACAAATTTAATTATTTTTCAATCAAAAATTAAAATAGTTATAATGAACCGTTTAATTTTGATAATAAAAGCGTATTTATTTGAATTATAAGTATTTCAAAATGTTCGAAATTTCTTATTGCTAATTTGATAAGTAAACCAAAATACAGTAAATTAAAAATATTAAATAATTATGACAATAAACTCTAGGAATGGGAAACATATTTATAATAATTATGTATTATTAAACCGGTGAATAAAATATTAAATATAAATGATTTTATAATGCAAAGATTTCTGATAAATAATTTTATCTTTCCAAAAATATTAATTTTACTAGTTGAGCCTGGCCACGCTTCGCTGTAGCTCGGTTTAATATTCATTATTGGGGAAGTAAATAAAAGTATTCTAGTAAACATACAATTCACTGGGAAATCATATTATTCAATTTAATACCATACTTTGTGTTGCTATGGCTATGCCGTGGAATAAAAGGAAAGAAAGAAAAAATGTTTTTCACTGAAAATCGTTTTTTTTTTTTGTAAAGCTAATGAATGTACTACATTTTTCGTTTGCCCATTTTCATCAGTGGTTTACCTACTCTGGAGCATGTGACATATAATTGCCCATGAGAGAAGCATTCATTTTCTAAATTCGAACTGCACACTTGCAAAGATTGCCCTTGCGCTTTATTAACGCCATAGCAAACGTAAGACGTACTCGTATTGGAAATTTAAGTCGTTTGAACTCGAATGCCATATCTGTCTGAATAAATTGTATTCGTGGACTATGAGGTCCGATCAGAATTGTTGCTTCAATTAGATTATTCATCAACTTTTTAAATACTAATCGTGTACCATTGTCTAACTTTGGCTGACTAATGTTTCGGAGTAATATAATTGGCACTCCAGTTATCAAATTCAGATTGTGTGACCGTAATCCAAGAATATCGAGTCAATTAAGAAATTCCATTGAAAAATTCACTACTTCACTTTGGTCCATCACGGAGTCAACAGATTTGTATGCCACAGTTTCACCTATGATTCTGTTTAGAATGATGTTCATATCGTGTACGTCAAAATTTTTAGCCATTAGAATGGCTCTTCCACACTTAATCATGTGTGATTTTGATAATTTGTTTCGATGATTTATGTCTACTAATTCTTCTTTTGAATTTACGGTGTTGCAGAAATTAGAGAGGAAGGTGATTTTTCCTGTTTCTAGATTTGTAGTTATAGTACTGTTACTGACTTCGAATAATTGTCTTGAAAATATGGTAGCTGTTGGATCGTTTTGAAGTTGAACTCTCATATTCGTTGTTAAATGAATTTTTTTTTACTGTGCTCCAAAAAGTTGAATATTTTAAGCAAACATGCAATTCATCAGCTAGTGTTGAGCGAGGTATAATTAGAAGCGTTTGCCTGAAATCACAGGATAGTACACCAATGCTCCACCAAATGGATCCTGATTATTTTGCAAGTCTTTCAATGTATGGTCCAATACTTCCAATGACTTCTTGTAAGCCATTGTACACTCATCTATATACGCATACGTTTACATATACAATTTATGAAACTGAATTCTAAAATTAATTCTATTAGATCTCTTTTTTGATTTTTGCTAATTTTAAAAACACTCAAGCAATCGCGTTGAAATTTTAAAAAAAAGTTACATGTTCATATTTTCGACTATATATTATATTACTTTATCTAATGTGTATCCCTTCAGTTAATTACAATCTATAGGCAGAGTATACATTTGCACAAATATCATTTAAATAGATACATGCAGAATAATTTATTTATATCGAACACTTCACCGGCATTTTCAAGGTACTTGGTAAAAATGAAGGTGTAACCGTATATTAATCTTTTAATTAGTAATTGTATATCAAAAAAAAAAAAAAAACTAACAAGGAGCAAAAAGATGGTAAAAGGTTAGAATTGATTTGATAAGGAGTGATTTGATTATATGTCATTTTCATTTCATTGCTCGATGATGATGATCTTTTCCTTTCAACGAACCTGTTGCAGCGCATCCTCTCTTTCACCCATATATATTCTTTCTCACTCATCTCATCTCTGATCGGAGGCGTATTTGTATTTACACACACTTGTGCAATTATACATCCTCCCGCATATATAATCACGATACGTTTTTCTGCATTTCCTCTCTATAATGCTGAAAGCAAGTCATAGGTCGCGCCACCTAAATTATTTTTCAAAACTCTTTTAGAATTTCCCGTTCTCGGGGGAATTTAGGAATAAAAGGTCTTATATAGAAATGAACCGTTGTGTAAAAATTTCAAATCAATCCATTCACTACTTTTCGAGTTTTGCGGTCACAAACATACGGTCGCCTCATTTTTATATATATGTATATATAAGAAGATTTGGTAATAACTTGTTAATGATTAAAATTTTAGAAACCGTTATTATTAAAGAAAAATTAAATTATTTTAAATTAAATTTATGAAAATTTAAAATATTAGAAAATACATTAGTAATATTAATATATATTAGTAAAAAAAATAATGTTTTATATTCTCAAAAAGCAATAATTTAACATTACATATTAACGATTTATATAAGATGAAGATTTCTAATAAACAAATTCATTATTTTAATACCGAAACACGTTACCCTACTAAATAAAAATGCGTAATATAACTTATAATCCGTTATTTTCATTTAAATATATGATAATACAAAATTAGCCATAATGATTTATTAATATAGATAATTTTCACAAGCTTATTTTGAGTTCAAAAAACTTTAAAAAGTATTTAACTTTTGTGGCAAAAAACGAAAAAAACAAACTTTGATGGATTGTTACATTTGTTGTTTTGTTGTTTTTTTTTTTGTGGCGGTAAATACATATACTTTTTCGAAATATCTAAATAAAAAAATATAGTGCGATTTTGTCTGAAAAATAATTCTTTAATAAAATGGTTATGGAAATTTGAAACATTTAATAAATACGCTGTTAACCCAATTACGGTAATTTTGAAAGCGGTTCTATGAAACAGTAAATAAAAACAAAAATAAACATTAAAGTTAAACATTTTAAAACGTTATTATTAAAATATTTAATTAAGTTATTAAAATATGTATTTATGACTTTTTCGTTTGTTGTTACTTATTGCAATGTATTGTTTTGATCATATATTTTTAGGTGTATGAAGATTTGCTAAGATGTCAGCAGTCTATATTGTTAGATAACAAAAGCGATAATAATTCTGTAACAAAAGAATTTGAAGCGTTAACCAATTTACATAATGAAACATTATCCGATATTCTGAACAGGCATAAACAAGTTTGTATTCGAAATTTTGTTAATTTTATCTTCGACAAAGCGGTGTGTTGTAATATATAAACATATTTTTTGTAATGTGATTTCCTGTATACATAAATTGATTAATTGTTTATATTATTATTTTTTTCATATAGGTCAGCAGTAAATTAGAAGCTTGGGATAAATATCGAAAAGATCAAAAACAATTTCTGACTTGGTTGGGAAATTTGGAGAGAGAAAAAGCCGGATTAAATTTGAAATACATTCGTCTTTATAATCTGGAACCGCTGCTAAATAAAATAGAGGTAAAATTATGATAATAAGTTATGCGCTTACACTGTGCAGAATAGTTAGATTTATGTACAATTTATAAACGAACTAATAAGCTGAAATTATTCCACTAGGGTAATGGAAGAACTAATAATTCCTTACGTTAAACGGTAGTTTTATGTCCGAACTTATATATATATATATATATATATATATATATCTTTCGGATTAAACAGTTAATATGGCATTTTAATCTAATTTGTTTTTCATTTATTCTAAAAATACAGATCACTTACGAATCACGAAATTTCCGAGTACAATCCGATTGCCTTTGTTGGCTACAAAACATTACAGTACCGCCATACTACTTTATCATTATTTTTAATTCATCTACGTCCAGTACATCTGAAGTTATACGGCGTGCTCTTGGAATCCATTAAATAAACGATAAATATCTTATAAAACATGGGATGATCTTGATGTTTATCACTATTTTGGCGTATATTTTTTTAATTATAACTTTTACACATCTGCACTACAAAATAATTTTAGAGAAAACTAGATATCGGAATCAGTATAATAATTTAGTTTTATAATGAAATAGTTGCACGACTTTGCATCATAATATAATTACATTAAAAACTTCCTAAACTAAATGAAAATTACGTTTCTTTACTCTTTATTCTCATTTATATTAAACAATAATTAATTATATTCCTGCATCTTAACGTTATTACGATAATTAAAATTGAAATGAAATTAAAATTTCGAACTTTTAAAAATAACTCGACCAGTAATGCATCATACTATTTCACGAAAACGGGGAAAAAAACCCTAAATTCAGTAATAAATTATATGTAAATAATTCAATGAAGTACAATGTCTATATGTAGAATAATATAATAAAATAAACTTTAATAACAAACAATATAGAACAATAAATTAGATAAATACCTATTTAGAAACGTTTTCGGGCATAACCCATCATCAGCTAACACTAACTTAAAATTATGTTTTAAGTTTCCTTTAAGTTAGTGTTAGCTGATGATGGGTTATGCCCGAAAACGTTTCTAAATAGGTATTTATCTAATTTATTGTTCTATATTGTTTGTTATTAAAGTTTATTTTATTATACCATTTTAACAAACAGGATGTATTCACCTACATTTACGTCTATATGTAGAGTTAGCGTGCACGTTAAAAAACGCTGTATGTATTTATTAATTTTAATAAAATTCGTATTATACACAATTACTTAAACTAAAAATGAAAATCTTTAGGCTCTACTAGAAAAGATATCCGATGGCACAGAAAAACTTGAAAATTTACTCGGTCAACACGATGTATTGTTGAAAGGATGCGATAAAAAGGTCGTCATGTCGGTCCGTAAAGAACTAGACGCAAGTCGTGAAAGAACTAGCAATTTGGAAGCCGGTTTGAAAACATGGAGAGAATACCTAATTAAGACCAAACGTTACCACCAAGCATACGTTGAATTAACTAGAAAAATTCAATGTAAATTCGAGGATGCTTTTAATGTACTAATGAATGTGGACTGTATCGAGCATGGGCAAAATTCTCGCAATAACCTGAATAATAAATTACATTTGATATCGGTAAATTTAATTATACTTAATAATGCGTAATACATTTTTTTAAATTTCTTTTTTAATATATACTCTAAAAATAGAGTGACCTTCTATAAAGCGTTCTTTTACCGTATTCTGCCATGCAGAAAAGAACTCTTATTTAAGTGGTACGGTAAATAATACAATAGCACTACAAAATAAAAACGATCATAATACAGTTTTCTTGTGACTGAACATATTCATCTCAAACCGATTCAGATTATTTTGCTGTATGTTTAACATAATGTTTTTTTTCCTTCATATAGTATATCTTTATTT
Organism: Icerya purchasi; assembly: GCA_039619475.1. Classification (NCBI taxonomy): domain Eukaryota; kingdom Metazoa; phylum Arthropoda; class Insecta; order Hemiptera; family Monophlebidae; genus Icerya; species Icerya purchasi. The sequence goes on from CM077116.1 coordinate 439,195,978, forward strand.
TTCTCTCCTTATGGTAAATTGTAATATTATTAAAAGCAATTAATTGGAAGTAGAAGAGAAAATAACGGTATCAACTACGTCAATATTTTTAAAGAAAAATAAATGAAAAGGTACTATTTGTAAAATACTGAATGTATAAACTGGAATTTTTATAGAATAAATTAAGAAACAATTTATTGGTGAAAAAAATTAAATCGAAAAATTGCAAAAAAAAAAAGGAGGAACTACGAAAAAAGTGTTTTAATAAAATCACTAGCTGAAACAATAGAAATAGAACATTCACTATTCTTCCGACAGTGATTCAATCGTTGCATATCTATTGTGTCTATCATATCAGTTAATGTTTTTATTGCTATAATAACATGGTTTAATTTCTAAACTGATTGTATCGCTTTTCTATGAAAATCTTGCAGAAGTTTTCTTTAAAATTACAAAGTGAAAAATGAAGATATAAATATTTATTTTATTTTATTTTCCCTTAAGATGTTTTTTTTAAATAATTGCTTGCACTGTAAATATGAATGAGATTTCCGTTTGATTGCTCGTAACTGATTTAGTAAACCGGTATAATTATCGCGTGTTTTTGTTGTATAGTTTACTAACTCTTTGCATTTAAAAATAAAAAAATATAATTATTAAAATCAGTAACGAAATTATAAGATGGGAGGTAATCCTCTTCCCGTCGAAACATAAAAAAAATATCTCTAGAGGAAATAACGTTTATCTTTTAATTCTACTTTTTAAGTAATTAATTGTTTCTTAATTAATTTATTCATACTTTATCGCAATAACAACCGAATGAAAAAGGATACCATTAAAGCTTTAAGTGAAAAATCTTTTTTTATTATTTTTAAACTAGATTTTAAAAAAATTTCTAGTTAAATTTAAACTCCCTACCCCAAAGTATTAGCTGACTACGCGGCTGACTGAGTATGAAGTAACTTCATATTAATATTAATTTTAATTTTAGAAATGTCGAGAAGATATATCTGTACTGGAAAAAGACTTCGTTGAATTAAATGAAACCGAGGAAAGTTTTAAGGATACACTGGATCCCAAAGATATGAAAACCATTCATCATAAAATTGTTCTGTTACGTCAACAATACGATGAAATTGTACATAGATTGTTATCTGTTACTTATCAGATCAGAGAAAAGTTATTCGAATTAGAATACTGGAATCGAAGGTTTGTATCTTACAATACATGCTCTTTAAATTAAAAATTCTTATTCTAATTATCCGTAAAGATATTTCTCAAAATCGTCTAATTAAAAATTTCGTAATAAAGTTAAACTATATTACAAAATACTTTCTTCTTATATTACTATATATTTTTAGCTAAAATTTTCAATATTCGGTGACATATATTAGTATTAGTATATGAAATATATCTTATAAGTGATGCGATTATATAAAATATTTGCGATAATTTTGATATTGAGTTTTATATCGAAAGTAAAGATCGACAAGTTTATTTTCCTTAAAAATCGTCTTTCTTTTCAGTCGTATCGCTCGATTCCGAGCGTCGTAACTACCTACTTGTACATTCTAGTTGTACGGAATAGGCAGCGCTCATGGCAATCGTTGTATGCAACGCGAGTGTACGCACGCAAGACCACACCCGGAACTGAATGCAGTCGCTTGTTACCACGCTACAAGTGCAATCCCGCGTGTCTCTGCTGTGTGTACTAAACTAACGCGCATATGATGGTATACATGGTGGTTCGCCATTTCCTTCTACGTGATTATTAGCGAGTATTTTAATTTGATTTTTTGTAATAAGTTCTGTCGTCGCCCGGGATCGAACCCGTGACCTCCGTAACGGAAGTCAAGCGCTCTAGCAACTGGGCTATCGCGACTTAAAAATCTTAGTTCCTTCTTATTTATCACCGTAGAGTGCAATTATTTGTAAAAGTAGAACAGACAAAAACAAGGGAAGCGAGGAACGTTACTCCCCATCACTTAACGGTTATAAACATACTCGAGATTAATTCCTTTCCAAAAATTGAAATATAATTAATGTTACTATAATTTTTATACTTTTATTGTAGATACGCTGAATTGACAAGCTGGATGAAAGCGCAAGGAAATGCATTGAATTTCATATTACGTTCGACAAAATCTACAAATGTGATATCTTGTTTGGAAGACTTACTAGAAGGAGTAGATAGCAGAAAATCAGAAATCGATGATTTAATTAGTAGCGGATGGCAAATGGTAAATAATGAAAAAAATGAATCTGCAGAAATTCCAGCTGACATCGATAAGTTGCAGAACGATATACACACGATCAAAACGATTTGGGAAGCGCTGCTTAAAAATATCATTGATATTTCTAACAAAATTCGATATATCGCTGAGGTTTGTGGGCATAAATAAATATTAGTATATTCAGTGCAACTGTTATGTATAATAACGGTCGAGTCTTTCTTATGATGTTATATTTCTGAGAAATATCGCTGTTGTGGTAGTACCTCTTTACATTTCTTTGAGTTATTTTTATCCTATTTTTGTACAATGGTTGATAAACAATCTATTACCTTAACCATGATTAACAAAATCTAATATTATTGGTCTCATTATAATGAACATTAAATATATACTAGTTTTTTTTTTGTTTTTATGAGAAAAAAATAAAATACACGTAAGTAATTATTCTTTTTTTCAATAATTGAGGTATCTTGATAACTAATTACGTACACAAGAACTACTAAAAAAGAAATAAGAAGTAAACATGAAGCAGAAATCTTCAAATTTTTCAAAAAAATAAAACATGCGTAAATAAAAAACAAAGAGGGTACAACAAAAAATACAATTATGTCTGTAGTTAGTAAATGTGTCAAAAAAATTAAGAAGAATTTTGCTTTAAACACATCTGAACGGGGCACATACTTGTGTAAAAAATATTATTTTTCCAAATATACTTCCATCTTTAAAATTCTGATCCTGGATCTTATTAATAGTTGCGGCGGTAAATATGATTTTCAAATAGAACTACATTTCTCGAATTCTAATAGTAAACCTTTCAGTTAGTACACGCCTTCTTCTTTCGCTATTTCTCTAAAAAAAAAAAAAAAAAAAAAAAAAATTACTCGTAACAATATTCATATATTAAGATTATGCATTAATAGGACCGCCGTAAGTTACCTTAACTTCAGCTTGTGTTTTTTTGAGGCAATGAGAAACTGCGGGTTCAGTGCCATTACAAAATCCATTGGTAAATAGTCTGTAGTTCACTTCTGCTTAAGGTGACTTTTTTTTTATTTTCCCGATACTAGTAAACCTTCTGGGAAATTTTATTGCTACATGTTATAGGTTTCACTTGTACTTGCAAGGCATATCCCAATAATTGAATTTTTGAAATATTTTAAATTAGCAAAAATTAAAAAAAAAACATTTGAAAAATAAACATCAAAAATGCCAAATTTCTAAGTCAAATCTTAAGAGCTGGAAACGTAAATCTAGCTGTTTCCATTTATCGCTAAATTCGCTCTCCCGTAATAACTGAACAGAAACGAAAATATATTATTCCTTCTCTCAGTTTCAAGCTACTTGTGTGAAAAATTTCATGAGATACCACACAATCTAGCAAAAGGAAATAAAGGTAGATAAGCAAGTACGCTATCACATTTGTAATATTGATATTATTAATATTAAATTTAATACAATATCTTCCAATGGTGAAATTTACTTTTGCTTAGTTACTTAAAAAATACTTTTTTTAATTAAAAATATTTAAGGAATAAAACTCCTTTAACATGCATCTATGTAAATGTGCGTTTCTTTCAACTTCATATACATTCGTAAGTTACTACGAATTAAATATATAAATTCTGAAAGATTTTAAGTAATAAAGTAAATTCATGTATTATGAATGTTGCTGTAATTATTATCGTATTATATTTTTTAAACGTTTTGAATAATCTTTGTTTGCGTATGTGCGTGTATGTGTGTTTAATAATAATAAAAATAATGTTGGTATTCCACCAAAACGTTTCTATAATATAGATCAATCGTGATGAAATTTTTATTGTAATCCGTTTTTAGAGCATTAATAAACATTATTCGTCTAAGTTTATATTTAATAATTAATCCATCGAAAGTTACTGATTTATTATAATTAATTGTATTTTACAGACAAACGATCCGTTGAGAAACGACATAAACGAAATAAAAGATTGGCTGGAGGCTGTCGAAGAAAATTTGAACTCGCCGATATTCTTTAAAACGTACCAGGAAGATGAATTAACTTTAAAGTTGAACAGTTACAATGTAAGCTACCTTATCTGTTTATATTGCTATCGCAATATCTGTAATTACTTGTAAAACATTAGTATAGAAACACGCTTGCATTTAAAATCAGGAAACTGTCAAGGAGATAAACGAAAAGGAGCCCGAGATTACGGAACTTTTAAGCAGAACAGAACGATTTTTAACAAAATGCGATGAATTCCGGCACATATTTGATACAGATTATATTGCAATTTCATCGGACTTCCTTGAAAAAAGGTAGCTTTTTCTAAAACTTTGTACTGACATTTGTAAAAGTTTGTTATATGTGGTGTTTATTTATCATCATAAATAATAGCTCCTATTTGAAAATAAAGTATTGTTAAATCAACATATCACAAAAAGAAATGTAAAATGTACAAAAAAAATGTAAACCTATCTTCATTTCACTTTAAAATTATTTGTGTTTATATATACACACATATATATATATATATATATGTGTGTGTGTATTGAATGTTAAATTTATACACACCTTCTTCTTTAATGAAATTAATAAACATTATAAAACCTAGTAACAGATGATTTTTGAGATGTGTAAAAAATATTTAAGAACTTTTTCGAGAATATACCATTGTCAGATAAAAAATGTAAAAGTTAACTTTTATAAATGTATATACATATACATACATCTCGTTCGTTAAGTAGCTAAAATATAAAGTTATAAACACACGATAACAAACACTGAATGAACATAAATGAATGAATATTCTAGAAACATTTTCAGCAATTTCCTACCTTCGGCTAAAAGCAAAAAGAAAATATATTTATAAAGAATTGACTATTATGAAAAGGGGCCTGGATGCGAAAATACGATTTTTGAGTTAGACACGGATTCTGATACTTGAAAATGTGTAGAATAAGATGTAATATGTAGTTTTTTCGTATAGCTTTATTTTATGTTTTAAAACGTACAAAACTGACCGAAGAAAATTGGAAAAAAGTGGAAAAACGTTAAAAATTTTTAAAAACCGTAAAACATTTTTTTCCCGGTTGTTAGTTGTTTTTTTTTTTGGCATTTTTTAATGCTTTTTCATTTGCTCCGAGTATTATTTGAACATTGACTTTTTTTTTTCGGAACTTCGGGTTTTTTCTTCGTTGCAGCTTCGGGGTTTTTTTTTTTTTTTTTTTTAACTTTAGTTTCAATTTCTTCTTTCTTTCTCGTGTCAACTTTGCTGCAGGCTCCCCTACAATTCGCTATATTCGACTGTTTTTTCGGCTTAGATTGGTCAGGTTTAGGAGCTACAGAATTGCGTTTTTTTTTTTGAATCGGTACATAAAGGAGCAACATTCTCTTACAGGTACCACTTCCTTTCTAATGACAAACTACTAGACGAGATCAGGGGGGTTAAATCGTTTGCTGGTGCTACGTTTCGCTGTACATGTAGCTGAAATTTTTCTTCTCGAGTCGATCAATTTTTTGCAGGTGATTTTATTTTTTTTAAACTGGAAGTGGCGATACTTTGTAATGCCTATTATGAAAACAATGTTGAATTAATAATGCGATAAAATTGAAGTTTGAGAGATGAAAATACGGAATCACGAAATGTACTTGTGATAATTGTTGATAAAAATCTTGATATTTTGTGTCCCACATTCTCCATTCGGTTTTGAAGATGAAAAATTTCTGAAAATGTTTCTAAAATATCTATTTTTGGTTATTTAGTATTTGTTATTATGTTTGTAATTTTATTTTATCGTACTAACTATTTAACAAACGGAAAGTGTGTATTTACTACATGCAAACATTATAAAAGTTCACTTTTAACATTTTTTACTTGATAATGGCATATCTCCGAAAATGTTCTTGAAGGATTACTTTTTTTAAAAAAAATGTTTATTATTGGGATACATTGACAAGAAAAGAATCTCGAGAATTAAATAGGAAGGAAAGTGAAATCAGATCTTTACTCAATCAGAGGTAGTAGACCGAAAGTTTTCAAGGGCCGGTATGACAGAAGCAGAAGAAAAAAAGCAAATGAAAGCGCTATAGGAAATAGGGAAATCCACTAGTAAAAGTGAAGAGTAAAAAAAGAAACTTTGAGCAACGATAAAAGAACATTCAAATAAAATAAAAATAGAAAGGGCGGAAAAGCGACCAGGCAAGCAGACTCTGTTCAAAGCGTAAGCGACAGATTGCAGAGAATTGAACGCCGCAAAGAAGGAATGTTGGAAAACTAAGGGTGAGGCAAAAGATCCGGTTGAATAGGCAAATAAAAGGAGTCAGGGTTTGAAAATGAAAAGGAATAAAAATTAATTTAAAATGTGTGTCTTCTGATATATATTAGATAATGAAACAGTTTTAAATCGAAATTTATCATCTCGTCTTATTTTGAACATATATTTCTAATATTTTGTTTTTTAGGACAGATAAATTCATTCGCAATAATTAATTGTTATTTAACTTAAGGTATTTAACATGACTATGTTGCAAAAAAAACACGGTATGAAAAAGCCGTTAATTAACTTTCAGCTCACAATTATTTGTTCCATTTGTAATTTATTTGCCGCTTCAAACGTGGAAATCACTTGTAAATTCTTATCCACATGTTTTGCTGTTATTTTTATGTTTTTCAAATGGTTTGTTCGTAGGTGGAGAATGCTAGCGAAACATTGCGAAGAGAAAAAAAATTTATTATTCTCAACGTGGAAAAGTATACAAGAAGTTATTAATTTATGCGAACAAGAGGACATTTGGTTAAACGAAGTTCAGTCGAAATTGGACGATTTATATAATAAATTCAGAACTACCGATCATCAGAATATCTTTGTTCTGATTGAAAACATTTCCGTAAGTAATTTTACGTGGTGGCTGTTAGTAATTTTGCATGTGACGCTATCACACTCTTTGATTGTAGCTGTATATTAGTTAAACTTTTTTTTATTATGATTTGTACAAAACGATATTGATAAAAACTGGTTGATATATTAACCGTTAAATCAGACTATACTATAAATTATTACGTTAAGTTTACATTATATAGCTGATCGATATGGCAATATTTTACCAATTTATTATAGTCGCTTTGTTCATTATTATGTTACACGGCTTGTTGCAAATAAGCTTCTTTTACACATTATAGTTCGTTGATTAGTGTTTGAAAACAGTCCCATAAGTAAATATTTGTCCATTTGTCGCCTTAAAAATCGAACGATTATTTTTATCTATATGACGAAATCACGCGAAATACCGAGGGGAAAAAATTGAAAAAAAAAAAATGGGGGTAAAATACAGTAAAAATTAATTAGTCGGTTTTATTTCATTGATAAATAAACGTCTAACGATGAAATAAAAGCGATTGGTACAAGTAAAGTGAAGGAAAAAATTATAATTTCATAAAATAAGAATTTATTTAGAAGTTGTGAATTTATTAACAGTAATTTTTTCCTATACGGAATTTCAGTAAACAAAAATAATGAATAACGGGGAGACAGTTTTAAAATATAGGTAAAAACGTTCTATTACTTAAATTAAAATTAAAAAAAAAGTTTGCATTTTTTTGCAAAGACTGGGTAATGTAATTGGGTGGAAAAAAGTTGTTAAATAGAACTTCAAGGACGTTTTAATGTATAAAAATTAACCTATTCCCTGCATTAATCGAAGAATTTGTTGAAAAGAGAATTTGGTAATTTAGTCCTTAAAATGAAAATTTGGCTTAAGTTAATTTATGAGCAGTTAACGTTGATCTGTTAAAAGGGAAAAAACAGATTAATTAAACTATAATACGCGATGGTCATTTGATGTTTTCCTTATGTGTATTTGTATATGTTTGTGTATACATATATATATATATATATATATATATTGCACAGGTTTTAATAAAGTCAATAGAAAATCATTCAACCGAATTCAAGCTGATAGAACGATCGTATTCAGGACTGATATCGAAAAACTGTGTAGAAAATTTAGATTTCGTTCGAAATACGTTAGATCGATATTTCTTTTTGCACGGCCAAGCTGAAGCTTTACTTGGAAAGCTAATCTGTTTGAATAATGATTGGAAGACCTTTACCGAAGCACATGGTAAACTCATTTTCGGATTAACTCAATGCGATTCCAAATTAACTGATTTACAATATGTCGATTTTGATAACGACGACAAACGAGACTATGAAAAAGTATCAGTTAAATTGCAGGTAGGCAAAGTTCACCTGTATTTATATAATGGATGCGTACTGTTAAGTTGAAAATTTTATCATATTAATAAATGTAATTTAAAAAAAAAAAAAAAAAATGAAACATAATCCAATTCTGCTCGATAAGTCATGTTCATAAAAATAAAATCTAGGTCCATTTTTGGTTATAAATCAATTAAAAAGCTTAGTCTGTCTTTGATATCCGTTTCAACTCGATTTGCTTACTTACGATCAACATATTAATCTTCTGTTTCACATTTTCACAAGTCATATCAAATTTACTTATCTTGTTTCATTGCTACTGTTCCTTACGGATGTTGGCTGACTCTCTCGCTCCTTTACGATTTTACCTTTTTTCTCATATTTTCCTCTTGTTCTTATTCAATTCGTGAAAAACAATTCAGTGTAATTACCCGTGTTGATTAATTTGTTAAAAGATAATAGGAATTACAAACGCAATAACATGCGATGAATAAACATAAATGAATATTCCAGAAACATTTTTAAGAATATACCTTCTTCAGTTACAAAAGGAAAAAGAAAAACATGTCAGAAACTGAAGGAAACCTAATTCACCTATCTTCAACTCGAAAAGAAAACCAAAGCAATATTAGTAAAAAGTAAAATACGTAATCTGAATCTAAAGTAGGCCTAAATCACTTTCTAGTTAAAGATGGCATATTTCAGAAAACGTTTCTAGAATTTTCGTTATTTTTTATACCAGTTTATTATTGTTAAGTAAGAAACAGAAATCGATTTGTCGGAAATTAAAAATTTTTGAATAGATTTCAGAAAAGTTTTAAAAAATTCATGCTTCGCAGAGCATTTATTCAGTCATAATACAACTGTGAAATGAAGAAATGTGTGTTAAACTGCGTTATAACATATATATATATATATATACATGTTAACCATAACGGCATGTGCAATTTCTCGTGCTACCGTTTGTAAGGCGATCATGTTTAGATTGCAATTTTAGCATTAAAATTTAAACCGGAGCTTTTAGTATACCATGAAAATATTCCATTGTAGAATTATCTTTAGTCTATTGATTCCTGGACAAAATTTGGTGACATTCGTTACTGCTGTTGTCGAATATGCCTTTTTTTAATATCCCCGGTCAGGCTGCGTTCATATTTTAGATGCATACATTAACAAAACTTACAATTCTGTCTAAAACATCAATTCTGCTTTACATTATTTTTGTTGCATAAAATTTATTTGTCATTAAATTTCCTTTCCTATTTTTTGTTTACTGGTAATATGTTCTACGGAAACTCGCTTGATTAACACTAAATATGTGTTTATTATTTTTGTAGGATTTAGAAGAAGAAGTTAATTCTTATTTGAACACAGTGTTAGAAACTGATTCATTAGGCGAAAATTTAACAAAAAGTGGTGAACGACCGGATACACCGCTAATACTGGAAATGATGCAAGAATATCGAGATCTTCTTATGAACCTTAATCGTTCAATTAGTCGGTTTAAAGAACAAACTATTTTAGCTACAAAAATGGTAATGGCTACATTAATATTCATTAATTTTCTCTTTTCAATACTTTTTGTTATTGCACTTCAACTTGTATAATATATAAAACAAATTAAGAAGGATTCCAACAGATAAATATTTTTCTTTTTTCTTTTACTATCGATCGCAGTCTGATTAGCGATCTCGGCTAACATATGTTTTATCAGTAATTTTAAAAATTTAGTTTCACCATTGTTTTATGTAATTTTTTTTTTTTTTTTAATTTATCTCCTTTTCACTTATTCAAAATGCCCGACGCCACCGAAACTATTTCATTCATTACATCACGCAAATGTTTGGACGAAACTAAAAAGAAAAAACTAATTGTATGACGCTGCGTATTAATATGTAAACAGTATCGAAAATATCGTTTACATAAGTTTACTTACAAATTAAAAACGCATTCTAAAATTCAATTTAGTAATAATATACAATTTTACGTCACTTCGCAGCTTATAAATGAACAAGTTCAAGTGGAAACATTGAGATTCGAAACAGATAGTGCTGTACAGGTTGATACTTTACCGTCAGAAATACAGAGAAAAGATGCATTTTCTTACGAACTACAAACTGCAATACGAGAAACTCGTGACAATATAGAGAAACTAGATGATGCAATTTCCATCGACGATTTGAACGAACTGGTAATTTGCGTATAATTTTTTTATTATAAAATTTAGTGTCCAAATTTTTATATTTATTAAAGCGGTAATTTGAATGAAGAAATTAACGAATTCTGCTTATTACTATTTATTAATATTTTTTCCTAGCCGAAATTAATCGCTTCCTGCCAATCTTCAGTTGATCTCATAAAACATTTAAGTGCCATTTTGATTACTCAGTATCGAGTACAACCATCAGAATTCACCGTTCAAGAAGTGAACGCTTTGGAAATGAAATTCGAAGATTTATTATCCAAAATTAATTCGAAAAAAGAACAAAGAATTCAACGAAGCGTGTAAGTATTTTTATTTTATCGTAAATAAAATCTTGGTATATTCATGTATAGCTAATATTAAATTTTTAAGCATTTCGTGAAATAATTTCTGCCACTCGTTAAACTTTAATTACCTCTGGCCATGTAGCTGAATTACTTTATTTTTCCCTATGTGCAAAATAGATTTGTATTAATTGCACAGGAAAAGTGCATATAATAAAACTCTTTTTTATAAATAATCATGTAATTTATTCGAAAAATAAATTTATTCATCGACCATAAAACCGTTGAATAAATAGGAATTTGTTTTTGAACATGCAGCTATTTTAAGATTTACCTTATATATTTATTTTTTATACAATGAGATACTTGCAATTCGTTTATTTAAAATCTGTTTTTTATCTTATTATTATTATTATTGAACATCATTCAAACCATTCGGTGTAATTTATTTTTTCGTCCCGAAATGTTTCAGAGAACACGGAAGTATTACATGCCCGTTATGCTCAGAAAAAAATTGGGCACAACTTGAAAACGACATGTGGAGATTAGAACAATGGCTGCAATCTGCTCATGGAACTTTGCAGTCTAATCCAATTTATCCGCCAAATCGCATTGAAGAATTGGAAAACATCATACAAGACCATAAAGTAATAGTTTATCATTATTAACCGATTTCATATTTATATAACTAAACTTCGAAATATGTTTATTAAACTAGTCCTCGTTTTTCAGAACTAAATATTTAGATTATACTGTATTTATAAAAACTATTACGTAATTTAGTTCTTAACAATTCAACTATTTGCTAAATTATTGTAAATAGCATTTATAATTTTCCTCTAATTAATGGAAATCTGACGATTATTCGCGTTAAAATGAAAATGATACTTGTAATGAACTAGTGGTATTCATCATCGTTGTCCGTAAACAATTGTACTTATTTATTTGTAAACGGCATACATTTTATATTTATCTATATATATACATATATATACACGTATGTATGTATGCATGCATATATCAAATATTTCCGTAGTTCCGCTATTCGGAATAGTCTATACCAGGGGTTCCCAAAGTGTGCGCCGTATGGCGATTCTTTATACCTCTTAAATGGTTTCTATTTTAATTTAGTATTTTTATAAATAAATAAAAAATTTAACCTTATATTGTCGATGTTTTAATTTTTGTGCCTATCTACCTAACTAGTACCATTGTACCTATTTCTTTTAACTGTACCTGTATATTTCGACTAGCTAGCTAGGTTAGGGCGCCGAGACAAAATATTAAACTTGCGAGTGCGCCGCAGACTGAAAAAGATTGGGCACTCCTGGTCTATACAAAACTATTATTGATATCAACCTATAAATATATATTTTAAATTTGCGTTTTAGGAATTGACGCTATACCTCGATAGTCATCGGGATATAATACGTAGTTTAAACATAGTCGGAAATCATTTAGCAGAACATTCGTCAAACGAACAGGAAGCTCGCAAGCTCCAAGACAAACTGCAAGAAGTAAATAGCAAATGGGAAGATGTTTGCACCATGTCCAGGATATGGCAGGAAAAACTTCAAAGTTCATTAATGAACGTAAGCTCCAAAATAATCAACTGTTATCGCTTATGAAAATTCTCGGAAATAAAGCAATATAATAATGTTTCGACTATAGATAGAACAAATTTGAAAACGAAAATTTGTTACGCGCGCTTACTATTTCTGAAAACAATTTTTCACTAGTTGAATTAGTTAGCCAGCTGTCTTGAATCCGGTGTATAATTGAAAACATTTTTAACTTGGCTTGTCTTTTCTCTTTAATGTTCTATTTTACCTTCTATGTTATCGTAACGGTTTGTACACTTCGTTCTTTTTCGGTTCTTTTACATTTTCGTGAATCTAACATCGTTCTCAAGAGATCGCTGTTTTCAATGTACATTTACAGTTCTGATCCTTTCGGTTGTTCGATTGTGTCTTTTATAACAGTTGCGTTCTTTTTTTTTTCCACATATACATTTATTTTACCTAAATTTGTTCGTTATTTAGTACAGATTTTTCTCGATATCTTTAACGATTCGTTATTTTTCTAAACCATCTTCTCAGACTGCACATAATTGTTCTCTTGCTCTTCGGTATTTACATGAACACGTGTAAATTGTATTTTTTCTGTTTGGTAAAATGCATATGGGAAAAAACATTTTTCCATAACTGTGTGTTAATAGCATTATTCACGGTTCGTTAAATGCCCTTTTACGATTCACTGTGCGCTTATCTTTTTTCTGGTACCTTTTTAACAAAAGTACAAACCTGTTGAAGATGTGTTGTGATGCATTCGGTTTAACTAACATTCGTGTTTGGTATAATAACTAAATTTTTTTTATGAAAATGAACGTAATAAAGATGTCTTGATTATTTCATTTACACTGTTTATATAAAGGTTATTATAGAACACAAAAAATAGCATTTATATCACGATAAGGAAATCCCCTCTATAAAAGGCACGTTTGTTTTTTTAACCGACTTCAAAAAAGCAGGATATATTCAATTTGACTGTACTTCTTTTCTTTTTTTTTTGTCTCAGAACTTTCTTCTAGGTGAACCGATTTTGATGACTTCTTTTATTTAAAAGGTGGTGATTCTAGTGTGGTCCCATTTAAATTTGATCAAGATCTGATCGGTAGTTTTTGAGTTATCCTTAATAATGCGGAAGATTGAAGCTTTTTGTATGCTTTTCATTCATGATTGGTTTCACCATCGGGTTAAATTTATTGACTTAAAATACTATAAATTTGCCAAATTACCGTGGAAATGCAGTTCAAAATAAAGAAATCGATTTCTTTAAGTATAAAGTGTGGAGAATAATGTGAAAAAAAATTGATTTTTAACAAGAAAAATATTCAAGTATAACGCTAAAAATTGTAAAATAAAATGCTTTTTTACAAAAAATAAATACCGATACTTGAAGATTAATTATAAAAATTTAAAAATGCACTAAAAAGTAAAAAATAATTACTCCCGATAAAAAATATATATCAGAGTGATATACCCTTAAAGGTGATATCGTAATTCTTATACAACATTAATACTTATTAGAGTTGGCATCAAATTCATATTAAAATAATAATTAAAAACTGCATCAAATGTTCATTAAATGTTTCCTAGATATTGTAACATGAATTTGATGCCAACTCCAAAAAGTTAATGTTGTATAAGAATTATGATATCACCTTAAGTTATATCACTCTGATATATATTTTTTATCGGGAATAATTATTTTTTACTTTTTAGTGTATTTTTAAATTTTTATAATAAACCTTGAAGTCGGTATTTATTTTTTGTAAAAAAACATTTTTTGTGTTTTATGGTCCAATCATTTGATCATTTTGAAAAGTCGATATACAAACGATGCGAACGAGGGATAAAAACAATCGAATTGAAACTATAGTATAATAAAATCACTTAGTGTACTAACGGGTGATTTTTTAAGAGTTAAGTTTTTCAGGCTGGCAGCACTGGTTGGTATTGGCGTCCAAACGTCATCTGTCAAAGTGAAAAGTTTTCAGTATACTCTCTGCCATTTCATCATGGAAAGACTTACAAACGAGCAACGATTGCAAATTGTTGAAATTTATTATCAAAATTCGTGCTCTGTGAAAAATGTGCATCGTTCGTTACGACCATATTATGGTCGTCATAATCGACCTGGTGAATCAACAATTCGTGCTGTTATCACCAAATTTCGCACCAAATTTACTTTGTTGGACATTAATCCGTCGACTCGCATGCGTACAGTGCGTACCGAAGAGAATATTGCAGTCGTAGCATCCAGTGTTAATGGGGATCGTGAAATCAGGTCGATTATGACGACCATAATATGGTCGATACAAACGATGCACATTTTTCACAGAGCACTGGTTTTTGATAATAAATTTCAACAATTTGCGATCGTTGCTCATTTGTAAGTCTTTCCATGATGAAATGGCAGAGTATACTGAAAACTTTTCACTTTGACAGATGACGTTTGGACGCCAATACCAACCAGTGCTGCCAACCTGAAAAACTTAACTCTTAAAAAATCACCCGTTATTTATAGATGCGATAAATTTTGGTTCTTCTCAAACAGCAACACCGAATTCTTTATGAATATTGTGCTAGCCGTCATAAATATATAATTTACTCAAGACTGTCGGTTAGAGAGTCTAGAGAACGTTAGTTTACCGATCACCAAGTCATAAAAAAAAAAAAAAAAAAAAATTGTTTATACCAAATTCATTGGACAAATGTTTCTTCTTGTAAAATGACTCACCGCTGCTATAGCCAACAATATGTAAAACAAAACAACACAAATAGTTAATAAAAGTTACATTAAACTGGCTGATATAACATCATAAAAAAACAAAAAAAAAAAAAAAAAACATATTCTTCAACATTTAGGATGCAAACGGGGCAGAAATTTGAAGCCTTTTCCAAATGCGTGCATCAACCGTATTTCTCCGAACTATAATTAAAAATTTTGTCTGACGCCGAAAAAATGGAAGATCACATCAGGCCACAGCAACAGTAGTTTCATTTAAAAAAGCGAAATCACATTTCGAAGAAATCGCAGCCATCATTACCACCATCAAATAATCTTTTAATAATTTGTTTGGTTTTACAAATATGACAATGTGTACGTATACGAATGTGCTCACAATTAATTTATTCTTGCACGCTTTTCGTCTCTTTTTCATTCCACAATTTATTTTTTTATTTATATTGAAATTTCTTTTTCACTTGCTGTTCGCCGAATAGACTTCGTCTCTTGCTCGAAGCAGTACATTAACATATTTTATTATATCATCTGCTTAGCGTTTTTCCCTATTTATTTTCTTTTTTAGAACACTTTTTTTTTCTATTTTATCGAATTATGTTTTCGAAGTACTTTCCGTTCTTTAATGGTCTTTGTATACCGGACTTATTCGATATTAATGTATTACGTGCTTAGATGATTCACAAGATTCTCACAGTTTGCATCTCCAAATTCTCATATTTCTCTATATGTTGTCCAAATAATCGGGCATTGTGCCAATTTTATTTTAGTGTCAATAGTTCTGGAAATATCTTGTCACATATAATTTAGTATTGTCGTTACACTTTGACATGACTAAATTCTTTCAATTTCATCCTTCGAACCGTCTTTATTTTCCATTAGTAATCCTAAATGTACATAGCCTTTTAACGTTTCTGTACCATTTTTACATTTAATCGGGTTGCAACGATCTTGTCGCTTTTTACTGTGTTTTCTATTACAAAATTGTTTATTCCTTTTCAGTATCGGCAACTGGATATAAACTACGATTTTGTTGCTCACACAGTGCACTTAATTTCATACTCCGTATTAAAGTGATTTGTTTACTTATAAAATGCGGTTCTGCTATTTTTCATATTGCGGTATTTCCTATTCTTTCCTTCTCCACTTGCATAAAACAGAAACAGAAGTTTCATAATGATGCTACGCGGCAGAAACAAAAGTAACTCTGTAATTAGCTTATTTTATCAAAGAGGAGTGGAAATAGTAAATGTGAAATTAAAATATACATTAAAGTTTCAAGCCTGTACACGCCTAGCACATATACGTTTATTAATAATTCAGAATTAAGTACAGGAGGCTACTTCACGTAAAATAAAAACGCTGAAATTTTGGCATGTTCATACACAGAAAGTGCCCCATTTTTTTCGTGTGCGGAAATAGAAAATATATGTAATACCAATTATTAAGCTATTTAATATTTTTACGTTGGAAGGGGAATAATTTATTTCTCATTCTTTTTTGTTGTAGTTATATTGTAGCTGTTTACTGCATTCTAATGTAGATTATTTGAAAACTCATTTTAATGATTTAATTTTCATGGAATTAATTGGATTAAAAAAAAAAATGAAAAATATATATAGTAGAACTATTATAATTATATTTGATTAATATGGTATTGCTACATTATTGTCTTCATTTCGTGAATTAGAATAAAGAATTTCACTCGAAAATCGCGCAACTAATAAAGTGGCTGGAAAAAATGGAAAATTCCATACGCAAATATGAACCGGTCGATGTTGCAGAGGAAAAAACTGTATTAACAGAAAAATTCAAGAAATTTAAAGTATGTCTTTAATCGGTTACTTATAATTATTTGTATCGCCCTCAAAACGCGAAGGCTATATGTTCGTAGTGTGTGATTTTTTTTTTGTGTTTGTTCACGCGTAACTTCTGATTTTTTTTAATGATTCTCTGTTTAATCGAAAAGTGATCAGCAGTGGTTCCACGCAAATACCGATTAACATCAGAGTAACAAGACTAAGTAATCATTAGATAACGTCAAAAAAGGGACCCTTTAGAGAAATTTTTAATGTAAGAAAATGCGATTAACTTAAAAAATATCGGTATTTTTTATCATAGAAATGTAAATGGGAAAGAAGTTTTAATATAATGAGACAAAAATCGGTTATAAAATTTTTAAAAAATTCACAGCCCGCCTATAGCAGCTAAGTAATTGATATTTTTCTTTAATCGATGTTTTTTGGTCATTAGAATACAAGGAAATTACGGTCCCCTCAAAATTTTAAAATTAAAGAGGAAATTTTAATTACAATGGAAATCTACATTCGCATAAAAAGAAAAAAAAATGAAACTCCTACAACTCTATAAGCTCACCAACGGAAGAAATATTACGTCTTAAAATTAGTTCGTATAACTTTTGACCATCGGAAATAACTCCAAAAATATCACATCCTTTATTGATTTGAAAATGTACCGGTTAATGGTGGTCCTTTGGTAAATACTGATGAGTACCAACTGATAGTTATTAAAATAAACGTTAAAAAAACGGAGAAATACTTACTTTTTTAAATCTTCATTAGGATATAAAAAAATTGTGGATCTCCAAAATTATAAAATAAAAATAAAGTACTTTAAAGAATTTGATAACGAATCTGAAATTGCCATAGCGCTGTTACAAGTTGATCACTGACGACAATATTACGTTTGAACGTTCTTGAACCAATGCGCAGCTTTATAAAGCACGGAAGATAGTAACATTTTTGGTTAGATTATCCGTATCATCATTCAAAAATATTTACACTAAAAATTATGAAATAAAATTATTTCAACTGACTTCAAGATTTCCTTTAAAAATTTTACAAAAATACACTAATTTAATTTATTAAAATAAATTATTTCATACTTATTTTCTTTGTTATCGCGAGGTATTTATTTATTTTATATTTATAAGTATTAACAAACAGGTATGGATTTAGTTACATTTAAACAATCAGTATATTGTAATTTAAGGATTAAGTAAAAGTTAAAATCTAAAAAACTCTGACTAGGATCATGAATGAATGTGTTCAGTATTAGTCAGTGTGGGATAATTTAACTTTTATTTGATGTCTAAATCACAATATGATTCACAGGAATATACGAGTATATAATTTACGCGCGCTTGAAATTAATGTTTCAAATTGGCAACATTGCAAAGGAAAGGGTTAAACAATTTGGGCATAATATTATTGGTGTTTTCTTATAATTCTAAGTGTCATTTTTATTTTTCGCCGTAGAATTTATGTGAAGAATTAAAAAAAGTGGAACCGCGCGTTGCTTCTTTGCAAGCGGCCAATCAAGTATTCGCGTTAAATCAGGCCGATGATGAGGACAGCACACTTGCCCGGCTCAATGATTTGCGCTTGCATTTGCAATCACTGATAAGATTAACTTGGCATTATACGATAAAGCTGGGTTCGATTCTCGGTCACGATCCGATGGAATTGACGACCAGTATTATTTCATCCAGCGACAGTATACCTCACTTAGTGTCTTCTGAGGTTAGTAATAGCTGTAATAGTATTAATCGGTTTATATTAACAACGACGGAAGCGGATATGGCGGAATTAATATTTAATCTAATTTCATACTTTTTTGTTTGCTTTTTTATATTTACGGTACTTCAGGAAACGTTGACTGACGGGCACAGAGTAAAATTCTATTTAAAATAATGAGGGTTTCTAGTCGATCTGAATCTTTTGTCTGTCTATAATGTAGGCAGCAAATCAAATTTGATGAACCCATTGACTAGTCTTTGATCTGATGTAGCCCGAAATTCTTCCGGCTCTTTACTTATAAACATTTGATTTATTATTCGTAGTGCCCATTCTTGTACACTTATGTAACTTGATAAAATTAATATACTTATTAAAATAGAAATTTACTCGATAACATTTAATAAAAATTCCGACATATTTCGGAGAACGTAGTTAATGAATAAATTTCTTTTTTATGTATATATTACTTTGTTTCATCCAATTACTATATATATATATATATATATATATATATATATATATATATATATATATATATATATATATATATAGATATATAAACACATATCTATTGTAACATGCAGTTTATTATGTTACAGTTAATCAAGCACCCATCTCGTCTTAGAATGCTGGTAAAAAGAAATCTTAATTGCTTAATACATGTTGATTGAACACTGCAATTATTTAAAACCCTGCTACAAAATGAAGTTTTGCTTAATAAGTACCCCTACTTTTGTGACCATTAATCTAATTTTTTTTTTTTTTTTTTTTTGCTAAACTTATTTGCATTGATAATCTTTTTACCTCCCATACACCCACGTGATTTTATATTCACCAAAAATTTTCAGGAGAAGAATGTAGATCGATATATGATCATCTTGTTAAATGGCTCCCATTCACGTTAGCCCTTTCTGTTCCCTTCCTTTTTTTTTTACCTGCACACTACTGATAAAAAATTTAGTATACCGCAGTCAATAGAAGGTAATTTTTTGTATAAAACTACATTCTGCCAATACTGATATAAAATGTACCGCGAGAGAACTTTTGTATACAACGAACCGACTTTTGAAATCTATGCATTTGCGATCGGATACAACTCCATGAAGTAAAAAAACTGTGATTTGATTTTGTTTTATCGAAAAATTGTTACAGCTCATTATCATTATCAACATTTTATTATTTTTACGTGAAGAATTTTTTTCGCTATACGATGTCGAAGTGTGAAAAAAATCGCTTTTGACCACAAGGGCATTTCTTACGTGATGTGTATACGTCTTAAAGCAACTTGATACTTCGACGGTTCTGTGTCGACTTAGTGTTCCTATAGAATAAATTATTAACAATAACATACGCTGATCACGAAAAAAAAAAAAAAAAACAAAATTTACAAAACATATTCTTCCGACTCATCTGGTACGGAATATAGACATTTAACACGGAGTAAATATTGCTTTTTCCTGGAAATATATTATTATGTGTAAACATCAATTGTTCGTTCATTTGAATTGTTTTGTGATTGTAAGTGACTAATAAGTATTCATTTCGATAATGAGTGATGTACTTCTACAGATTTTCTTTAAAATTATTTGCAGGTCCTATAAATATTTTTACTTTCTACGAATTTTATCTGTTATCAATTATGTATTTAAAACGGTTGGAAAATGGACTTTTATTATTGAATAACAAAACAAATACCGTAAATTTCGTTCCATAATTTACTTCTGTTTACTTTTTTAGCATTATTTTAAATATAAAATCGTACAGCGAACACCCTCAAATACCCCACGGTGTATTTTTCAACAAGTTTATGTAATTTCACGGTGTGTATAAATTTAATGCAATAATATTCTCGAACAAAAAATAATTGTAATACAATAATCGTAGAGTTAATGGGATAATGTAAAGAGTATTAAATAAATAAATCCTTGCTTTTGTTGATTATATAAAAACGTCATTATAATCTTATCGTGTTAAAAAATAGACAGTTTCCGAAAATTAATTAGATATCTTGATAAAAGATTTACAATACTTCGGCCAGGACAAATAAAAACAAATATGTGTATGTTGCCCACTTTTTCCAATTTTATTCGGTACAATGCTAGAAGGGATTTATAAAGCTAGTTTGAGAAAATGAAGGATTACAAATAAACGAAATAATACTAAATTAAGATTTACAGTTGCCTGAATATCAATAACGAAAATATTAAATGAACCAAAAATATTGATTAATGAACTAAATGAAACAAGAAAAAAAGCTGTTAAAAAGGTCAATAAAAAAAAAAAAAAAATAGTTAACCACTGAAAATTCACTAAAAATCACAACAATGGGTGGAGTTAAAACTAAGAAGGTAGACAAATTATTGTTTACTAGTCAACCGGACGGAAAAGAAGGAAAATTACAAAATTACTTTGGCAGAGCAAAAATATAGTCACCAAAAATATATGGAAACTTTAAAGCAATGTATTGATAATACTTCAAATACTACCCATGCCCACAATATGTCTACTAAAACTGTCCATCAATGTGCAGATGAATAAATAAAATGAAAATAATGCGAAATATAGAAGAAGGATATATCTTAGGTATAAGAATTAAAAATGTAAAATTAGATTAGAAGTAATAATGTAATTAACACTTATAGGGTGATAAAAAGATTAAAGCGGGTGTCAAAATGGAATGAAAGATGGACCTCAGAAATAATTAACTAGTCGGTTTATAAATTACGGAAAAAGAAAAAGTATAAAGTATGGTAAAAAGTGATATGTTTAGAATTAAACGTTTAAAAAAAAAAATGTAGCGCAGAACTGATTTGAGTAGGCTAGTATTAAGGAAAGCTCCATGTCCAGTTCCACGCTAGCAATCTCTTAATCAATTTCCGGTTTTATATTTAGTCAAATTTTGTTTATATATATATATATATATATGTATATATATATAATAGTTTGTATTTTTGTAACATTGATGGATCTATGGATCCGTGACGTAATAATAATAATCAATCGTTATAATGAACTTTGCTAATGGGGCGAATACGAGAACAATCTGAGTTTTTCTCGTTCCTTCGTAAAAACTTATTGCTATTCTTATTTTTACGAATTTCTCTGTTAAGGCAAATTTTTCTTCCCTATTACAACTAACTAAAATAATAAAAATAAACCAAATATCTATGTCGTCAGTTTTCATTTTTAATAATTGTTTTTTCTTTTTTTTTGAAAGCTATGTAACCCATTTATATGTGCTTATTGTAACTTTACAGAGCGTATTACTAAAGTATTCGAATATCAAATTTAAAGTGCCGGCATCGAAACTGGCGCCAAACTCAAAGCGTTCACTAGTCTACCCAGTTTGAAATCGAATTGAATACCAGAGAAATGTAGGGAAATAAAGATAGCCAGGTGAAAGTAACTTAACCCCTACTCTTTTTTGTGTCATATTAAGCCTTGTACGCTATGAACAATCTTCACAATCATTTATCACACTCTGAAAGAGTATATAATGCATACTCGCTTTACTTTTACAATTTTATGAAGGATCCGTTTTAAATTGTTTTTTGTATTTATAGTGTTTTAATACGTCCTGATGATACATAATTATGTGTTCCAATAAATTCGTGTTAAAAATAATTTTGATAATAAGAATTTTTATATCACGCTTGTTAGCACTTATCAATGTGTAAACTCCAGAGTAGATTATTTGTTGAAAGTTTTGCAGTCTGTTGTTTTTTTTCTTTTTCATAAGTTTTGGTTAAGTTGCATGCCTAAAAACCGCACTTTAAGAAACCTTGAAAAACTTAATCGTCGTTCGTATATTTTTTTAAAAAGCGCTCACAGCGTAAGAACAAGTTTTAAAATAACTCTTTCCCTTATTGAATTATTTTTGTATTTAAAACTGTTAGAAGCGAAACGTAATTCCTTTTTAATTTCAATATATCTGGGATACTGATCCTCGTTATTGGAGTGGGTAC
Source organism: Icerya purchasi (assembly GCA_039619475.1). Classification (NCBI taxonomy): domain Eukaryota; kingdom Metazoa; phylum Arthropoda; class Insecta; order Hemiptera; family Monophlebidae; genus Icerya; species Icerya purchasi. The sequence continues at coordinate 439,218,685 of CM077116.1, forward strand.
CTATGCGCACTTCGTTCATGAACTCCCAACAGAATTTTATCACATCTTTTCAAATAAAATTAAAATCCACTATGAATAACTATTTTTCCGCTTATTTTTTCCATCATATACTTTAAAAAAGATATATTCTATGAAATTTTTCGAAATTTATTTATTTTTGTAAATTGGTTTCATTTACTGAAAGGCTATATACTGAAATTTCATCAAAAGCACAGTAATTCTATGTCTTTTTCTTATTCAACTTACATTCAATTTTAGTATTTTTTCCTAATGTACACTTTACGGCAGTAAATTAAATTCTGTTCATAATGCATTTGTTTCATTAACGACTAACCCCGCTTTATTAAACCTATCCGCTGAAAGGAAAGATAATTTTACCGATAGGTCTTAATATGAAAAGTATTTTTATATCTTCAGTGTCTAATATAATCCGAGAAATGTGTACGAAATCAGGCCTTCCCTGCTGATAATCATTTTGTAATGCAAAATCGATTCACCTGTTCTTCCTACTAATCACGATCCATTAAATAATAAATCAACGATAGAACCTGAAACATTGTAGTATTCACTTTCTCGGTTATTATCAAATATATACGAAAGAACAAATAAAAAAAAATCAGTTTTTATGACTATATTACTAAATACTTGTATTTCTTCGACCATTATTTCAAATGTATGCTTTTTTAATTTGCACAAACCCCTACCGTTGCTCTCGCTGTTTTGCGTTAAATTGAATGTTTTACGCGCAGTTTATGTATTCAATATTCGAATTAATGTCTATATTTTACATCAGAAAATCTGGAAATAGTTAGAATGTAACAGTATTTTTAGTGAAACCTTCGTATGTATAAATTCAGTGTATGATAATACAAACAACCAATTACCGTTTTCAATCATACGTATTATCAAAGGACAGTTCTCAGAAGTAATGTTCAATTGCATACATTTTAATTAGTTGACCTTTTTTTTTATTTCTGCGTATATTGAACACAATGCAAAATACGATATACATAAAATTAAATAAAAAAAAACTTAAAAGGTTAATTTTTCGAAATGTCACGTAGTAACTAGGTAGTTCTGGACGCAACAAAATTGAATTTTAATATATAATTACCTTTCTCGTTATTTTCATTTGGAAAGTACCTTCTGTATCTGCCGGGTTAAGTTAACGACATGTTTTTTTATCCTACAGTAATTAATGGCGGGTAGTTGATTTATTTTTCAATATAAAAATCAGTTTTTAAAATTATATTACTAATTTCTTTTATTAACGAATATTAATTTAGAAAAATTAGAGACTATATTTCAAAAATAGCAAAGTGAGAAGAATCTTTAGATATACACCAATTTTTCTCTGACAATTGTATCTTTTATTTTAATTATTTTTTAACTTCAGCGGGTAAAAATTTAATTAATAAGGAACATATCTTTAAAAAACGGTAACCACGCATAACGTACAAATACATTTTGTCTCGATTTCCAGAAGAAGAAGCAAAAGTAAAATGAAACAGCCTCGATTCAATTTATTGTATCCTTTTCGAATTCAATTGTTTATGTCTTTAAAAAAAAACTGTTTTGTACGTTTAAATATTTCCCACATTTGTCAGTTTAAAAACAGTTATTTTCAACTGTACTAAACGTCACAAAAATAGTAGGCCTATAAGAGCCTCAATACAGTTCTATATCGCGTCTATTAATATGGATTCGGTTATTTAAAGGTCCCTATTCAGGGGAGCTAATTGATAACCTTCTCAGGCGGATTTCCGTTGATTTAGGTCCTAAATTCGGGACCCCGCAAAACCGGGTTCCTCGGAAATTTATGCCCTCATGATCTTTGCTGAAAACGAATATAATTCGGTCTTGAACATTGGATTTTTAATGTTTCTTCATTTAGTAAACCATGCGTCCGCTCTGCGTGTTTCTCATATATATAACGAATTAAATAAAAATTTTCAGCCACAAGAAACTTAAGAAACGAGACCCCCCCGTACGTCTCTTTATCTTATTTTTCAAACATTTTTCGCGGCAACACAATTACGCTAAAAAATCACTCTGCGACTAGAATAAAAAAATGAACTTAAAAAGCATCTTGACTGGACGCCGTGACCCGACCACACTTGTGATGACGACACACAACCTGACTTAGTGACCAGATATACGTACACCGGCAGTTAACCGGCTAATAGATCAACTCTAACACGCCAGACTGATAGTAATTAATACAAAGACACGTGTCTAGCAGACGAACGAATATTCTGGCGATTATGCACTGCCTGATTTTAGCGGGATTTTACAAATCTTCCCTCAGCTAATTCTTCTGGCAATAACGACCGATGCATACTCGCCGCAGATAGACGCTACCCTTGTGTCGCAGACCACTCACACAAAAACACTTGTACCACTCGCAGCGCTGCGCAAGCCAAAACTTCGACAAAAGCGAAGTGTATTAGCTAAGTAAGCATCATGTGTGATTTCCTCCGTAACCGCTTAATTTGAATGTACACTTTAAAAATTTTAAAATAACCTTAGAGTACAGTTACACAGTTATGTATTTTATTACTCGAAACAAATAAAGTATTCACAATTACATAAAATACATAACGTCTGGACTGAATTTGTTGTGTATTTAATTCAATGTATTATTATGTCTAAAATAGACGAAACTGGTCGGACTATTTTTTATATATATTGTGAATTTAATTTTATTTTATTATTTTATGTTTTGACGAAAATTCAATATAAATGACGTTATGTATTTTATGTAATTATGAATACTGTTTCGAGTAATAAAATACATAACTGTGTAACTGTACTCTAAGGTTATTTTAAAATTTTTAAAGTGTACATTTAAGTAAGCATCCTTGATCGCGTTCTCCGACGACAACGAACAATGCAATGATATCCAGAAACCCAAAATCAAAATGACTTTAATCAGAAAATAATTTATAACTCATCATCACTAGATAGCGCCATAAATACTGAATCCGTATCACTTTATAACAAAAAACTGCTGGTGACCTTCGCCTTGTGGCTGAGCCATTATTTTCAGTCGGTCATTAAAATCGTGATTAATCGTATCTTGTGCGAATAATATATATGATTCTATGTAACACAAAACGTGACAGCAAGACGATGATCGTATAATATTACCGTAGACGTTACATGGAAGTATGAGTGTGAACCGTGTTAGTTGGTCGGAGTACAATATAATTACTTTGTATATTTTCATAACACGTTGAAATTTAAACGTTAAAAAACAGATTAAGTAGCAAAAGAGAATACTAATTAAACTAGTTCATTTTATTCATTTTTATTGTATTCTATTTGAAAAATGTACCATACTATTTGATTTGAATAACCGATATTCTAATACTCTAATGAAATTAATTAAGAATAATTAATGAATTAACAGTACAAAACGCAATAGTAAATGACTGAAATAAAAGTTGTGAATACTATTTAGTTTTGGAACGTTTTCGGGAAATATGTTCGTTTAAAACCATCGATTCATACGTATCTTAAGTGTTTGCTACCAAGGTTTATAGTGTTTATCAATGCTTTAATTAATAACAAGTGAAGTGTAAAAAAAAAAATAATATCTACAACCATATCTTATTTTGGGTTTTTTTTTTTTTTTTTTGATAATTTTTTGAAACTCAAAAAAGTATAATGTATAAGTGCGTTGATTAGTTGCATTAGTTTTTTAAAGGAATTTTTGTAGTTTAGTACGTTATTTATTTTTGGATGCATGATTTAGAATAAATTTTCGTTATTGTAAATGTTAATTTTAGTTTTCATTGTAGATTGTAGAGTACTGTTAGTAATAATATTAATAATTCATTATCGTAAAGAAATACTTTTTACCGATAAAACAGTTTTCTACACAGTTGTTTAATATTGTTCTGTTCACTCTATTGTAACAGTTCTCGGATGAAATGTCGGTTCACAGCACCAGTCGTCCGGCTTCACCAGATACATCATCAAAGTAATTTTTCATTTTTTCAATTTTTCTAATTATTAATTTTTTTTTTAATTTCGCTTTTTACCGCTTTTTATTATTATTTCTAATACTTCGGCATGCTTGTACTAACACAATTCATAATATGCGTAAAAAGAAAAGTACTGGTAAAATAAAAACATTGTCCTTCTTTAAAGATTCTTCAAAGCATGGTGTATTAAAATTGATGTTTTCTTCATCGAACGAATTACATGCAAATGAATAATCTGTTCCCGGGAAATTTAAAAATATACCGCGAAATTCGTCCGTTGATTCAAATTTTTAATGAAACATAATTTTTAAGTATAAAAGCATCTAAAATTTTACTAAATTTTTGCTTAATAAGTCACATAACTGAAATTTATTGAACATCAAAAATCGCTACGTGATTTTTATATGTATATATGAAGTATGCGATGATTTTTTATAATTCTTTGTTAGTTGGCACTGTATCGAAAAATATGAAATATTTTTCAGAAATCAATCGTCTATCCATATATTGCACAGTAAAAATTTCCTGAATCTCACGTAATAAACGCGTTGTGTTAAGAAGAGAAATTTCGTCGAAAATTAATTAAAAGTTTTTTTCGTTTTAAAACGAGAAATCTGTTTTTAATTATTTTTTGCAAATCTGTACTTAAATTTTTAATTTCGTGTCTTCTGGACATTTTGTGAATTCACTGTTCTATCATACATATATTATATCGCATAAAAGCTTTATAGTAAACTCAAAAAAAAAAAAAAAAAAAAAAAAAAGGTGCTAAGGTCGCTAACAAAAATGCTTTGACAGTTAAATTTGTAAAATAACTTAATTTTATAGATATGATCGTTGTTGTATGGATGTATACTTTCGATTAGTTTATCGTAACAAACTGATACTAACTTTTTCATATTTTTAAAATACATATGTATTTCAAAAAAATGAAAACCAGTCGGAAACAATAATTCATTAGCATATTTCACTCATATTTTGTTAACATTCTATTAATATGGGGGAAAATTGTAATTTTCTTGCGCCATTTAAAAATAATCCATCCGCATTTTATTAAAACATTCTAATGGTTTCTTTGTTTCGCAAAAGTCAAAGTAAATTAATTACACATAATTCAAATATTATTAATAGTTACTCAATGCGATGCCTAGTTGCTAGAGCGCTTGGCTTCCGTTACGGAAGTCTCGGATTCGATCCCGGGCGACGACAGACGTTATTACGAAAAACTAAAAATTAAAATACTCGCTAATAGAATCATATGGAAGGCAATGGCAAACATGCATACCATCATATAATTGATGTGTACTACACAGCAGACATAAATAGGACTGCACTGTACTGCATATAAACAATTGCTATGAGCGCTATCTATTCTGAATAATTAAAATGTACAAATAGGTAGTCACGACATTCGAAATCTCCATCAATACGACTAAGGACGGGGAAATTAATAGTTACGCAGCAAAATTAAGGTGTAAAATTTATCATTTCATTTCAACGTATTACGAGTAAATTTCACAAACATATCTACAGATGCAATATTATTATTCGATATTTTAGAACCTATCGTATTCTATATGTTGGTACACAACGTCTACCTGAAGCTTATACCATTATTTCAACGATCCGTAGAGCACTATCAATCGTAAAAAATACTAAATGTGCTACTAACTCTAAAAAATCTTTCCTTAATATATGCGGCAAATGGACGGTCACTGATAATGTCGATGTAATGCGAATTATTACTACTCTTTTTGATTTTATAGAAAGCCATTTAATGTTACATAAAAAATCTACCTATTGCGAGAGCGCTACAAATAGAGGAATTACTATGACTTAAAATTACGAGAAAGATATTGTTATTAAATCATGCACAGTAACACACCAGAGTGGCCCTTATTTTTTAAGGTTAAAATTTTTAATCTCCCAACCGGTAGTCTCTTATATGAAAAAATCATAGCGTTAAAATTTTAGCTAATTTGGTCAACTTTAAGACGTGCCGATATGGCCAAGAAGATAGCGCCAATAGCGCAACTCAGCGCGCGAGCGCGCGCGAAGGTATACTTCCGCTGGTTACTAGACAGAATGGTTTAGCGGGTGTTACGCAGTAAAACATAACTCTCATTACAGGCTTATTAAGACTATACTTGAAATATTACAATTTTTTTCTTATCCTTCTTTCTCGGGTGAATAATTTTATCGATAAGAATAAAAAAATCATTGAAAACACATTTACAATTTGCCACAGAATAGACTAAGAAAGATAAGGTATTAATGCCAGACATGAGCGTTGATTTTTTCGCATCGGAGTATTTTTTTTGACATTCCGCTACCACGTAAAGCAGGTACTGGTTTTGATCTTCTTTGCGGGTCAGTTTATTGTTGTATTGTTCAATTAAATGTACGCCGCGTTCAGCTGCATCATTGACCACTTTTATTTTGGAGATTGATTCTCTACTTTTTAGATAATCTTCATCCTGCTCCCATTTACTTGAACTTCTGAGAAGAAAATTGGTGTTAATGCGAAATCTCTCAAAAAAATTCTTGGTCGCCGAATTAACAAATTGATCTAGATCTCCTCGACATAATTTTCCACGTCAGAAAATTTAATCTGCAATCGGCTCATGTCGTCATCTTCTGTTGCGCCGAAATCCAGGTTTTTGTTCATAGTTTCTTTCACTTCATTACTGACATCGTTATTAAAGAAAGCGGAGGCAATTGCTTCCGGAGTTAGATACCATAAATGGAAAATAAATTGATTTACAGCCACTTTTGAAACTTCTTCGTCTATTTCTTCGTAAGAATTCAATTTTTTTTAGAAAATAAAGATCTGAATTTAGTGCTTTTATAGTAACCGGAGCTGAAAACCACGCTTCCACATAAATTGTCACAATAAAAATACAAATATCAGCTAAATCTTTCGTTTCTGAAGTTTTCAGCTTAAATTCATAGCGAGATAGATACATTTTCAAGAAGGAGTATATAGCCTTAGACATCCAGCTTGCGTGATGCATGGCTCCGGGATATCGAAATAAAAAATTATTTGGAGTTTCTCCTAGAAATACTAAGCATAATTCTAAAAATTCTTGGTAATCCTCACGAGGTTGATGTGTAGCAAGTGTATACTGCAGGAATATGTAATCAATTGGGATTTTCTGTCGTCGTTAAATACTGATCTCATTTCTTCTTCCATTAATGCTGAGCGAAAATTGTCTTTATTCATCTTTGACCACTTGTTTTGGAATTCTTTAAAAATAGCAACATTCGGACCAAAAGTGCGAGGGGTAAAGCGACTGCTAAAAAGAACGATGTCCAAGAGATCGGACACTTGGGAGACTATTTGCTACCTCGGACATCGTCAAACGATAGTGCCGCAAGTACCGAATCCGTATCAATATAAAGCACAAAACAATATTCTCATTTACAATTGCGCAATAAATAGGAATAAGCAAGCACAAAAAATCTCCACTCTTTTCTTTGCCTCACTTATGCGGTGTAGAGAATGCTTATCACACATCTAGAAGAGATATAGAAATGATGATACTGATCAGAAATATTCCATCAGAACTATACTGCGTTGCTGGCACATAGCAGTATAACGAGGGAAAGCAGTATTTGCGACGCGCATGTACGTTCGTTTCACCGAAACGCTTTTCGGCACGTCTTAAAGTTGACCAAATGAGCTAAAATTTTAACGGTATGATTTTTTCATATAAGAGAACAATTCTACGGGTTGGGACACCTAATTTTTGAAGAAAAAAATTTCCGGCATCTATAACTAAGAGGGCCACCCTAGTACAACTGTAGTATATACATATATAGATAACATATTTTACCCAGAACTACTCGATTAGTTACCAAAATTAAACGATGTTTTCGGCTACATTTAATGAATGTACTTAAAATTTAACGCGCTTTCTCAGAAACATAGTAACTTTAGTCTGGATATACAATATTTTTAATACCGTTTTTTGATTAAAAATAATATTAAAAATAATAGTTTATAAAAAAAGTATGGATGTGTATTTTAAAAACGATTACCTAAGGCCGTCGTCAATGTAATGTTTAAGAACGCATTTTATTTTTTTGATTTCGCGTTAACGAAATAAATGAAATCAAATACCCCATTTAACTATTTTTAGAACTTCAATAAGTATTAATTTTTTATTTCTCGTGTAAACAAATTTAACTGTACATATTTACAACAATATGTGTTACGTGCATTTTAAAAATAAAATTATGCGATATTTTTCTTTTAATTAACTACAGTGCGCAGATCACTTAACTGTTATTTTCTATTGAAAGCAGTAATGATATAATTTATTAAATGGAATAAAAGGTTAATTATATTTAAAACTTTATTAAGGTGAAAATGTAATGAAAAATCTTAAACATTTTTACCGTTTTTTTTCAATGTGCATTTGTTTCATTAGCGTCACTTTGAATGTAACGGTAATGTAATTTAAGGAAAAATAAAAGTTCCTATTAGAATGACTTTAGTGAAAGATTGTAATTAATAATTAACCTTTTTGTCTTAAATTTACAGAATTAATGAATATTAAAATAAAACTGTCTGCACCATTAGTTCATTAGGATCTGCTCTCGAAGGATATACCATTCCTAGAATTTCGAAGAATAAATAATAAGTTATATTTAAGCGTAATTTATCGATTATTTTTCTGTTTTACAGTGATGATTCTGAATCAAGAATACTTTCCCGAACATATCGATTTATGGGAAGAGTAATTCGAGCTTCGTTACCATTTCAAGCCCTACTTTTCCTCATGTTGGGTGCTATTTCATTAATGCCGGTGGTCGACGAAGGCCAGTCGTGTTCATCCAAAAATAACCTCTTATGGAGTCTAACTCCGATTTTACGATATCCCGATGGCCCTCCGCCTACCTAATCCTGACCTTATCGGTACAATAATCTCCTCACATTGATGTTATCATCATTATTTAATGTCAATTATAACGTATAATCGTATACGGTGATCTTAAAAAGTGGTTAATTTTAACTTTTTGGTAATTTTTCTCAATCGTATTCTCGTTACTATCGCTAGCGATCGTAATATTATTTTATTCGGAATATTATATTCCATAATAAGAAACCACATAAATTCTTTTCATTGTACTTAATAAAACATATATCATTTGTGTTTATATATAAGTTACCTTCGATTGTTTTTCTCCTTTTTTTTTTCTTTTTTTTTAATGTTGTAAATATTTTATCTTTTTATTGTTACTAATAATCATTAAAATTGTACAAATACATTAGAGCATTTTTTTTTTTTTTTCATATTAAATGTAATTCTAATAATTTACTTGAAGATTATTCTGCGTGTGATTAGCAACTTAACTGAATCGTCGCCTAAATAATAATCGTAAACCGATGTACAACCAACGGAATACAGTTCGTTTAGTTATTTTATTTTAAAATGTTGATGGTAATTGCAGATGTTGCACGTTTGATATTTCGCCCCTAGTGGAAACTTATTCGAAAGTGTATTCGTTGAAATTCTTCAAATTCAACAAAGTATACTCCGGAATAAATGAAAAAGAAAAATCGAAATCGCCACAATCAAATATTTTTTTTACATAAAAATAAACATGCGTAAAGTTCGGTTAAACACAGAACAGGAATAAAAATTAATTAAGAGGAACGAAATGTCTCATTTTTTTGTAAATTAACTCAATTTTCCGGTTCTTGTTTGCGATAGTGTCTGTTACATCATCACGAAAATATGGTAATCCCGACCTTGTGTATTTTTTAAAAACGTTTTTATTCGTTTTACTGCTGAGGACGATCTTTCTGCAAGCGAAATGGATGCCGAAATTGTGGTTATTAAATGAGAAAGTTTGTACACTCTTCTGGAAAAACATCTGTTAGACCTGAAGCGGTCAAGTATAAAATGCACCGCAGTGTCTTTATATATGTTAGAATCTTGAAAGTGTAGACTTTTCAAACTTTCAAGATCGAAAAAGTTTCCGTAATTCTGTTTTAAATTTAAAAAGTCTTCTTCCAGAAAATTTCATTGAAAATTTAAAAATTTGAATTTTGTTACATCATTAAATCTATTATTAGACATATTTGTTTGCTTTTTCATGATAGCTTTCTGTCTTCCTCAAAAACTGAATCAAGTCAAAGCCATTTGCACTCCATACATTTTTTTTTTCCGCTTAAATAAAAGGCATGCCCGACAGAACAATCCGCATAACTATGGCATTGTTGCGCATAAATTTGTTTGAAAATAGCGGTTAAATATTTTACATACATAGAGAAGTATGATAAATTATAGAAGAGAATATTTTACATCCTTCATTTTGTAATCGAATTTTCTAAACTAGACGTGTTGGTTTATCATTTTAAATACTGTTCATTTTTTCTTGAAAACTGAATGAACTAAAAAACTAATCGGTGAAGTTTTTCAGATCGTTCAGACACAACTCTAGGCAGTAGTGATGGGAAATGTGACACAGTTTGGTGTGTTGACACAGTGAAACTAACTCACCGTTCAGTATTGACATACTAAATGACCGTTCTTATATTTTTCATTATATAATACTGTGCAAAAGGTTTTTAATTGTATTTAAGTTTATGGACAAAGTATTCAAAATAAATGAACTTTTAAAATCACGTTTTAAATAACTGCTTTCAATTTTAATGAAAAAGCTAATAATTTGTATAAACACTGTATCAATATAATGACACAGTGGACAGCAAATGACGCTTGTTACATTTTTCTTTATACAGTACTATGCAAAACGTTTCTAATGTTACTTAAGTTTACGGACGAATTTTTCAAAATAAATAAACTTTTAAAATCAGATTTTAAATGGCTGCTTAGAAGTTTATAAATAATTCTTGCAAACACTGTATAATGAAACAGTTAGACAATACTGGTAAAGGTAATTGAAATAATATTTAAAATACAATAAATCACCGCTAAAAATAAAAACTGTTATAGTCCCGGATGAATAACGGAAACACCGATCAATCCTTTTTCGGTGAAAAATAAACTAAAAACGTTCTGATTTGATTTCGCGTTTATTTCACGTAAAAACGAAAGTGGTTATCGAATTACGCGGTAATAACAGATATAGAGATAAAGATTCGTTAGTCTGCGAAGACACGATTAGCGCTACGAGCGGCGAAAAACTAATCGGACAGACTTGTTCGATTTATCGGTTAATCCGATACCGCGGAGACTTAATTCCGGCAAAGGTTTTCCCTAGTACCACAACTACACTAAATCTGAAAAAAAACATGGAAAACGGGTATGTATATTGTAATGTGACCATTACATGGCTCGGTAAAAATAAACAAATAAAAATCGTAGAAAAACAAAATAAAAGTAAAATAATATAAATAAATAAATAATATACTAAAAATTAAATTTAATAAACTATCGAACGAATGGTGTGAGCGTAAGTGTGCGTATGTGTGTAATCCTGTTGTCGGCTAGGATGAATGGAATTCTACATCGCCTCCCACGGAGGACGATTCGGCAAAATATAATTGTACGAATCATAAAAAATGAGGCCTGTAAACATCGCAGGTTCTAAGAATTCCGAAAATGCGCGGAAATTTGAATAGATCAAAGAATCTCTGCGGTATCTTTCGCTTTCGTTTTCCGCGAGTTTGACGAGTGCCGCCGTCAGGGTTGTAAAACAAGGCGACGAAAAATAACGGCTGGAATGTGCCGGAGTCCAGGGCTAGCGAACCCGTCTAGAAACGGTTAGAGTCAGTCTGATTTTTGTCGCGGTCGAAATCAGTACGGAACAGTTTTCGGTCTTAGTCATCGGACCGGTAAAAAAGAGCAAAAGTAATTCAGGTTGACCATGGGCTATACTTGCTGCTCGACATGGTGCAAGATCTTAATTCCGATCAAATATAGTCGAAATTGTTTTATTATTCGATAAATGTACCGATTGTAATTTTTAAATTATCTCAAAAATACCGCGAACCGAATTTCCCACCGCAGATCTACCGATTCAAATGACCAACGGACTACCGCCATTGCAGATACCGCACCACCAGGCCGACAATACAGATATGTATCAAATTTATTTACAGTTGGTAATCGTCGCCGTGTTGTATTTGTATTATTTTAATTAACTTGTGTTTTCAGCGGTCGACCGTCCAAGTAAAATCGTTGTAGGTAAATTTATAATACAGACTTCAGATCTTAATCCATTTCCTTGGCTTATCTAATAATAAATAATAATAATAAATAAAAATACAATATATTTATTCCGCGGACTAAATCCGCGGTGGCATCCCTAGACTTGAAGTAAAACGAATTAATTAAAGCGTATCACGCTTCAATATATATCGGACTGGTCGAACGACGACCTGATTAAAATTGCGTCATTCGCAACAAAAGTGTGAATAAAAAAGAAGGCTTAAAAATTTTAACGACGTCAGCGAATCGAGCTTATTGAATTGCGTATGCACCGTTAAGCGAAAACAGCGATGTTAACGTTGCGCCATAAAACGGGACTTTTGGTACCAACACCGCGATATGTCAGCGAATAATATCTTGGCGAAGCGTGTGTACAGCAATTTTCGAACATTGCGACATTAACGGAAGTTTGGAGCACAACAAAATGAAACACTTAAACGTCTTGTTCGAAAACAAAAACAATTGAAACAAATAAGATCAATGTTTTAAATGTTTCACTATGTCACTGTTTTATTTTTTTCGATTAATTGAATTTTCCAAATGTATCGACAAGGGCGTCGCTAACCGATGAGCCGGGGGGGGGGGCAAGATGATAGAAAGAGAATATGAGTTATAGGGGGGGGGGCATTATAATTTGTAAAGGCTTAATATTTTATTAAACAAGAATAAAATCTTGATTAAAACATAATTTTCGTGAGTTTCTGGCAAATTGTTCTACTACTTTATTATAAGTCTTCCGAATTATCCGTGATTACGCGCCTATGAATACTCATCATGGCCAGTTGATTGAAAAGTTTCGAAACTCCACCTCGCTTGGCGACGCCCATGTGTATCGATACACTGTTTTACTATTTCTGTTGGAAATGTTGCAAATAATATAATGCATCATTTTGCTCACTTTTAAAGCTGAATATTTTGTTTTGGCTTCAAAAAAGGAAAAAAAAACATTACCCTCAACTACAAATTTTTGTTTATCAACATTTAAAGAACATTAAAAATACATATAAATACTGTTAAAAATGATTACAATAATATTTCAAATATATCACAATAAAAATAAAAATGAAACACAAACTTCTTGTTCGAAAACAAAACAATTGAAACAGGTGAGATAAATGTTTTAAACGTCTCACTGTTTCATTTGCTTCAATTAATGACACACTGACACAGTCGGGTAATGAACTATGTTGACATACAGTGTCGAAACAGTGATACACTAGCCATCATTAGTAGGCAGTAGTAATGTGAAATAGTAAATGTGTGGTTATTTTTGTCACTCACTCTTGCAGATGCTCTTTCATCTAGCGCTCCTTTTTTCTAGTAATTTTTAATTTTGGTGTTTAAATTCAACAAGTTACCTCATTTTCTTTCCGAGGCCAGTATTCTTTTCGCGGATATTCTAAAAAAACAATTTCTTACTAATTTGTTAGAGGAAGCGGCACTTCCATCGCTTCCATTAGCTTTACGCCCCTGGTATACTGTATCTGTTCGATAGTGATAATATGAGATCGATGTTCTTTCTAATATACTGTACACTTTTACCATCTTATCCTCTAGTATTTTATTTATTAAGAAGCCAGTGTTACAATTTCTTTGGAGTAGAATAAATTGCCCAATTGAATTTTTGTTAATTCTTTTTTTCTTCTAACTTCACGTAGACTTATTACATCCCATTTAATATTTTCTGTTTACTTTTCAAACTCTATTAAACGCATTCGATTTGATTATCTGTGATAGTTTAATTTTCAAAAATGTAGCTCTACTGTATTTGATTTTGGCAGAAGTTTATACTCTGAGGGATCTTAGCACCCTCTGCCCTTTTGGGTTTGTACAGAGCCCTACCATTTGGACCAATCGTGTCTCGGGAGAATAAGGGTCGTTTAACCTGTTTGTTTTTTATTGAATAGTTCAGGTATGATTCTTGTTACGCCGCCTTACAGCGAACTGACAAGTCATTTTCTTGAAGGGTTTACTTTCCTAGCCGAAGAGGTCCGTTTTTAAGGCGCCAGCAACTCGCCTATTGACTCCAAACCCAAGCTATTTAACATAGGATTGGTTTTACTCGGGTCTATTGTGCTCAAGTTGCTGGTGATTTGCAAGTTACTACTGCAATAAAGAAATTTCAAAGTATTTAACGATACGTTGCATTCGGCTTACAACGCTCCTCCGCTACATTCACCAGCTAAAGGGATCTATTTTAGCTCCTGTTATCAGTACCAAACCTACCGAAAACAAGATTACCACTCTGCACAACGTGGACGCGCAAATCTCCCTGGTTGCTGCCACTAATTTCTTTGCCGGTGGAGAGACAGTTGAGTGGCTACTAACTAGAGAAGTTACTCTCTAGTGCCAAATAACCTGTGCCCCTGCGGGGCTTTATTTATAATAACTGAGATTAAATACTTATTTTTGAACGTGAAATTGTTTCGGCCGTCATCGATCCACTAAGAAACGAACGCCATCTTTAATTCTTTCCAAGTGTCGCGATCTTATGCCTCTGCCCATCAGTTTTCCCTAAATTTTCAGACTTTATCTATCCAACGTTTCTTCCGAGTATATTTTTAGAACGCTTAACGCTTAGCATTTTGAAGAAGAGAGTGGCATCTATTTAGAATACAGCAGTAAATTTGTTGCGGGTATTTATGTAAAAGCACCACTGCTCGCAATGTATTTAGCGAACGTGACGTTTGAGTTTCATATTCCGTGACACAATTGCCGTGCGTAAGTTCCATTTCATATCACACTAGTCAAGACAAGACTAACTAATTCAATTAAAACAATTGAAATTACGTTTAAACATATTATCTCTTTTCACGCTAAATTAGCCGAGTCAATATAGTTGAAAAACGCACGTATTGAAATTTAATTTTAATAGAATTAATCAGATTAGTTTGATCCTGTCTTAGCTAATTCGGTGTAAAATGGGCCTAAAAGGCTCACTGCTCATTACAGTGAGGAATGTGGAACATAAAATATGTTTTCTAAAAATTGATTAGCATACACTTAAGTAATTAGTGACTTCGAAGAAGATGAAAAAAAACTATTCATTATTTATGTAGCCTTCTATAAAATTTCGTATAAAAAGTAATTAAATTACTAAAACACTAATTGCATAGAGAAAAGAAAACAACAGCTTCTTGTACTGACACCAAACGTTAATTTTAAAATACGATACAAAAAAGAAAATTTCCTATATTGCTGACATTATAACAAAAAATGTTGCATTAGTAAATTATAATGTATGATGTTAACCATGCATTTTTTTTTTTTTTTTTTTAATGCTCAATTAACACATGAGCTGAAGATATTTAGTATAAATTAATACTAGTCAGTAGTCGCTCCTTCGAACGATCAGCTAGGTATGAAGTTGCTCTAGTTACTGGATTCGCAGTGCATCGCGGCATATTTTTTTTTAGTCTTCTGAGTGGTTTATCTGGCAGCACCGTCGTAGACATCGTTCAAACTAGTGGATTTACATGCACTTTTAGTGCCTGGTGAAAGTTTTTATGATAGATTTCTGAAACTTTTTACATTCAGATCTTGGTGAATTCTTTCGTTACTGACGTAATATGGAGCATTGCATATTATCCTCGATGTCTTTGACTGGAACTGCTGAAAACGTTTACGGTTAGTGTTTGCAAAAGTTACCCAAAGCTTAATTCCATGTTTCCATTTTGAGATTAAGATCATATTATATACTAGGACCTTTTTCCCCAAAGGTAGGTTGGATTTTCTTCCTATTATGTAATACAATGCTCTAAAACAATGTCCAAGTTTTTACATAAGTGCAGTACGCAAGGTAGACGTGTGAGCTTCCTGTCCAATATTATGACTAAGCATCTTATTAAGTTCAACTGCGGAATTAGTTCAAGTTCATAGAAAACTGTTGGCCCAGATCCTTTTCGTAAAGAAAATGTTATACTGGCTGATTTACTGGAACTTATTTTTATTTTTCATTTGGCACGTCATCTTCCTAGTATGTTGCGCGAGCTGAACATCAATTTCAAGTCTTCTATCTGCCGCAATTAGAAGAGTGGCATCCGCATATGTAAGGATTGACGAGTAGGATGTGATTACAGAACTAGATTGAGCACGTTACTCTAAGGCACGGAAGCTAGTATTAAGCACCATTCTGAAAGTTCAGACTCGTAACGCACCTGAAATTTCTTAAACTTGTATGACAGTCCCTGATGCCAAACCTTATCGAATGCCTCACATAGACCAAGAAATACAGCAACACAATAACGGCCGGTTTAAAAACAAAAAATAATAGTATCAACAACCTGACAACACCGGTGAATAGTGGAATGTCGCTTTCTGAATCCAAATTGATGGGTTGGAATTATTTCTGCTTCTTATATTGTTATCTGCAGTCTTCGTAGAATGAGAGTTTTAAGTTTTTTGACATTGAACACGAGAGACTTACAGATCCTATAGAGAATGAAACTTTTTTGGTTTTAGGACCATGATTACTACTGACTTTCCAAACTTCAGGAAAGTAAGAAATACGAATTACTACATTGAAGAGATGAAAAATTTGAATAACAATATTTCCGTTTAGATGTTTTAATATCATATTGATTATAATTATCGTGAGCAGAAGCTTTGTTAATAAGTGTTCGCTTTATGACTTGTTTCACTTCTGCAAGTGAAAATACTTTGATAGACGGAGAAAATTGAAATGAGGCTTTGAAGTACAGCTGAACATGTTCCTCAATGTTCTTATTTTAAATACCATCACGTAGTTTAAAAATGCCAGGTAAGTGATCGGCAAAGAAATGTGCCTTAACGCGTTCATAACTAATGCATTCTCCAGAACTTTTCTGTAGTGGAAAAGCCGCGTTGTGTTCTTTTAAGATGCTTTTTGTTATTCTCCATAATGAGTTGCCTTTTGAGCTTAGTTGTTTGAGGTGAACTTGGGAGGATGTGTTTTTATATTCTGTAATGTTAGCTTTCATTTTATTCTTCAGAAAATTATATTCTTTGTGATAAGATGGATATCTGAGATGTTGCCATTTAGCTCTTGCTCTTTTTGTTGCAACTGTTAATTCGCGAATTTCTGCTGGAAGACAGAATCCTTTCCGTTTGTTAGGTGTGTTTAAGAATTTTGCGGAGTTTTTAGCACTTTGTTGTATAGCTTAAGTTACAAGACTGCACTCGGCTGTCAGTATCTAGTTTTTAGAGAAACATTAGCTTTAAGACAGTCGTTCAGGAGGACTTTGAAGAGATCCCAATCTATGGTTTTGTTTGCTAGTTGTTAATTAGAGTAGTTTTGAATGGAAACTGAATCTAAAATTAAATTAACAGGAGCATGATCAGAAGATAAGTCCGCCATGGATTTGCAGGAATAGTAGTATTTTTTAATACCTTTTGATGAAAAAGAAGTCAAATATATCCGCTAACCTGTTAAGGTGTGATGGCTAGTATGTAGGTTCTTCGGAGGCTATGACTTGTAAATTTAAGTTATATATAGTTTCTCTTAGGAGGTTTTCTTTGGGATTTGTTGATCCTGGGGCCTCAATAACTATGTTTGGCTTTGAAGTCACCGCCACATATAAACTCCTTTTTGTAATATTTGATAGATGAATAGTGAGTTTATTTTTAGTTATTTTATATCCTGGAAGACAGTACACACTGCTGCATACGAAATATCAGACAAAAACCCGCTAAGCGTAATAGCTGTAATTTGAACTTGAGAAGAAGAACTAGAGTAAGAAAGCAAGTGTTTTATTTCCTTTTTTATTAGCACAGCAGCTCCACCAGAGACTATTTCATCCGGGTGACTGCAGTTATATGTTGTGCAATCAGTAATAAACAATTTATTGTTTAAGGTTGAGTGAGTTTCCGTTTATCAATGCGTTTTTGCTTAAGATAAAGTTTAGACTCTGTTTTCTTTCCTAGTATTCCATTTGCATTCCATAAAACAATTGAAAAAGATGACTGATTAATGGAAATAATTGTTTTCATATGGTTTAAAGTAAATTTTCTATTACCTTGATTTAGGAGGTTTATTAAGGGAGGTATTATCATTCTGAATTCATTTAAAAACGATGATAACCCCAAATAGTTACACTTCTACAGGATTTACATCCGATTTATTTTGCATTATTGTTACGTTTCCGCTCTCTCAAAATTTAATCTCGTTCGGGCACCATTGAAGAAAAATTCTTCAAAATTAAAAAAAAAAAAAAAAGGAAAAAAAACGCGATAACAAAAGAGGAAAGGGAAGTCTTTCACCCACCGCAGAGCGATCCACAGTGCCCCTTGTTCAAAACACCTACCACGCGAATGCCAATCACGAGGATTGGACTAAGAAAAAAAAAGCTGTAAAAAAAACGAAATTAAATAAAATAATAAAAAAATGAATTTACTCTATCTACCAAAACTTAGTAGGCGGATATCCATCTAGTCATCTAGTTAATGATACTCTTCTACATACAACTTGTGACAAACGATAACCGATTGATCACGACACTGATCGGACGGCGGGGAAAAAAGAAGAACCCCGCAACTTCGAACGACGCATGTATGCAATAATTTGCGCAGCCGAGCAATTGTCTAGGCATCGCTTCTAATGCGAAATTTCCCATCAATCGCTCGGGCGCCGAGATGTCCGATACCCCTTTTTACTATCACTAATATTTAATCACAAGCCTCGACACACACCGTGACGTCATTCACACTCGCTTTTATTACTAACACAAGCATACACACGCCGGCTTACGTCTTAGCGAGTTCGCCAGATTGCTCAGAATTTCTCTAATGTAACCCGATTACGTTACAACAAAAATTCCACATTTCCGAACTCGGTACATATATATATATATACTAGGGGATTGGTCTCATTCCTTCGGACTTTAAATTATTTTATTTTGTAAATGTACATAAAGACTGCAGCGTTCACATATATTTTGAATATGTCAACCAAAAAAGTGAAGTTTAGATTAAAATATCTTAAACCGCTAACAGGGTAATATATATCAGAGGAATATGATAATTTTAATTTTTTTTTAAATGCAATGATGAAATTTGTTTTTTTTTTTATTAGAATCAAAGCAATAACATATTAAGTCACTGTTGACCATCACTCCAATCATTTCAGAATTTGTATGCTTAAATTATTTTTCGATATTTGGGCCCGTTAATTTTAAAATTTTGGGAGTCTCGTATTTTTCCTATATTCTAGCGATTGAAATACATCATTTAAAAAAAAGTGACCCTCTGGCTACCATGGAAAGAGCAGTGGACTTCTTTTTTATTTCCAGTCTTTCCGCCTTAAGGGGGGGGGGTATGGGATAACCACTTTGAAAAATCCGTTTTTCTGAAAAATTTTCATATAAAAGTACAAATTCTTAGAAATATTTTCCCAAAACCTCAAGTCATTTGGAGTAAAACTCATTAAGATAGTAAGCTATGCGCTGCACCCCTTTTGAGCCGGTCGAAAGGGCCAGGCAGTTAACCGGAGCAGCTGCTTCCTTCTCTTTCAAAGGACCTAGCCGGTGATGGTACCTGGCAAAAACGAGGTTTCTTTTCGTTATATGGTGTTTCTTCATTAATAGGATATTACACTGGAAAAGTTACAGATATTTGCTTTAAAAGTGGGCACGGTTAAAGGTATAAAACTTGGGAGAAAAAATTAAATATAATGGAATTTGAAAAATGGCATACCAAGCACGTGGAACATGGTGAATGTGAAGTAAATCACATTGGACCTGCAGGAAACATGGAAGTATCAGTAATAAAAGAAATGTTTCAACGATCGGAGGAAAAATACGACGTCAAGTATAAAAATTACATCGGCGACGGTGATAGTAAAACGTACACCTGTGTAATTCAATGCCATCCATATGATGAAGACTTTGTAATAAATAAATAAAAATGCGTCGGCCACGTTTAAAAAAGGATCAGCAAACGGCTACGTGACCTTGTAAAAAACACAACAGGAGAGACAGAAATAAAAACCGGAAAAAAAGGCTGGAAAAACTATGTTAGAAGAGCAGAAGTCTCTCTGGAAAAGGAAAACTCACTGGTAAAACAATTGATCAATTAACGGGGTATTATGGATTAGCAATCGAAAGAAATTTTGATTCAGTGCAAAAAATTAAAGATGCGATTTCAGCGACCTTTTTCCATTATAAATCAACGAACAAAAATCCACAGCATCATAAGTGTCCGGCCGGCGCTGACTAGTGGTGCGCTTATCAAAAAGCTTTGACCGCCACCGGAATAGAAAATTTCCAGCACGATTATGAACCTTTTCCGGATGATGTAACAAAAGCAATCGAGCTAATTTATGAAGATTTAAACAAGGACGAACTTTTAGAGCGATGTATTGGTGGATTTACTCAAAACAATAACGAAAGCCTAAATCAACTTATTTGGAAGATCATACCAAAAATTTTATCCAGTAGCCCTCTATTTTAGTAGAAATTGCAACAAATGTTTTTCAATGAAGGCAATTTTGCATTACTAACCTTCCTCCTACAAGAGATGAAAATCAGCGTCGGCCCAAGTGCTCATCAGTTACGTTCAAACAGCCGATGAAACGCGAATTCAAAGAACCCAACAAAAAGCTGCGCTTCAGACAAAAGAGGCTAGAATAATGGAAAGAATAGAGAAAAAGGAAGCCTTGGACATTGCAAGTGCAGCAGGTACCTTGCTTTATGATGCTGGGGCATCGACGATTCAGTTTAAGTGAGAAAAAAAAAAATTTTTCTTCCAATTTTCATAGTTTAAAATTTCAAACGCGTTTTTCTCGAAATGACTTTTTTGAAGTCGGTGGACACGATATCTCAAAAACTTCTGTACCGATCCGGTTCATGTTCAACACAGTTTTATAATACATATTTTACTAGGTTACAACGTTCTTCTTTTTTTTTTTTTCGCTTGAGACCGATTTTACAGCTACAAAATGGCGCCATTTTTAGGGTAAATATCGTGGTTTTGACTTCATCCGAACGTCAAAAATTGAAAAAAATTTTTAAAAAGAAAAGGACAGCGTTGCGACCTAGATTTACTTCTAAATTAACTATTTTTTCCAACTATTCGGGGTTTCGGGTGATTTTGTAACGAGTTATCGTGGACACCGCAAAACGTATTTTTTTGAAATGGCCTTCGTCAATTCGCTCTCACTGGCTTGTTTATGAATATTTTTTGACGAAAAAATTACTGAATATTCTTGAAATGTCATATAACTATGTGCAAAAATCTTTAATGAAATAACTTTAATAGTCTCTTTAAAAATTACTCTCAAAAAAGTGCTGGGAGGTAATTATTTCTAACTAACGATGATCAGTTTATCATATTTATTTTAACAAAAAAAAAAACAGAAAGAAAACCTCCATCATACACCAGAAAAGAAACAGGTATAGCGGTATAAGTAAAAGGTCGTTCTAACATTTGGGAATTGTAGCGGACCACATCTACCGTCGTTAAATGGTCGCAACACTAAACTAAATGTATGTATAATAAACACATGTAAGAGAACAACGTAGGCGAATGTTTGTTTAGCGAGTACGGTGCAAACCGGTCTGTATTTCTCTTAAACATGGTACACCTTAAATCGGGGGAAAAAAAGAAAATAATAAACGACCCAACTTCACAAATACCGCAAGAACTATAAGAAAAGTGAAACATCCACACCACTTGGCAATCAGGTCAAGAAAGAAATTTGAGGAGCACAAAAAGATTGTCCCAACAATGAGGCATTTATAACAACTGAAAGGTCCTTGATCCAAAACACTAGCCTCCGGCAGCAAATCGAAAGATCGATTGCGAACATTACAATAAGTGCATCAACCTGGACCGGGATAGCAGTCCATTTTTTCGATTTTTTCTCTTTTTATGTATAACCTTTTTGTAATTTTTTTTTTTTAACTTACAAATGAAGCATAATTACCGGAGCGGAAATACGAGTTATTCAGACCTATTCGTATTTTCGTTTCGATAAATATGCTTCAATCGTAAGTTTAAAAAAAATATATATAAAAAAAGAAAAAATCGAAAAAATGGACTGCTACCACGGTCCAAATTGTCCACCTACCTTTTAAATTTCACGAGAACTGAACGGCGCAGGATAACGAGAAATTGCACTTATTTTTTGGATTTTGCTTTGGCCAACAGTAGAAAATTAAAATATCGAAAAAACGTTTCCTTAATCCGCTAATAGCAGACAAGCCAACATTCAGGCAGGACAACGTCTGCCGGGTCCGCTAGTATTTGATAAAAATATAGTGTTTTTAAATAATACATTTTACACAAAAATAAATATATAAATGAGAGAAGAGAGAGATATATAAATATACCAAACATGTTCGACCTTTGCCTTTACATTTTCCTATATGCTACTCTTTTAGCCGGGGCCCCCCGGATAAATCCTGGATGCGCCAATGGTAATAAATTTATGTATGGTACATTGAAAGATTATCAAAGCATACATAATAATTGTGCGTGTCTCAATTTTCCTATTATGAATATGTTTTGAAACATTCTGGACACTGTAATCAGGGAAGCATTTAATTTTCTTAATTATCATTTTAGCTTTACAACTAACTTTTTTTATAGGCTGTAATCGAAATCTTTTCCTTACTGAATGATCATTCTGCAAAATGTTTTAAAATATACGTAACAAACTTATATTTTATTATTTAACTAATGTTTGTTTGGACAGTGAATATTTAGTGCGTTAACGTCTTCTCGTGCGTTTATCTTTGATAAGAAGTTATCGCATCTATCTCCTTTCATTTACACTTCAGTCACACACACAGCAACACACTTTCGGTGCTTCGTATACACCGTTTATCTATATCTCTAGCGCTGTATATATCCTTATCGCGCGAAATATATAATTTGTACGGGGTATGTTAGATGATGATGGGGAGGGGGAGACCCCTCCCGGTCACTCGGCTACGGTCAACAATGTTCAGATGTGCATCGATAATTCGTCGGCGGTTACTGATAATATGTCAGGTACCGAAATGACGAAATCAGCTTTGTCCTCTGACAACATCATTAGATCAAATAAAAGTAATAATAATAGCACCGGCATCGGCAGCAATCATAATAAGAACAATAATAATAATAACGATGATAAGAATAGCGAAGGTAATAATGACGATAATTATATCAAATACAATTCTAGTAGTAGTAGTAGAATCATTAATAAAAATCGATATTCCGAATCTTATCGTCCGAACGATTCGGGTATATATAAGGTTTTTGTTGAACGAATTCCTTCTGACCAATTAGATAGAATATCAATTAGTGCCCTGAAAGTCGCAGAAATATTAAGAAGAAATTCTCTATCAAAAAATTTATTTGAAATTAAAAAGGTAAGTCGGAATCAGGTGATTGTTCAATACACCTCTCCAAGTTCCGCTAATGAACTTGTTGATCATCCTTGTTTCACGTCGATTGGCTATAACACTTATATCCCGTTCTACTTAGTTTCTCGATCTGCTGTCATTAAAAATGTCGATATCGAGTACACAGAGGAAGAAATTTTTGATATGATCGATTGTGAGCCCTTCTTGATTAATCGTATTCAAAGATTAAAGAGGAGAGCCATCGTGGATAAGGAAGTTAAATTCGTTCCAAGCACTTCTGTACTTATTGTATTTGAAGGCCAAACCCTACCAGCCTATGTATTTTTGTGGAACGTACGTTTCAGCTGTGAACCCTTTATTAGGCGAACCCGTCAATGTTTCCGTTGCTTAAGGTATGGGCATATCTCCAGTCAATGTAAGGGACGTGCCAGATGCCTGAAATGTGGAAGTTCCGACCACGTCGAAGATCAATGTGCCAGTTCAGTCCAAGCTTGTGTCTATTGCAAGGAATCTCATAAATCAACTGATCCCTCTTGTCCAGAGAAAAAGCGGCAGATTGCCATTAACGAGATAATGGCAACTCATAATCTGAATTTCCAGGAAGCCTCGTTGGAAGTTCCGCAAACGTACAAGCAGTCAAGTTTATATTCGAACTGAACTAATAACCGATTTTCTCTGCTCACACATTACGACGAGTTTCCGGCAATTACTCCGAAGAAGCATGAAGAAGACAATGTTAATATACCCGCATATAAACCTAGACCCATGTCTAGAAAGACAGGTCTCTACGACCCAAATCAGTTATTGCCGCGAGCATTAAAAAGAACAGTGCCCTTTATGTCCTCTGACGAGGAAAAAAAGTTTAATGATAGAAAATTAATTCTAAAAAATAGGCTTTCAATGAACAGAAGATGGAATAACTCCGAATCTTCTGTTACAACTAGTTCAAATAGCACTAAACCGATGGCTTCTGGTACAAAGAAGGATACTATCGGTAATAAATCTAAAAATAATAATCATAATAGTAATGGAAACATTGGTAACATTAGTAATAAAAATAATACAATTAGCAAGAAAAGCACAAATATAAAAGGCAAAAAATTACTACCGTTAAAGAATATAAAATCATTATAATTAATAGAAAATAATTTATTAATAATACAAATAATAAAGGTTTTTTATTTTTTTTAAATTAATTAAATTTTTTTTTTTTATTTATTTATTTATTATTATTGGTTTTTTTTTTATTTTATTTTTCAGGAATTAGCATAATTTTATGTTTAATTTACTCCAGCTATTTTTATTTAGTTGTTTCAGCATTACTTTAGCCACTTAGTTGTTCTCTCCAAAATGCTTCGAGTATTGCAGTGGAATGCCCGGAGTATTCTCGCTAATAAGTGTGACTTGGAGGTATTTCTGTTTAATCACGATGTGGATATCATTTTAATATCAGAAACGTGGCTTACTAACGATAAATACTTTCATATTAATAATTACAGTTGCTACCGAGATGATAGAGAGGATGGGTACGGTGGGGTAGCTGTTCTTGTCAAGAGAACATTTACTCACCATCCAATTAATCTAAACCTAACTGATTCCAACAACAATACGAAATCCAATGCAGTTTCAGTTTTCGTTACTTATGGGAGCTGCTCTGTAATTTTTATTTCTTATTATTCCCCTCCAAACCATTTATTTGACCAGGAAACCATCCTCGGAGCCTTAGATAATTTGGGCGAAACACGCATCGTTCTGGGTGGGGATTTTAATGCTTTAAATAGATGTTGGGGATGTAGTCGGAATGACAGAAAAGGTTGGGCAGTGATGAATATTATCTCTAATTCATCACTTTGTCTCCTTAACGATGGTTCGGCTACAAAATTCGGGAATCCGCAATTTTCAAACAATCCAGTGGATTTAACGTTAGTTTCAAATGATATTTTCCTGGACTGCTCTTGGAGAGTGCTCCCCATTTCATTGGGTAGCGATCATTTCCCTATCGTTATTGACATCGGTTCAGAGTCTTCCAACTCCACCGCTGCTGACCCATCTTACTTAGATGATAATATTTCACGATGGAAACTTGCAAAGACCGATTGGAGTAGATTTCAAAATGCACTGGACTTAGGCATTCGTGAAGTCAATACCATGGTCGAGCCTATGGATAAATATAATCTATTTCAGCAGGCCGTTTTAACGTCTTTACAAGAATCAACCCCGCGAGCGACCCTATATAAGGGGAAAAAACAATCTAAGCCCTGGTGGAATAGTGAGTGTGAATTAAAAATCAGAAGCCGTAATGAGTCTTTGAGGAAATTTCGATTAGAAGGCTCCATGCAATCATACATGGAATATAAAAAAGTTGCTGCTGAAACACGTAAACTTTTAAAATTAAGCAAAAAAGCTTCCTGGAAGAATTTATGTAGCAAATTTAATAGGAACACACCTTTAAAGGAGGTTTGGTTTTTGGCCAAACGCTTCAAGGACAATAGAACACCGAGTAATGTCATAGGTAATGCGGACTGGTTTCAGGAGTTTGTTAGCTTGGTGTCCCCTCCGTACGTGCCTACGGCGGATGAGTTAAATGAAATCAATCAGGCGCCACAAACTCATACGTCGGCGAATCATTTTTTGCTACAACCTATCTCCTATATCGAACTATTTGTCCCATTAAATAAGAAGAAAGATTCAGCACCTGGCATAAATGGCGTAACATATTCGGTCCTAAAGAACATGTCTGAAAACGCCAAAATTATTCTTGTCGGCATCTTTAATGATCTGCTGCAACGGGGTTTGGTTCCGGATGATTGGGGGTGGTTTCTTGTGTGTCCTATCCTAAAACCCGGGAAATCTCCTGCTCAAGCATCTTCTTACCGGCCAATTTCCTTGGCTTCCTGCCTAAGAAAAGCATTTGAACTGGTTTTAAAGAATCGTTTAATATGGTGGCTTGAAAGTAACAACGTCTTTCCGCACAATATGTTTGGGTTTCGTCCAGGTTTAGGGACTTTGGATTGTATTGCTAGCTTTTTAAATGACGTTTACCAGTCGTTCATTAATAGGGAGTTTCTTCTGGCCACATTTTTGGATGTTAAGGGAGCTTTTGACAATGTTTCCATTCCCATCCTGTTTAAGCAATTAACCGACTTAAGAATACCAAATCTCATGGTAATAACTCTGTGTAAATTATTTTCGAAAAGATTGCTCTATTTCCTAAACCCAGTTTCTAAACGAACAGAGCTCCGTACAGTTTATCGGGGACTTGCTCAAGGATCGGTGTTGAGTCCTTTATTGTTCAACATTTATATCAGATCAATCCTATGTACTCAGCTACCCTCTGCATCAAATATTTTATCATATGCAGACGATGTTGTATATAGTGGAGATAAAAATCTTTCTTATTGTATACAGAATAATCAATTTTCAGTAAACGTTTCTCATGATGCTTTTCAAAAGATTAGTTTGGACTTGTCTCCATCCAAATCTTGTATTACATTATTTACTCTTAGGCCTTACTCTCAACCGGATATAATAATTAAAATGCATAATCAAAACATTACGTTCTCTAAACAGGTGAGATATCTGGGCATGTATCTAGACTCCAGATTAACTTGGGCATTCCATATACAGACGTTGCTCCAACAGTTACCCAGGACTTTTAATCCACTGAAGGCGATTAGCAACACTTCCTGGGGAGGCGACCCAGTAACCTTAGGTCTTCTGTATAAAGCTATTGTTAGGTCTAAACTCGATTACGGTGCGATTTTTTATGGATCGGCTTCAAAGTCGCTTCTGGGTAAGTTAGATGCTCTGCAGAATCTGGGATTGAGGCTTATAACAGGGAATGTTAGATCGGCTCCTACTATAAGTCTTCAGATGGAATCCAAAATTCCTCCCCTACAGGTAAGAAGATCTCTTTTGGCAGATCGGTTTTTAATTAAATATTGCAACTTCCTCCAGCCATTAGTTTTTAAAAAATTCATTAAAATTTCAAACGAATGGAGATTTGTACAGCGTAAGAAACCGCTTTTAATTAAAAATGTCAATAGGTACTGCTCATATTGCCCCGCCCTTATTCCCGTTTTGCCATCTAGGTATTTTATGTTCCCGTTTATTATCAATGCAGTTAAAATAGACGTAAATTTAGACCTCCTAAACAATTTAAAGAAAGAATGCCTTCCCCTCCATGTATTTAATTCTTGCTTTTTGCAATTAATGGAATCCGAATACCCTTCTTTCCTAAGAATATTTACGGATGGTGCCAAATTCTCAGGATCTAGGAAGGCGACGGGCGCGGCATTCATAACGGAAGAGAAATTAGTATTTAAGTTTAAGCTTCCACCTGAGGCTTCTGTTTTCACTGCTGAGTTGCTCGCCATTGACAAGGCCTGCGATTTTATTCTAAACGCTGCAGACGATAGAGGAAAATCGGTAATATGCTCAGACAGTCTAAGCAGCCTTTTGGCCCTTAGGAACAGTCCCTTTAAGCATCAGAACCACCCGTTGATATTCGAAATCAAATTAAAACTCGCTAACATTCGGGACAATGGGGGTACAGTAAAGTTTTGTTGGATCCCTAGTCACTGTGGGATCATATTGAACGAAGTGGTGGATCAGGCAGCTAAAGACGCTGCCTGGGATGGGATAATATACCCCTCCATCCCCTCAACGGATCTTTTAGAGAAAGTTAAAAGAGATAACTTAACCGAATGGGAAAATATTATCAAAAGTGCGCCTAGTACAGGCAGGTCTTACGAATTGGTCCAATCGACTCTTCCAGTTAGACCCTGGTATTTCAATATTTCTAATGTTCCGGATAGTTTAGTGCGAAAGTTTGTGACTACTATCTGCAGACTTCGTACAGGGCATAACAGGGTGCGACTAAATTTTGGGGTTGAAACCCCTCTACACTCCAATTGTAATGAGCATTTTAGTACAGGTTATCGCGAGGAAATTAATCCCCTATTGTTTAATTGTGAGGCGCTAGCCAGAGACCGAGTCTTCCTTTTGGAGGATTTAAAGGTCTGCGGTTCATTTCCACCTTATTGTATTTTTCCCTTACTCGCTTCAAGTAATCATGTGTTGTTAATGATATTCAAGTTTATTAAAAGAAGTAAAATCATTATTTAATTTTTTTTTTTTTTTTTTTTTTTGGTTTTTGCTTTTTTACCTTTTTTTTTTGTTTTTGATTTTGTGGCCCGGCTTCAGTTAACCATCAAGGAGTTCTGATATGGCTAGTAAATGTCATCTTCCGATGTCTTACAACTTGTTAATTACTCGGTTCTAAACCTATATCCTTGACCTACTGCTGTCCAGTCGCATCCCAGTGCCTATTGCACTTGGAGTGTGATGTGATCAGTGTCAATTTTATATTCTTTCCTTCTTGACACTCGTGGGCTATGTTATATCATGGCGGCCATGTGTGGTCAAGTTATATTATGAGAGTGTAATTTTCAATGTTAATTCCTTATCCTTCTTGACACTTGTGGGCTATGTCATATCATGGCGGCCATGTGTGTTTGAATTGTATTGTGGATGTCTAATTATTAGTGTTAATATTGCCACACACTATTCTGTTAGTCTAGGTTATTTGTAGAGGTTGTTGGTGGCCAAATGGTTTCTTGCCGGGCCCAAAAAAAAAAAAAAAAAAAAAAATGTTTGTTTATAATTTAAAAATAAAAAATTTACTAATTCAGAGGTTTATTGTGATTTTCTTTTACTACATTACTACATATATTGTGGCCCATGAGTATATTGCACAAGGGCGTCGCCAGCCGATGAGCCAGGGAGGGGCAAGATGACAGAAAGAGGATATGAGTTATAGGAAAAATAAAATTTATAAATTGTAAAGGCTTAATATTTTATTAAACAAGAATAAAATCTTAATTAAAACATATATTTTCCAAATTGTCAATGATTACGCGCCTATGAATACTCATCAATGCCAGTTGATTAAAAAGTTTCAAAATTCCAGGGGGGGCAGCTGCCCCTCCCTGCCTCCCGCTGGCGACGCCCATGACATTGCACTAATGTTGTGGTAAGATTTATAAATGACTCCAAACATAAGAATATTCTTATTGCTCCATGCTAATCTATCGCCTATATATTTAAATTTACAGAAATTGTTAATAAAATCTCATTTTCATTATATGATACAGAAAATACTATTTCTAGAATCCAACAACTTTTATTTTTCCATGAAGTCCTAATAAAAAACGTAAAACCTTTTGATAATAAGAAGTTATTAGAAATTTGAAAATTACGTTCTTTTTCAATAAAGAATAAATACGAATTTATATTTTCAATAAAGTTGTTTAGGATTTGAAAAATTTTTTCATTTTCAAACATTTTATTTAAAAACAGAAAAAACAACTTCAGAACAATAACAACAAACAATGAAAAATACTAAATAGCGAAACTAAAATTCATCTACAATAGGTAAAGTTGTGAGATTTAAAATAATAGAACGAATGTTAAAAAGAACAAACATGATAGTAAACAAAAATAACAGCTTATGTAGGAACCTGTTATTCTCCCAACTTGTTGCCGACGTAGCAATACCCGTTACTAGTCGTTACTGTTCGCCTCCATTCGTTGTTTTGTAACGAACTGTAAAATATACAAAACGTTAGATTTCCAAATTGCGGGAAGAGGTTAAGCCTAATGAGGAAGAAGCAGAATAGCGAAAAGAACAGGTATATAACATTAACAGTTATTAAAGTAACCGGGAATAACAGTATTTCTTTATATTACCTAATTTAGTTAAAGAACGAAATACTGGTAGTAAAATAGCAAAAACTAAATTTTATGCTAAAAATTCAGTGAAATTTCTTGGTTATGTGGTTATAAAAATTTATCAAAATTCTTTTGTTGACATTGTTTACTACAATGGAATTTTTCTTAAGAAAACCCTATGAAAAAAATTTAGAAAAATTATTGAAATAGTTAGAAGTAATTATATACATCAAAAGATAATAGATATAATTACTTTTTCACCACTTTGAATATTACTATTTTGGAATAAAATTAATGTAAAAATACAATAGATGAAGTTCTAGGGAATTATTGCATTTATTTGCAAACAAATAATGGGCAATTACAAATTTATTTAAAACATCGTATTGTTCTTAGTGGAGAATCTGCAACAATTTCGAACTACATATATAATTGAAGTTTGCATTGAACATCTAATACAAATAAATAAAACCAAGTTTTAAAGACAAAATTTGTTGCTATTATTGTTGATGAAGATGTTTTTAAAAAATCACAGATTTCTATAACTTTTCGTTATGTTAATAGTGCAAGTGGCGAGGATAATTAAACGACTGATCAAATTACAAAATGGATTCTTGCCAATTTAGATGAATTTTATTGCAGTAATAAGTTAGTGGCCAAATGTGTCATCAATAGTCATGATGCATCTGTTAAAGTAGGGAAAAGCAATGGAATTACTGTTGAAGTCCGGGAGTTTATAGGCATTATTTGCAGCGTGTTATGCATAATTAAATTAAAACTAGGTAAAAAATATTAAACAGTGTAAAGTATTTTTAATAACGCTGTTCGTTGTTGTTTAACTTATCAAAAAAATTGTACATTCTTGATGAAATTATGAAAAATTGCTACCCTTTGGTAGCACTTACCAGATGGTTGTATAATAATTGTTTTGATAAAATAGTTTATATTCCCAGGAAAAGAATAATTGTTATTTGATTTTATTTTCAAAAAGTAATACCACATTCAGCATTGAAATATGTTATTTTGCAAAAGGTTTCCATAACAACTTTTTTGATTTTAAATTGAATTTTATTTCATGAACTAATAATTAATTAATTACGTCTTGGAGAGTTATTTATTTTAAAAATTCATTACTATTAAAAATATCTGTAGTATGGTGATCGGAATATACAGCAAGATAAGAGTACATGAATTTCAGTTCGAAATAAATAATAATACGAGTAACAACAATAAATTTAATATTTATTAGTAATTGTAGATATATAAATGCTTTTGTTTATGCTTTTATAAATTTTATGAATAATGTAGGTATGCCATCTGTGTTTAAAGAATTTTAGTAATAAAATGAATTTAAATTAATATATTACTTCAGTTCATAAGAAACTGAAACAATCGTATTATTCTGTAAGTATAAATGGAATTATAAATGTTAATTTTTTAAACAAATAATAAAAAATTATGTATGTGTGGTGCACATTAAAAACAAAAAGGCGAATAAAAGTTTGTTATGAAAAGAATAAATTTTGTTAATATTTTATTATTACAGTGTATTAGATGTAGTAGAAGTTTTGCTAGCAAATGGAATTTGACAAGACATTATAAAAATAATGAATGTGGACATAACAAAAATGATAATGTAACTTTCTGATGCGAAGAAAGGTGTATTTCGTGAATTCCACAGTTTGTGAATTGTTTTGAAGGTGGTTATCAAAAAAATGTTACATTAGAACCTTATTTATTATTCTGCTTTTATTTTATGATGTAAATATATAAAAATATATATATAAACACATGTATCTTAATAACACCCAGCTAGTTTTCCTAGTATACTACCTATATCTGTACAACTGAGATGTACAAATAGGCAGTCGCCGATGGTCAGAAGCTGAGTATGGCACTATATAGAAAGAAGTTTTCATCTAAGAACCTAAAAAACACAAAATTTAAATTAAATTATAATAATTATGTATTTTAAAAACATGTTTAAATTTCTAAAGAGATTGTTATTTGATTTTCTTTATGAAACAAGGTATTCCTCAAATCTATTGTCTACCACATAAGACGTGTAGTTATAACTCTCCTTTCGCCCCTACCTATGAAAAACTCTGGAATCACCCGCATGCGAATATGATATAGTTATACTTTTATAACTTTTACTTACAAATATATTATCATTTTTGTTATGTCCACATTCATTATTTCTATTATGTCTTGTCAGATTCCATTTGCTAGCAAAACTTCTACTACATCTAGTACACTATAATAGTAAAATATTAATGAAATTTATTCATTTCATAACAAACTTTTATTTACCTATTTTTTAACACGCACCCATATATAATTTTTTATTATTTGTTAAAAAAATGAGCATGTATAATTCCATTTATACTTACAGAATAACACGATTGTTTCAGTTCCTTATGAACTGAAGTAATATATCAATTTAAATTCATTTTATTACTAAAATTCTTTAAACACAGATGGTATACCTACATTATTCATAAAATTTATAAAAGCATAAACAAAAGCATTTATATATCTACAATTACTAATAAATATTAAATTTACCGTATAATCACATTATTATTGCTGTTATTATTATTCATTTCGAATTTAAATCCATATACTCTTATCTGGGAACAAAAAATAAAAAATAGAAATACGTACAAAATATAAATTCATACATTCTTATTAATATCCATTGGATCCAGCAAAAAACGCAAGAAATCTCTCTGTTATATTAATCACTGTTATTATGATATTACGTTCTTTTCGCTATTCTGCTTCTTCCTCATTAGGCTTAACCTCTTCCCGCGATTTGGAAATCTAACGTCCTGTGTAAAATATCATTTTAAATATCGATAGTATAATCTGAAGAAATATCGTAATGGTGCAAACGAAAATAATTTTGATAAAAAAGTTTGAATTTTATTGTCGGCACTTGAGGTTGATTTGCAAAATATTCTTACGTCGTTGTATGATAAATTGTGTTTTTTATTTGAATTGAATTTTTAATTAATATGAAAAAATTAGAATTGTATTTCTTTTGGAATCCTTGAAAATTTTTCGTGTTAAAGTAATGTAACGGATGCAGTCTTATAAAGAAATATCACAAAGATGTGAACTGATGATATCCAGAAATATTAACTTCATGCGGATCAAACCTCATTTTATTTCAATAGCTTGGTTTATAATAATAGGTTTGATAGGATGGCTTTTATCGGTAATATTATGTTATTACTTCACGTACTTGGATCCAAAGTGTATACCAATTATTCATCAAAAAACAATACAGTATAAAAACAGCGAAAATCTAATAAATCATTTAAAACCTGTATTGATATACAGCGAAAATTCTAGCGGTACGTTTTTATTCATTTTTTGCAATGTCTTTGTATTATACTGCGATCTTGTTAATTGTATCCGTATTTCGTCCGGTTTATGATAAAAGACAATTAAAAAACCTAATAGTGAAAAAACTATGAAACTTGATGAAACTACAACATGAAATAAATATTTCCTAGCTCTAGTTTTTAGTGTGAGGTTATTTTAATTTTTAACTTGCACTATTTCCATTTTATTTAACGGGCTATTATGCCGGATAGATTATGATTGTGAGAATTTTCTATTATTTGTTTACTGTTTATTTATTAAATACCAATAAAATAACGTTTTTCGATAGGCCCTGCGTTGTTAAAAGCATAATTCATGTTTTTTCATTAACGAAAGTAAACGATATGCGCTGTAAAGTAATAATAATATATAAATCACCGACTAGTTTTGAATGAAACTATCCGTTATTCGTAATGAATAACAATTTTTTACAGTGTAAAATTATAGAATATGAAATATTGTTTGTTCTTTTTTCTATTTTATAACTTTATATTGTGGATCATTCACGCAGTAAATGATATTTTTATCCGAAACTAGCCGATGATTTATATGTTTTATCTTTTAATTGTACCACTCAATATTCGAGCAAAAAAATAAATTATCAAATAATTAAGTGGTATTTTGAAGATGAGTGATTTTATTCGATCCCAAATTTTTAATTTCATGTTTTTCTTAAAGCACACGTTTTTGATACGAAAAGTCAGCGGTAATTTGATTTAAAATAAATGATTTGTGAATTTCGTTATAAATACAAATTATGTTAATGTGTAATCATTTTTTCCGCGTAATTCTTAGTGAGTACAAATGAATATGCCTTGGTTAAAACGGTGGAAGATTTGAAAATAAGAGATGAAGGATATAAACGACATGGCTTTAATGCGTTAGCGAGTAAAAATATTGGTGAATTCCGTGATATACCTGACACACGTCATAAATTGTAAGTTATTTTAATAGTTCGTTTGATTTAAATTTATACTAACTTGAAAGAAAATAGTTCAGTCTAACAAATATAAAAGACGCTACGTATGTTTTGACCAACCACGATACCGACGGTATTTGACTCGCTTACTTTCTTAATAATTATAAATATATTACAATTACTGAATAAAAGTTAATAAAACACTACGTACCTGTTGAAATTATGTTAATAGAATTGAATAGAGCAAGTATCCTTGCACAAATAAGCTTAAAATTTGTAAATTTGTTTAATCTTTGAGAAGTTCAACGCAGTAAATATGGTACACGGACGAGCCTGTGATGAATAAAATCATCCGACCATATACTTTCTAATTTTGTCGGCCGTCTAATCTAGTCAGATAGCTAGCCTATGTGGACCAAAAATTTCACATAATATGACGGATGACAAGTCTGCATATACTTTCCGATTTAGTCGCATCTTTCTCCGGGCTCGGAAAGAGTATAACGCCTTAAGAAACTAGCAATATGTAATCAAAATACGTGTTGTGAATACATTTTTTAAACTGTATTTCGCTTCTATAATAACTTAAAAATGTTTAAAACATTTTTTAAATTTCTAATTATTTGTGATTTTTGTTATAAATTACTGTTTAAAAAATGATTAACATGAAGACAAAATCTGTTAAGAAACATTTATTAATGGGTTTATAATTAGTTGCTGATCAGATTTTTTTTTTTTTCGACTAATTTTATATCAGTCTCTGCGTTATTGAATATATCGTGATAAATATATTTCGCAACTGCAAATTTATTAATTTTTATACATTTAAACAGTTTTATTTATATGAAGATTTAATGTAGAAGAAATGTAGCGTAAATAAGGCACATCACATTAGGATTTAATGGTTGTCCTAATTTATATGAAATCACTTTTTTCAAACAAATTTTTAGTAAAAAAATGGAGTATTATATTTCGTGGTCCACGTTTAATTCTAAATATTTAAAACGTATTGTCCATTAAAATTAAAATTTTCGATAGAAGCTGCGTGGCTACTAAAAATACTATTTAACGTTTTAATGCGTTACCCGGTTCATTATTAGAAACTAAACTCAAATTTTTTCTTTCCCCTTTAAATAATATATTTTCTAAATAACAAACGAACAACAAATTATAACTAAAAATATACTTATCGCAGAAAAGTAATATTACTTTTAAAACTTATATTTTTTTCCCCCTCAAACGGGAATTGGAAAGACCCACTGCTGTTGGTTTCAACAATTACTCGTGTTTTATTTATTTATTTTTTTTTTTAAATTAATTTTGGTTTTTATTTTTATATATTGCCAAAGCGTTCGTTTTTAAAAGAAATCTGTGTTTTTTCTAAGTTATCTCAATAGTTTTGCGGATGACAAATCTCATTTGAACCCCTTTACACGTCAGCGCCATCCATTTGTATTTGTGTTTTATGTAACAATAATGATGTGTACTTCGTTGAATCTAAAGTTAGATAGTTGTTTTATTTCAGATCGTAAAAACAATACGCAACATCCACAATAGTACAATGTAGTTGAACTGAAGAAAGTAGAAAAATGTGAAGTAACAAACAGTTTTTAAAAATTACTGGTTATTTTGTGTTTAATGTTGAAATTGCGATAGAATTCAAATAAAAAATATAAATTTAACTTCTATACCTTGCCAAAAATAATAATCCAACTATCTTGATTAAAAAATGGCCGTATTCGTGCTATTATTTTGCACTTTTAAAATAAAAATCAAAAATATACAAATATCAGTTATTAAAGTGCTAATGATTAGAGACCAATGCAAAGTGTAAGTGTAAAGGTATTTTATCATGAAACAAGGGTACCACCTAGCTGCCGTGACGTAGTTGATGAGTTAATTATGTTTCGTTACGATCTGGTTCGAATCCTGCTACCGCATACTGATATTTCTAAAAATTTCACCTGCGCTGGCTTAATGTCCATAATTAACGACCATGTCACGCTGAGCCTACAGTGAAACAACGAACATGTCTCAGCTATTTCCGGTGCTTAGTGATCTTATTCGCGGCGATAAGTAGAAATATGCGACCATAATTCGTGTGTTTAAAAAAAAAATGATTTATGAAAAATCCGTTTTTATTCTAAAGCATATTTCTTCTTCCGATGAAAATCTATTTACGCTTCGCAACATGTGATGAAGGAAAATTTGATTCGTTCACGGATACAAACTATTAGTTGTCGTTCTTAAGTTATAATAAATAAGCCTTATCGAGGTAGAAGGTTTTCTGCAGTGCCTGTCGCGTTATTGTTCGGTAAAATCGTAGTAAAATTTGTTTACGAAATTGGAAGACATGTAACAGACAGAGTTAATCCACTTTGACTTTTTTTCATATCATTTTTTAGGAATTTAGTCAAGTAGGCCATTTATAAGAAAAAGGCTGCAGTAAATAGTTGACATTAAAGTGGTACTAAAAATCCTCTTGTTTAAATTTTCTTATTGTAATTTAATATTTTATGTTTACATTGAGAGAAGTTAAACTTGTTTCTGATTTTTTTACATGTTTTTTATTGTATTCTTACATTTTTATGCCCTATATTTTCTTATTTTAAAAAATAGGTGCAAAGATATTAATTATCCTACCGACTTGCCATCTGTTTCCATTGTAATTTGCTTTTACAACGAGGATTTTTACACTTTAATCAGATCGGTTTATACCATTCTATTCAGAACGCCGTTACGTGTTTTGCATGAAATCCTGTTAATAGATGATTTCAGCGATATTCGTAAGTTAACGCTTGATTACCAATTGTATTTTACGGTACAGCTGTTATTAACATAATTGTTGCACTTTTATGTCACGCTTATTACGAAAAACTATAATCATTAACGGTCACTGAAGCGATATATATTACGATAGATGTTCTATTCTTCCCACTGATAATAAAATAACTAACTCTAATCTGAATAAAACTGAGTTAAAATAATTAAACTTGGTTTGCAGTAATAATTTTTATACTTGGATGTTTTTATCGTGATCATATTTTCCTAGTTAATGATATTTCAGATTTATTACAATCAATCTGCTTATTTCTGTTTGTGAGTTATTTTTAAAATCGCATGCCTTGAAGTTTTAAAAAATACAGCTCTGCGAATTTTGAACTTTCATAAAATGCTGTTAAAACTATACCAATGAGTGCTCTTTTTCCGTACTTGCATGAATTTGTTTATATGTAAAAAATAATAAAAAATAACTGAGCGAGTTGAAAAAAAATTTCAAGTCTATTGCTGCTATTAGCGTTAATAAAAAACATTTATTGAAACCTAAATACGAGTACTAGTCTAACTTCGACAAAACAATTTTGGGTCACTATATAAACTTGGCAAAATCCGCTATAATATAAATAAACTGCCTTTTTTTTTTTTTTAACGAATAGTTTTTTACAAAAAACTATACGCAGTTATTTTGCTTCCTCTTGTTTAATTACTATGGTTCCAATACTCGTTGTAATCCTTCGACATCCATTTTTTTTTATATACCCGTAAAAATCAAGTGTAGATCAGAAATCAAATTTATGTAAAAAAATATAACTATTTGCGGTAACGATGCAAATTGTTAACTAAAATTTTTTTTTATTCTTTTTTTTTTTCATTTCGTACGTAATGATTTACTCGCGTTGTACGTTTTATCTAGTTTATTTTATAATTTTTTTAACTCTTCCGAAATCGTTACAAAAACATTTGTCACTTTCTAACGTAGGAAACGTATAGTAGTAAAACGATTAATCTGATTTCAAAAATATTTCCAAACATATAACAATTCATTCTTGCGTTTAATGGTTACTGCAAAACTACTATCACTGTGCTTGTACGAACGACAACGTAACCTATCGGCATTCGACCATAGTGTAGTTGAAGTTACAACCATTTTACTAATGGGAGACCAAATTGAAGATTTTTAGTTCAATACTTTAGCCGGAAGAGCGCGCTGAAGCGAATGAGTTAGAATGTTGTCCACAGGTTTTTTAAACGTAGTACATTTTTATGATGATAAAATACAAAATTTAATTCGAATTTCTATCATCATAGTTCTCTCAGGGTCTTGTTAATATTTTTAAAAACATCGGCCATTACTGTTGATACATTAAATCTTTTTTTTTTTTTTTTTTTCATTTCCTGAGTATCGTCTTCCCAAATTCTCCCGTCGGTATGTGCTTGTAGAAGGTTTCGACTGTTTTTAGCACTTACGCATTAATTGAGAATTTCTTCCAAAAAAGTTTTTCTTTGAAAAAGAACAAGGGCCAAAAATTATACAGCGCAAAATCGAGACTATACGACTTTTTGATTTCTCCGGCTGTCGAACGCAATCATTTCCGATAACCTGCAGCTTCCGCGGGAGTGTTCATTGCAATGGACATTCGTTCTCTTGTTGAAACATTGTTTAGCATATACCTGTTCATTCCTATAAAGATATCGATAGGAAATAATCCGCGGTGAACACAATAGCGGGCTGGATAATGTTGCTTTTTTATCGGCTCCATTGTCGAACACAAAAAACAGGTAGGCGATTACGTAGAAAAGTTTGTCTACCTCGTACGATTATTACTTCTCCAATTGTGTTCAAGTTTATGTACGTGTTTGTCATGATTATGCAGCAGCTTAATTTTGTACAAAACTCGGCAGGATTGCGAAAAAAACGTTTGTTAGTGGTTAAAGCGTGTTTGATGACGACGCCTTGAGTCATGCACTCAGGTATTCCGATGTGGCATAAAAAGTTTAAAAACGATCGAGAAAGTATCGAAGATGAGCCGCAACTGAAAGGCCGATTAAAATTAGAACTGATTACAACGTGCAATGTGTGCGCATTAACGTTCAAATGTTGGCAGGCGAACTTAACATTGACCGCGAAACAATTAGAAAGATTTTAGTTGAAGATTTGTCCATAAAAAAAAAACCCTTTCAGGGCAGCAAAAACATGAGCGAATGCCCGTCGTGAAATATTGCCTTGAACAGGTTGAAAATGATCCAACTCTTCTAAATCGCGTAATTACTGGCGACGCTTTCTTGAAATATTATGGAAAAAGCGCTAGAATCAGTGTGTAGCTACAAAAGGTGTGTATTTTGAAGGAGATCATATTGATGTACCTTAATTTTTAAGTATATGTGATTTTTGCAATCAGTCTGATTACTTAATTGTCAGACCTTGTAGATATTTGTTTAATAATAGCCGGATATACGACTTAATAGTAGTATTGAAATATCGACAGCTGATATTCCGATTTGTATTGTTATTTAAGTAGTATTTAACATGATTTTTTTTGCATGTATGTAATTGCAGTACAGTATAATTTTTTATTTCCGCAGCTAATTTGCATGAAAATGTTAAGAAATTAATAACTAGTCATGATATATTTAAAAAAGTGAAATTATATAAAACGAAACAAAGAGAAGGTTTAATTCGAGCAAGAATTTTCGGTGCTAGTTTGGCAACTGGTCAAGTAAGTTTTTGCATTATTACAATTAAAATTATAATACTACTCAAGTTAGCCGCTAACATCACTTTGAACTGTCTTGTAAAATTTCGACTTCTATTATTAACACGAGCTTTTTATTTTTGGTCTTATTTTTTAATCTAGTGCAAAATGAAACATTTAATTGTTTTTAAATAATTAAGAAAATCAATAATTATTTTGTGCATTATTATCCTGTTTAATTTTACTCAAGATCCTGGGATATTCTTCGTATTTTCTTAAAGATTTTTCTCGCGTTTTATATAATATAAGAGAAACTAGGAAATATAATGTGTTTGTTTCTTTCGGGATACTTTAAATTGGCATTCCTCAACTATTTCATCGTACGATTTAATTTATTTCTTTATAGTTATACTCGACCGGACTGTTCATAACAAAAATTAATAAACGAAAAAGTCTATTAGAATAATGTTGTTACGATGACCAAGTGGATAGAATGATTGGACTGTGTATCGCAGTCACGAATTTAAAAACTAGTTGCGATGAGTAAAAATTATTAAAAATTAATAAATAATCAGCAATAGCCGGAAGGTCGCGAGTTGGTATATAAACAGTTAGACACACACTTAGGGCTGTATTTGTATCGCGGTAATAAGCAATTACAATCAGTTCCAAGGAAATGCTATAAGTAAATTGTCGCATACTATTTCGACTAATGACAAATTCAATATGTTGAAATTGATAAATCGAACTAATCTGACATGAAGTTGGGCTCGATTTGAGTAATTTAATCGGAAATGTTATTTTAGTAGTACGTTTATTCGAATGTAATCGAATTAGTTTGATTCGACTAATTCGACTTTACTAATTTAGTGTACAACCAGTCGTAAGACGACCCCGATATTTGAATAACTTGATCTCGAACGATCGCGGCAGTTTAATTCTGGCTACATGGCAGCATCTTGCCCTGACTGAATATCGACTTGACTGCGACGAGAAATAAATTAATTTTAATTATTATTAAAATATAAAACAAAAACTTTGTAAGAAGAACGTGTAATGAACTCTATTCCGTGTTAAAAACAAATTTTGAAGATAAAAATTTTTTTAGTAACAAAATTTCAAATAAATATAAGGAATTTGTATTCTCTTTTTTCACAAAGACTGCTAGCTGGCCAACCAAAAATTGTGTAAGAAAGGTATGTGTTTTACACTGCACAAAAATCTTGCCTCTGCAAATCAGAAAAATACACAAGTATCTCCAGCTCCATATATCAAACAGCAACATTTATGTGAAGCATAGTACTTACATAAATAAGATAATTTGTCAATAGCAATATTAAATTAAGCAGCCTAGGGAAATACGAAATTAAATATAGCTTTCTAATTTAAATATTTTACTTTTATTTAATTATTTATTTATTTATTTTTATATGTGTGCGTGTGTGTATATACTAAAAGGGCTCCACCCCTAGACTCGCTGGGTCTCCAACCCCGACATTTTATAATAAATAATAAACTGTACTAATGAAAACGATCGAAAACAAACAAAAAATTAAATTGTAAAACGTTGATCAATAAAAAAAAAATAATACATTTCAAACTTAGAATTTAAATAATGAAAAAAATTCAAAATTAATTGGTGTTCTTACTAAAATAAATTAGGAAGAATTAGAAAAAAATCCTGTCATAACAATATTCTTTTTAGCCAGTCAGTCATTAATTCCCGAAATAGTATTATTATGGAGCTATCTGATTTGCTTGTGGCGATATGTAGTGGTGACGTTGATAATAGCTTCGTTGTCTGAGTTCGTTAACCGTTTGTAAGGCGGTTGCTCCGCAACGAGAAAATGCTATCCAAAAAATTATTTTATTATTTATATAAATACGACTTATTTTTTAAAAAATTTTGATAATTTATTAAAGTAGACATGTTAGCAGTACTAAAAAAGTATGCAAAATTTAGATATTTTATAGAATGTTTAAATGGACTTTAGATAAATTTATTCGTAAAAAGAAGGAAATATTTTTCTTGATTAATTATGCCAATATGTGAAATCCGCTCTGTATGATGGGTAAATGTTTCATATAGTAAGATAAAATGCACTCTGTGTAAAAGGAAATCAATTTCCGTTATATTGTTCAGTAATTTTATGAAATTTTAAAAAAGAATAATAAATCCCTAAGAAAGTATATTATTGTTCTTGGTATTGATAATGACCAACATCATTTCGATTGTATTTAAGTTGTTATTTGATATAGACTGAACACTTCTGAAAATACGGTTTGTAAAGCTTTTTATTAATAACTGTAC
Organism: Icerya purchasi; assembly: GCA_039619475.1. Lineage (NCBI taxonomy): Eukaryota > Metazoa > Arthropoda > Insecta > Hemiptera > Monophlebidae > Icerya > Icerya purchasi. The sequence continues at coordinate 439,261,013 of CM077116.1, forward strand.
GGAAATTTAAAAATCGTTACAAAAAAACGACAACGAAATGTATTTAGCATAGAAACTTTTATTTCGAGAATATTGCTATCGACATTAACAAAGAAAAGTTCAAATTTGATTATACATATTCAAAGAAAGATCTTTAATTTTCACTTGATTCGTAAATCTAAGTTTTTAAGCAATAATTATTATTTTCGCTGAAGTTGTTTGTCAAAGTAGGTAATTAAAGAGAAAAATGAAAATTTCGACACAATTTTTTTTTTCTGAACTTTTTTTTTAATGCAATTTTTCGGGAACTGTCAACTTTTTTTTATTTGTTTTATTTTTTTAAATTAATTAAAATGATACATGTTTGATTTTAATTTGTTTCACGACTTTATAAATACGCTTATAATTTAAATTACATATTAGAAATTATTTCTATATTTTAATTACTTTAATAGAGAATGTATTAATTTTCTCAGGTTTTAGTGTTTTTAGATAGTCATATTGAAGTCAACGTAAAATGGTTAGAACCAATGCTTAGTACACTTATAGTTAACCGTTCTATCGTTGTAACTCCCATTATAGACGTTATTAATCCGGACACATTTGATTATACTTCATCACCATTAGTGAGAGGCGGTTTCAACTGGGGCCTTTCTTTCGGATGGGAAAACTTACCAGTTGGTGTAATTAAGAACGACACTGATTTCATAAAACCAATCAGGTATACCAAATATGAATTGCATTTTGAACATTAAATGTACAACTTAATTTATGATCCTAATATACAACTGCAATAGAATTATTATTATCGTTCATCTATTTATTATTATTGTTATCATTAACATATATGTGCATTATTATTTAGTGTTTGTCAAGCCTCAGCTTATTGGACTTCTTTTAAATACCTTATGAAGTTGTATATTATTCCAAAAAGGTTGAAAATTTCTATTTAATTTAATTTTTATAATTTACTGAAAATAATAATGTAAACAATAATGGATTAAATAAATGTTTTATCAAAGTGAGTAATCGTCATTATATTTTTTTTTTGTTAAACAAAAAAGAAAATTACTGTTCTAAAGGTGTAGATGAAATGATTTAACTAATTTATATAATATTAAAAATTTTCATTATAAAATAATTTTAGTGGAATAGATTCAATTAGATAGTATTATCCGTAGCTTTATAAAAAAAAATGGTAGTAAAATAATTTAAAGTATACACATAAAATTATAAATGTTTAATAAAGTTGTTTACTTATTGCAAATATAAATCGTGTATTGCATAAAAATGGAATTGTAATATTTATAACTCGTTAATAGAATTTATAAAATTCTCACAGTTCATCAAACGTAGCTTGATGAATTGGATACAGTTCAGCAAGTTATCTTATTTTCTTTATTAAAATTAAATCAATGAAAAAATAATGAATATTTTAAGTAATATGTAGCATTGCTTTCCAGGTTATTATTGTGAATATATATATACATTATATATATTTTTTATATAATAGATATTTTGATTGTTTTTGAAGAAAAATGAAATTCTCAATCAATAAAATAAATAAACATTATCTTTTGAATATTTTTTTTCATATAATTTATGAATCTATATCCAGTATTTCGGTAAAAAGTCACATATTTCTCATTAATGAAGTTAATTTTACCGTCTTGAGTGCTTGTAATTAACTTTGCCGACAAATTGAAGTGTACTTGAAAAATAGTTCAATTTTTCTGTAAAATCTAGAATAATAAAATCAGATAAAAAACGATATATTAAACACTAAATCGTTTCGCAATTTTATTGATTTCTTCGGATTTGAATTTTGTATTCAAATTAAAATTCCAATAAATATATAGAAAATATTAGAAAACATCATCGTGCCTGATTTTTGACTTAAGCGAATGAAAGATTTTATTAAATAAATTACAAAAATGGCATTACTAATTGATTTATTAATATTACTAACTGTAAAGAAGAATGGTCTTCTATACTTTTTGTTTAACCTTGTATGCAATGCTGCTAAGTGCATCAGTGTTCAGCTGATGCAAGTTTATACTTAAATCTGAAACAAGATTGGGTGATACTTAAAGATAATCGAAGCAATAATATTATCATGAACAGTATTTTTCATTTATTAAATGTTATCGCAAAAATTTTTATTAAGTAATAAGCTAAATTATTAATCTTTAATATCGTGATAGTGCGAATAGCTTTTATGTAAATATTTTGAATTTCATACTGTTTCTAATAATTTCACCATGCGCTATCATTACAATTTCAAACTCTCATGATTACTGAAATTTCATAGCAGTGGTGTGATCAACTCATTTGCCATATTAATATGTAATTGTTGTTAAAATTTTCCTTAGACAACGTACGAATTATGACAGAAAAATATATTTAATAAGTCCGCATGTTACATTGTGTTCATATTGTTTATTTAAAATCGTTTACTTATAAAATTGCGGCATAATAGACTTAAATATATTAACTTACTAAATTTTTTTTATTTATTTTTATTAAGATGCATTCCGTTGACTTTCGTAAAAGTTATCTGATAATGACGTAAATTTCAATATATAAAAATCGGAAGATACAAATTTTTATGTTATACATATTTTATAGTATTACAAGAACTAGTTTACGCTACTTTTTCTTTTTCTCGTTGTACGAATAAAAGTCGATTGACCTTCCCTATTATTAATATCAGTGCGAAAACTTTTATGTTTAATTTAAATGTAGATATAGTATGTTTTCACATTTGTTAATTGTTTAAATAGATCACCTACTATGGCTGGCGGTTTATTTGCTATGGATCGAAATTATTTCAATAAATTAGGTCAGTATGATCCTGGAATGGATTTGTGGGGAGCCGAAAATTTAGAATTGTCATTTAAAGTAAGTAAATTTTAAAAGTTTAATACTAATTTTCGTCTTGCGTAAAATCAAAAAATTTCTATAAATTTTTGATTAAATTTACAATGTAACTTAAAGAGTCAGAACTTTGCTTTAAAAATTGTATTTCTATATTAACTTTATCATTATGAACAGTTATAGTCATAATAGTATTCCCCCTTTATCACCTCATTTAATTCTAATACTAAACATTTTCTTGAAAAATGCAGTTTCTATAGTCTACAAAAGTTATTACTGGAAAATTTAAAAAAAAAAAAAAAAAAACATGTAGTCGATTAATTCATATTAAATTCTTTTTCATATATCGTTTGATACGGTTTCCAACAACGTCCAATATTAAAATATATAATTTTATGTTTAATCGATTTATTAACTTAATTCTGTATAATCGTTATAGTGATGTATTTTAGTATTTTTTTAATCAGTTAATCGAACAATATATTGGCAATAGTTCAAGAAATTAAAAAGATAGGAAAATTTATAAATTAGCTACCTACGCATGTAACACAGGGAGCACTCCTGAAAATTTGAAAAAAAAAAAATAACACGGATATTTTTACTTCCTTATACGAAGACCATCCCCCCGATTACTTCCTTATACGGAGAGAAAGAAGTACTGTATTTGTCGAGTATTTTGAATCTCGTTTCAACAAAAATGCCCATTTTAACCACTCCTGGATCCATTTTAAGTCGTTTTGTCTGTACGTATGTATGTGTTTATCACACAGAATTCAAAAACGGCTGGTTGTAGAAGATTGAAATTTTATAGGGAGGACCATCTTGGTATCTAGTTGGACACCTCCTTTTTTGGTTAGAATCGGTTGAGCGGAAGGGGTACTCCCCTATAAGGCTGCAGCTGTACCAGTTTATCACGCATATTCTTCATATATTTTATGATTTACCCTTTAACATATTTGTTTATTTTTAATGTTTGTGATTTCAGGGCTTGGGGGAGCGAAACTTCCTCCCCTTCGCATACTTGTACAAGAAAGTATTGTGCTTGGCCGCAACAGATATTTAATGAATGTATTAAAACGAGTAATGAATGTGCAAACCAAATTCAGTACTATTTTTTATCGAATTTATATATTTAAAAAAAAAAAAAACAAAAAAAATAGTAGTGTTCATCTGTAATTTAAAATTTGTAAAGGTTCAGAACCTATATAAATGGCGCGCCCAAAAAAAAATTATTAAAAAAAAATCTGTAATTTAAACATATAACATATTTAACTTTTAATTACTGCATTAGTGTGTTTTCAGTATATAAAAACTATTCGATTAATAGCGATGAATCTTATACAGTCATCTCTTGTTATTAGGTCTCCCTACTCCCTATAACTCTTCCTTTATCCTTTCCTTTCCTTCATCTTCTGTGGTGTCCGCACTGCTGTACTTTGTTGCGACCATTTCGGACCGCCTAACTATTTAGTTTTTTAGCTTAGTTTTCTTGTTGTTGGGTAATGCCGCTGGCGCGCCTACAAAATAAAAAAAAAAAACATTATTCGTATTAATCTAAGTTTTCACATTGATGTAGAAAATAATTACGAACCTATAAGCAATGTACGAATTGCGTTTTTTTTTTTTGAGGAATAAAATTAACCGACAAAAATTGATGCAACTAGTAATTCGACTGTCGGAAAGAAATAAAATAAAGTGAAATAAATAGAATCGAAAAAATTGTGATGAGCTATTTATACTGTCAGATTTTAATTTCTAATAACACAAAAAATTAAAGCATAAAGGAAATTCTTCAATTTTGCCCTCTTTAGTAAAAAAAATCAAGATAAATAGTTTTATACCTTAAAAATACTGCAATCTTGTTATCGTCTTTTTAAATAAACGAAAATAACTAAATATTTTATTATTAAATATAATTTCTACACAAATATATTATTATTTAAAAGTTCACCCTATATTTTTCTTTCCTTCAATTTTTATCGAAGGTTCGATTGGTCTAAATTAAATTCTTTATTGTTTTTCATAAGTATTAAAAATTCTATATTAACGTGTGTCCATTAATTCCAACAAAAAAAAAAATAAATAAATAAAAAAAATGCTAAAAGTAAATTTATTGTCAGCAGTTATAAAAATAAAACAATTAGCTGTTAGTTAAATAAAAGCTAAATTTAGCATTACTATGGCAACATAGGATAGTGTAAAAAAAACACGTTATTTACAAAATTTTTTGTAATAGATAAAATCTGTGACATATATATATATATATATATATATATAAAAGTGTACAAAGTGCGGACCCGGCCAAGTTTTCACAAAATGCGTACTGCATAATATTTACAGAACTATTTCAAACTCTTTTCAATCCTCTATTTTTGAAGTTAGTTATATTACAAGATTAAATTTTTGCACGAGGTTTAAGGTTACCAAAGGGAAGCAATATTCGGAATATAATACGTGTGAATGGAGTAATTTTTAAGGTAAGAGTGTCCAAAAATCGTGGTTTTTGGCACTAATTGACTAACTGCAAGGTTATTATAAATTTATGATATTTCTAATCGAACTGGAGCTTCGTTATTTGAAGCATATTATTCAAGATGTTAATTACGAGAAAAATCTAACATGGTGGACCCATTACGACGTTTGAAATTCTATTTCACCCTATTACTGCAATTATGAAGTATATAACCTAAATCTTATTATGTATGTGTATGTGTATAATATACAGTGGTGAACATACAAATTGGTAAATTATACTTTCGAGAATAATTTGTTATATAATATAATGAAAAATAATAAGTAAACGAAAAACCGGCAACTGTACAATATAGGAAACATAGTACAGTACCAATTAAATAATATAAACGCATAAATAAAATTTATTTGTCTACCATGTAGTCGCATTTGTCAGATAAGATCTTCTGTAGTAATGTGAGCGCATAAATAGGGTAATGGCATTTTTCAATGATTCGAGGGAATTACAAAGCAAGATGCAGTCAAAAAAAAAAAAAAAAGAAGTGATATGCAATAAATACATTATTTTGGAGGAAGTTGAGACGTGGTAAATTTGTCGATTGTAAAAAAGATAAAGCGTTGCAAGCAATAACAAAACAATTGAATATCTCAATACTTTTATCACTGAACACGAAATACGTAAAACAATATAAGGATACTAGAAATAGATTTCGAGCTTCTAGATTATGGAAATGGCTAGTTTTGTTAATCAGATAATCCATCGCCTTTGGAGAGAAATATTCATGCCGAAATTTACGCGGAAACAAACAGTGGTAATAGTGTACAAACAGTACGAAATAGATTGATGAAATTTACATCGGAAGGCTATTTCGCAAGAAAGAAACCTCTCGTAAGTATAAAAAAAAACTGGAAGCCTAGATTACTATTCGCAAAAGAGCACATCAACTGGACATTTTACTGATAAATCTAGGTTTAAACGTTTCGGTTCGGATGGCAAAACTTACGTTCAACGTCGCACATACGAAGAATTCGATAAAAAATGGCCGAAACCTACAATAAATGGAGGAAATGGCTCCGTAATGGTGTAGGCTGACATGAGCCGGAATGGTCCACGCTCTATTTGTCGAATTAATGGAATTATAGGTATATAAATACGTAAGTATTTTGGAACAATATTTGCTTCCATATGCTACTGATAGCTTTTCTGGCGACTGGATTTTTCAAGCTGACAACGGTCCGAAACATTTCAAACCAGCTCTGGATTTTCTTCCAGACGATAACCTCAATATTATAATATGGCCAACGCGGCCTTCCAATCACAATCCAATTGAAGGAATGACGTTTATATATTTGTGCGACGAAAAATAACTGTTCGTTCTCGTTCAATGTTATGCATTTGTCAAAGAAGGATGAAGGAATATTTTCTGACCGATGCGTGCGATTGATGAAATCTGTGTCAAATAAATGCCGAAAAGTGATCGAAAATAAAGAAGGAACTACGCGATGTTAATTTTTAAATGAAATTAAAACCTACGTATTTAAATTTTTAGTTGGAATTGAAGCCCCTTTTTTTTTTTTTTTCGATTGCACAAATTTTCTTATTTTTGTACTTGCAGAGTAATCAACAGCTTTCATTTGTTTTGTTTTTTTAAAACATAAGTTCGCAGTATTCGCTTTATTTGTGTTCAATTATGCGATAAAATAATGTATAGATATGTGTGTGTGTGTGTGTGTGCGTGTGTGTAAAAGAAAAAAATTGGAAATATTTCATTAGTCCAATAATTAATTATTAGCACACCGCTGAAACTACTACGTATATGAAGCTGAAAATGCAGATGAAGCATAAGAACACAATGCACGCCATGCAAAAATGCATTAAAAGATTAAAATTTACTTGGGGGGGGAGGCAAAAAATTTAGAAAATTTCTTTTTTAAAAACTAATAATCACGCTATAGACGAAATTATTTACGCCACATAATTGAAATTGCACGCGAACATTGCCCATGTACCGAGGGTGTCCAATAAGAAGAACGCTTTTTTAAAAATTCGAATTGTAAGGAATGAAAAGGGGTTAAAAATTGTTTTCTAAAAGGTACACAGTAAAGTGGGTATTTTCCGTATAAATAGGTTTACCAAATTATAATTTTATATTAAAATACCTTATTCTTCAGTCGTATTGTCCGTTTGCGGACGTCGTGACCAACCGTCATAGACCAGTGGATCGAACGACCACCTGTCGCCATTTTTCTCTGTTGTTGTTAGTTTTTATTAGTTCTGACAGGGACAATTTTGTGACGGCTTTAATATGATCTAAGAACCTCATCGGTGGCCGTCCCTGGTTCCTTTTTCCATTGATTTTTCCTTGTATCATAGTTCGTTCTAAACCGCTCCGTCTCATTACAAGTCCAAAGAACTTTAAACTTTGCCTTATTATCGTGGGCAATAATCGTTGCATTGGTTCTATACGTAGTTGTTTTAAAATTGATAGATTGATCCTCTGTCTAACATACTCTTATCATGCGTTTATAGCAGCTCATCTCAAAGGTTCCGATTTTCCGGCGTGATGCCGCCGTTATTCTCTAAGATTCTGAACCGTACCGGAATATTGAGTGTACCAGCGTTTGCATCAACCTTTTTTTCACTTGGCATGTTATTTAATGGACTTCCATATTTTCGTAGGGACTCCCATTTTGTTAAGTGCTACCCAAAGCGTGTTCCAGTTCACCTTGTCAAAGACTTTGGAATAATCCAAAAAACAAAATATTGTCGGAACATTGTATTCATGGGCTTTTTCGATTATCTGCCTAATATTAAAAAGTTGCTCACGTGTTCCTTCCCTTGCTAGTAGTAAAAGTGTAAAAAAAAATTAAAGCAAGCCTCCCGTGCCCTCGATAGGGCATCGGGGATTGTGAAGTTAAAGTTCACAAGTGTGTAACATTTTTTTTAACTCCTTTAAATTTTAGAGGGAAATAGAGCAACTCCCTGTTTTTGAGAAATCCGAAAATCACGCTACAGTCCAAACTAATGGCGATTGCCGTATGAAATTTCAAAGGAATATAATGCATAAGATATTAAATGAGAACGGTTATTTGAAAATTCAAACTTTAAGGAGTGTTTTCCAAAAAGTACCCAAATTGTTATATTTTCAGTACGAATAGGTTTAACAGATTATAATTTTGCATTAAAATTCCTTATGTAATTTACTAAAAGTGCGCATTTTTTTTTTTTTTTTTTTTTTTTTTTTTGAATCCTCTAAATTTTAACGGTGGAAAAGGGTTTTGCCCTATTTTAGGGATAAGATAATAATCATTCTACAATCGAAACCATTTACAGCAGATAATTGAAATTCCTTAAATACATTACCCATATACCGAGTAAAGGGTTTTTTAAAATCTGAACTTTAAAGGGTGGAAAAAAGTTATATATTGTTTTCTAAGAAGGTACATAAAGTGTAATTAATCTTCTTATAAAATAAGTTTATCATATTATAATTATGCGTAAAGATTGTTTGTATTCTATACTAAATGTTTGTTTTTTTTTTTATTTCGAAATTTTATCGGCGGAGAAAAGTTATACCCTATTTTTAACAAAACTTAATATTACGCTACAGCCAGAAGCAATAATTCTTATAGTGAACATGTTATATGAATATGGTTAGAAAATTGAACTGTTTTTATCATACTAAGGTTAATAATTTTCGTTTGCATGACATGAAGCGGAGAAACTATATTTGTTTAAACAGTTTTTAAGCTTAATATAACCGTCGATACAAGTGAGATTTTCAGAAAACCAAAACGAAATTGGGAAAAGAATTTGTGATATAATCATTATTTCTTATTAAGCTAAAATTTAAATTTTAAACATTTTTTTGCTTTCCTTAATTAGTAGAGAATTTTAAAAAAATCTTATTTTCATTCCTTTTCTGTACTTCTTGCGTTTGTGTTCGAAGTATTTCAGATCTGCATATTTCTTTTATATCATTTAGATGGAAATTATTTTGTTTTCGGTAAGTTTTGTTTGCTATATACGATGTTATTAATTGTTTAAAGCCATAAGTTTTGTATAACGAGTGTAAATTACCTGGTCATGTGAAACTGTTGCATTTTCGTTTCCGCGTTTATTAAAAATGTTTTAGTAACCTTTTAATTTTCTTTTCTATTTATTTCTACCACTACTATCCGAATATTACTGCAAAAACTAATGGTTCCCTTTTTTTTCTTTTTCTTTTTTTTTTTGAATTATTTAATGTATCTTATTTTTAGTAATGTAGGTAATAATTTATCCTTAATTTAAACCTATTATTTAATGAAATATATTTTTATATGTTATAAAACCGTTCATGTAATAATTTTTATATACTCTAATTTTCATTTTTGTCTCTTGAATTTTTTATTTCTTTTATTGGAAATATATTTATATACATATATGCTTTCCACTTTAATTGTGAATTTTGAATCAATACGTATTAGTGGTACAATAGTTTCTCATTATGTAAAGTACATAGATGGGGATGATACATGTTTGTTTTTGCACCACCTTATTATAATGAATTATTAAGACTAAAAATGCGAAAAAGTATTGTATAATATGTTTGTAAAAACTGGAAAATATTTAACCCGCATATCATAGACTTAATGGAGAACCGTATAAAAATAAAATACAGCATTTAAATATTAATGTGGCGATGAAAAAAAAATAAAACAAATTATTTACAAATACAAATAAAAATTTTGGAAAAAAAACTTCATTAACACATATTAATACTGTTCTGTTTATAAACAAATTTTAACTAAAAATAGAAAAATAATAAGATCCCTTTAAATTTCAAGCCCAAGCAAGCAAATGGGTAAGTAGGTACAGTTTATTGAATAAATAAATAGGTTGAGATTGACAGAACGATAACCAGCAAATTAAAAATCCAAAAATATGATAAATACGCTGTTGAAGCCGTGAGTAACAGTTAATTCGTGTGTGTCTATATATATATATATATATGTGTGTGTGTGTGTGTGTGTGTGTGTGCGCTCATTCTATATGATATCTGCTCAAAATAGGTTTTAAAAACGGCCAGAATATTCTTGTGAAAGATCATCGGCCAATACATAATAGACATGTCTCTGTTACATATATATGTAATGGATACAGGCGATAAAGATTCGCTTTTAAATGATGAATAAAATTTGCAACCGAAAGGTTTTCACTGTCCAGAGAAATAATGAAGAAATACTTTATGTGATAAAAGTAGAAAATATGATTAAGTCGTTGTAAACGTGTTATTTTATAGTTACCTGATTTTTGTGGGAAGGGGGATTTAGTAAATCCCTTTTAATACTTAAAAAAGTAAAATTATGAAAATCATTTTAATTATTTTCTTCATTAATAAATCGAATAATAATTATATTTTTTTAAAACATTACGAATTTGAATTTTTATTGTGAAATTCTAATTTCAGACTTTCAATTTGTTAGGTGTGGATGTGTGGCGGTGAACTGCAAATAATTCCATGCTCTAGGATTGGCCACGTGTTCAGGAAACACCGCCCATATTCGTCTCCTGATGGAACCGATACCATGTTAAGAAATTCCTTGCGTGTTGCTCATGTGTGGCTTGACGATTATAAAGTAATGGTTCAGATGATCTTATAAAAATGAATGTGACTAACTCCGTCGTACGTTTTACTAACGTTCTGGTAATATCGGTCCGTGTCTGCTTTCACGGTTGCAGCGAGACGTCGTTTAAACGTAACCTCCATTAAACAGTTTTTTCTTACGATAATGAATGTTTCCAGCAGTTTCTAGTTATGACTTCACCTTATCATCGCACTTAGAGAAATCAGTTGGAATTTACTCTTGCTGGAATAGACAGAAAGAGCAATGGAACAAGTTTAAGATGCGCTTTACTTTTAAATTAACTTACACGTTTGTTTGTCAAGGGATAAATTTCATCAAAAGCAAAAAAGTCTAAAAGTAACATTGAGTCGTTCTTTTTCGTTGACGTTGTTATACAATTAAATACCTTAAGTAACATTCTGATCTTTTTATTTGTCGCAAAATTTGACTTTTCTTTCTAATATTATTTGAAACAACAAATTATAGTTCTATATTTTGATAACTCGCACATACAACCCTTGAAGGAATCGCTCACTCTCACTAATGGAGCTTTGGCGACTATGAATTTACCACGCTCAAAGTTATGTTTTATTATTTCCAACTATTGTGAATAAACATATGAGTGTTGCGTTTATTTTAGTTATCTGGTCATACTGCTTCGTAGAAACTACTTTAAAAAAGTAGCGATCTTACATATTTTACATACATTGGAAATATACATAGACTACACTTGAGGCAGTAAATGTTTGATTTATTATTTTATACAAGTGCAATCTCTAAGTGTGTTGCCAATATCTCTTGTAGTGATGAGTAGGTCCGGAAAGACAATCCGCGGATCCGTATCCCATAGCGGAATTGATGTAACTTCGACTACAGTTCCGGACACGTATCCACAATTCCAACCTAGCAAATACTGAATCGATGAATGTTATACAAATCCAAGTTCACACGGTTCCACTGCGGAAGCTAATGGACAGAGAAGAATAGACCGTCTGTCCTTTTCTGCGTTTCATAATGAATATCTGAGCAGAAACGTGCCAAATCAACTAGAAACGTGAAAAATGATAACAATGAAATTAGAAAGAAAGTTCTTTATCGTTTTCTTCTTTTTTTTTTTTTCTGTAGACATAACTACTCTCTGTATGATTATGCTTCTACATTATCTATTTTGTAATTTTTTTATCTTTTTCTAAAACATCGACCAGCCGTTATAATATTTTCTTTTTCTATTTATTCACTATTTCACTTCATTCTTTTTATTACAGCGCACACGTTCGCAATATTATTTAGCGTCCTTATTATTATTTTTTATCATCTTGTTACACGTTTATATCAAAATTTAAATTTAATGTATTTAAATAAATTAATAGTTCATAATAAGCAGTCCAATTTTAATGATCACAAAATTTTTCACCATCGATTACTTATAAAGTAAATGAAAATTTAAAAAAAAGTGATATGCCAATTTATTGACATAATTATTGATAATTTTACATTTAATAATTTTTTGTTTTTCTCGTGAATAAATCGAAAATACAACTTTCGATGATTAGTTTTAATTTAAACACATACGAAAATATTTCAAAGCGGACCTTCATCAATATGTCTTTGCAAGTTTTACTGTAATTAGGACACAAATAGCTGTTCTTTAGTATGTATTATTTAGTTTTGTTTTATAAAAGAAAAATTGATGAATTTTAGAAAAATATTTTATTTAACAAAACCAAACACAGCAGTTGTAATAAATAGTCGGTACACATTTCCTTTGATTATTTAATAAGAGTACAAAAATATTTAGAACGTGAAATATCGATTAAAAACAAATAAATTCCGCGACAAAAATATAAAGAATTTCTTATTATTTTAAATTGTGAGCAGGAAATACAATCTAGCAAAATGTCTGTAAACTTTCAGCAAGTTTCTTTAAAAAAAAAAAAAAAAAAAAAAAAAAATTAAAATACGTAAGCGATTGGAGAAAACGAGATTTTTATTTTTACAATAGCCAATTAATTTGTTAATTAATTGTCATTGGATCGGTGCCATTTTGTAAGTTTTAAACGATTATACACTTTTATATAAAACTTTTTTTTGTACAACGTTTAAAAACTATTTTTGATCTACTTTTCCCGCTATTTTGAATAACCCCTTCAACGACTGAACTGTTTAAAAGTGATTTATTAAATTCTACGCAAATTTTTTTCCACTTTTTCTACCCTTTTTTTTTTTTCCTGACAAAAAAAGGAGGTTGTTTTTCGACCATTTGACAGGCCTACATTTTCATTAGAACAAATAAATTATACAATTGTACTCATGTTTGCTATCTGTAGATATACATTTATGATATAAATAAAATATATTATACATAACTCGAAAATATGTAAATTGTAGCTTAGTTGCATTTTATTGTTTTTCTTTTAACTTTTTTACTTTCTTTCATTTTTGTTTAATATAAGAGATTAGGCTAATTTAAGTTCTTTCACTGAAAATTTAAAAAAAAAAAAACATACCTCTCCTTGAGTAATGTGCACTAAAGAAATATTTGATCAATTGATTTATCGCAAAAAGAATTAAGCACACTAACATCAATCGCAAGCGTCACTAAATGATTTACTACTAAAAAGACAATCTATGTAGCTCCGGATTCGCTCAAGCAAGTGACTTGACGTATTCTAACCTGACACTAGTTATAACAGTACGTCGATAACCAGCGCAAACTATTTTCAATTTTTGAATATACTGGGCACATAAATACTGGATTCATTACGATACGGATACATATCCGGATTGTAGTTCTAGAACCTGTGATTCAGTTCCGAATTCGTATCTGAAGAAATAGCGAACTTACTCGTCACTAGTTCCGCATGAGATTATTAACGATTATTCGTTTTTAATTATTTTTATTTATCGTTGCTAAATCTCGCCAATTTGCGCCAGTCCGCTCATTCTAACTGCTCAACTACCATAATATTACTTTCAGTATCGTGTTTGTTAGTAGTTATTACATTTTTGTTACGTTAAACTATTTACGAAGAAGATAAATAGAAATAGATATTATGTTATTTAAGGTCGAAATGTTTACGATAAAATTAGGTTACCGTTAGTTTAACGATTTCGGAACAGAAACACAATAAATTATAGACGAACAAAAAGTTATCGGAAAAGTGCCACATTAAAATCGAAAACGCTAATCTCTAATTCTATAAATTGTTCTCAGAAATACTTTATATCTCAAAGACCGGAAGCAGAAGATATCGATTACGGCGATGTAACGGAACGGATCGAATTAAGAAAAAGTTTGAAATGTAAGCCGTTTAGTTGGTATTTAGAAAACGTTTATCCGGAATTAGTTTTGCCAGATGACAGTAAGGAAAAATTAAGGAACAAGTTGAAATCAGTCGTGAAACCGGTCTATCAGAAGTGGGATTCGAGAAAGCGCAATTATACAGATCAGTTTTTGGTAAATACGCTTTTTTAATGAAATCGCTTAAATGTTTCACTTTAAGTAATTTTACCAATCAAACAACTTAACTAATTTCGGTAGACGGGACACACTGGTTTTTATGCCTAAAAACAGATTGTGAAAATACTCGCTTTACGTTTCACTTTATCCGATGTTGAGATCTGTAAGAGTGAGAACGGTGGCCGATCTTTAGAAAAGTGCCGGTTTTTGTAAAGGATTCTCACTATGTGCCAAGTGTTTGTCCGTGCGATTATTTATAATCGTAGCGAACGGAATTTTCTAAAAGGAAATCATAAATTTTCGTAATGGAAAATGTTAATATATTGCGCATAATGGATTCATAAGGAATCAATTAAAGCTCGAAACATACGGCTATATCATATGTAGTTGCGACTGTACTACAATTACACACACATCACCGTCATTAAACTAGCACAACTTTTAGAGGAAATTTTACCGGGAAAATATATAGTTGAAAGCTGGAACAAATTGAAAAATAACAATCAAATGTTTCCTTTGACATCAAATTCTTTACAGTTCATTTTACGATTTCATTTTTAATGCTGATTTATGTTTATTGACTTAAAATTTTTTAATTTCGAGTTTTTTTTGTTTTTTTTTACTATTATAATTATGTACAATCTTAAAATATTTCTATTAAAGAAGTACATCTGTTAATAAAAAAAGGGGGGGACAAGTATGGAGTCATACCCGAGCAAGTAGAACTCGTTACATTACTTAAATTAGTAATTAATTATTACTAGACAGGATGGCGACGTTTAAGTCGCTTGATATCACTTCCGGTATCTAAAACTTGATGAGCTTCTGCATTTAAGTAAACGTTTCTCAGGTGCTGCAGCGAACTCTTGTATAACGTCATCGACGAATTTCATATGTAAATCCTTATGAATGTCTTCATTTCTCGAGTACCAATAGTCAAATGTTCTGCCGTTTCTGCGCAAGATCCCTGTTAGATTTGGCAGCACATACCCACAATGAAAGTCCGTATATGTCCAAATAAGTTTTATAATTTGATTACAAAGCAGTAGGTTACATTCTACATCTAGAACAAACCGCCTACCGATCAACCAGTACAAATCCCGTACTCTGTGCTTAATTTGCAACACTTTCATTTTTACGTGGACTTCCATGACATCTGGACGTCCGGGTACATTTCGAGATATTTATTAGGATCAGTTCGAGAAACAAAACAACTAATTCAAAAATACTGCATCAATCAGGCTCAGTAGAAGAGACCCCAGCGGTCTCTATCGCCGTTTAAGCATGAGCAAATTTCGAAGAATGCCGATCGGTAAAAAAAAAAAAACTAAGGAAAAATGCGATAATCCCAAACAAAAAAAAAAAGGCAATGCAAAAAACCCACACACCAAATCCTCAACTGAGACAGTATCACCAAGAATGAGACGGAAACAAAAGAAAGACATAAGAAGGAATAAATTCGCGAGAAATTTGAAAGAAAGAAAAAAAAGGGAGGAAATAATCGATCGATCGTCAAAGACATTTTAAAAAATGCAAAGTGATAACAACTTCAGAATCTAAACACCTTCGAGGGGCCACAGTTGGAAATCAACTGAAACGTTTAACTGTGCCTAATTTACTCCAAATAATCCTAAAATCCGACCGATTTTTGTAATCGAACAGTTTTGCTCGCTGTAGCGACAATACTACAAGCCTACCTTCAAAATGCACACTTACGTCGCTCAACAGCAAAAAAGAATAAGCTATACGAAATCGGATACCTCAGTTGTACTGACGACTCACACTCGTACTTGTTTCCAGCACAACTGAAAAGTGAAAAATTAAAACCGTTATACCACCACACGAATCATGTACACTCCCTTATTATTCCAGTAATTCATAAGCTAACGTCGCTGTATTAACAAAATTAACAAAACTGCGAAATAATCGCTTGCAATAGCACCAATTAATAAGCCGACATAAACGGATGGTAAATGCATAGCGCTCGATCTAAAAGAAAAAGGTACAAGTCGGTGTAAATAGAGATGGTTATAAAAACTAGTCGGAAAGAACGCCGGTGAAATGATATTAATGAGAAAATAATAATGCTGAAATAACCGACTTTTCATTGGGGTGGCATCGCCGGAGCAGCTGAACGAATAAGAACTAAACCTTTTTTTCTATGTCGCCGTTAAATATCCACATTTTCGTCTCCAAAATTCCGATCAGCAGAGATGCGCGCTCCAATGTAAAAATTAAAAGTCCCATGCCAATTTTCGCATAGGCTTTTTCGATTCCTCATTATTCAGTCACCTACTTCGAACGATATTATTAGCTTCTTCTGGTCATGCTGGAGTTTTCTTTTTCTTAGAAGTTGCCGCGCCGGTCACATTCCTATAGTCTCTAGGTTTGTTCACGCTTCTCGAATGGAAAGTCAACGCATTTTCTCGTAACATATCCCCAGTTCGTTTTCCAAAGATAATTCAGTCGGAATGTAACCAATGATAGAACCAGGGAATTCATTCAATACTGTCTAGATCGGAAAGCCGTTCAGTACATTTTCGATGCACGTAATAGTCTAGGAATTTTTTCTAATTCTAAGGAATTCTTTCTACCGAGTTATTATTTTTTCGATAATATTCTCGCCATATGTCGCATTTTAGGCCTTTGTGAATATGAAATACTCCTTCTAGATTTTATTATAATATATATTAGCACCATCGGAAACGACAATATTCGTACGACCTGCAGAGAAAATAAATTTATTAAGATGCTACGCGTGTGAAAGTTTTTTACAAGATAAAGTTTCACAAACTTGGAAAAAACATAGAAAACGACAAAAACGTGCCTCACGCCTCCCCTATCGTCCGAAGAGAACTAAAAAGATTGACGGTAGTTATGTTTGAAAGCTGAGACAGGCTACAAATGCGCATAGGACTGTACAGAGCATACATGAATGGTTTGGTCGTTATTTTGCACGAATAGCAGCTTCGTGGTATACAATATTTTTTTATTTTTTTTTTTTTTTTTTTTTTGTTTTCAAATTAGTAAATTAAGCCTTTAATAATACATGCTTCTTTAAGTTATTTTTATGGTTCCCGTTCTACAAAAAAATTATCGCAACTCGTACACTTTCAATCACTCTCTGACAACCATACCATCAATCATATTATAAATTAGAGATGTAGACAATTTCAGTGCTGTTACAGGTCGCCCTTTTTTGTTTTTCAATTAGTACAAATTGTAATATATTTTATGTGTGTCTGTGTGTATGTGTATATGTGTGTTTGTGTGTGTGTATATATATATATATATGTATATATATATATATATATGTGTGTGTGTGTGTGTGTGTGTGTGTGTGTGTGTGTGTGTGTGTGTATATATATATATATATACATTGTGAACAGATATGAAGATGTAAATTTGTGTTCATATTTTTATATTAACATGTAACAAAAAATAATTATTACCCTAGATCAGATTATCAAATACGAGCTACTGCATAACTTCGGAAAAAGGTATACGAGAAAAAGGATCTGAACTGATTTTAAAATCATGTTTACGATCCAAAGATCAGGTAATATTATTCAGCTCTTAGCCTTATACTTATTATTATTGGTTTATCGTTTAAAAATTATAATATATTTATAAATAGTTAACTTTTAAGAATCATTTTAAGAAACAAATATTTATTTAGTAATATTATTTGTAATTATTTATGATGCTGTAATTTTTAATATCTATATGAATACAACCGTGTTATTTTTGCACTAAAACCCACATCATAAATGTTGCCAAACGTTTTGAACACATAAGCACTGTCATCTTTAGAATGCGTAAGACATGCACGTGGCATATTCGTGATATGGCACGAAGGCATAAAAAGAAATATAAGGATGCTTAAATGACTTCAACAATTATAAAAGTATTCAGTTCGCGGTGAAAATTGAAAGCAATAATTCCTTCTTTTTTTGAGTGTTGCAGTCAAAAAAATGCATAATAAAATTCTAAACATGTGGATTTATTGGGAACCAACGCACGCCAACAAATATATAAACACAAGGTTTGTGGAACTCTCCGAAATGTAACAGGAAAAGTACGTTATAATATCAATTTAAAAAAGTGAAATAGACAACATAAAACTAGCGGTGGAAAATAATGACTATGAAAGTAAGTAAAGTAAGTCCCATATATATCCTTGATAAGGTATCATGGATTGTGAAGTTAAGGTTTGCATAATGGTACTAAGTCTAATGACACTGATGAGAGTAGGAGGGCAGTAAAGATAATCAGAAAAAGAGAAAAGAAGAATTCGAAAGCTTACTATATCCAAGTATTGTAGTAACTGAGGAAATAGCAATTTATTCAAAAATAATGTAAGATCGATCTTTAGGGTTGTTTAAAATTTTTAAATTTTTAAAAAATATACCTTGCTAGACCAAGTTATCTACAAGATTCCGTGTTCAAGTTGACAGAATTATATCGATGAGATAGGCAAAGAGCTGATATTAAAGGAGCACGTAGTCGATTGTGTCGGCACCAAGAAAGCATTAATCACATAATTAATTTTAATATTAGTTATTACTTATCAGAGAAGTGATTGAAATTGAAAAGCACAAACACTTTAACAAAGCTGGCAGCGATAAAGAAAGTAAAACGTAGGAGCCGTTAGTAAGTCAGTTAAAATTCGAAACTACGGATGGGACGACGAAACAATGTCAAGCAAAAGCGTCATACTGTGTCCCACTTTTATTTTAAAGCTTGTCTGTTCGAAACGTTAACAACGCAGTTGTGTCTGTGAACTATGAAAGTTTTAAATTATATTTAATATTTATACAAATATTCTCACATTAGCTCGTTATATAATAAAGGATTTTTTATAATGATCAAATTTTGTCTGTTTTAAAATATATGTACCCTTTCAGATTTGGTATCAAACGGATAGAAACGAGTTAATATTGGCCCAATTGTTGTGCTTAGATACAGATGGGAACAGGTATAAACCGAGGTTACTTAAATGTCACGAATTGGGCGGATCTCAAGAATGGAAATTTCACAAAGAAGTACGTTAATATATCTTTTTTTTATCTTAAACACATTAAAAATATTACAGGTTATGTTACTATTAGCTTCGTATTTTATTTGAAGTATAATTTGAGGGCTATTTTTGGAAATATTCAATGTGTATACTTAAAATTGGTTTCGCGGCCCGTTCTTTCGGACTTTAAACTGTATTACTTTGTAAATTTTCATAAAGTCTGCAGCGTTTACATATACTAATTTATTTTTGAAAAAAGAAGTACACCAATACGTCAATTAAAAAAGTGGGATTTAGATTAAAATATCAAAAAAACTGAAACCGCTAGCAGTGTAATATATGTGAGAGGAATATATATTACATTTAATTCTTTTTGGAGACTTAAGTATGCGGGTTAAAAAGAAAATCAATACGGTAAGCGAATCGGCTGGAGTGCGATGATGGTTGACTTTGGTATCAGTTCACTGCGTTTTTGATTCTCGAGATCAATAATCACTCCACTAAATAATTAATGCAGCCTACTTATATATAATTTCGGTGAAATATAACGACAAAATTAGCCATGCAGGTTTAAGAAGAAAGAATTTCTTCTCAATAGCCAGACATTTTTTCATAAATTCATAAACTATATATGTTCATGGATTTCAATAATGATTCAGTATACATAAATAAGTAAATGTTGTCAGAAATAATATATTATTATATTAACTCTGTTCACACGGAAACGTCTAGGACACAATGTTCTATAATTATAGTTTAAAAATTTTAATTTCAGGAACTGCTACATTTCCATTGTAACTAACATTGATAATTTTTGTTATATTCTTTTAAAATTTTAGATATTTCATGTTTTTCTTGTGTTTTAATGAAACGACGTTGATTAAAAAAAAAATAAATCTATAGCTGTTATGAGGGCTATTTACTTTTTTCTTATTTTTCTCCCACGACTGTAATACTCGGGTGGATTAGATGTAAAGCAAAAAATAGAGAAAATGTCCCTAGTTCCATTTTATAGCAGCTGGAGATATATATATATTTTTTTTTTTGAATTGACGTCTTTTCGCCTTTATAATGTAGAAATGAATAAATGGGCAAAAATTTTAAAACTTAAAGAATCAAATTTTAAAAATTCGGATTATGGCTTGAATAAAATTATTAATCTCTTCATTAGTTACGGTCGAATTTTTTACTCTTAAAGCAATATGAGCATAAGGAGGACGTCTTTTTTGAAATTCGATTACGTATAAAATATAAACCATTTCTCCGAAAATTTCACCTGACTTTCAAACTTTTAATAAATTATTTAATTTTAATTGGAATATCCTACAATATAAATCTGCACAATCGATATGATATTGCTTTTCATTTAAATTTAATATTATTTCTATCCAATTAGGATTGTGCGTCATCGTAATTAAAAAACATTGGTTTACCTAATCTGGCAACAACTGCCATGCCATCTTGATATGTTAATTGCATATAACGCGGACCATGTGTATATGATCTTCGAAGGTAAATTTTTCCTGGTTTTAGACCTCCTTCAGCTGCGATACATTCGACTATTTCACCTCGAGTATCCATTCTTAGGATTTTTATTTAATTAAATCTAATAAAAACCGTAATTTTTCTTCTTCCACCTTACACCGTATATCAACAAAGTATTCTTGCCCTAATCTATCTAAACGCATATATCTCGATTCTGATAATAACAAATATTTGTAATATTTTGTCTAAGATATTTTTTTTATTTTTGTTATCTACTATATCTATTGGTTTAGATTTATATTATTTATTTTTTCTTTCGTTGGTTCTTTGAATTTTTTATTTAGAAATTCCATCAAACCGTTCATGTGCATTTAACTTTTAAATTTTAGGGCTCCCGTATTTTCCGTATATTCCAGGAATTCTATTACATTATTTAAAAAAGAGAATGACTCTCCAGCTACCATGGAAAGGGCTGTGGACTTTTTTTTAGTTTCCAATCTTACCGCTTTCAGCGTGTATCTTCCCAAATTTTTGCCCCTAAATATCAAAATATTTCGAATTTCTTATTTTTCCTGTATTTTGGAGACCTTAGTGTGCAGGTTAAGAAGAAAATCAATACCGTAACACATATAGATCCGGCTGCGGAATTTTTTAAAAAAATTTTTCTTGAAGCTTGATTTTCAAATTTTTCAAAATTCGGACACTTTAATTTTAAAATTTCGGAGGTTTTGTATTTTTCGTATATTTTAGCGATTGAAATACATCATTTAAAAAAAAAAGTGAGCTCCCAGCTACCATGGAAAGGGCTGTAGACTTTTTTTTAGTTTCCGGGATTACTGCCTTAAGCGTGTATTTTCCAAAATTATGGTTCCTTAATATAAACATTTTTCGAATTTTATGTTTTCTCCCTATTCTAGAGACCTTAGTGTACAGGTTAAAAAGAAAATCAATACCGTAACTTATATAGAACCGGTTGTAGAATTTTAAAAAAAAAATTTTCTTAAAACTTGATTTTTATATTTTTTAAAATTTGGGCCCTTTAATTTCAAAATTTTGGGAGTTTCGTATTTTTCCTATGTTCTAGAGATTGAAATACACCATTTAAAAAGAAGAGGGACTCTCCAGCTATCACGGAAATGGCTGTGGCCTTTTTTTGTAGTTTCCAGGGTTATCGCGTTAAGAGTGTATTTTCACAAATTTTGTTTCCAAAAAATCAAAATTTTTCGAATTTTATTATTTTCCTGTATTCTAGAGACCTTTGTATACAGGTTAAAAAGAAACGTAATATCGTAACTTATATAGAACCGGCTGTAAAATTGTTTAAAAATTTTTTGCTCAAAACTTAATTTTTACATTTTTCAAAATTTGGGCCCTTTAATTTTAAAATTTTAGGGATCTCGTATTTTTCTCATGTTGAGTGATTGATGCACATCATTTTTTAAGAAGAGTGACCTTCTATCTGTGTTGTAAAGGCCTGTGGACTATTTTTTACCGCTTTATGCATGTATTTTTCCAAATTTTGGTCCTTAAATATCAAAATTTTTCAAATTTCATATTTTTCCTGTATTCTCGAAACCTTGACATGCACGTTAAAAAGAAAATCAAAACTGTAATTCACATAGAACCAGCTGTGCAATTTTTTGAAATTTTTTTTCTTAAAACTTGATTTTCACTTTTTTCAAAGTTTGAGCCCTTTAATTTTAAAATTTCTGAGGTTTCGTATTTTTCCTATATTCCAGTCGTTGAAATACATCATTTAAAAAATAGAGGGACTCTCCAGCTACCACGGAAATGGCTGTGGACTTTTTTTTAGTTTCGAGTCTTACCACTTTAAGCGTGTATTTTTGCAAATTTTGATCTCCCTATATCAAAATTTTTCGAATTTTACATTTTTCCTGTATTTCGAAGACCTTAGTGTGTAAGTTAAAATGAAAATCAATGTTGTAACTTATATAGATCCGGCTTCAAAATTTTTTAAAAATTTTTTCCTTAAAATTTGGTTTCCACATTTTTTTAAATTTGGGCCCTTTAATTTCAAAATTTTGGCGGTTTCGTATTTTTCCTATATTCTTACGATTAAAATACACCATTTAAAAAAAAGAATGACCTTCTAGCTACCACGGAAAGAGCTGTGGACTTTTTTTTAGTTTCCGGGGTTACCACCTTAAGCATGCATTTTCACAAATTTTGGTCCCTAAATATCAAAATTGTTCGAATCTTTTTTTTCCCCTGTATTCTGGAGACCTTAGTGTGCAGATTAAAAAGAAAATTGTTACCATAACACATATAGATCCGGCTGCGGGATTTTTTAAAAATTTGTTTCTTAAAACTTGATTTTTACATTTTTCGAAATTTGGGCCCCTTAATTTTAAAATTTTGAGGGTCTTATTATTTTCTTATGATGTGACGAAGAAAATACTTCGATTGAAAAAAAATTAACTCTCTAGCTAGTATAGAACGGTCTGTACGATTTTTTTTCTTGCAGCTTTATATAATAGATATATATATATATATATAGTATTTATCTGTATTATTCGTTTCGATACATTTGTTATTATTATGTTATTTTCAGAAAGATACTCCTATATATAATATCGCTTCGGGAACTTGTTTGGGCACAGAATCAAATGCTTCATTAAATTCGTACGTTACTATGGATTTATGCTCTAGTGTTCAAAACATAAAGTGGAATATCGTTTTCGTTTAAGTTTTATTTCCGTATTATATGTAATGTTTTTCAAATTTTCTTATATTTTTTGTGTTGTGTGTGTGGATGAGGGTGTGTGCATTTGTACGTACTTAAGAAGGGAAATACATCAATTTGAATTTTTGAAATGAATGTTTTTTTCGTGTTTAGAATTAGGTACACACGTAGAAATATATTTTAATGGATGGCAATGAGCATTAATACGACATGCGACTTATGACATATGTAATGGCTTTTACATTCGCACTGAAAGTATGCATTTAATTTGTGTGATGATGCTTGTAATCAAATATAGAAGGCGGATTATTTTATGATATCGATGACACTAAATAGTTAAAGTTGCGTTTAGTTTTAAAATGGATATTTTTGGATAAACCGGTGATGTCATCTGTCGTTATAGAATTGCGATAAATTTTGAGTGGACAATAAAAAATTTAAATCTTAACAAAAATTACATCACTACTCAGTTGAACGTACTAATTGATGTTCGTTCGTCGCGTTTAAATATTTTTTTTTTATCCGTGAATTATTTACCTCCCGATCTGATAACGAAATAATCAATTATACCATTTACAGGCAGGTAATTTGACTCTAACTGCCAAATTACGCTTACGTTTCTCTTTCTTTCCCCCGTTTCGGTTTAAATTTAAATATTCGGACATTCGATAAACATTTCGTGGGTAAATATTAATTCGCGGTTCTTCTCCCCATCCTTTAATAATAATGGAAAAATAGTCTAATGGGATAGTAGTAAAACGAACAATATTTTTTTTATCTTTAAATATCAATAATGATGTTACTACTTTCGCCAACTGTCACAATACAGGCTAAAGAAATTATCATAGGACACTTAAATATTTTAGATTTAGTTTCCCAGTTAGAGATAGACTTATTACTTTCAAATCAAATAAATCTCCACATAGTATTAGTTAAGAGCATAAATAAAAACATTACAGGCTTACACATCCGTTAGCAATAGTTAAATTAGTTTCACTGAATTCATTCGCAATCAAAGAAATTACTCCTGCAAGTAGAAATTTGATAACGGTCAGGATTTAAATCTTTACTTTCAGCTAATTCCATTTCATTATCACTTTTCGTAAAGGATAAGAACCTTAGGGGGCTTACATTCCTTCCAATTTAACTCGTGAATTCGGAGTGGTAACAAGTGTGGATACTGAAACATCAGAGGGCGGCGTAAAGTTGAACATAGAAAATCCGGTTAATGTTATTACCGTCGGAAAATTTACCAAAAACATTGAAAGATTACCTCCACCCTTAATAGAATTAAAATTTCAAGAATCGAATTTGCCGAAATATATTTAAATTTGCGAGCTTAGACCAAAGGTAAAGAGTCTCTTGTCCGGAAATCTATGCAATATTCCAGTTGCCTGCGTTAGGGGCAAAAATAACTACAAAAGCAAAATTAGATGTGCTCAGTGTACTAAGCAATATTCGACATCCGAACGCCGCTCCAAATATGCCCTTTAAATTAAAACATTTACGTTCTTATAAATTTCCACATCTTTAGTAAGAAACATATAAATCACAAACATATTTTATGATTTGGTCTTTCATGTTAAAAACCCGTGCATTATTAACAAGTAAGCATTATTAAAACGTGGACACAAATCAGTAATGCGCTGAGAGAATAAATTTTATTCGCCAAGTAAAATGTTGGAATAAAACTCAAAACTCTTAAGTGAAGTTAATCAGTTTTCATTATTAGATTAAGTTATTCTGGGGAAGCGAATTAGGATTGTGTAATTTGTAATAGTTAACGAAAGTCCGCAGTAACTAAATTATGAAATGTCATTTTGTTTTCAAAAACACGTCGAAACCTTAAAACTACAAAACCACTTCTCTTGATTATGTGACAGGACAACAATTTCACTTAAATTTGGGTTCAGATGAAATAAATGACGATATTTAACAAAAGTTCCTGACGAAGACAAAATTTACGATTTTGTACAGAGTGTGGCAGCATAACTTCCTTTTTTTTAAAGGAGCCACTTTTTTTCTACTAAATTTTGTTAAAGAGAAATAATAACAGAAAATCGAAATAAAACTGCGAGAAGGCAAGAAGCATACGGATTGCCCCAATGGGGGGGGGGTCTAGAGTATGTTATTTCGATTTTCTGTTATTATTTCTCTTTAACAAAATTTAGTAGAAAAAAAGTGGCCCCTTTAAAAAAAAAAAAGGAAGTTATGCTGCCGCACCATGTAGACGCAGTGGGGGAAACAACGGTAAAATAGTAAATTTTCCTAAAAACTTCTCCGTCGTTTAAATCCTTCTCATCTTTTTCCACGTAAAAGTTGGAGTCCCAATCATATTTCTACAGAAACTTAATACTCCAAAACAATATAACTGAACCAAGTTAAAAATTAAAATAATGCACAATAATATTATCTAAACCGTAGTACCAAAAGAACCTGTTGCCGTCGGTCTCGTACATACCCCGAATCCAAATGATTACCAAAGATTTGTACTTTATATATATATATATTTCTTTTTTTTTTCGGTCTGGACTATACTTATATAGTTCTCCTGGCCAATAATCTCCTACAATCGATAATACTCAAGCAACATAAAATGGAATCGAATAATTTAAAAGTAATAAATAAATAGATAAAGAATAGAATAAAATTAAACTAACCGCCTACGTTAAAAAAAAATAATAAACTCCAATGAATGAGGGAAAAGAAATTGAATAAAACAAAAATTAAGTAATAATCTTGTTTCCTTCAATAAACTTAAAAAGAAAAAAGAAAATCTTATCCACGGAACAAAATAGATAAAAAATACACAGTGGAGGATAAATGCCATATTACATAAGGTCTTCAAAAAGCAGGTCTCTTATTATCAAATTTGTCGCGGTTAAATAAAAAGTGGTTAATATCTTCTCTGAAATTTAGTCGACAATATAAGTATATTGCAACTTATACAATGCCCTGTATTTGAAAAGTTCAAATCCGTTCGACAATGGCCGGAATGCAACTTACACACAACTGTCACAAATTTACAGGTCATACTAAACCAAGCTATAAATAGAAGAGATGGTTGGGCAATATGAAAATATTTACCAGGACCTTGATCTCTGCCGATATAACTCACCCAATCCGCATTATTATCTCTTTTGGCTTTATTTAGAAATTCGGAGGATGGCATGAATGGAAACTTAATACCTGACCTGACCGCTTCTTTAGAAATTCAATCGACTCGGTAACTTAAAGTAATACCCCACAGTGGCCTGGAATCCGGTAAAACGTAATGATGCCTCCGAGTTCTGAAATATTAAAATACCTTTTTTTTTTTTTTTAATTTCATAAATAAATGAATGGCAATTACACTTGAGGTTACTACTCTGAAGCGACAAGTTTTTTTTTTACAAACGAAATTAATTTTATCTACGTCCGTTGAATTAAACTTACTACCTTTTCTGTTAGAGATTTTGGGAACCAAACCCTTTTTACTTGTATTATTTATGTTATTTTTCAATATTGATTGAATTGGTTTTGGACAATTATTTGTTAAGGTTGTATTATTCGTTAGTTTTAAACGAACTAAGTTATATTTTGAACCTGAACGGTTTGAGATAGGAATTCATATCGATCTGAATCAATATATCTAGTTTTTCTTAAACGTTTAGATTTAAAAAAGAAATATGAGACTCGTTCTCTTGATTATTCTGCGAAATGGGCGGAAAATTACTTTCTTCAAATAGGAGAGAAAAACTCTAACAGTAAGAGAGGCTAATTCTAATGAAGCCTCCTGAAAATTGAGACAGTACGATGCTATAAGTTAATTTATTTGAATTTGCCTCCTCCTTTCCGGACACGAGTTATCCGTGACTCTGAACTGATTTTTGCAAAATATACAGATTGATGATAGACCGGTACAGGCTTCCTCCGAATGTTCCATTCCTCCACAATGCAAGTGGAGTTGTCCTTACACTGTCTAGCTAGGTGGCCATATCTGAGATATTTGAAACACTGACGCGTACGACCGGTAAACGCTTCGCAAAGAAACCTGATATTCTATAAAAAAAACAAAAAAAACATGCGATGGTAAAGATTGACCTTCAAACGAGATCACTATGGAAGAATTAGGAATATATTTAACTTCACCATTGACATTGACTCGTCTACTTAATCGGCTGATATTATTAACTACAAATGGATAGGAGTCAAAATTATTTCAATAAGTTAATCCTCGGAGTACTCAATATCAACTTCCTTGATGATACCAAATCATGAAATACAACCGTTCATTTCAAAGCAATGACAAGAGATTAAATTATTGGCAAAATGTGGAAACGACAAATAAATAATCACTCTGTTCCGGCTCACTTTTTTAATTTCGATATCTTTTTTTTAATATTTCGGAGATTTTTAATAGCAAGCCTGTTTGAGTCGAGTTGGTATTTTTTTTCAGTGAAAAATTGAATTTATATCAGTAGGATATGAATTAGAAAAATGATTACAAGATTCTCCAAGTACCGAGATGTCCGATATGTAATAATATTATTAAAGACATTATTAACCACTACAATTGCTATTAGCGGCATCATTAGTTGCCTTATCGAGATTACTGTTACTATCATTATTGTTATAGCAGACTATTAAATACTTACAGTTTCGTATACAAATGCCTTTTGCCGTAACAATCAACAATACATTCAGTTTTTGTCGATGTTGATTTACACTAGAAATGTGTTCCTTGCGGATAAAACGTATATGTTTACACATCGTATTATGGCCCAAAAATCTTTTTTTTTTTTTTTTTTTTTTTAGACAAAATATTTTTATTTTTTATAGTTATTATTATTATCATCAGCCGGGTATTTCAGCTAGTTCAGATGTAAATTAAACGTCCCCCACGCATAAATTTAATAACTCCCAACCACGAGGCAACATCATCTCCGACAATAGTTGCAACCAAATGATGTTCGTTTTGACAAGTAACTACTCCCTTGATCAAAAAATCTCGAAATCTTTTCGCTCCTGCTTAAAACATTTATCCTCTGTAGCGTCTGAACAGCGTATTTAATGTCGGACTCCAACGCCGGTGATTCGACGACGACGTTTCCGTTTCGTTTTTGTTCATGAACTCGTCTTCTTTACTTTTTTTTTATTATCTTTGATGGTTTCCTTCCAATGCAAAAATGCTTCGCACTTTTGATCATCAGTAGTAGTCGTCAAAAACGGAGTGTTGATCAAGAAAACTTTACAATTTTTTCTTTCCTGCTCAAAAAATTCTCTGGTATAACCAATATTCATTTTCAGACTGGATATATACCTGGGAGCTACTTGGATCCGGAACGAGACAAGTCTCGATAACCTATGACACCTTTGATTTGGTAGCCAAGAACTTTAACCACTGGGCTATGGCGCTAGTCAATCGATAATAGCAAGAGGGAGTACTTTGAAGGAGACAAACATATGTAAAATTGTGAGTATTACAAAAAAGATTTTATGACGAAAGTTCAGTCTTTTTTTGAACAGCTCATGTATACTATTGAAGGAGTCAGTCGAAACCCAACGAACGACAGAATTTACGACCGCGATCTAAATAATTAATCAAAATAACAACTGATAGCTTGTGAGATTACCAGAATCTTGCAAAAAAAGTGCAAGTCTAAAAAATTCCTCAAATATAACCTAGATTTTATTTTCATTCCTCTCGGGTTTTCGCCTTTTTGTTCTATTTGTAAAAATACTATATACAGTACAAAAGTTACAAAACTTATTAATAAATTTATGTATAATTTCTTACCGTATTTTATCAGTAATTTTTATGTTAACTGTTCTCAAAATAAAGTGATTTACGTACAATTAAAGCTATATTTCCCCTTTTTATTTAACGAATTTTTTGCCGTAGTTCCCAAATTTTTCAGAGCCTCTTAATACTTCATTATAGAAAAAGAAATATCTATTTTATTACTGCTATTTGTAAAGTTATCCAGAAACAGACATAATACGAACACCGCAAATAAATAATTTCGGCATCGTATTTAAAATATAAGGCAATATTTTAAAACGCAAACTGTTTCGCTTAATTTATTGAAATTATGTAACTAATTAACTGACTACATAAAAGAATTTTTACTTATTGAAGTATTAATTTTTTAGCAAGCTGCACAAAATTTAAACTCAGCGTGAGAAACTAATACACTCAGCTACGAAAAGTTTCAGACATACAATTTACAATAATAAACAATTTTACAAATTTATCGTTAAATTCTTTCAACTCAAATGATTTTTGATTATAATACAACTGCTGCAACAGAAAATCATACAATATATGAGAGATGTCTAAATGTTCAAGTGAAAGTGTGTATATTTTATATTGTTCGATTATTATAAACCTATTGATTTCATCAGTGTGCGTATGAATGGATATATGCTGATATATGTATGAGAGAAATAAATTCAAATAGTATTATACTAATTTTAAGTATGTCTATAATCGGATAATTCTATTGATGGATCTTATGTAGAGTACACCAAAAATTACCGATGAAAAGATCTAGTCAAGCATTTGCGAAATGTTAAGGACTGCAATACTAATCCGAAAACGATTATATGCGTGGATGTTGTTAACATTTAAAAGTTACCGTAACTGTTTTTTTTTTATAAAATCGAGAAAGAAAAAAAAGCGGCGGCCACAGGTTAATAATTAAATATTAATATTATATAATATTTAATTATTAATCTGCAGTCCCACTTTTATTTTTCAGAATATTTTGCCGTTTCCGATTTTAATGTTAAGATACGTATTTGGTAGTCGCACACTAATAAAGTTATTTTGTACTTTTTAGAGCATAAATAAAAGGCTAATTTTAATTTTTTTTAAATTTCTTTTATTTTTTAGTCTGGACTTTTTACTATCTATTTCAATAAAAAACAATAAATTTATAATCGTATTTTATTTTGCTTTATTTTATTCAATATCTTGATTATAGGACATTTATAGAAATTTGTGTTACATTTTATTATTAAATAATGAATCACATTGTTTCAATTATATTGTCTTTTGTTTTTCAGACAATACATACGGAATCCTCAGCACATGAAACACAATGTTTTAACTAATAGCGATCTTTCCATTAATATATCACATGACCGAAAAAAAAAATATTTTTTTGAACTTTCGAGCTTTTGGCGCCCCAAAGGTCCGATTTTAAAGTTGGAAACCCAAATGTTCCAAAGTAAAGAAATACACAGGGATGTACATTTTTTTAACCTTGTTCAAAATCTTTAACTATAATATCTAAAGCCACAAGCAGGTGCTGCACATCGTTTTTTGTGCTTTTTTAAACTTTTAGTAAACTTCCAATGTTACGTTAAGAAAATAAAATACGACTTTGCTCCCGACAAATAGCACTCTTTCCAACAGTATATCATATGCCCGGAAAAAACAATATTTTTTTCCAAAAGTTCGAGCTTTCGAATCCCCGACAGGCTAATTTAAAAGTTAGAAACCTAGATGTTCCAAACCAAAGAAATATACATACATGTGCATATTTTCAACCTCGTACAAAATTTTTAGCTATAATACTTGTGTCGAAAAGAGGGAGCTACATATTAGATCTCACGCTTTTTTGAACTTTTCGTAAACTTCGAAAATTTCATTAAAGAAATAAAATGTGGTTTTGTTCTCGACAAATAGCGATCTTTCCAACGATGTATCAATTCCCCCCCCCCCCCCCAAAAAAAATATTTCCCCCAAAAATTTCGAACTTTCGGCGCACCAAGGATCTAATTTTGAAGTCGGAAACCCGGATGTTACATATTATTGTATTGTCATCTATAACAAGCATTTCTGCAAAAAGACACTTTTTTAATTCAACGGGAAGTAGGTGAAAAATCGTTCGCAAGATTCCCCACAGACAGGACGAATGACAGACAGACTGGCAAAACGAGTTAAATAAAAGGCTATAAAAAATTGAATTTATAGACATTTTAAAGAAAGATAACGAAGTGAACATAAATCTTGGAATTAATAATCAATTTAACAAGTATTTTTTTAGCTGTCTTTTTTCAAATTACATTTCCTAGAATTTTACCGTAGGCTCTTTTGCTATGAACAAAAAAACAATACAAAATAAACTGTTCATAATTTTCAAATATTCTATATAATTCATTTCAGGTAATTTTTGCACTGGTCAAAAATAACTTTAGTATTATTCAATAAAAGAACAAGAACTATTTTAATAAATGTAAATTTGTATTTAAATGTTTCCATTTTTTAAAGAACTAAAATGTCAAATTCGAACGCCTTTAAGTTAATGTTACGTGTAACATAACTAAGAAATTTGTTTCCTGGTTTTAATTAGTTCGAATTATAATTAGCTTATATGACTTTTTTAGTAGTTAAAGAGTAAAAACTATCATTGACATGATTCTAAATTTAATTGAAAGCAAATTTTTATTTGATACTGATCTTCACTTCATGTATTTATACAAGCATCTTACTAATTTCATATGTATTAACCATAGAAATTTAGTATATTATACTTTAAAGTTTTCCGTAAAACTATTTTTAATTTTATTTAAAAAAGTACAATTCATAATTATAGTATATTTTTATATTTACATATATACATATATATATATATATATAACACAGATATGAGATATATTATGCACTAATACAACACTTAATTTCTTAAAAATATTATCACAGAATTAAAAAATATCATACGTTAATAAAAAATGTCCAACTATTTAAAATAAAATATATAGAGCGGCCTTTTGCTATAATGAATTATGTTGTAATATGCAATCACGACTCTAATTTATTTCAAATTTTTTGTCTTTTGTTAAAGATTTGAATATTTTAAAACTGTTAAATTAAACACAGAGAAAAAAAACATACAAAAAAGTGTACGTAACGTTGCTTTTTGTTCTTTTTTTAAAACTAAAATATATAATACAGGTTACTTTGGTAAAATTAAAATTATAAAAATTCATTACACCAGTCAAATAAACACTGGTAGCAATCGGTGCACTGTTTAGAATTTGCTCCACAACTGTCCTTCAACCAATCTGAAAATAATTCCTTATTCTTTTTTAAAATTAGAAATTGTCCTAATACCGTATACGCCTGAAATTATTTTTTAAAAACAACACAATTATATATTAATATTTACATGTTACATAAAAACATTTCCTTAAAATTACGAAGTTCATTAAAAAATGCATCATTCGTTATAAAAATTTTAATTATTTCTCCGTTATATAATTGCAAATAAATGCAAAGCAACTGCGACATTATTTTTATTTGGTTTACTACAAAAATTTTCAAACCTCAGAATCAAATAACGTAGACCATAAAAATAATTTTAAAGGTATTAGTTATAACAAAGTCTATAAGTTTAATTTAAACTGATTTATTTCCATTTTCACTTCATACTTTTTTTTTTATAATCAATGATTTATTTGAAGTAATTTTTTCAAAGTACAAATTTAACTATTTACGTAATAATCATGAATGGTATAATTATAATTTTTAACAGTTTTTATTTACTAAAATATGTATGTAGAGCATGTAAAAATACAATATATTATAAAACCGAAAATTTTACAATTATAAGAAACCAACTACGTAATATTATTCAAGATTTTAATTCTTGTTACATTATATTACGCAATATTGTGTAACATTTTTCATATTACCACTATTTTACAAATCGATTTTACACAAATTAATTGTATATAAAAAATTCATTACTCTATTTAAGCACAACATAAGTTTAAAAATTTTACTTAACATTTAATCTATTTCAGAGAACGGTAATTAATTTACCCAAAACTGTCTACTTTTTAAATATTTTAACTTTTGTGAAAAAAATCATATTTTCAGTACTATTTTTCGCATATAAACAAATAATCATTACATAACAGAAATATCTTACGATTTAAAATTTATTGGTATGTTTATGTATTATAATTAGTACGTATAAATTACAATGTTCGGAGATAATGACTGCATTATTTAATATTTTCAACAATTCAATATTTAAAATTCTAATTCGTTTAATAGTTATGATTATTTATCGATATTCGAACAAAACTGATAAAGTTATTAAAATAAATCGAACTCATAGTCTGATACTTAAAATTATTCTGTTATAACTGTCCTCAGTATTCAATGTTAATAATAAAAAATAAAGCTGAATGTGTTTTTCTCTATATATCTTAATTTTAGTGATATAAATATAACGTACATTTGCATGTTTTAAATTAAAATTCACTATCCGAATATTGCTCTGAGAAAAAATTTAACAAAAATATACCTTATCAAAACCAATTTGAGTTAATCGACTTCCTAAAGTTTCTCCTATGCCGGCTAAATCAGTAACGGGTTTATCGCCCATAGGCTCCGAAACAAAATTAGTATATTTCTGTGTGGTTGACATCTTTTTCAATCTAAAATAAATATACCTTGAATTTTTATCCCAACTATCATCTATAGAATAAATATATTGTAATAAATAATTATTACATACCTTATAGTATCTAAATTTTTTAGTTATCTGTATTCAAGTTATGCACCCGCTGAACAAGAACATGTAAAAAAACCGAAATACAGCATAAAAAACCGTTAAAACGAAAATTCACTTCGAAATTGAACTAAGCCAATCTTTATGAAAGTCACAGATTCTCGCAACAAAATAAACAACTACCTAAATTGCGATAAACAGAACTAAGCGAAACAAATTAATTTATTAAAATTAATAATTTCAAATTTTAATTTGTAAATTTAATTTCTAATTAAAATTTGATTGTAAATATCATTTTCTATTTTACAATTGAAATTAAGAGAATTTCCTTTTTTAGCTTTTGGCTTTCGGCTGGCTTTCAAGCCCTGCATAAGGCGTATTATTATTCAACTTTCAAGCCCTGGTTTTGACAGTGAAAAAAAAATATATACGCTATTCTAAACGACATTATAGTAGTTAAATAAGTTAATGTGATTTGCAATTTTACTGTTGCTGTAATTGCTTGCCACATTATTGAGATTCCTCACGTTTAATCCTTAAGCTGATTAAATTTAATAGAATATTAAACTGCTCTTTATTCTTCCATATCTTCATAGAATAGTTTATTCATTAGGTCCGTTGCCCATAGCAGCGAGGAATGTGAAATGAGTAATGTGTTTTCTGAAAATCGATTACTGTACATTTAAATGTAACACTGCCCATTGCGGCGAGAAATGGTCGAAATGGTCGTAAGAGGCAAGCGAGGAAAAATAATTCCTCGCTCGGATTGCTAGCCGAGCGTGTTTTTCACAACACCACCTACCAATTATGTTTTTAAGGATGACATCAGAAAATTTTGAAACATCACTTGACAAGATCGCTCCAGAAATAACAAAAGATAACACTGCAGTGAGAGCTACATTGACAGTAAAACTAAAATAATATCGAAAGTGGTGAAGGATGTAAATGATGCTAGAAAAAGTTTTAAATCAGGCAATGGTCTACAAATTAATAAAAAAATTGGAAAAGGACTTTATTAGCGACCATATCAAAGTGGTCCTGGTTTGTGTTTAGCTCCATATAGTGGCGGTGCGAGATGTAACCTGTTTTTTCGAGGTTAATTCTATACCTAGAAATAAAGCGTTAACAAATTTCGGTATTTTATTTTACTCGAAAAAGTTAAAAATTCCAAATTTTAGAGGAGTTATTGATCGAGATGGGCTGCCCACCAAACCTAAGAAAAATGAGTGTACGATTGTTAACATGGATTCGCAAAAAGGTCCGAGAACTCATTGGACTGCATACAGAAAATATGGAAAACGTGCGGAATATTTCGATACTTATGGTAATCTATCTCCCCCCACAGAGCTAGTTAATTATTTACGCAAATACGATCCAAAGATTGAGATTTTCTACAACAGACGCGTATATCAAAGTTATAATACGGTCAATTGTGAAGAACTATGTTTAAGATTTCTAACAAATACATTGCCTGTCCCATTTGATGTTCGAAAACGATAAAATTAGTATATAAGCATGTACATTTGTAAATTTTTTTTCAATTATTGTATATATTATTATGCGAATACTTCTTCTTCTTCTTAAGGTGCCGTACGCTACATAGCGCGTTGGCACAACCTATTCGTATATATTTTTAGCTGTACCGATATAGGTTGTGTACCAGGCAATTATTATATGCAACGTAGGTGTACACGCGCAAGACTACATTCGGAACTGATAGTAGCCACTTGTTATCGCGCTACAAGTGCAGTCCGTCTGGTGTGGGTCTGCTGTGTACTGACCTAACGCGCATATGATGTTGTACATGGTGGTTTGCCATTATACAAGTTTTTAAAATATAGTTTGTGTGTTATTATATCGTCATGTCGTACTTACTTCAATTAAATGGTAAAAAAGGTAATTTGATTATTAATATATATCCCCCATTATTATTAGCAAATAATCGTCAGTGGAGTATTGGATTAGTATCGTTAACAACATACCATTCTATACATAATATCACTCCTGAATGTAATACATTGTATTACTACGACTCTGATCTTGCAGTAAAAAATAATGAACCTCCGAAATTTATTATATTACCTAGCGGATATTATGAAGTGGACGATATAGAAGAATACTTAGGAGAACAATTAGATGATGATATTATTATAAAAGGCAACGAAAGAACGTTAAAGTGTCTTATACAAAGTAAATATTACATACAATTTACCGGTCCGCGGAGTATTGGACCATTATTGGGTTTTGGTGGAGTTTCAGATGTTTTAAAACCTCTAATGATACATATGAGTCCTAACACTGTACAAATTACACCGATTAATATATTGAATGTGTATTGTAACAAAGCAACAGGTATCTCATTTACAGTTTTCCTTTAAACATTGCGCCCGGGCATGAAATTACAGCAAACTCGAAAACGATTATTTATTTACCTGTGAGTACGGATTATATTTCTGAGTTAAATGTATATATAAAGGATCAAAACGGCAATGTCGTTGATTTTGCTAGTGAAGATTTAATTATAAATTTACATCTAACCAGTTCGTAATCATCTTAATAACGTTTAAAAAGCCTATCATATACACCAATAAAAGTATATACAAGCGTTCTTAAACGTCTATTCGAAGTGAAGAAAAATATATAAATAGAGAACGAAAAAGAAGAAAAGCGTTGAGTAGAAAAAGTATTTGTGTACTTAAGTCGTTGGGTTACAGCGTGTTAGTTGAGTAAGATAAGATAAGTTCAGTGCAGTGCAGTATAATGGAACATAAATTACAAATTGATTCAGCCAATACCCTTACGTATGATACAGTTGCCAGTTATGAAATACATACTCACAAACCTTATACAAGTTCAAAATTTGGACCTAGCGATGGAATACGAATACCCGTTCAGCACTCTGAATTACAGTATGAAATTAATAGAAATACTACGAAATGTGTACGACACCCTGGAATTACAACTCTCATGCGTAGATTTTTATATTCGGAAAATATCAAATCACATTACAACTACAGTACATGCGCTCTAAATTCGGAAGAATTAAAAGTATTTACACGAGAAATTGCTGATACCTCAAGCCCCTCAATATCAACAGCTACCGGGGCCAAATTATTAGAATTTCAATTTATTATTCCTTTACGCTACATATTCGGTTTTGCAGAAAACTATAGACGTGCTATCGTACACGCAAGTCAAGAAATTGTTCTCATCCGTGCCAACAGTGACAAAAATGCATTTACCGTAACAACCGATAAGGCAGTTAATATAACATTTCAAACAATTGCATAGCAACTACCGTTTGTTAAATTGAGCGATCGAGCGAAAATATCCTTACTTAACAGAATAACGAAGATAAAGCACGCGCCTATACAATTTAGAGTATGGTCTCTTTCTCATCAACCGGCTCAGCCTACTGTTTCAGAGCACAGTTGAGTAATTAAATCAACATCAACGGTAGAACGTCCTCGTTTCATTATTATTGGATTTCAAACGAATAAACAAAATAATTCAACCAAAGATAATTCTACATTCGATCATTTGAATATAACTGAAATTTGCGCCTACATAAATTCAACAAGATATCCTTACGAAGTAATGAATTTAGATTTTGATCGAAAAAGATTTGGAAACCTATACTTGTTATATGCCCATTTTCAAACAATGTATTATGCCGCCGCATCCTGCTGTTGGCGTAGAAGATTTTCTTAGTAAATATCCCCTTTTTATCATACCGTGTAACTTTCAAAATGCTCTCTTAAATGATGATAGTCCCCTGCAGATTAGAATTGATTTTAAGACGCTTAATAATATACCTTCAAACACGTCATGTTACGCTCTTATAATACATGATAAGTCAACCAGTTATAATGTGTTGGAATTATGAATATAAAAGAAACTCAATTTACAATTTAGTATTTGTTGTTTTATGTTTGTGTTAACACTAATTTTACGCGCGTTAAATTTTTTCACATTTGTATTTTTTTGAAGTAATAAAGTTTTTGTAAAAAGTTTGTTTCGCTGTTTTAATGGATAATACTGAGTATAACGATGAATAATAATATATACGAAGTTATAATTGATTTTCAATGTTTTAAAAATAATGATGATGCCTACATAATTAAAGAACTAGCGATTTTAAGTTTGAATGGTGAAATACAATTTCATCAAATTTATAAATCACCGTGCGATTGGGATATATTATCAAACAGTAAAAGACGTACAAATTGGTGGCTTACACGAAATTATCATTCTATTCCCTGGAATGCGGGAGATTCTGATTATAGAAATATATCGATTGATTTGGAAAATGTTTTAATTAGATATCAACCTTTAAAAATTTACGTTAAAGGAGACGCAAAAGTTGAAACTATATGGGAAAAGATTATGGAATCGTCGCTTTCGAATTATGAAATAATTAATTTAGAAACACGACATGGTATGCCAAATTTAAGAAATTTAAACAATAAGTACCATGCTACATCGAGAGTTGTAAAATGTGACGCGCACACTGATAGAAGAACTAATGCATGTTCGTTACAAAATGCTCATGTAATGATGAAATGGTTCGATATGAATGTTAGACCATTTTTATCTGCATTAAAGTATTCTATACATGAAATGTTGCAGAAAGCTACTGCGGAGATATTAATTGCCGAATGTCCTGATAAAATTTACCAATTATATGATAAACTACCTGCAATGATGAAGAATAATGAAAATATTCAAAAATATTTACCATGTTTTAAACATCATAATTATGATATACCAGATTCATTACCTCTTAGTACAGTGCATCCAACACTAATTAAAGATTGTAAACAATGCGGATATAAATCTTTTATTGATTTTATACGAGAAATGTTTTCAGAAACTAAAGATACATTTTTTGATGAAAATGTCGTTTGCGATTGTGGAAAATGCGAAGTTGTTTTCAAAACGTTTCCAGACAATTAAAATTTTTTCTTTTTAATAATTTCGTTATTTAATTAATGAAAAATTTTTTGAATTGTATTTTCTTTTATCATGTGAAATATACTTGATTTATTTTCATATATATCGTTTTTGCTTTATCACAATTCTTCCTAAGTTTCACATTAATGCTGAAAATTATACATGTAAATGTAATAAACACAAAATAATGAATGAGAAAAGAAAACTTTTATTCACCACCTCATAAAAACATAACAAAATATACACCAAATGAACAACGAACGACGATATATACAAAAAAACTTTGTCGTCGATATCATCATAATTAATTGTGTTATAAATATATAGTCCTGGTCATAAAAAGTAAATGAATAAAAATTAAAATTTGAAATAACATTAATTAATAAATTTAAAATATAAGTAAAATCCTCCTCCACACAATCTACATTACGCATAAATATCTTTTTAATATCAAAAGTATATTTGTTAATTATGGATATTTTATTTTTATTTACATACGTGTAATTGTTATAATTATTAATATTTATATTTTTTTCTGTACACCTTAATAATAACAGCTTATGGTCAATAAAATTTTTAGAATACGAAACAAAAGGTTCTATATAATTCGGAATATTATTCGAAAATAATATCCCTACCCTGTCCATGACTGTATACAAATCCCTTCGATTTGTATTGTAAAAATGAATTTTATTACTAAATAAGTGAATTTTTGTAATGTAATTACTTAAATCTAATTGTATTATTTTTATTTTAATCAATAATTCTTTAATTCTATCATTATATGATAAATTCATATAGTATGATGTGCGGGATTTTAATTTATTTTTGTAATATTCATGCTGTGGGGAGGGGCATAAATTAAAAACTATTTCATAGTAAGATCTTAATTCTACTTCGAGGATCGCTAACATTATTTCGATTTCCTTAAAATATAGGGGACTAATAGTATTTACATTTAATAACGGGAATATACCCCTTAAAATAAAATCACAATCGTATTTGTGCGATTGGAAGTTATTTAAAAGGTGGTAATTCCCACAAAGAAGGGCTTTATAAATTAACACTATTTACACATTTACATTTTTGTGGAAATTTAAAATTGTTATAAAACGAATTATTAATGACAACCTTACATATGCATTTTTCGTCTTCCGATTTATTTATGCACAATAGTGATAATAAAAATGAACTCATGTTGGGGAACTTTACGATCGACCTGAAAAAAAGTTAGGTATGTTTCTTTAGATTTATTATTTTTAACTATTTTATAAAGGAGACATGTATATTTTAAATAGAAATTCATCTTGTATCAATCCAAAATTTTCTTTTTTAGCATTTGGTTTCGTAGAACATACAAATAAAAAAAAAAAATAGAAAAAAGAGAGTACATATCATAAATACATATCAACAATATATACACATATAAATAAACAAATATATACCATATTCGAAATTTTTTGAATAATATGAGATGCAGGAAAAATAATAATGATTTCGTAAAAAAATAATTAACGAAAAAAGTATTTGAAAAATACGTAATTAGATTGATATAACGTTAAGTTGACAGAGAAAGAAAGAAACATCATTAAATGAGCATAAAACTAGAGTAAAAATTATTACTCGAAATATATTATGAATGAAAAAGGATTTTTGATAGAGAAGTAAAAATGGAAAAACAAAATAAATCGATTTTGTAGATTTCAAATGTGATATATATTAAACGTAAATAAAAAATTTGAGTACTCACCAACAGAAAACGATATAAATAGACGCGAAGGTCTTCTGCTCTTCCCTTTCGGATACTTAGTTTGAAATCTCACTATTCAGGTGACTTTTTATCAATATGTAACGTTTTCGTGTAAAAATTTGTTAGCCAAACAGTGCTAAAGAAAAAAATTAAAAATTAAGATTAGTATAGCGAAAGTAATTTAAGAAAAAATAAGTTGTAATTTTATCGATATATATTTATAAATAAACTGTTTTCTAAATTTCATTAATCGCACGTGGAAAAAATAATTTTTATAAATCAAATATATCGACATAATATCTGTATATAGTATAAAATAAATAATAAGACACAAAACAACACAAATATTTGTAAAAAAACCTTGCTGTACTGCAATCTTAATTTAGTTCGAGTAAAATGAGTAAAATTAATGGAAAATTGAGAAAATGGATTGGAAGTATTGTAAAAATGGCGTAAAAATCTGTGAATAAGAATCTTTAAATTGATAAAGACGAAAAAATTATTATAGCGTAAAATAAAAAATGTATGAAATTCTATCGTAATCAAAAAAGTTTAATACAATAATCTCTGGTAAATATATTTCAGTACTTTTATGTTGAAATAAAAACGATTCATTGTATACTCTGTTTAAGTTACAGATATATATCATTTTTTAATAAATCAATAATATTATATATCGTAGGAAACCAAAAAGTAATTCACAAAAGAGAAATACTTTTTGCGTATATATTCTTACGAATAAATTTTGAATTTGTATTATTGAAACGAAGATAATTTTAATATCGCACCTATAACATAATAATCTCGGAGAAAATTAATTAAATAAGTAAATAAATGTATGGTTGTACTTACCAAATTAAATAAACGTTGATGGTTGCTAAAAACTTTGAAAAAACTTTTAAATAATGTTGCTGCAAAATCTCTGCAAGTGCGATTTGGCTGATACTAGAATATACAGAAGCAACTAAAATATACCGTTCGGAGGAGCTAATTGTAATCCGGATTGAAGAATGACGATCCGAGCAGCATTACAATCGGAAACAATTGGGTAGGACCAGGGCTTGAAAGCCAGCCGAAAGCCAAAAGCTAAAAGCTGAAAGCCAATCATTTTTAGATGTTATAAGCTTAATCCAAAAGCCATATTTAAATTTCCATAAGCTAAAAGCCTAAAGCTTAAGCTATATTCAAAATTTAAACAGTCGAAAGACGAAAGCTTAAGCTGTATTTCTAAAAAAGCTAAATTAAGCTTTATATTCGGCTTAAGCTTTTTTTTTTTTTAATTTCTTGATTTTCCATTTTTGACATAATTATTTGCATAAGAAATTATTCTTAAAAACTTTTATTTTTGTGCGTAAAGAAAAAAGTTGAAGTTTCAATAGTAATACTAAATAGTTTGATGCATAGTAATTACTAAATGATTTTAATTAACTTTTATTGAAATTCATTTCGTAAGTCGAAAGCTGAAAGCTTAAGCCGTATTTTAAATTTAAACAGCCAAAAGCCGAAAGCCTAAGCTATATTTCAAATTCAAACAGCTAAAAGCCGAAAGCTTAAGCTGTATTTTTCAAGGACATAAGCCGTATTATTATTCAGCTTTCAAGCCCTGGGTAGGACAGTTTGCACACAAGTTAGCGTATTTGCACAAATTGCCACTAGGAGCGCATAAAAATCGTTAAATCAAAAAGCTGAAACTTTACTTTTTCGATTCTTTATTGAAGTGAAGTGTACAAATTTACAAATTGTTCATTTAAAATGGATATATAATTTAAAATTTTGTGATGGTTTTTACAAAGGTTATATAGAAGGAAGAGAAAATTACGAAAATTTTATTGCAGCTATGAAATCAGTAGGAATTTCTTTTGTTGTAAGAACAAGTGTTTATTATAAAGGTACCTTTTTTTTTTATTTTTTTATAGGTTCAGAAAAATAAAACCATTTCATTTAAGTTTTTAAAAAGTATAGTTACATACATATATTTAATAAAATCATTACATGTTTTAATAAAACATTATAGTTAAGAAATACATATTTTCTTGCACAACAGCTTGTGTTTGTTATTATATAAACATGTAAATCTTGTAATGAAATTTATTTAAATAAAAATTAATTGCATTTTTAAACAAAATAATAACACACTATAACTTGTAGAGCCATAATAATACCTATCCATTTATGTATATATTTATCAAAAAATTCTTTTTACTTCATATATACATACGTATTGCCTCAAATGATAATAATTTCCGTTTATCTGGAAATTAATAATAATTAAAATTATTTTTATAAACTTCTTCCAGTTAATATAAATATAAGTACGA
This sequence comes from Icerya purchasi, assembly GCA_039619475.1. NCBI lineage: Eukaryota > Metazoa > Arthropoda > Insecta > Hemiptera > Monophlebidae > Icerya > Icerya purchasi. The sequence continues at coordinate 439,304,152 of CM077116.1, forward strand.
TCTATTAAATAAAAACACAGAATTTGTTAAGTTAGAGTTATAATAATCATGTTTCACGAACTCTTTCCTCACTACTTCAATCCTGGAAATCTAAAATTGGTAGTCGCTTAGTTTACAGCTTAAATAAAATGTTTCGTACAATATAAAATTTTGAATAGATTATTTTTCATAACTGCGAAGATCACGATCTGGAAACTTTTAAGAAATTTTCATTATAAGATGATTCATAATAAAAAAATAATAAACAAAGTAATATCATTACTAACTTTTTTTTTTTTGATATTTCATTTATAAAATAAAGATATTAAAATATTCTCCGATATATACATGTTTCTTTAATTTTGTAATAAGAAGTATAGCATAGAAAAAGAATCTTTGCATCATTAATACATTATAAACGACATATTTGTTACTAGAAACCTATGTTATGTTTTATTCTAAATGGATTTAATTTCTTTTAGATCATAAATTATTTTTAAAAAAAAATAATCAGAGTGGGTATTTAAGTATTGATTTTTTCAAGCATCCATTTTCTTTGATTTCGAGAAAATATTTAGAATGCTCCCGTGGTCCAGGGCGACATGAAAATTCATCAAAATATGTGGTACATTTATTTACAATTCTAATAAAATATATACTTATCATAGGCGTACCCAGGGGGGGATTTGGGGGTTCAAACCCCTCCCGAAATGGATTTTTACGTTGTTGTATTATCGCTTTAGGGTCGTAAGATGTCTTGGTACCAGACATTCTGACAGTACAACTAACTATGTATTAGTGTAAATTATTCTCAAAATGAAAACGAACAAAAGTCTCACGCATTTAGAACTATTATACAAGAGATTATTAATAAAATATAATTACTAAGTAAAATCCTTTTATCTGACAAGTATTTTTTTTTAAAATGGATCGACCCCCCCCCCCCCCCCCCCGAAAATCTTGCCTGGGTACGCCTATGATACTTACCTACAGGTTGCGTGCATTATTTTGATGAAAAAATTATTATTTTAGCATGATGATCATCCATCTACACAAAAAAAGAGGTTTTGCATACAGCCATCAATAAAAAATTTTTGCTAAGCTAAAATGTATTCAACAGAGATTAGAGTCTACTCTCAGTACACGATTGATGAATACAATGTTAATGGTTCATTACAACAAACTAAGGTACATGTTACAGTAGATTACACAAACCAATAATAAAATGCATCTTAATAATCAAATATAGCGCTTTAAATTAAAATTGTTATTTTTTAGATTTTAAAAGAAGTTGAACAAAAATTGTCAATGAATGAAGATTTATCAACAACCGTAAGAATATATTTTAAAATTTCTTTAAATCACAACCATTCTATCGGTGAATCGGCATTTACACAACGTTTGCATCCATCTTTAGCAAATGAAATAAAGAAATTGGTAGAGAACAATTTGTTATCAACAAAATATATTCGATTGCATTTAAAGGAATTTGTAAATCTGATGTTTCAGGACCAACAATTTAAGCCTGAATCGTTTAATTCTTGTTATTTTCCATCGGATAAAATTATCCGATATATTACGTATATAGAAATTTGTTCAATATAAAAAAACATAAAATAGACCAAGAAGCTCTAATCCTTTATATTGCTCAAAGGAAACAATTAAGTTCTAAAGAGGAATGGTTTTTCCGGCCCTATAAAGAAGAAATACAGTCGGTTACAACATTACTTCCATGCTATCAAACAGAATGGCAAAAGGAATTAATAAAAAGGTATGGAAACAATATCTGTTTACTTGATGCAACATATAAGACAAGTAAATATGATTTACCACTGTTTTTAATTGTTGTAAAAACAAATGTTGGATATTGTCCCGTTGCAATATTCATTATTCAAAAAGAATCTGCGTATCACATTACAGAAGCCTTATTAAAATTTAAAGAGTGGAACCCGAACTGGCAACCCAAATACTTTATGACTGATTATTGTATGGCAGAAGTAAATGCATTAGAATCAGTTTTTGGTTGTTCAGTGTTTTTTTGTGCCTTTCACAGATTACAGTCATGGAACAGATGGCTACAAAAAACAGGTAATGTAAACGGAACAGATAGAAAAGAAATAAAAAGGTCGTGGAAAAAAATAGCCTCATCTAGTTGTAAAGAAGAATTTGAACGGAATGTACAATGTATGAAAGAGTCAGAAACTTTTAAAAATAATATTCGAGCGGTACAGTATTTTGAAAGAGAATGGCTCAGTCAAACTTTCCGATGGGTGCAAGCTTTTCATGCGCCAGACTTTTTATCAAATGTGGAAACAAATAACGGCATTGAAAGTCAAAACAGGATATTAAAACACAGTTATCTAAAGACTAGTATTGACAAAAGTTTATCAGGAATCATAAAAATATCGGTTGAAAGTTATTTTCCAGAAACATATATGAAATATAAAAAGCAAAATGTACAACTTTATTCAAAAAATTTTAATACAGAAATACCTACTTATTTACATGGAAGGCCGACATCATTAATAAAACACATAATACCACGACTCACTTCTGCTTCTTCTGAGTATACACCAAATGACATCATTCAAAAAAATGGTATTTATTATGTTCGAAGTGAACAGAATCATAAAAAATACTACGCTGTTGATTTAGGAGTACCTTACTGTAAGTGCCTTGACTTCAGAAAATGGCGGTTTCCATGTAAGCTTATGTGTGTTTTAATTACACATTGTAAAGAAGTTTTGTTTGAAACTTTACCTGAATCATACTGGAACAACCCTTATTTTAATGTAGACATGAATGTTATAGAAACATTAAGTTCAATTTCAGCAAACAATAATATCAATTACAGACATGATGATAATGTTACCTTTAACACTGGAAACAGTTCTTCTCAAAGAGTTAATGAACCATCACTAGTTGTAGATGATTTTTTTTATAAAATTCAACAAGCAAGAGGGCTTATAAAAGACAACCAAAATAGCTTATATTTAAAATTATCCCGGGAGTTTAATGTTGACGAATGTATTTGTCAATTAACATCGATAAAAAGACAGCTGGAAAAGTGTACCGAAAAATCACCTGAAGGTCTTCCTTTATTGCAACAAACTTCAAAAATTCCAATAAAGAGAAGGAAGCACAAATAGATGTTTATTATATTTTTCTTGTAAATAGTTTAATTTTTTCTTTTTTTTTTTTTTGTAAAATAATTCGTTTTACAAGAACGTTCGTACTGTACTATTACCTACTTTTTCGTCTTCATTTTTTTATTATTTGGTCTATTACTTTCATTAATTGTTTGTTATCAATTGCACTTTTTGTATATAGACTAATTGTAATACTACTGGCATAAGTTTTTACGCTTGAATAGACGGTAAATATTCGATTACAAGGCACCAGTTCATTGTGCGTCTTTACAATTTGTACCGATACGCACATCATCATTACTATTTAGTTCATCTCAATTTTTTTCATATTTTATTGAAAATTGTCCGTTACTAACATATTCTCTTTCCATTATTTCATTTTCCGCACTATTTCTGTACGATCGTTACGTTACTTCCTTTTTTTTCACATCATATTCATTTTTGGTCGTAATTTTAATTCGCTCATTTTCAATGAATAACAGCGAAAATTAACAAACTAAAATTAAGACTAAAAATAAACTGGTGCCCCGTAATCGAATGCTTACCAAATAGACCTTTTATTCCGTTTTTTATAATTTAGTAGTTTATAGTAATAATAGTATGATATTTCATTATTTTTTTATACTCTTATAGTAATAGAATTGTTTTAAATAATTTTTATTGATTTTAATTTCACTGTTTTCGTCTCATTTTGTAATTTCGGATCAAAACAAATTTTATGTATAACATTATTTTATTCTTTTCATAAATTCATTGTTTTTTTTTTTAAATTTTATATCAATGTATGTATCGAAATTTTATTATACACTTTGTATGCAAAATATTACTATATTTCATTAAAATAAAGCGGATCAATATCAAACAAATAAAAATTATATTAAAATATTCATTTTTTACAGTCACAAAGTTTATATCTTGTAATAACTAAAACTTGAAATTTATTTAGAAAATTGAATAAAGTTTCAAGCGTTTTTCCTTTTACTGAGTTTTATATAACGATTTTTACAAAGCGACACTATAAATTATAATTAATTGGATTTGTTTATATTGAATAAAATAAATTAACTTTTCGGAATCAATATATTTTCTAAAACAATGTGAAAATTTTTAAAAATAAGTTTTTGGTTTACAATCCAACAGTAAAATTATTGTTACATAGAAACAGTAGAAGTATAATATATATAAATGTGCGAGAATTCTAAATATTTTATATTTGGATAAAGGATGAAAATTTAAAAATGCCGACTAAAATTAAAATTTGCTAACTTAAGTTTTTTAATGCATTGCAATATCTAAATTAATTTTTTATTGCAATCTGTACTAACGCAATATTAAAACACATATATTTTCATATCTGAAATTGTTTAAATTGTTATTCCTAAACAGTTCGTGATTCTTTTTTGTTCTAGAGGAAGACAATTTTGAATAATAAAGGCAAATAAAGCTTTAGTGCGCGGTATACATTTCAGAAAAAGAGTTCTTTTTTTTTTTTTCATTCTTAATGGTATTTGAATTATAGTTGAAATCAACTAAAACGATAGCGAGCAAAATATTTATTATATTAACCAGATTTCGTATTAACTCTCACTCAACAGTAGTGTTTTCCAAAAAATTAATACTATATACGGTTACACAAGTTTTGAAATAAAGCAGATAAGTAAAATTAAGATATTTATTATATATGCTTACAAAATTCCAGGATGCATTGCTCCGATTTTTACAAAACAAAAAACAATTATTTTCTTTTGTACATTATTCCATATTGACTTACTATTTTATACGAGTTGTTCCAATTGATTTAAATTGTTTTTAAAAACTTCAGCATTCAGAACAGCACCAAAAATCGTAATCTTTGTTAACAGAACAAGTTTCCATTACTTTCCGCACAATTATATGTGGCGCTAAGGGGGGGACACGTAATTTTTTGCGCTTACTCGAACTTTTCGGCAAACTTTGAGAGTTTCGTTAAGGAAATGAAATGTGCTTTTATTTCCGACAAATAGCGATCTTTTCAACAATATATCATATACCGGGGAAAAAAATATATTTTTCAAACTTTTTGAGCTTTTGGCGCCCCAAAGGTTTGAATATAAAGTTGGAAGCTTAGCTATTTTTGCTTCTGTGGTGAATCCACCAACGTTACTGGTAAATATATTGAATACAGTACAAAATGTAATGTATGTAATAAAATAATTAAAAATCGTCATTTTACTAACCACAGTCGATATTGTGGTATATGTAAAATTTGTAATTCTAAATTTTCGATTAAGACTGAATTTCTGGCGCATAAAAAAATATGTAACCATTTAATTGCATACCCAAGAATGTGCGATACGTGTAAAAAAACATTTAAAAGTAGATTCTGATTCTGTAATCACAAAGATGTACGTATTGGTATTAATATTCGTAATATTACTAACAATTTTACACGGAAAGATGAATCGAAGTTACGTTTCAAGACTTTATCTTTGCACGTATGTTGTAATAATATTTTTCTGTTGTTAAATGTTAAATTACAATCATTACATTTAATTTCATTTACGTTAATTTTGCAATAATATGGTCTCTTAAATGCATCAATATAACGTGTTTTTTTGTATAACTATGCTCTATTAATTTAGAATTTTTATTAACACTACTGCAATTTTCAATGCCATCAGTGACATGTTTATTTTCATTTAATTTCAATTCATCATTCCGTGTAAAATTGTTACATTACGAATATTAATACCAATACGTAGATGTTTGTGATTACAGAATGAGAATCTACTTTTAAATGTTTTTTTATGCGCCAGAAATTCAGTCTTAATCGAAAATTTAGAATTACAAATTTTACATATACCACAATATCGACTGTGGTTAGTAAAATGACGATTTTTAATTATTTTATTACATACATTACATTTTTTACGGTATTCAATATATTTACCAGTAACGTTGGTGGATTCACCACATACCCGTTGCATATTAAGCCTATTCATCTTTACTATCATTAAACAATATTTCTTGAATGCTTAAATTTTTAAAAATTTTTGTTTCAAAAATGGAACGCCAGCCCTACTAACCGCATCGATCCAATAAAGCCTCATGGCAACTGATCACAAATCTACCCAGCCGGTTTTTCAGTTCCGAAAAGCAACTAAAACGCTGGAAGTGAGGATTGGAAATGAAAGAAGTTTGGTGACGTCATCGTTGCAAAATACGATAGAAAAAATTGTTAAACTACATCGATTGCTTATAACAATTATCGACTTCTTTGAATTTTTAATGCTATCTTCAGAAATTGAAATGATTCTCAGATGCCATTTAGTACTATTATCGGGTTTTGCTTTTCTGCTCTTTTAATGGATTTTACGCGTTTATTTATACATAATTTTGTAATTATTCAACATAAACAAAGTAATAATAATTGATAAAGTGATGAAATGTGTGTTTAGAACAGTTTGTGTATATAGTCATTTTAAATTTTTATTACGGAAAAATGTAATGGTAAAAAAGAAAGTAAAAATAATGAATATGGTCAGTAGATGAATTATGAAAAATATAATGTATCTTTTTCTTATCATCAGATGTACAATACATTTAGAGAAGAAACATAATATTAAAATGCTCAAATATGAATTTACATGTGAAAAAGGGTAAATCATTTATATTTCTATAAATAGTTTTAAGCGATGTACTATGTTACATCACTTTTTAAATTATAAGCCAATAAAAAAGTATCTAATCATATGTAAAATTATTATTACAATTCACATTCATAAATATATATTTTTTATAAAATTAACATTAAAATTACGTGAAAATGTTAATACTCAATGATTTACATGAAACAATTTTAGAATTTAATATATGGAAGCGAAAGCAGGAATCAAGTAATATAGAACAGTATAAACCGTACGATGCAGTAAAAGAAAAAAAAGAAATGTGAAGCTGTTTATTTGTAATTGTGTTGGCCAAGTAAAAACTGAAATACATAGACGTTGTATGCCTCGTAGAAAAGAACTTTGTAGGATTGGTGAGATACATATATCTGTATTATTTGTTAATAACTATGAAAAATTTACTAAAATGAAAATAGTGCTTTTGGTGTATAATTAATAGATTTCATTGCACAATTATAAATAAATGCGATAATTGAGTTTTTTGCAGTTTTGCTGAAATGTTTATTATTTACTTTTAAGCCTTAAATATTTTTTTGCATTTTTAAGGACATATGAAAATAAATCTTGTTGAAATTGAATAGAGTGGTATTTGTGAAAAAATTAATTGGTTTTAAAAAAATGATTAATATTGGAGTGTGTAACAATTTCTTAATATATAGAATATTAAAAATACATTATTTAAGTCAAATATGAAATAAATGAAAGTGGACATATGCTTAAATACTAAGGTAAAAACAATTATATAGTTAATTTATGTATGTTTCATGTTTATTAATTTTTTTATCATTCGTTCACACATTTTATTCCGTTAAAAATTATTTGTTGTGTCTAAAATAAAAGTAAAACTTTAAGACTTTAGTGTGTAAAATTATGATAAGAATAATTGTTGATTCAAGTTTCACATATCTATCACAATAAGGGAAATTATAAGGTAATTTTCTATTTGGAATGTTAATAGAAAGAATAAGAGAAGGAAAATAAAAAAATAACATTATTACTGGTTATGATTTAATATATAAATATGACTTAATAATTTAAGTATATAGGGTTATGTTTAGAATAATTACTAATTCAGATTTCATGCATAGTGTCTCTGGACAGCAAATGTAGAAAAATTATTTAAATTTCATTGAATTAAAGCTGACTAATCCTGTCACCATAAACATACTTAAACAATAAAAAACAAGTAAAAAATTGATCACGGTTTATTTTTAAATATATAAATTACTTATATAAAAATTTGTTTATTCACCTTTTATGTGGTAACTAAAATTCTAGATTCAAAATATAATTTAAAGTACGTTATTTAATTTTTTTTTTTTCTATTTATTTACATTTATGTTTCATTTGCAGATTTCACATGGCTTGACCACACTGTTATTTGGATCAACATATAGAATAAACTTTTGTGATTTGAATTGCTGTTGTTTATAATTAAATTAGACATTATATTTTATGTATATATACAAATTATTTTAATTTTAAATCACAGTTGTAATTTACTATAAATCAAAAATTTCACATTTGTTAATGTGTAGTTTATTGTGATTTATTTTTTCTACAGATTTATAGTAAAAGACTTATTTATGTACTGTAATTTACACTATTGTAGCAACTTAAAGTATTTCAAAAAACTTTTTTACAACACATATTTTATTCACTTTTGAAAATTTTCATTATTTCATTAATTTCATAGTGTGGATCTTTTAATTGCATTAAATTCCAGGATGTGTTTTTAAATTTATTCTATATTTTGTTAATAACTTTTATAAGTTTGCTATATTTCTTAATAGAAAAGGTGTGTGTACTACAAATCTCCAGTTTATTCATGTGGTTCAACTGTGTGTTATATATCTTTAAAACAAGGTCAATCAAGCATGGTGTTTCATGGGATAAAGATTTTGTATATTAAGTTAAAGATAAGTATGATTTACATTTACATAATGTTAAATTCAAAACGGAGAAATCTGATTTTTCGTGTCGCAAAAAGGAAGAAATGCATTATTTTCAGCGCTTTTTTGAATTTTTTTCTAATTTCGAAAGTTTCAATAAGAAAGTGAAATATAGTTTTGTTCTTGACAAATAGCAATCTTCTCATCAATATATCACATGTTGGAGGAACAAATATTTTTTTCAAAAATTTTAAGTTTAGACGCCTGAAGGGCCTAAATATAAAGCTGTAAGCTCAGCTATAGTTTTTTTATAATGTAGTCCTTCATGTATATATTTGAGATATGTTTTAGTTTCCCAAACTTTTTTATTTGAGCTATTACTTATGTGAATATACTTTTTTTTTGTTGTTGCTTTTGCTCCAAAAGTAAGGTTTAAATAATTTAACTATAACTTTTTGGTTTTATGAAAGAACTTTTGCGCTTTGTTTTATATTTTGAATTTCACTTTTAACAGGTTGCCTGGTAGTCAGTTGTTAATTTTTAAATGATTTTTGAGGTTCTAAATTCTATGTATATTGTTGGCGGTTTTTTAAGTTTTATGGTACCCGGAGTAATCGATTACCTTGTAATTATGGATTGTCTTAAAAAAAATTTTAATTGTAATTTGTGATTCAATTTTGATGTTTATAAGTCAAACCGTTTGTAAGGTATTGATTTTTATTTGATATTATTGTTGTTTTTGAACCATCTTATTAGGATTCCAAACATTATATGTGTATAGAATTTTAAAAATAATTTAACAGTCTCAACCAAAGTTATCTATAACAATTTTTAATACAATTATTACTAATATTCAAATTTATTAACGGAAAACAAATTAATTGTTGGCGTGTTTTTAAAATTTTATAAACTAAAACTAATTCTGGTTACAATCTTTAAGAGCAAATCATATTTTATTTTGATCTCATAGCTAAAATGTTACTACAAAATGTGAAACCATGATCACTGAATTAATTTTAGTAATAATTTCTTTCAAATTTATTTCACGAATATAAATAAATCTTAGCCGTATTGGAAATGTTTAGTATAATAAATAAAATTATAATCAAAAAAACAAAAACGAATAATGGGAAATATTATACTGTAAGAACTATCTTGAACATTTTAAATAGTTCTTAACATTTAATAATTATGTTTTTGTTATATGTAGATTAAAATCATCTCAATTTTCTCCTATCTGTTTATTGTGAATATGATAAATAGGAAAAAGACATTGGCCAAAATTAAAAAATTGTAGTTTATATTTCTTTTCGCAACGATATTCCTGTAACAGAATGGCCATTTTCAATTCGCTGTAGAATAATTCAGCAGCTGACTTTGAAGTTGTAGTTTTAGACATTAAAATAAAACAGTTTTTCCAGTGGTTGCTACTGAATTCAACCTACAACAAAGCATGCATGATCAATTGAACGATTATTACAGAACATAAATAAATAAAATTTATGTAATTCAGATACCGAGCAATGAATATTTACTTTCTATAAATTAAAATTAATTCCTGAGCAGTTGAGTAAATAAAAAAACAATCTAAAATAATTGAACAGCAGAAGGATGGGAAGGTAATATTTTAATAATAAATTTAATCTAAATATAAATAATTGAAATTTTGTTGTACACTGTTTTAAGTAATAACTATAAAACTTCGTACAATGTATTGTAAGAGTCCTTTAAATAGGAAGTTGTCAGATCGACATTACTCCAATTTGTTCCATTAGTAATCTGAACAATGATCCTGAATATTTGCAATCCTTTCATTATTTTGAATCGGATCACACTTAAATTTTGGTAATCAATGCGTAAGAAATGAATCCTAAAGTAAAGAAAGTAGCACAAATTAATATAAACAAAATTTTTTTTTTTAGTGGAAAATTTGTGCATTTGTCTAACAGATGCTTTAATAAATGTTAGGAAAATGGAACTCTGAAACAAGAGAAAAGTAAATAAACTGTTAAAGGTTTAATTTTTTTTGTAGGCTATTTTTTAATAGAAAATGTTAATTACTTTCATGTATTTATTTTGCAAAGCTCTATACCTTCATCGGGTATAATTTGATTTTAAACTAGCGATTTATAGCGTAAAATAAGTAATCTGCAATTAAGACTCGGATATATGTTTTCTATTCTGCATTTTAAGTAAAATAAATGTTCTCAATCCTTAAAATAATTTATAATAACGTAGGAATTAATTTTTATGTAATGGTTAATATTTTTATAATATAAAATATCCATGCATTATGTACGATCATAAATTCTAACTGCTGTTACATATACATATAATCAGAGAAAAAATAATTTGTTTCATATACTGCCTCAAAAATACAGTGAATAATAGCGCCGAACAGGTTATAGAAACGAGAGCTGCTGTAAGTGGAATAAGTGCATAAAACTATAGGTTAATTTTTATCCAATATTACAACCAAAATTTGTTATTAAAGGTAAATTATGGCTTATAATGGCAGCTAAACATGTAGTTTTAAAAGTTTTTATAGACGAATTTAACTAAAATCTTCATTCAATTTTTTCTCTTAAAAATGGAAAAAGATGACAAAAGACTGATACTAGTATTAAATAATAAGTCACCAGTCAGATTTTAGTGAAATACAGTCAGCCATATTAATATTCAGTCACGGCGTTATGAAACAAATGAACGCACTAAACAGATGGAAATGAAGTTATAAAAGTAATTTTTTTTTACATGCATGTATTTAGAGGATTTTTCTTTGTGTTATTTCATTTGAAAAATTACAAATGAAGTTTTATTTCTATCTGTTTGGTGGGTTCATTTGTACCACAACGCCGTGGCCGAATATTATCGTGCTCTCATTCCTGATAGTTCGTTAATGCAGCTTCTCCACACTATTCCAGGGTTACGTCTTTAATAAGAAGAAAAAGGACGGAGGAACTATTCAATCTAAAAAAGCTACTTCATGGCGCTCGGACCACTGTATCCAACCAAATTATCAGCCTCGCATGATTGACACGAATAAATTCAATTGTTACTCAAATAAAATGTATATATTCACATAATTAGACAACGCGTAGTTACTCGGTGATGAAAGTATTTTGGAACTAGGATCAAATGATCAGAGCATAAAACAGGTGACGACAAAAAAATAATGAATATTAACAACAATTCTTCGACTCGTATTAATTACTAAGATGACGGGCAATAAATTTAATTCGAGTGTTGGTATGAGTCCGGCGACCACGCAATCGCTTTACCAACGGTAACCGTCTAACTAAAAATGATTTAATCGCCGACGAACCGAAAGTGTCACTTACAACCCCAGTGCTACTAGATTAACCATCGGAACTGCACGACCAGTCGCACCGACACATCATCGTGCATGCTCTCACATTTATTCTTATCACATGCGTAATTTTGAAAAATTACGTCGCTTATAGTCGTCGGGCAGTATCTCCAGGTCTAACCTTTGTTTATTTACGTTAGATATCTTGATAGTGTTGGTGCAGCATTGGAATAAGATTTCAACTTCCCAACCATTCAAACCATTTAATATGAATTACGTTACTTTACCCGAGAGATACATACAAAAGACTATGCCATGTACAGATCTAATAGTATTAAGATGAAAATATACAATTCCAGTCACGTTTTTCATTTCTCACAGCATAGTAAAGCCAGAATTCCAAAAGGAAAATCCAGAATTTTATTTACGTTACATCATAGCAGGATCATGACAATATGTAACCTTTTTTTATAAAAGTCATTAAATTTTTGTATTAGATTAACTTGGATTGTTACAGATTTCTTACTATTATAATAAAATACAATTATGAATAGACTGATTCAATTCCAGACTAAATTTGCATTTCACATTAAGCCATTTCCACATTATTGGTATTTTTTGTTTTATGTATACATATGTGGCTAGCGCAAAGTTCATAAGCATATTTTATTTCGACCCCATCATAAGCGAATTTTGTTTAGTATGTTTTATCAGTAAGTTTATTCAATAAAAAATATTTTTGCGATGTGCATAAATGTAAGATACTACTTATTAAAGAAAAAAACTGATATTACTTTACGTTTAGAAAATGAGAAGTTAATTAAAATTTAACAAAACAGTTCAACGTTCCTCATACCAAAATTTTAAAATTAAAAAAAAAAAAATCGGAAAGAAAAAGTAAAACAGAATAAAGGAAAACTGATTGAAGTAAATGTACTGAATTTTAAAAACAATTTTACATGGTTTCAATTTCAATAATGCATTAGTGTTCATACTAGCGAACCAAATTTTACAGAGCAAACTAAAAAATTTGCTGAAAAACTAAGTATACATAATTTTTAGTGTTCATCTTCATAAATACAGCAGTTTTTTAATTGCTATTGTACTGCCTCTTCAAAAACCACTGTAGAAGCAACCGGTATTCCGAATGTCCGACTTCAATTTGTTTTGAAATGTTATGCACAAACAATTCAACCTTTTATAAAAGTTTGAGGTTCCAACTCACCCCTTCAATACATCTATCACTGAAATTAAATAATTAGTTTAATAAATCAAAACTTATTCTGTATATACACAAAAGTCATTGCATAATTTTCGAAGTATATAATAAACTTGCGCGTCAATGAAAAAACGTAGTATATACGCGTTATACTGATAAGTAACAAAAAAAACTTGTGAAAACGGTCATTAGGACTTTTTAAAAAACTTATAACGTTTGTTCCATTCTTTTCTAATTAATCAATTTTGTGATGTGCCATGACTTTTGGACCACCCTGTATTTTATAAAAGTTTATATCAGAGTAATCATTCAGTAACAGTAAATTTTCAAATTAAACATGCGCTTTATTTAATTTCAGGCATAATAATGAACCACTTATTACAACGGCATCATTAATTTCCAGTAATGTTATTATAATTTATTTGCACTGTGTGAAATGATTAAATTTTCCTTTAATGAATTCCTGGCATAAATAATTATTTCTTATTGTACAGAACTTTTATTTATCTCTACTTGATTACCTATTTAAAAGTAACATAACATTATTGAATTTGATATTTTACATCACATACAAATTAGTTGCATATATAAAAATCATTTGTAAAATTCGTATTCGGCATAATAAAATTATAACTTTACTTATTTATTTCATACATTTACTTTCTCTACTTAAAACATTTGGTATTGAAAACAGTTTATTATGTATATTTTCGGTTATTTTTCATTTAGTATTATTTTATTAAGTTACGTAAATTTTAATCTTACTGCTTTAAGTAATTCATAATATATTTAATTGAAATCAATGCTTTTGAAAAATTTACACCATATTGGAGAATTTATGTTGAAAATTATCCAATTATACAGATATATAATTTTCTTCAAAAATTGCAATTCTATTTCTATTCCCATTTAATAGATAATTTTTCTAAATAGTTCTGCATAAAATAAAATCCCGCATTATAATTTCATTATACAATAAACAATATATTTTTCAAATTTGTTCTACATATTACTATTAATTATTTTTAAATGTTTAATTTTTAAAAAATTTTATGATGTATAGAAATCTATATACATATTTAAAAAACTAAAATTTATTTTCATGGATTAATATTTCGCTGTCAGTTATTGTTTTTTAAAAAGGGAAAACAATTTAAAATATATTTATTTCATTAACAATTTTATTGCATCTAATAACTGTTAAATAAATTAAATTATATATATATATACACACACACATATACATATACATATAAAAAAATAATTAGTAGATATAAAATATTAATTAGTAATTGTAAAAATATTTTTTATTATATTTTAAGTAATTGTAAAAATATTTTTTATTATATTTTAAGTATTTTTTAAATATTTAACACTAATTTGGATGAAAAAAAATCTAATTTGTGTAATTCACATTGAAAGCCTATAAAATATAATGACGTCATCAAACAATGACGATAACCAAATTTCTATTAATTCCAATCCTCACTTCCATACAATCGTCTAAAACGCTGGATGTTGGGTGAAAAAATGGAAACAATTGGTCTTACGTCATTGTTTTTATAGGCTTTTAATGTGAATTACACAAATTAACTATTTTTCATCAAAATTAGTGTTAAATATTAAAAAAACACTTAAAATATAATAAAAAATTATTAGTTTTACAATTATTAATTAATATTTTATATTTACTAATTATTTTTATATATGTCTCTCTCTCTCTATATATATATATAAATATATATATATATAATTTAATTTATTTAGCAATTATTAGATACAATAAAATTGTTAATCAAATAAACATATTTTAAATTGCTTTTATTTTTAAAAAACACAAAAACTGACGGCGAAATATTAATTCGTGAAAATAAATTTTAGTTTTTTAAATATGTATATGGATTTCCGCATACACCGTAAGAAATTTAAAAATGATTAACAATAAGTAGAACAAATTTGAAAAATATATTGTTTATTGTATAATGAAATTATAATGCGAGATTTTATTTTATGCAGAACTATTTAGAAAAATTATCTATTAAATGGAAATAGAAACTGAATTGCAATTTTTGAAGGAAATGATATATCTGTATTATTGGAGAATTTTAAACATAAATTACTCAATACTGAGTAAATTTTTTAAAAACATTGATTTCAATTAAATATATTATGAATTACTTAAAGCAGTAAAATTGAAAATTACATAACTTAATAAAAACATTTGGAATTGAAAACTGTTTTAAGTAGAGAAAGTAAATGTATGATATAAAAAAGTAGTCATAATTTTATTATGCTGAATACAAATTTTACAAATGATATTTATATATTTAAATAATTTGTATGTAATGTAAAATATCAAATTCAATAGTTTTGTATTATTTTTAAATAGGAAACTAAGTAGAGATAAATAAAAGTTTTTAAGTGGTTCATCATTATGCTTGAAATTAAATAAAGCGCATGTTTAATTTGAAAATTTACTGTTACTGAATGATTACTCTGATATAAACTTTTATGAAATATATACAGAACAAGTTTTAACTGATTAAACTAATAATTGTATGGAAGGAGTGAATTGGAATCTCAAAATTCTATAAAAACTTTTCTGAGACTGAATTGTTTGTGCATAACATTTCAAAACAAATTGAGGTTGAACACTAATCAATTTTTTAAAATTTCATTCGGAATAACAATTGCTTCTGCAGTTGTTTTTGAAGAGACAATACAATGGCAATTAAACAACTGCTGTATTTATGAAGATGAACACTAAAAATTATATACGTATATTTAGTTTTTCAGCAAATTTGTTGGTTTATTCGGTAAAATTTGGTTCACTAGTATGAACACTAATGCTTTATCGAAACTGAACCATGTAAAATTGTTTTTAAAATTTAGGATATTTACTTCAACCAGCTTTCCTTTATTCTGTTTTACCTTTTCTTTTCATTTTAAAAAGTAATTTCTAGCATTTTTACTTTTGGGAGTCTGAAATGTGTCACAAAATCAAAACATATCAATAATTGAAATTTAACAGAATTACATTACTGGTGCAAGGAAAGTGAAATTTGCAATTTATAAAATTTATATTAGTGACATCTACAGGCGCTCAAGGAAAAATCAAAGTTACATTAGTATCTAACATTACAATGAATGTGTATCAGTTTTCTGTTGTTATTGCACAGTTATCATATCATGCTGTACTATATAGTGCAAATTAACCTTTTTTATATATATTTTTACACTTGTTAACTATGCACATTAATCTATACAGATGTAATTTTTGAAATTTTCAGTGTATGGTAGATAGATTCAAACAATGATTCATTTGAAAGACAAAATATTGTTGCCTAACCGACCATGCCACTTAATAATATGTCACAAAAACGACAAAAATATCAAATAAAATATAATAACTCACGTCTACAGAAATGCTGTGAAAAATTTATACATTACAAATTTCATAGATACCTTCATTTTTAGTTTAGTATTATTTGTGTAAATATCAGCTCTCTTTAACTTAAAACATAGAATCCCTCATGCATAAAACATCATGCTGACTAACTTTATTCTTAATATATAGACATGTACACAAAATTTGAATTACCAATTATTCTTAATATAGTCATATACATTCAAGTCTTACAATTATATTTATCAATTAAACTTAACTAAAAATTTTCTTATTTCCCCATTTTTTATAGTTTACTTTTTTCCACTTATATTCAAGTACAAAATTTAATAATAACTTATAATTTTTCTTATTATATAGATACAGGTATGAAATTTTAATTAGTAATTATTCTTAACATAACACATACACTTAAATTATTAAGTTACAATCTTATACTAAACATTACAAGTAATAATGTTTTTATTTTTTTTTCTATTTCTCTTATTTTTTTTTTATTTCTCTTATTTTTGTTTCTTTTTTCTATTTCTCTTATTTTTGTTTCTTTTTTTTATTTCTCTTATTTTTGTTTCTTTTTTTCTATTTCTCTTATTTTTGTTTTTTTCTTATTTCTATTCTTTCTTTTAACATTCTAAATACAAAGTTAACTTATAATTTCTTTTATTATAATACAAGCAATTATCCTTATTATAACCTTACACATTAGTCTTAAGGTTATATTTATATATTAGACCTAGCAAATAATTTTTGATCGTCATTTTGACTTAATGATTTCAAATTTAAGGTAACTATAACTTAATATGTATCAAAGTAACTATTAATCTACATTTAAGACAGTAGTAGTCTACTTATAATAATATGTATGTGCAAAATGGTGCAGACATACACTAACAGATTATACTGATATCATACTATCAGATATGTTCATGATCAATCTGTGTATGTTGGTCTAATGCACATACATATTTATATACTGCTTTGAATGCTGCCCATTTGGTACAACACGTATGAACAGTGTGTGTTTACAACATTTGAAGCTGGAACAATAAGACCTAAGACACATACACACATAGGTTATTTTATTATTGAAATAAATTCTTATGCTAAGAAATAAAGTTGAAGAATATTACTAATTATTTATATTACTTATTGTTACTAAATACAGTATATTATTTTTAGGAAATTAATGCAAAATTATGTTAATAAATAATAACAGACAATTTCATTGATTAATAATAAAACCACAGTTGAACATTAAAAAAAGGATATTGCTTTACACTTAGGCACTTTGTGGGATAATCTGAATTGGTGTTTTTATGAAAAATATTGTGGTTTTTATACATACTAATTTAACTTCATTGATAAAATTTTCATAATTAAAAAAAAAGAAAAAGGAATGTAAATGTATTCTATAAAATATATTCATTTTTGTTCCAAAATAAAAAGTTTGCACTTACCGGATATTTTAAATATAATTATTTTATAATTATACAAGTTATTAAATTTTATAAATAATTTTACTGAATATTTTAAAATAATTAAACTGTTTTTATAACTTATACTTTTAATGTATCTTTGGTTCCTCTTAATCCATGTTATTAACTGTTTACAAACCTGTAGCTTAAAAAAAGAGTAGTTGTGAGATAAAACTTGCATGAATCACCTATTTATTCATCTATGAATAAATATTAATTTTTTAAAAAGGAACAAAACGTGCAAACGAAAACGATAAAAACAAATAAATAAACATGAAACATGCCTAAATTAACAACTGTATAATTATTTTTCATACTTCCATTTATTTCAAATTTATCTTAAATAATGCATTCTTAATATTCAGAAATTATTACTTCTCCCAATATTAATAATTTTTGTAAATGTAATTAATTACTGCAATTTAAAATTACAAAAAAACATTTAAGACATGAAAATAAATAGTAATCATTCCAGGAAAACCACCTCAATTTCTTTAAATATTAAAAAGCATTTAAAAAGGAGCATTTTCAATAAAATTTGGGTTAAGTTCAGAATGTTTTTAAATATTAAAAGATTTACATGTTTTATTAGATTCAGTATTTATCATAAATACTTTACATTACACATAAATTTATACTGATAATTTTAATATATGAACTTCAGTTACTATAATTTTCATTTGCAAAATATACGCACACATATATATATGTGTGTGTATATATGTATTTTAAAAATAATGAATGTTTGAAATTTGCCAATGCTAATTTCAATCTTCTATAAAAAACTGTATAAAAGTTACCACAAATTTCGTTTTTTTCTTCTCCACTCATTGCTATATGGCTTAGCTCTTTTTTATGAAACCAGTGTGCTGTGACATTTTCGACAAAGAATTTTCCATTTATAATTGTTACCGTCATATGAGCTGGGCACATCGCACCTATACAATTATGCAACATAACCTATTAATTATATATCAAAAACACTTTTTTTATTTTACTACATTTTTTATATCGTTATTAATGAACAAACGTTATAGATATATATGTAACTTACCAATCCTACAACGACCTTTCCTACGAGGCATACGACGTCTATGTATTTTAGATCTTATTTTCCCAACACGATTACAAATAAACAGCTTAAAAATTCTGTTTTTTCCTCTACTGACATGACACAGTCTATACCGTTCTATTTTACTCGATTCCTGCTTTCGTTTCCATATATTAAATTCTAAGAGTTTCATGTAAATTGACGAGTGTTAACATTTTTACATAATTTTTAATATCACGAGATTTATAAGAAATTTCATATTTATAATTGTGAATTATAACAATAATTTTACACACGATAACATATTTTTTTAAAAAGTGATATGAGAGTACAATACTTTAATATACTCGCTGAAATGTACATGATTTACCTTTTTCAGATGTAAATTCATACTTAAGTATTTCAATATTATGTTTTTTTTCTAAATGTGTTGTATACGTCCGACGAACAGAAAAAGATAAGTTGCACATTCCACAATTCATCCACCGACCATGTTTACTGCTTTTATTTCCTTTTCCATCATTACATTTTCTGGTAATAAAAATTTAAAATGGAATTACTATATACAAAAATTATACAAAAAAGCATTTCCTCGCTTTATGAATTATTATTACTTCTTTTACTTACTCGTGCGTTCTACTCTTATGGAGTTTTAAATTACAATCCCTTGTAAAACTCTTACTGCAAATATCACATTTCAGGCTGAAAATATAATTATTTATATATAAATGCGAAAACATAAATTCAATCAACATAATAATTGTATTGACATTAATTTGTAAACAATTATCCAATTCTATCACAATCAATGACTATAATATGCAATACACATCTAAATTCGTCATTTACATTTACGCATTACAAGAATCGTTTTCAGATTTTTTATATTATTAATCAATCAAAAACAACTGGGTTATCTATGTTTAAAAAATATATAATAAAATAACCTTTCCGTTTTCTTATTATGAACAGTTCTGATATGACGTTGTAGAGTGTATTTATGAAGAAATATGGCCTTGCATGTTCCACATTGATGACTTCGCTGGGTTTTCTTCAAATGTTCACTACGCATGTGCTTCCGGATATCTTCTTTCCTTCGGAATGTAGAACCACAGTTGATACACTGATACTCATCTTTCCATATTCCTAAATAAAGAATAATATAAATTGACTTCCTTACAGGAAAATATTTAATTATATAATTTGTTGACATTGAGGATTGATTCTATCACTTAGACATATAGTATATACTCGAAAACTATAAATTAAATTTCAATAAAAATAGGGTTAGAATCGAATAATCAGTTATTATATCAATCTATTATTTGATACATACCATGTATTAAATTTAAATGCCTAACAAAATTGGCGGGATCGGTAAACGATTTACCGCAAACTTCACAAGTCTTCATTTTTACTTCAAATTTTACCTAAAACAAAACTAGATAAACTTGTAATAAATTATTCAATTTAGAAATATCAATACGAAATACAATTAGATGAAAACAATTTTACAAACAATATACTA
Source organism: Icerya purchasi (assembly GCA_039619475.1). Classification (NCBI taxonomy): domain Eukaryota; kingdom Metazoa; phylum Arthropoda; class Insecta; order Hemiptera; family Monophlebidae; genus Icerya; species Icerya purchasi. The sequence continues at coordinate 439,324,826 of CM077116.1, forward strand.
ATCGGATCAAATTTCTAAACTGTACCACCTATACCTAAGAAATGATTGAACGATAATTTACAAAACAAATTGAATAAATAGTAATACTTAAAACTAATGCAATAAATGATATTGAATAAATATAAATTAAATATAAATAAATGTGAAATTCAATTATCCAGTTAAAACCGTTACAAATTGTTTTAAACCGTAAATTTCGCAAGAGCGCAACAGCAAAATGTAACCGCATAAACCGTATAGAGCCAAATGGCACGTGAAAATTGTTTCAATTTCTGAAGACAGCATTAAAAATTTAAAAAAGTCGATAATTGTTGTAAGCAATCGATGTAGTTTAACAATTTTGCTATCGTTTTCGTAACGATGACGTAAGACCAATTACTTCCATTTTTCCACCCAACTTCCAGCGTTTTAGTTGCTTTTCACTTCACAAAATGTAACCGCATAAACCGTATAGAGCCAAATGGCACGTGAAAATTGTTTCAATTTCTGAAGACAGCATTAAAAATTTAAAAAAGTCGATAATTGTTGTAAGCAATCGATGTAGTTTAACAATTTTGCTATCGTTTTCGTAACGATGACGTAAGACCAATTACTTCCATTTTTCCACCCAACTTCCAGCGTTTTAGTTGCTTTTCACTTCCATCGTTTTAGACGATTGTCACAATCGTCTAAAACGATGGAAGTGAGGATTGGAATTAATAGAAATTTGGTTATCGTCATTGTTTGATGACGTCATTATATTTTATAGGCTTTCAATGTGAATTACACAAATTAGATTTTTTTTCATCCAAATTAGTGTTAAATATTTAAAAAATACTTAAAATATAATAAAAAATATTTTTACAATTACTTAAAATATAATAAAAAATATTTTTACAATTACTAATTAATATTTTATATCTACTAATTATTTTTTTATATGTATATGTATATGTGTGTGTGTATATATATATATAATTTAATTTATTTAACAGTTATTAGATGCAATAAAATTGTTAATGAAATAAATATATTTTAAATTGTTTTCCCTTTTTAAAAAACAATAACTGACAGCGAAATATTAATCCATGAAAATAAATTTTAGTTTTTTAAATATGTATATAGATTTCTATACATCATAAAATTTTTTAAAAATTAAACATTTAAAAATAATTAATAGTAATATGTAGAACAAATTTGAAAAATATATTGTTTATTGTATAATGAAATTATAATGCGGGATTTTATTTTATGCAGAACTATTTAGAAAAATTATCTATTAAATGGGAATAGAAATAGAATTGCAATTTTTGAAGAAAATTATATATCTGTATAATTGGATAATTTTCAACATAAATTCTCCAATATGGTGTAAATTTTTCAAAAGCATTGATTTCAATTAAATATATTATGAATTACTTAAAGCAGTAAGATTAAAATTTACGTAACTTAATAAAATAATACTAAATGAAAAATAACCGAAAATATACATAATAAACTGTTTTCAATACCAAATGTTTTAAGTAGAGAAAGTAAATGTATGAAATAAATAAGTAAAGTTATAATTTTATTATGCCGAATACGAATTTTACAAATGATTTTTATATATGCAACTAATTTGTATGTGATGTAAAATATCAAATTCAATAATGTTATGTTACTTTTAAATAGGTAATCAAGTAGAGATAAATAAAAGTTCTGTACAATAAGAAATAATTATTTATGCCAGGAATTCATTAAAGGAAAATTTAATCATTTCACACAGTGCAAATAAATTATAATAACATTACTGGAAATTAATGATGCCGTTGTAATAAGTGGTTCATTATTATGCCTGAAATTAAATAAAGCGCATGTTTAATTTGAAAATTTACTGTTACTGAATGATTACTCTGATATAAACTTTTATAAAATACAGGGTGGTCCAAAAGTCATGGCACATCACAAAATTGATTAATTAGAAAAGAATGGAACAAACGTTATAAGTTTTTTAAAAAGTCCTAATGACCGTTTTCACAAGTTTTTTTTGTTACTTATCAGTATAACGCGTATATACTACGTTTTTTCATTGACGCGCAAGTTTATTATATACTTCGAAAATTATGCAATGACTTTTGTGTATATACAGAATAAGTTTTGATTTATTAAACTAATTATTTAATTTCAGTGATAGATGTATTGAAGGGGTGAGTTGGAACCTCAAACTTTTATAAAAGGTTGAATTGTTTGTGCATAACATTTCAAAACAAATTGAAGTCGGACATTCGGAATACCGGTTGCTTCTACAGTGGTTTTTGAAGAGGCAGTACAATAGCAATTAAAAAACTGCTGTATTTATGAAGATGAACACTAAAAATTATGTATACTTAGTTTTTCAGCAAATTTTTTAGTTTGCTCTGTAAAATTTGGTTCGCTAGTATGAACACTAATGCATTATTGAAATTGAAACCATGTAAAATTGTTTTTAAAATTCAGTACATTTACTTCAATCAGTTTTCCTTTATTCTGTTTTACTTTTTCTTTCCGATTTTTTTTTTTTTAATTTTAAAATTTTGGTATGAGGAACGTTGAACTGTTTTGTTAAATTTTAATTAACTTCTCATTTTCTAAACGTAAAGTAATATCAGTTTTTTTCTTTAATAAGTAGTATCTTACATTTATGCACATCGCAAAAATATTTTTTATTGAATAAACTTACTGATAAAACATACTAAACAAAATTCGCTTATGATGGGGTCGAAATAAAATATGCTTATGAACTTTGCGCTAGCCACATATGTATACATAAAACAAAAAATACCAATAATGTGGAAATGGCTTAATGTGAAATGCAAATTTAGTCTGGAATTGAATCAGTCTATTCATAATTGTATTTTATTATAATAGTAAGAAATCTGTAACAATCCAAGTTAATCTAATACAAAAATTTAATGACTTTTATAAAAAAAGGTTACATATTGTCATGATCCTGCTATGATGTAACGTAAATAAAATTCTGGATTTTCCTTTTGGAATTCTGGCTTTACTATGCTGTGAGAAATGAAAAACGTGACTGGAATTGTATATTTTCATCTTAATACTATTAGATCTGTACATGGCATAGTCTTTTGTATGTATCTCTCGGGTAAAGTAACGTAATTCATATTAAATGGTTTGAATGGTTGGGAAGTTGAAATCTTATTCCAATGCTGCACCAACACTATCAAGATATCTAACGTAAATAAACAAAGGTTAGACCTGGAGATACTGCCCGACGACTATAAGCGACGTAATTTTTCAAAATTACGCATGTGATAAGAATAAATGTGAGAGCATGCACGATGATGTGTCGGTGCGACTGGTCGTGCAGTTCCGATGGTTAATCTAGTAGCACTGGGGTTGTAAGTGACACTTTCGGTTCGTCGGCGATTAAATCATTTTTAGTTAGACGGTTACCGTTGGTAAAGCGATTGCGTGGTCGCCGGACTCATACCAACACTCGAATTAAATTTATTGCCCGTCATCTTAGTAATTAATACGAGTCGAAGAATTGTTGTTAATATTCATTATTTTTTTGTCGTCACCTGTTTTATGCTCTGATCATTTGATCCTAGTTCCAAAATACTTTCATCACCGAGTAACTACGCGTTGTCTAATTATGTGAATATATACATTTTATTTGAGTAACAATTGAATTTATTCGTGTCAATCATGCGAGGCTGATAATTTGGTTGGATACAGTGGTCCGAGCGCCATGAAGTAGCTTTTTTAGATTGAATAGTTCCTCCGTCCTTTTTCTTCTTATTAAAGACGTAACCCTGGAATAGTGTGGAGAAGCTGCATTAACGAACTATCAGGAATGAGAGCACGATAATATTCGGCCACGGCGTTGTGGTACAAATGAACCCACCAAACAGATAGAAATAAAACTTCATTTGTAATTTTTCAAATGAAATAACACAAAGAAAAATCCTCTAAATACATGCATGTAAAAAAAAATTACTTTTATAACTTCATTTCCATCTGTTTAGTGCGTTCATTTGTTTCATAACGCCGTGACTGAATATTAATATGGCTGACTGTATTTCACTAAAATCTGACTGGTGACTTATTATTTAATACTAGTATCAGTCTTTTGTCATCTTTTTCCATTTTTAAGAGAAAAAATTGAATGAAGATTTTAGTTAAATTCGTCTATAAAAACTTTTAAAACTACATGTTTAGCTGCCATTATAAGCCATAATTTACCTTTAATAACAAATTTTGGTTGTAATATTGGATAAAAATTAACCTATAGTTTTATGCACTTATTCCACTTACAGCAGCTCTCGTTTCTATAACCTGTTCGGCGCTATTATTCACTGTATTTTTGAGGCAGTATATGAAACAAATTATTTTTTCTCTGATTATATGTATATGTAACAGCAGTTAGAATTTATGATCGTACATAATGCATGGATATTTTATATTATAAAAATATTAACCATTACATAAAAATTAATTCCTACGTTATTATAAATTATTTTAAGGATTGAGAACATTTATTTTACTTAAAATGCAGAATAGAAAACATATATCCGAGTCTTAATTGCAGATTACTTATTTTACGCTATAAATCGCTAGTTTAAAATCAAATTATACCCGATGAAGGTATAGAGCTTTGCAAAATAAATACATGAAAGTAATTAACATTTTCTATTAAAAAATAGCCTACAAAAAAAATTAAACCTTTAACAGTTTATTTACTTTTCTCTTGTTTCAGAGTTCCATTTTCCTAACATTTATTAAAGCATCTGTTAGACAAATGCACAAATTTTCCACTAAAAAAAAAAATTTTGTTTATATTAATTTGTGCTACTTTCTTTACTTTAGGATTCATTTCTTACGCATTGATTACCAAAATTTAAGTGTGATCCGATTCAAAATAATGAAAGGATTGCAAATATTCAGGATCATTGTTCAGATTACTAATGGAACAAATTGGAGTAATGTCGATCTGACAACTTCCTATTTAAAGGACTCTTACAATACATTGTACGAAGTTTTATAGTTATTACTTAAAACAGTGTACAACAAAATTTCAATTATTTATATTTAGATTAAATTTATTATTAAAATATTACCTTCCCATCCTTCTGCTGTTCAATTATTTTAGATTGTTTTTTTATTTACTCAACTGCTCAGGAATTAATTTTAATTTATAGAAAGTAAATATTCATTGCTCGGTATCTGAATTACATAAATTTTATTTATTTATGTTCTGTAATAATCGTTCAATTGATCATGCATGCTTTGTTGTAGGTTGAATTCAGTAGCAACCACTGGAAAAACTTTTTTATTTTAATGTCTAAAACTACAACTTCAAAGTCAGCTGCTGAATTATTCTACAGCGAATTGAAAATGGCCATTCTGTTACAGGAATATCGTTGCGAAAAGAAATATAAACTACAATTTTTTAATTTTGGCCAATGTCTTTTTCCTATTTATCATATTCACAATAAACAGATAGGAGAAAATTGAGATGATTTTAATCTACATATAACAAAAACATAATTATTAAATGTTAAGAACTATTTAAAATGTTCAAGATAGTTCTTACAGTATAATATTTCCCATTATTCGTTTTTGTTTTTTTGATTATAATTTTATTTATTATACTAAACATTTCCAATACGGCTAAGATTTATTTATATTCGTGAAATAAATTTGAAAGAAATTATTACTAAAATTAATTCAGTGATCATGGTTTCACATTTTGTAGTAACATTTTAGCTATGAGATCAAAATAAAATATGATTTGCTCTTAAAGATTGTAACCAGAATTAGTTTTAGTTTATAAAATTTTAAAAACACGCCAACAATTAATTTGTTTTCCGTTAATAAATTTGAATATTAGTAATAATTGTATTAAAAATTGTTATAGATAACTTTGGTTGAGACTGTTAAATTATTTTTAAAATTCTATACACATATAATGTTTGGAATCCTAATAAGATGGTTCAAAAACAACAATAATATCAAATAAAAATCAATACCTTACAAACGGTTTGACTTATAAACATCAAAATTGAATCACAAATTACAATTAAAATTTTTTTTAAGACAATCCATAATTACAAGGTAATCGATTACTCCGGGTACCATAAAACTTAAAAAACCGCCAACAATATACATAGAATTTAGAACCTCAAAAATCATTTAAAAATTAACAACTGACTACCAGGCAACCTGTTAAAAGTGAAATTCAAAATATAAAACAAAGCGCAAAAGTTCTTTCATAAAACCAAAAAGTTATAGTTAAATTATTTAAACCTTACTTTTGGAGCAAAAGCAACAACAAAAAAAAAGTATATTCACATAAGTAATAGCTCAAATAAAAAAGTTTGGGAAACTAAAACATATCTCAAATATATACATGAAGGACTACATTATAAAAAAACTATAGCTGAGCTTACAGCTTTATATTTAGGCCCTTCAGGCGTCTAAACTTAAAATTTTTGAAAAAAATATTTGTTCCTCCAACATGTGATATATTGATGAGAAGATTGCTATTTGTCAAGAACAAAACTATATTTCACTTTCTTATTGAAACTTTCGAAATTAGAAAAAAATTCAAAAAAGCGCTGAAAATAATGCATTTCTTCCTTTTTGCGACACGAAAAATCAGATTTCTCCGTTTTGAATTTAACATTATGTAAATGTAAATCATACTTATCTTTAACTTAATATACAAAATCTTTATCCCATGAAACACCATGCTTGATTGACCTTGTTTTAAAGATATATAACACACAGTTGAACCACATGAATAAACTGGAGATTTGTAGTACACACACCTTTTCTATTAAGAAATATAGCAAACTTATAAAAGTTATTAACAAAATATAGAATAAATTTAAAAACACATCCTGGAATTTAATGCAATTAAAAGATCCACACTATGAAATTAATGAAATAATGAAAATTTTCAAAAGTGAATAAAATATGTGTTGTAAAAAAGTTTTTTGAAATACTTTAAGTTGCTACAATAGTGTAAATTACAGTACATAAATAAGTCTTTTACTATAAATCTGTAGAAAAAATAAATCACAATAAACTACACATTAACAAATGTGAAATTTTTGATTTATAGTAAATTACAACTGTGATTTAAAATTAAAATAATTTGTATATATACATAAAATATAATGTCTAATTTAATTATAAACAACAGCAATTCAAATCACAAAAGTTTATTCTATATGTTGATCCAAATAACAGTGTGGTCAAGCCATGTGAAATCTGCAAATGAAACATAAATGTAAATAAATAGAAAAAAAAAAAATTAAATAACGTACTTTAAATTATATTTTGAATCTAGAATTTTAGTTACCACATAAAAGGTGAATAAACAAATTTTTATATAAGTAATTTATATATTTAAAAATAAACCGTGATCAATTTTTTACTTGTTTTTTATTGTTTAAGTATGTTTATGGTGACAGGATTAGTCAGCTTTAATTCAATGAAATTTAAATAATTTTTCTACATTTGCTGTCCAGAGACACTATGCATGAAATCTGAATTAGTAATTATTCTAAACATAACCCTATATACTTAAATTATTAAGTCATATTTATATATTAAATCATAACCAGTAATAATGTTATTTTTTTATTTTCCTTCTCTTATTCTTTCTATTAACATTCCAAATAGAAAATTACCTTATAATTTCCCTTATTGTGATAGATATGTGAAACTTGAATCAACAATTATTCTTATCATAATTTTACACACTAAAGTCTTAAAGTTTTACTTTTATTTTAGACACAACAAATAATTTTTAACGGAATAAAATGTGTGAACGAATGATAAAAAAATTAATAAACATGAAACATACATAAATTAACTATATAATTGTTTTTACCTTAGTATTTAAGCATATGTCCACTTTCATTTATTTCATATTTGACTTAAATAATGTATTTTTAATATTCTATATATTAAGAAATTGTTACACACTCCAATATTAATCATTTTTTTAAAACCAATTAATTTTTTCACAAATACCACTCTATTCAATTTCAACAAGATTTATTTTCATATGTCCTTAAAAATGCAAAAAAATATTTAAGGCTTAAAAGTAAATAATAAACATTTCAGCAAAACTGCAAAAAACTCAATTATCGCATTTATTTATAATTGTGCAATGAAATCTATTAATTATACACCAAAAGCACTATTTTCATTTTAGTAAATTTTTCATAGTTATTAACAAATAATACAGATATATGTATCTCACCAATCCTACAAAGTTCTTTTCTACGAGGCATACAACGTCTATGTATTTCAGTTTTTACTTGGCCAACACAATTACAAATAAACAGCTTCACATTTCTTTTTTTTCTTTTACTGCATCGTACGGTTTATACTGTTCTATATTACTTGATTCCTGCTTTCGCTTCCATATATTAAATTCTAAAATTGTTTCATGTAAATCATTGAGTATTAACATTTTCACGTAATTTTAATGTTAATTTTATAAAAAATATATATTTATGAATGTGAATTGTAATAATAATTTTACATATGATTAGATACTTTTTTATTGGCTTATAATTTAAAAAGTGATGTAACATAGTACATCGCTTAAAACTATTTATAGAAATATAAATGATTTACCCTTTTTCACATGTAAATTCATATTTGAGCATTTTAATATTATGTTTCTTCTCTAAATGTATTGTACATCTGATGATAAGAAAAAGATACATTATATTTTTCATAATTCATCTACTGACCATATTCATTATTTTTACTTTCTTTTTTACCATTACATTTTTCCGTAATAAAAATTTAAAATGACTATATACACAAACTGTTCTAAACACACATTTCATCACTTTATCAATTATTATTACTTTGTTTATGTTGAATAATTACAAAATTATGTATAAATAAACGCGTAAAATCCATTAAAAGAGCAGAAAAGCAAAACCCGATAATAGTACTAAATGGCATCTGAGAATCATTTCAATTTCTGAAGATAGCATTAAAAATTCAAAGAAGTCGATAATTGTTATAAGCAATCGATGTAGTTTAACAATTTTTTCTATCGTATTTTGCAACGATGACGTCACCAAACTTCTTTCATTTCCAATCCTCACTTCCAGCGTTTTAGTTGCTTTTGACGATTGTCAGTTCCGAAAAGCAACTAAAACGCTGGAAGTGAGCAGCCAAAATGGAAAAATCTCCTCCTATGTCATCGTTGTATAATATGATTGCAAAATTGTTAAACTATATCGATTTCTTATAACAATTATCGACTTTTTTGAATTTTTAATGCTATCTTCAGCAATTAAATCAATTCTCAGATGCCATTTAGTCCTATTATCGGTTTTTGCTGTTCTGCTCTTTTCATGAATTTTATGCATTTATTTATACATAAATTGTAATTATTCAACATAAAAGAATAATAATTCATGAAGTGATGAAATGCGTGTTTAGAACACTTTGTGTATATAGTAATTTTAAATTTTTATTACGGAAAAATGTAATGGTGGAAAAGAAAGTATAAGTGGTAATCATGGTCAGTAGATGAATTAAGAAAAATATAATTTATCTTTTTCTTATCGTCGGATATTATAATACATTTTGAGAAGAAAATTATGTGAAAATGTTAATACTCAACGATTTACATAAAACTTTTTTAGAATTTAATGTGTGGAAACGAAAACAGGAATTAAGTAAAATAGAACAGTGAACCGTGCGATGCAGTAAAGGAAAAAAAAAGAATGGAGCTGTTTATTTGTAATTTTGTTGGCCAAGTAAAAAATAAAATACACAGACGTCGTATTTATCGTAGAAAGAAGCTTTATAGGATTGGTGAGTTATATATAATCTGTATTGTTAATAACTAAAAGATTTAGTAAAATGAAAAGAGTGCTTTTGATATATAATTAATAGATTGTACTGCACAATTATAAATAGGTGTAATGTGTGTCGAGACCATATCATAGTAGTAATTGTGGATGGAAAAGTTTTTATTGAAAATTTTGCAACACTGGATTTGTAAAAAATAGTTAAGCTGTATACCAATGAACACGGAAGAAAAAAGGAAATATCTGGTAACCATTACATAGTTTTCAATAGGATATTCACATTAACATTTACACCTTTCAAATATTTATTATAAGTATATATATATATTCCGGAAATGAAAGATTGCAATAACTAAAATTCATATGTTGATATTGTTTTGTAAAACTTCATTCGGCATATATTCATATGTGATGCAAAGTATTTATGATGAATATGGTATCTAATAAAACATAAACTTTTCAATATTTAAAAACCCACTGAACTTAACTAAAATTTTATTGTAAATCCTTTTTAAACAATATAATTGAGTTTTTTGCAGTTCTAAAAACATATAAAAATAAATCTTGTTGAAATTAAATAGAATGGTATTTGTAAAAGTGTATTGGTTTTAAAAAATTAATATGGTGGATGGTGTAACAATTTCTGAATATAGAAAATATTAAGAATATATTATTTAAGACAAATTTGAAATAAGCGAAAGTGGACATGTATTTAAATACTAAGGTGGAAAAAAATTATATAGATGTTAATTTATGTACATTTCATGTTTGTTTATTTGTTTTTATTGCTTTCGTTCACACATTTTATTCAGTTTTAAAAAATTAATATTTATTCATAGATGAAATTATAGGTGTTTCATGAAAATTTTATCTCAACTGCTCTTGTTTTTTAAGATGCAGGTTGCAACCAGTTTTTAACGCTTTGATTAAGAGAAACTGAAAAAAACATTCAAAGTATATTTTTAAAAAACGTTATTTTAAAATACTCAATAAAATTAATATATAAAACTATTAATAATTTTTGTATAATTAAGGAACAATTACAAAATATCCTATAAATGTAAACTTATGAATGTTTTGGAACAAAAGGGAGGGAATATATTTTATAAAATACATTTAGATTCCTTTTTTATTTAAAAATTATGAAAAATTTTATTATTAAAGTTAAATTAATATATAGAAAAACTATAAAAAAGTAATTCAGAATATATTATAAATCACTACCCTAAATGTAGAGGAATATATTTTGGTAACTTTCAACTTTGATTTTATTGTTAATTGATGAAATTATCTATTTCTATTTATTAACATAATATATATTTTATTTAGTAAATATGATTCAAAATATAATTTAAAGTGCATTGTTTAATATATTTTTTTCTATTTATTTACATTTATGTTTCATTTGCAGATTTCATATGGTCTGACCACACTTATTTGGATCAACATATAAAATAAATTTTTGTGATTTGAATTGCTGTTGTTTATAGTTAAATTAGACATTATATTGTATGTTATTTTAATTTTAAGTCACAGTTGTAATTTACTATAACCCAAACATCTTACATTTGCTGAATGTGTGATTTATTGTGATTTATTTTTTCTGCAGATTTTTACTAAAAGAATTATTTATGTACTGTAATTTACATTATTGTAACAACTGAAAGTATTACAAAAACTTTTTTACAATACATATTTTATTCACTTTTGAAAATTCTTATTCTTTGATTAATTTCATAGTGTAGATCTTTTAATTTTATTAAATTTCAGAATGTGTTATTTAAATTTATTCCATATTTTGTTAATATTTTTTATAAGTCTGCTATATTTTTTAATAGAAAAGATGTGTGTACTACAAATCTCCAGTTTATTCATGTGATTCAACTGCGTATTATATATATTTAAAACAAGGTCAATCAAGCATGATGCTCTGTGGGCTGAGGATTCTATATATTAAGTTTAAGATAATTTACATTTATATAAAATTAAATTCGAAAAAAAGAAATCTCTGATTTTTTGTACTGCAAAAGGGGAGAAACACTATTTTTGGTGCTTTTTTGAACTTTTTTCTAATTTTGAAAGTTTCAGTAAGAAAATGGAATATAGTTTCATTCTTAACAAGTAGCAATCTTCCCATCAATATTTCACATGCAAGGAATGGAAGGATATTTTTTTTTGAAAATTCAAGTTTAAGTGCCTGGAAGGCATAAATATAAAGCTGTAAGCTCGGCTATAGTTTTCTTATAAGGCAGGCTTTTATTGCATATATTTGAGATATGTTTTGGTTTCCCTAACTATTATATTTTAACTATTACTTAGGGGAACATCCTTTTTGTTTGTTTGTTGTTTTTTCTCCAAATAGAAGGGGTTTAAATTATTTTTTAGCCATAACTTTTTGGTTTTATGAAAAAACTTTTGCGCTTCATTTTATATTTTGAATTTCATTGAGTTTTTTGCTATCTGGAGTAATCAATTACCTTGAAATTGTAGATTGTCTAAAGAATATTTTAATTGTAATTTTTGATCTAACGTTTGTGAGGTATTGATTTTTATTTGATATTTTTATTGTTTCTGAACCATTTTATTAGGGTTCCAAAAACATCATATGTGTATAGAATTCAAAAAATTGAACAGTCTCAACAAAAATTATCTATTACAATTTTTAATACAATTATTACTGATATTCAAATTTATTGACATAAAACAAATTAATTGTTGGTGTGTTTTTAAAATTTTATAAACTATTTAAAACTAATTCTGATTACAATCTTTAAGAGCAAATTATATTTTATTTTGATCTAATAATTGAAATGTTACTACAAAATGTATAACTAACATCTCTGAATTAATTTTAGTAATAATTTCTTTCAAATTTATTTCACAAATATAAATAAATCTTAGCCATATTGGGAATGTTTAGTATGATATATAAAAATCATCTGAATTTTCACCTGTCTATTTATTATGAATATGATAAATAGGAAGAAAACACTGGTCTAAATGAAAAAGTTGTGATTTATATTTTTCTTCACAATGATGTCCCTGTAACAGAATGGCCATTTTCAATTCACTGCAGAATAATTTACTTGCTGACTTTGGAGTTTTAGTTTTGGAGGTTAAAATAAAAAAAAAATTCCAAGGGGTTGCTACTGAATTCAACTTACAACAAAGCATGCATAATGAATTGAACGATTATTACAGAACATGAATAAAAAAAATTCCTGTAATTCAGATACTGACCAGTGAATTTTTACTTCCTTCAAACTCAAATTAATTCTTGAGCAGATGAGTAAATAAAAAAACAATCTAAAATAATTGAACATTTGAAGGATGGGGAGGTAATATTTAATAACAGATTTAATCTAAATATAAATATCTAAAATTTTTTTGTACACTGTTTTAAGTAATAACTGTAAAACTTCATGCAATGTATTGTAAGACATTATTCCTTAAATAAGAAGTTGTCAGATTGACAATAACTACTCTAATTTGTTCCATTAGTGTTCTGAACAATGATCCTAAATATTTACAATCCTTTAATTATTTTGAATCGAAACACACTTAAATTTTGGTAATCAATGTGTAAGAAATGAATCTTAAAGTGAAGAAACTAGCACACAAATTGATATAAATAAAATTATGCCATTGCTTTTTTTTTTTTTAATGGACAATTTGTGCAGTTTGCCTAACAGATACTTAAATAAATGTTACGAAAATGGAACTCAGAAATAAGAGAAAAGTAAATAAAATGTTAAAAGTTAAATCTTTTTTTTTATTTCACAGTCTATTTTTTGATAGAAAATGTTAATTACTTTCATGTATTTATTTTGCAAAGCTATATATCTTCATTGGGTATAATTTGATTTTAAAATATCGATTTATAGTGTAAAATAAGAAATCTGCAATTAAGACTCATTCCATTTCATATATTAGTCCCTACACAAAGTTAAAACAAGACTTTCTGATGTATGTCCTCTGTTCTGCATTTTCTTAAGCAAAATAATTGTTCTCAGTCCTTGAAATCATTTATAATAATGTGTAGGAATTCATTTTTATATAATGGTTAATCTTTTTATAGTATAAAATGCCCATGTATTATGTGCAATTATAAATTCTATCTGTTACATACACATATGATTAGAGAAAAAAAAAAAAATTGTTTGATATATTGCCTCAAAAATTTGGTGTTACAGTGAACAGTTACAGTGAATAATAGCAGCATGCAGGTTATAGAAATGAGTATTGCTGTAAGTGGAAGAAATGCATAATTTTTATGCAATATTGCAACCAAAATTTGTTATTCATGTAATGAATTATGGCTTATAATGATAGCTGAATATATAGTTTTAAAAGTTTTTATAGATGAATTTAACTAACATTGTCACTCGATATGTTTTTTTTTTAAAAATAAAAAAGATGACAAAAGACTGCTACTAGTATCAAATAAGTCACTAGTCAGTTTTTGTTGAAATATAGTCAGCCATATTAATATTTCGTCACAGCATTGTGAAATAAATTAACGCACCAAACTTTTTTAATGGAATAACACAAAGAAAACCCGCCTAAATATATACATGCAAAAAAAAATCATAAACGAAAAAGTACCACAGCTCTGGTAACAGCAAACACAAAAAGTTAAAATTGGTGTGCCACAATAATATTTAGTCAATGACGGACCAACGCATGAGCAGCAGTCCTGGGTTTTCCCCAACATGAGAAATTACATTAATGCAGGGAGGGCAGTACATTGCCTGCATATCAGTCATTAATAAATATTAAGTTGCAGTTACTATGCAAATAATGTAAGTACAGTTGTAGTGGAAAAAGTGTTGTGTGAGATCAAAAAAAGCTCAATTGAGACTTGTGAATTTGTAATTTTTCATAACAAAAAATAATGTACTGAACAGTGAGATAAGTTGATTACTAAATATATTTGTGAATCACCGTAAATGTAATTTTTCGGCAGTATCAAAAGGAAGTTGAATCCATTTCATTCTGCAAAAAAAGAAGCCGAAAAAAATGGGCGCTCTTGATGTATAGTTTATTAAGCGACTAGTATCAACAGATAGAAAAGTAAGTGTTCAGAAATTAGTAACAGCCTTACACGAATACTGGATAAATGGTTTCAGGTGGCTGACAGTATATGGAATCTTTCTTCTCTTAAAAATCATTAAATTTTTTTATTAGATTAACTTAGATTGTTATATCTTTCTTACTATTATAATAAAATACATGAATAGACTGATTCAATTCCAGACTAAATTTGCATTTCATATTAAGTAATTTCACCTATATTAGTATTTTTTATTTTATATATACATATATGGCTAGTATGAAGGTCATAAACATATTTTATTTCTATTCCATCATTAAGGCGAATTTTTAGCATGAATCAGTAAGTTTGTTCTGTAAAAAATATTTTTGCAATATTTATAAATGTAAGATAATTATTCATTAAAGAGAAAAACTTATATTACTTTATGTTAAGAAAATGGGAAGTCCATTAAAAGTTAACAAAATAGTTTAGTGTTTTTCATACAACAATTTTAAAATTGAAAAGGAAAAGTAAAACAGAATAAAGGAAAAATGGTTGAAGTAAATGTACTAAATTTAAAAAAAATTTGACATGGTTTAAATTTCAATAAAACATTAATGTTCATATTAGTGAACCAAATTTTATAGAACAAACCAACAAATTTGCTGAAAAACTTAGTGTACATAATTTTTAGTATCCATCTTCATAAATACAGCAGTTTTGTGATTGCCATTGTACTGCATCTTCAAAAACCGTTGCAGAAGCACTTAATTTTTTGAATGAAATTTTAGAAAACTCATTAGTGTTCGGGCTCAGTTTATTTTGAAATGTTATGCAGAAACAATTCAGTCTTAGAAACAAAATAATAATTCAGTAGATTATAATTATTTCTTGTTGTACAAAACTTTTATTTATCTCTACATAGTTTTCTTTTTAAAAATAATATAACATTACTGAATTTGATATTTTACATTAAATATAAATTCATTACATGTTTAAAAATTACTTGTAAAATTTGTATTCGGCATAATAAAATTATTACTTCACTTTTTTATTTTATATAATTCCTTTTTCTACCTAAAACATTTGGTATTGAAAATAGTTTATTATGTATATTTCGGGGTATTTTTCATTTAGTATTATTTTATTAAGTTATGTCATTTTCAGTCTTACTACTTTAAGTAATTCATAATATATTTAATTGAAATCAATGCTTTTAAAAAATTTACACAGTATTGGGGAACTTATATGTTCAAAATTATCCAATAATATAGATACATAATTTTCTTTAAAAATTTCATTTCATTTTCTATTCCCATTTAATAGATAATTTTTCTAAATAGTACTGCATAAAATAAAATCCCGCATTATAGTTTCATTATACAATAAATAATATATTTTTTAAATTTATTCTACACATTACTGTTAATTATTTTAAAATGTTTTACAGTGTACGAAAATCCATATACATATTCAAAAAACTAAAATTTATTTTATGGATTAATATTTTGCCGTCAGCTTTTATGTTTTTTAAAAACAAAATCAATTTAAAACATTTATTTGATTACCAATTTTATTGCATCTAATAACTGTTAAAAACATTAAATTGTATATATATATATATATATATATATATATATATATATATATACATACATATATAAAAATAATTAGTAAATATAAAATATTAATTACTAATTGTAAAAATAATATTTTTTATTACATTTTAAGTATTTTTTAAATATTTAACACTTATTATGATGAAAAAAAACTAATTTTTTGTAAATTTTCATTAAAAGCCTATAAAATTTAGGAATATTATCAAATAATGACGTAAGAGGTTTTTCTTTCATTTCGGCTGCTCACTTCCATCGTTTTAGACGATTGTTCAGTTCCGCGCCTTCATTTGTATCGATTTACAGAATTATTTAAATCGATTGATAGACAGTTAAAATCGATTAATACATAATTAAAATAAATTTACTGGATGGTCAATATACACTAAATAATTTAAATTAATTGTTTTTTACGTTTGTTTTTTAACTAAACTTCATCATATTTCAATTGAATCATTAACAATATCAAATTAAATATTTATAACTTAAACTAATTAACAAATTTAGAGTTATATATCGAAATAAATTATGTATTACATTTGAAATTATATTAATATATTCTATTAAATTAAATATGCACTAAATAATTTAAATTAATTGTTTTTTACATTTGTCTTCTAACTAAACTTATTCATATCTCAATTGAAACATTAAAATATTAAATTAAATAATTTAATATATTCTAAAATTTTTATTAAAATATATTAAATGCAATAATATTATCATTTTATCATTTTAAAATTAAAATAAATTTAAAATTAAAATAAATTTATAACCATTGACCAGAAAATTCCTATATCGATACGGCTCGCAAAAAGTTGCGGCTACGTCACACGCAGTGGCATTTTCACGATAATAAACAAAACTGCATATTTTTAACGATTGTATTGTGTATTCTGACATGCTATTGCGCAGGTCTATAGTTGTCTCACTCGCGTAAATGATATCACGTGCAAACGAAATTAGGTTAATTTCAAAGAAAACGAACCATTAATTTTTTGTTTTTAATATAATTTCATTAACGATCTTAGAGCATTGTAAATTTATTTTTTTTATTCAAAATTTCAAGTAAAGCATTTTTTTAAAGAATTGAAATATAACTTTAATAGATTATTTAACACACAAAATGAATACATATTTGTGAAGTGAACTAATAATGTCGATAGGGCCGTATCTAGACCAAAATTACGGGAGTGGTTACGAAAATATTATTTATAAATATATATATATATATGTGTGTGTGTGCGCGGGCGCGCACCTGTGTGTTATCATGAAATATATTTATTTATAAATAGTACACTAAAGCCTTGTAGTAAATTATTGCATATACAATATTTGAACACTACAATAAAAACAAATCAAAAACAGTGGTTTCCATAAAATTTATAAAAATTTTAATTTTCTTTTCTTTTGTCAAAAATTGAAAAGAGATGAATTAATTTTCAATTTCAGTCCATTTAATTCAAGCAGTTATTATTTCGCAAACATTTCGGTGGGGGGGGGGGTAACTCAATTACTCCCTCAGATACGGCCTTGAATGTTGATATTACTTTTAATTATTTGATATATTTCTGCGAGTTTCTTATGTTAACATTAATCAAAAATAGTAATTATAAACTCAATTATTAACAAAATTTAGAAAATACTGTATTATAATTTATGTTCAAAAGTAATTTTATTATTTACTGGTTTTTAAAAAATACTTTCGCTATATTTTTCAATTGACTGCGAAGAATTTACCACTGATTTATTTTATTTAAACGGTTACATAAGAAATTTGAAAACGTGAAAAAAAAAAGCATAGATAAAACCAACTTTTAATTTAACTTATTTACTTTTTATAATTAGTAAATTTGGACATTTTCTTTCCAGTTTCCTGAATTTTTCGTAGCTAATTTATCTGTTTAAATCTTGTAATGGAATATAAATTCTAGTTCTACTAAAGCGCAAAACCATTTTGAATGACAGAATTATCGGGGCATTGTGATTTTGCTTTTTCAATTCATGTTTGAAACATGTTTTTCTACACTGATAGAGAATTATCGAGTAATTTTTAAAATTCTGATTCCATTTCGCAAACTATTTGCCACAACTCTGCATTTAGATATAAATCCTTTTGAAATCATCTAGAACCAGGTAGGCTTATTATTTGAAGGGTATAGGTAAAGAACCGGGTAAGTCAGTTTTTTTTTTCAAAATTGAGTTATAGTCACCATTTGGTTCACGTTAACGGGATCTACCTTTCGGAGTATTGATAATGGAAGAAAACCCAATTGGTCAAGAGTTATACGCTGTTGAAGTTTTGGTGGTACAGGGAAAACACCGGTCAAGTCAAGCAAAACAGGGAAAGAATAATACTTTTCACATGACGACAGATGGCAGCACAATCAGTGTAATTTTACTTTCATCATGGATGGTGCAATATTTATGGAATATGTTAATATAAGTAATATTAAAGCATGCTCTGATAAATTTTATCATTCCGATGTATATCCATGTTGAATAATTTGCGCTTTTTTATCTTAATAGTCGGCTTGTAATTGTTTTTTTCGTTTTGTATATTTTATTTTGCTTTTCGTTTTGCCTGTATGCTGTCGTGATTTATTTCATTAATAACAGAATGTCTTTCAATTTATAAATTAATTTAGAAGCCAAAAAAAAATCGCAAACCGGACGTATCTCTGATACAAACAAAAAGCTGAGAATAAGTACGCATGAAATGGGAACTAATTGTAACTGTTTACGTTTGAAATGTTTTGATAATGTGTCGAAAGGGGCAAGGGAGAATGAAGTAAGAAATTTTAATAAACTGAAGTCGCGTGATGAACAAAATGCTTATTTGTGCGGTCTCGTAACGGTACTTCCTGTTCAGCAAAGGAGATCTCGGCAAGATGAACAAGATGCTATTTTACGTGACGCTAGTTTCGCATATAGAATTCGTGTGAGCGGATGTGAAAACAACAACGGTCAAGATATGCCTTGAAGTCGCATCTTTTCTTTTTCATTACATTACAAACTTTTCCAATGAAGAAGTCGAAGAACTAGACATATTTTGTGTCTCTGCCGGCGGGCAAAACAAAAATTATATTTTATTTTGGTTTTATTGATTATTTGACAAATAATAAAATACACGGACTAAAAAAAAATTAAAATTATTTTTCCTGTGCGAGGACATTCATACCTGAATGTGATAAAAATGTTGGATTACGGAATTTAAGAAATCCATTCGAAACGCCGACAGAATTCATGGAAATGATCAAAAATTCAAGGGTAAAACCATCTCCTTTTGATGTTATTAATGTAACGCAAAAACTTGTTTTTGACTGTAAGACATTTTTGGACGTCCATTATTATGTGTTGAAATGCCCATTCAAAATCCAGCCGATTAAAAAAATCTTAACTTCATCGAATCACAGTTGTCTACTTTACCATCGTAGTATTTACAATGGATCATTTTTTTCTGGTATTATCAAGGAACGTAACACAACAACATTAAAGACGGAAGAATTCGAATTACCTACGTCATTATGTTATAGTAAGTCGATTTTTTTTCTCTAAACAATAATAGCTACAATACCACCATAATAATAATAATAGAAAAATATATGTCTTTTTCATCATTTATGTTTAGGTGATCTTCCAATTTCCTAGGCTAAATTCAAAGACATAATGAGCCTTATGAAATTCTATAGCCCAAGAGCTGTTAATTTTTTCAGTAAATTATCTCATGACTAATTAATAAATAAGTCTGTCGTAAAATTGTTCCGATTATTATTTAATAAAATATACTACAATTTGTTGATCTGAGTTTTAAAAAGTAATCGGCTGTAGATTATAACTTTGTTTTAGATGATTTACCTCTGGTTTCTCCCTGTACAAATGGGAGTAAAAGGTGGTATTTAAATACGTATTATGATAATGTTTTAAACTTTTTTCAATACGTTACACTTAGCATTATATATTTTTATGCAATAAAATTAATTGTAAGAACTTTTATACGAGTGTAATAACGTTTTAAAAATTTTGTGACTTACCCGGTTCTTTCCCTGTACCCTTCATTTGTTTCTTGCAAGGTGTATATTTGTTCAATAATATATAGGAAAAATAAGTAACAAGAAAGCGATATACTGTATTAATAACGATAATGAAAAACGAGAAACTGGGTAATGATCTTAATCACGTTTATTAACTATTTTTCATTACCAATCAAAAACAAATTATGGAATTAGATGTAAATGTGTTTCGAGTGAAGTTGTTGCATGGTGCGTTTATTTGTTTAACAAATCGAAATGCTATTGCATTCTACAGATTAACGAATCTCGTTTCTTATAAGGTAAACGTACCGCCTAAATAATGATACCGCAATAGGTTAATGGTGAGTTCATTCTTTTTACTATAGTTAATAACAACGTTAACGCAAGCCGCAGTGAAAATGATCTAACCGAAAACTGATGCAGGGACAGAATAAGATTCGCACCAGTACTCGATAGACACTGCGCGAGTTTAACTTTTCTTTCTTTGCTATGGCTAGCAGCGAAGAAACTGATTATCATTCCTTCGAGTGAACAATGGCGTATTAGATGTGGTAATCCGGCGTCGGAAAATGGTCGTACGACGTATGTACGTAATTCTGATAATATATTTGGAAAAGTGTTAAGCTTTATTTCATTTTAACCACTTTTATTTTATGGTAATATAACCAACCGGAGCATGTATGCCACGCTGCGATCTTGTTCTGTTTATTAGCCCTTTTACCGATACTACTAACGTAAATTACAATGAAACAAACCAAATTCTGAAAATCGTTGTAATTTCCTAATAAAAAGAGAAGTAACACCAATTTTAAATTTCAAACATCCGACCAAAGAACAAGGCATAATATTGAATTACCTACCAAATATCTCATAGATTATTCGCAAACTCTTAAACTTATTGTTAAAGACTCAAAACACATTACCGTGGGGCTTCACGAGTCAGCAACAATAGCGTAATAATGTTTTTAGCTAATAAATACATAGTCAATAACGTAGTACACAACCGTGAAGGAATTAAATTTTATAAAAACCCGTAAATTAAACTGATTTTCGTGAAAGGTGCTTCTACCAAATGTTATTCTAATCATACCAAAAACACCTTAACAGAGAATTACCTGACAGTTATTTTTTAAGCTACAGCTTGTTTCCTCCTGGAACAGAATCTCTACCGACACCGCTAAACGATCCAGATCAGAGGAATGCCGTTAAATTTACGTCGCCTCGAAAAATTAAGTCAATAATTCAAACCACGAAGCCGAATAAATCACCCCTGGATACGATCTAATTACTTCGAGGGTCTTTAATTACCTTGCAAAGGTCTTGTCCTATTAACCAATATATACATATATTCAATGCTACACTTCGATTACGATATGAAGTTTTCACAAATGTTATAGCAAAGAAACCGCAAAAACCTGCAGAAGAACTAACATCATATCGACCAATCTCTCTTCTACCGATGCTTTCTAAAGTGTATACGAAAAGATAATATTAAAAATAATGAAACACAATTCCTGGAAGGTGGAAACTTAATACCGGAACATCAGTTTGGATTTCGAGCTGGTCATGGAACTGTAGAAACACCGTCCAGTCAGTATTATTGATCAGTCTTTGGAGGCTAAAAAAATATGCGACGCGGTGATGTTAAACGGGCATTTGACGACAGAGTGGCTGCTTTATAAAATCCGGCGCCACCTCCCATACCAGTTTTTCGAATTATTTAAATCTTACCTTAGTGAACGATATTTTGTGGTCAAATATGCAGATGAAGAATCTCGATTGTATCCGATAAAAGCTGGCGTACCTCAAAAGGTAGCATATTAAGACCGGAGACCGGTTTTTTACTTAATTTATACGGCGGATATATCTGTACCAAAAAACGCGGAAGTAGCCACTTTCGCGGATGATACAGCAGTGATTTGTTTAGATTTGTCACTAGAAAATGTCGCAATAAACCTACAATCAGCTGTTAATACACTCTCAATTCAAGCGGTGGTGGATAATAATCAACGATAAAAAATCCGGCCGTATAATATTTACAAATAGAAAAAATCCTCAATATCAAAAATATGCATATTAACAACCAGATAGTTCCGGTTAAGGAATCAGAAAAATATCACGGAATCCATTTGGACAAACAAATTAAGATGGAAAAGCCATATAGTTAAAAAACGGAACGAATTGAATATAAAGTAATATGTTATGGCTTATAGGAAAAAATTTCCGAACTATCGCTGGAGAATAAATTACTATTGTATAATCAAATTTTAAAACCCCTATATGGGCGTACCGAAGTCCACTGTGGGGCTGTGCTAAACAGAGTATAATATAGCGTTTCCAAAGTAAAGCACTAAGAACAAATGCAGACGCCCCGTGGTATGTAAACAATGTTACACTGCACACGGATTTGACGGTTAAAGCTGTCGAAGAAAAAATACAAGAAATAGTTCGGGAATATGGCGATAGATCATCCCACAAATATTTTACCCATTGATTTACTAGACAATTCTGCAGAAATCAGACGATTAAAAAAGCCGACAGATTTATTATAAATCTACAGCGATAATTAAAAAGTATCAAAATACAGGTAGCGGAAATCTTGACTGCCGCTGGATAAGGAGCTCCACAAAAAATCATTCATACCGTGTTAATAAAATTGCTAGATAGCCCCCCCCCCCAGTGCTAGTTCGGAAATTGCCGAAGAAAAACAAAACAAAAGAACAAACTTGTTTCCCACATTTCAATACTACGTGTTCAATAGCAAGATGAAGACTTCGGTCACATAGTGAGCTGGCGCCGACAACTATATGCCAATATACCACCAGATGATAAGCTGACCTCGTCCTCCCAACTTATAACGACAGGAAATATAGAATATTTATTACATTCAATGAGTTAGTACGCTTTAGATGCCACGGAACTCCACATAAGGGTGATGATTGCTCTTTAAATGCAGACATAGAACAAAACAAACTACTATTATTTAGGTTTGCGACGACTGCCGTTTTATTTTTCGATCCAGCGATGTTATTTTGCTGCTGTAAAAACTGACAGTGAAACATCCGACGGGCTTACGAAGTAATGATTTATGTGTTCGTAAGGGAACTTGATAGAAGCTGTATAAAGTTGTTATGGCAGAAGACCCGATTTGAGTCTCTCAATGAGGTTACGATTCGTTTAATAACATCGACAAGATCACCACTTTTTATGGTTCTAGCATTTTTTTAATCGGCTAAAAGGGAAAAGTTCAAAATACGACGTTTTTGCTCGTAACCAGGCTGCGCATTCGTTGCTTCTAAAGTGACACCCGGGGTCACTGGTTATCTGTAAAGACAGCTCTAACAACTGTAGGTCCTTGTAGATGACTCCTATCGGATTCAAGAAGTTCGGAAGTTAACTCAAAAGCATCTCGATCCAATAATGTAAACTGTTGAATCGTTTTTGAATGACGAAGATCACACGCAATGTTGGCTACTTTCCGAAATGAAAATGAGATCGCATCAAGAAATTCATATTTACCTTATTATTTGCTACGGTGTCGGTGCGTCATGTTGACTGTGCAAACTATGCGCTTCTTAAAGTTTCTGCAGAGGACGATGTACGTAAAAAATCAGCCAGTAAAAAGGAATTTGCATAGCTCATTACGAACAGACGAAAAGCTAAGTAATTGAAATCGTTTACGATGTTATGCAGCATTTATCGACCAAGACAGAATTTTTCTATCGAGGTCGAGGCTGCAGAATGTACGGTTACCATTCCATCGGAAATGCCTAATTATCTATCTCAGCGAAATGCGACTTTAGCGAGATTCTAATTGGCTCAATTCGTGACAAATATTTTCACGTTAATCGGTAATTTATTATTTGTCAACGAGGCGTGTCTTTGTTGGAGAAATATCGAGCACTGTTAAAGGGGTTCTTTGAGCGACGTACCTTTTGCGCACGCGTTATTTCATCAAATCTAAACTTCAGCTGATCTTGAATTTATTAATAAAGCGGGTGGTAACGGCACACAGTTTAACTTTGAGCAATTACGGTTGATTTCACAAGAGTGCCTTCGCGGTAAAATCTATTAACTACCGATCCAGTGCAGTACACAAATATACGGCAGTGATCGTGTATTTGTTCCGAGGGAAATTCCCATCAAACTTGCCCGTTCATTTAAAGGCTTTTTAAGCGCTTTGCACTGAGAAGAGTAGTGAAAACAATATTTTTTAAGCAATGGGAATAATTTTCATCGAGTTGATCATCATGTAAACTATCGATAGCAGAATATAAAGAACTCCGCTAATGGAAATTTTATTGAACGGACCCTGGGTTTAACTATCTTCAGGCACCGAATTTCGGAGGCAGCGTGAAACTATTTTCACCAAGCATTGTGATAGAGACAGACCCTCACAGTGAACGAATTAATTACACTATTAAACGCGTGTCGAGTGCATTCTTAATTCTCGATAGCTTTTTTATTTAAACCGAATTAGATAGCCAATTTACGATAGGAAATAGTTTGACATCAATCCCTGAGGAGTGGTTCAGTTACAGTTCGGCTGAGCAACCGCAACAGAGCTAATCGATTTGGATTGCATTCTTTTGAACAATATCGCTGATGATTACCTGGGCTGATTGCGCTGCCAACTGAAATGGACTAAAAAGAAACCGAATTTAAAAAAAGGGCAGATAGTTATTTTAAAAGGATCACACACTTCCTGTCACCAAATGACACTGCACAAAATTGCGAAATATCTCCCAGACAGGTCTCGAATTGGTTAAATATTACTCGGATTTTGACGATACATGTAATACAACCTTCAGTTTTGAAGAGTAGGGCGAGACGAAATCGTAGGCCTTGCAACTCAATGGACTATCTTAAGACTCCCGGGGTTTCGATGGAGTGGAATGTTTGACGCATACACACTGTTTATATTGATTTATTTTTGAAGTGAAACTTTTTACGGCACGATAGGGAAAAATTTTGGTTACGCGTTTAAGGTAGGTATGTATTTGTGTATAAGTGCCTGTCTGGGTCTAGTAGTATACGAAAATGAATAAATGTATAGTTAAGTATTTATACTACGGGACTTCGTATAGTATACACCCTGTCAAGAAAGTATCGGGAATTGTCAATTTAAATCTCCCGGGTAATAGCTAGGCAGATAATTTTTTTTTTCCAGGTTGGTACAACTGTTTTGTATTATGATGCCTATTTTTAGCGCGATCTGTCAACCAGTGTGTTTACAGCAGCTGTTAAAATCAGTCGACCTTGAAGGTTTTGTCGAAGTTTTACAATGAGTGAAAATATTGAACAACGTACTTGTGTTAAATTCTGTGTTTCGAACGAAATTTCTTGTGCCGATACACTGAAAATGTTACAGAAGGCTTTTGGTGAATCTGCTTTATCAAAAACGCGGGTTTACGAGTGGTACAGAGCGTTCAAGGATGGTCGGGAGACGGTCGAAGACATGCCTCGCTCTGGACGGCCTTCAACGAGTGTGACCGATGATAACGTCGATAAAATCAAGGAAATCGTTGCTGAAAATTGTCATGTGAGCTTGAGAGAGATGGCTCATGGATTGGGCATGTCACACGAGAGCGTACGTACGATTGTGCACGAAAAATTGGGTATGCAACGCGTTGCGGCTCGGCTTGTTCCGAAAGACCTGAATTTCTTTCAAAAAAAGTACCGAGAACAGGTAGCTGCAGACATGCTGGATCGAGCCAATTTGGATCCTACCTTCTTGGAAAAGATAATTACTGGTGACGAGACATGGGTGTACGAGTACGACACGCTTACGAACCAGCAATCGTCCGAATGGCGGCCAATTGGCGCGCCAAAGCCGAAAAAACCTCGCCAAAGCCGATCGAAAGTGAAGATCATGTTGATTGTTTTCTTCGATATTCGAGGCGTGGTACACTATGAATATGTGCCAGCCGGACAGACAGTCACCAAAGAGTTTTACTTAAGTGTTTTGAGACGTTTGAGAGAGGCTATCCGTCGTAAACGTAACGATTTGTGGGTCGACAATTCTTGGATTCTTCATCACGATAATGCGCCGTCTCACAAAGCCATAATTGTGAATGAGTTTTTGGCCAAACACTCGGTAAATATCATCGAACAACCGCCGTATTCACCAGATTTAGCACCCTGCGACTTCTTCCTATTCTCAAAACTCAAATTTCCGCTACGGGGAATCCGCTTCGAATCGATTGATGACATCAAGACGAATGCGACGCGAGAGCTAAAGGCCATCCCGGAAACCGCTTATCAGAAGTGCTTTGCCGAGTGGAAAAAGCGTTGGCATATGTGCATCGCTTCGAATGGATGTTATTTTGAAGGTGACAAAATAAATTTGGATGAAAATTAAAAATTGTTCGTTTTATTTAACAATTCCCGATACTTTCTTGACAGGGTGTATAGTTTATGAGCATCCTTATATATAATACATGTAATAGGTACGTGTACACACCACTCTATAGAAAGATATTCACGATACGATACATTATACACATTTAGTCTGTTAGTGAGTTTTTAAATCATACGGACGCCTCGCTAAAATCAACGTGTATGACAAAAAAATACCTATGATTTTAAGTGGAGATTTTAATGTCAATTTTGCTTTAGGCAACTCTCTACAATTGATTGAATTTTTAAAAGACAATTTGAACTTATCTCTACAAAATAACAGGATGATATCAACGACAAAATCAAATACAACCATTGATGCAGTGTTTTCAGGATTTTTAGATGATATTGAGTGCAAAGCTTATATTTCTTATTTTAGTTACCACGAGAGAATCCTTTGATGACAAAAGTTTGTACTGAAACACCCATAAGCATAACTGAAATAGACCAATGATAAGGATACTTTTTTATAAATGTATATAATAAAATTTTTTGGATTTATTATTTATTGAAAATGAAAATTTTGCTTATACTGATACCTTTTTCATTCTAAAAATTAATTTAAAATAAAACTTTATTATAGAATTAAATACATATAAGCCAAAGAGTTTCATTTCCTCCGGGTGTACACACTGATACACGCATCATTTTTTTTTTAATCTAGTATTTATTACTATATATATATATATATATATATTTAATTTCACCTGATATAATATTAGCGAATAAGTGTTGCCGAACTTTCGTCTGTTGTCGTTATCTTTTTTTTTTTTGCGCGTTGGTTTTCGTTGTATCGGTTTTTTATATTGCGTCTTTCAATTTACGTATTCTCTAACTCGTTCTCGGTTTGTTAATTTTGTTTTAATAGCGTTTCGTTTTTCGCATATTTCTCAATTGTCCGTTTTTCCTACAATTATCGTATAAAGAAGAACAATAAATAAAAAACATTAAATGATATAGGAGCGCAGTAAGCAAGTTTGCGTACGGGTACATGAGAACCAGTTGCTGGCTCGGTTTACTTCGCATCGAAGTAAGAGGGATGCGCGCGATTGTAGATTAGAGAAGAATATACACATCGGTCAACTCGATTATGGAGGGCAAAGAAACGAATGAAAAATGGCACAGATGAAGAAGTGATGGCTATGAAAAAGTTAGTTGCTTTCAAGCGTTTGAATCCGTCGGTCTACGATCAGATCCTGAAAAACGAACACCTAGAATTTCACACTTTTTCCTATATTTATGTTGTCGCGATATTTACCTAATTATCGCGAAAGCGAAATTACAGGGAAAAGTACTTTAATACCTGATAATTTTCTCAAATTATTAATTTCCGGATTTCACCTTTTCTGCTATCTAAGATCCCGATTTGGACCATCGGCCACTCATTATTCAACCATTATACAGATGTTGCAACACCCTAATCGCAATTAGTAATGCGTATTGTTTATTTCTGACTAATTTTATAAATTTTATTATCGTAGGCATTGTTTTCGACATCGGGCCGACATGAAAAGATTCGTGTAGATTAAATTAATATAATCCGTCAAATAGCAGCAACCGACTGTTTAATTTCACGATAATAACTCAGATCTCGGATTAAATGAATAGAATAAAATAAAATTCATGCCTACGATTTCAGCGGCCGTGTTGGTATTCCTGAGGACACAAGTAAACAAAACTCATTTTTAATTGTCGGCAAGATACGCCTTGCGGCTGCGTATTTAGGTATGAATGGATAGCACAAAGAATAGAAAAAAAATATCGTTTTACACTTTTATACGGTCATTTTTAAAACTAATGCAAACAAAAAAAATTAATTTTAAAAATCAAATTTACTTTTAATCTAATAGCAAAAATAATCGTATAATTAATCAATTTTAAAGAATTAAATAAAATTTACACTTTCAGTTAACCTAATTACAAAAATAAGATCTTATGTTTAAAAATATAATTCGGAAAATATATATTCACGATTGATTTATTTTATAAAGGTGAACTTTTTTTACACTCTTTTGGATTTGTCAGTTTCAGACATTAAAATTGTCGAGTTTTAATATACTTACTGTCCGCAACAAGGTTTTCATCCAATTCTTCAATTACTTTGCATAACTATCTACTACGATAGCTGGAAGTTCGGATAGGCATCGAAGATACTTATCGGCTAAAACCAAAATTTTCGTGTGCAATCGGTTGGAAGAATGCGTCGGCGGGGTCAAGACTGTGTGTACGTGTGCGATTGGTTGGTGGCGGCAGATAGCGGAGGTAACTACATGTCTGAGGAGAGTTGCGTTGTTCAAAAACTGTGCCAAGCAGCATTAAGTCGAGACACTTTATAAATCCCGTTAGAGTCAGGCGGGACGGCTAGCGCGGTATCATTTGAAGATGTTCTAGAAACATCGATGTACAGTTATTACTTTTATGAATTGTTTACTATTGATAATTGTCTGGTTATTGAGATAGTCGACTAGCCGGGGAAATCGATCGAAAGCCGTTGCCGTGAATTTATCTAGTCGCTGTATCGTCGTAATACGCGTAGTTTTAACGTCAAACCGTTTTGAGACCGCTGACAACGTTTTCTCAAATTTCGATTTATTCTTTTTCGTTCTAGTTTCTATTGCTCCGCCGAATATGCACGTGTAAATTGTGTTTCGTTTGCCGATTGCTTTCTAGTCTGGAAAATATACTGTTGGGTAAAACATAATTTTGCTTTTTTCGATTGAATATAGGTTGTTCGTAATAACCTTTATTTGAATTTACGAAATGACTGCGCGGATTACTATATCCGGCATTAAAAGCTGAATGTTCTTCGGCAGCGAGCTGTTCAAAGTGTGACGCGGTAGGTGCCACCAACGCCTGTTAATTATGTGATCATTTTTCCGTATTTTTTTTTCTTTTTTTGTTTTTTCTTTCCGTCATTTCACGCTTTGAAGAAATACCAGCCCAACGCAGGTTACTCTTGTCAATTCGTAACAAAATTCATCGGCAAGTCTTATTCATCACACATAAATACATATACATATGAAGTACACACATATATATATATATATATATACACATATATTAATACGAATAATTCGATATAATTTATTATATTCTCAGTTCGGGGCTCATCTAATATGAATATTCTATTCTCAAGTCCCCCTTTCCAAGCACCACTTAATTTGTATTCTTTATAATACAAATCCTGCTTCGCGAAGATTAACTGTTATTTCTCAGGACGAATTGGATCCTTGTTCGAAGGCGACATTTAATACGAATTCTGGTTCGAATTTGTTACACTAACAAAATGCGCAGGCGCTAAACCTAATAGCTCAATATTTCTTCATGCGAAATCCGCGAAAATATTATATATTCATTTAAAATTTTCGTATCATATAAAAGATAACCATCCAAAAGATATCTTAAGTTTTATTAATGATATAAAAACATATGAATTCGTAAATTTAACGTATGTATAAGATGGAAAAAAACTGCAGAATAACTGTATAAACCAATATCCTACACTACATTTTTCAAAATCTCTAGCCAATAAATTAAATTATAATTTTTATAAAAAACGAGTATATTTCATTTTCTGTCGTCGCTTATTATATTAAAAACAGCTCCACCAAACTGATTCGTATCAATATGTATATATCTTATATATATAATTCTTCTGTGCGTGTGTTTGTGACTGAAGTCCTCCTAAACGGCTGGACCCATTTTGATCACATTTTTTGTGTGTGTTCAAGTGTATTCAAGAATGGTTTAGATTCACAATTCGGTCCACTACACGAAATATGAGGGTTTTAAATAGTTGAGATGAGACCAGAGGCACAGAAATGTATATGGGACGAATAAAAAGAAATTAACAAAAAATTAATTTTTAAATAAAATGATTACCACGGTAAAAATAAACTAAACCTAAAAATTTAAATAAAATGATTACTGTTATTTTATTAGTTTCTAGTGTAAGTAAATACGCCGCTTCTGTTACTTCACTTTTTGCGTTATTGAAATCATTAAACTTTCAAGTCGCGCGCTCCTAGCTAGCTGCTGTACTCACTACGGAGAGTTAAAAAAAAAAGTGGTGTTTTCTAAAATATCCTGCAACGGAATTTACTACCGGGAACGTTGTTGATATTCAAATTTGAAATCTTTACTCAACTACGTATAGTTTGCTGTTGTGGTAATAAATTAATTTTAATAAAATGCTGAAGACAGGGAGGTCGGAGGAAAAGTTGTTGTTGATGTTGGAATGGCAGTGAGCGGTGCGATCGCGGTGTCTAATATTCAAAAATATTTCATTTTACTTTCAGTTTGTGCAAATTCTGTGCGGTATTGAAGTGAGTATTTTAATATATAAATACTCACTATAATTACGAATGTAGAATTAATGTGTTAAGGATAAAATAGTTGCCCATTGCCCATTATGTTAAATACATAGATAGGGATGGTACATGTTTGCTTTCATCTCTATCTTATTTATTGTATAATAATGAATGATTAGGAGTCGAAATATGAAAATGTATTGTACAGTATGTTTATAAAAA
Source organism: Icerya purchasi (assembly GCA_039619475.1). Lineage (NCBI taxonomy): Eukaryota > Metazoa > Arthropoda > Insecta > Hemiptera > Monophlebidae > Icerya > Icerya purchasi. The sequence goes on from CM077116.1 coordinate 439,356,260, forward strand.
CTGGAAGAGGTTTAAGCCATATACTATTGGACTTAATGGAGAACATATAAAAATAAATAGTGTATTTAATTGATATGTCAAATATTCGAACTTTTGAGCCAAAACCGCTGTATAAATTTTTTAAATTAACTGTTTAACTTTCTTTTTAATAATTTGTTACCAGGAGTATTAAAATTCTTACTCAACTACTGCAGTTTGTTGTTGCGGTTATAAATTAATTTTAATAAAAAGATTGAGACAGAGTGGTTGAAAGATATGAGTGAAGATGTTCTCTTAAATGTGTAATTATGGGAGATCACCGTGTGAGTAACTCCAAACTGATGGCTGAGTGTGCTGTTTAGTTGAGCAAAACTTTTTGTTAGATCAAGCCCGACAGGTTAAAGAAAGATCGATAATCTTCAGCTAAACGTGGAACGTGAAGACTATTTTCTGTTGAACGGAAATAAATATGTTTCCTAAAGAGAGAAAAAATCTTAACATAAATACAATTCCAGATAAAGCAAAAATTTTTTTATGAATTTCCAAGTACAGATTTAAACGGACATTAATACACGGGCAAAGCCGTAGGACACAGCTAGTATATATATATATATATATATATATATATATATATATATATTTACATATATATATGTACAAAGTGGAAAGTTTAACTGGAACAAATTCTGTAACTTGATAAATAATTTATTGTAAAATTCCTGAAACACGTCATTGTTATATTTGATGGGGCATATTATAGCGGTACTTCTTTTTTTCAAATATAAGGGTAGATTAATTATTTTTGTTATTTTTTATAAGCAAATGTGTCGAAAAAAAAAGAAAAAACGAAATTTTCACTGAAATTCTTTTAATGTATAAAATGTTCAGAATGCCCTCCACCTTATTGCAGACAATACCAGAATCGATGATAAAAAATATTCCGAATATTTTGTTATTTCTTTAATTGCTTGGTAAGATTTCCACATGCTTATATTAAACCTGAGGGACAGGTTTTTTGGCCAATATGAACTCCCTTTGATTAATATATTTGTTTGCATTTCAACGTGTAGCCTGAATTAAAAGCCGAAAATTGGAGAATGCCTTATTTAACCGAAAAGTATTGTATCGTAATTTTGATGATGATTCGATATGGAGATAGAAGTCGAACGGAGGTTGAAGCCACTCGTTTGTTTTCTGAAATTCATCCAAAATTGCCTCCAATCAATCGGAGTACGATTAGCAAAATCGAAACTCGATATCGGGAGTTGGGGCACATGAGGGATGCTCATTGACAGAGGCCTTCAAAAATCAACAAAGAAGCCTGATTGAACAGCTGAAGAAAATCCTGTCACTCCAACTAAGAAAATAGCTTGCAATTATAATGTCGGTCACACAAGCGTATTGAAAATTCTGAAAGAAGCCAAAAAGCACCCACATAACATGTAAAACCTTCATGAGCTCAACGAAGATGATCTTGATCGAAGACTCGACTTTTGCGAACGAATTATGGCTTCTATCGATACTGGGCCAAGTGCTTTGGAACGGGCGCTGTTTTCGTTCACATTACACGGACACGTCAATCGGCACAACTGCCGTTATTGGGTTGAGAAAAATCCCTACCGGATACGTGAATGCAATACTCGAAGGCCTCAAAAAATAAACATTTGGGCTGGAATCATTGGGGATCGCATAGTGGGTCCTGTATTTTTCAATGAAAATGTAACCGGACAAACATATCTAAATATGCTACAAGATTATTCGGTTCCTACTTTAACAGCTTTATTCTCCAATACAGTGAAGTACCGATTATCCGAAATAATCGGGGATTGATAATTTCGGGAAAACGATTTTTTCGGATAATCGACAATCGTTATAGAAACATTATACATATTTAACATATAAAAGAAAAACATTGAAAATTACGAAATTTAATAAACTACAGTAATGTAATATGTTGCAATGAAAAATAAAAACTCGAATGTAGTATCATGTAGGCCTATGGTACGTGTATGTAATTACGTACGTACATATTAAAAATCTGAAATATCGTAAATATGTATTGAAAATTAATAAAACACGTTAAAACAACCATTTCGGATAATCGGTACTTCACTGTAATTTGAATCCTGATTTAACAGATCAACGGATACGGTTTTAACAAGATGGCGCACCGCCACATTTTGCTCAGAATGTACGAGACTATCCTAACGAAGTGTTTCAAAATAGGGGGATTGGAAAGAGAGGCCCAATTGAGTATCTTGCAAGATCACCTGATCTCACCCCGTTAGATTTTTTCTTGTAGGGATATCTAAAAACCAAGGTTTATATTGCTAAACCAAACAAAATCGCCGAACTTCAAGAAAGAATACGGAATGCATTTTATCGTCGACTGGGGTACTGCCAGCAACAAGGTGGTGGTGGTGAACATTTTGAACATATTACAAGTATATATTAAAAGAATTTCGATAAAATCGTTTTTTTTTTGTTGTTTTTTTTTGACACATTTGCTTGTAAAAAATAAAAAAAACAACAACAATTTGTTCCAGTTAAACTTTCCACTTTGTATATATGTATAAAAATGCATAGTTGAGAAGTGATCAGCAAATTACCGATTTAGTTTTATTGAATTTCATATATTGGATCACATAGGGACAGATAGTCGCTTCTAGCTTTACAAATAATGTTTTTCAAATAGCCCTTTCGTAAGACATTTGCTTTTCAATTTATGCTTACCGAAAAGGGTACTAACAATGACCTATCGTCTGCGGTTAGTTATACTCGGTAGATTGGAAATGATTATTGCAACTGTAATGTACATTTAGTAAATTATATTTCATTTCGCGTTTTTGTAAAATACAGTGAACTGAAAACGTGTGGGTTAATGTTTATCGATGTCGTAGCATCTGGAGAAGTAGCCAGACATCCAATTATATTTCAACCATTTTTTCTTTGTTTTACAATTATTCTAAATCGATTACGAAAAATTTTCTGTTCCACATATATAAAGCTAAAGTATAATTTACGAAATAAAAATATAAATTTATAATTAAAAATTAAACTTTTACACAGACACAAGTTATTACAGATGAAAATTGGAAGACTGCTGGATTGCAACTATTATACCACACATTCAGTTAGGATATAGATCTGGCTAACAGGAAATCACGTTCTAAATCCTGCTCTTTTACCATTGATGTATCTCACTGTTAACTGACCGAAACAAATCATCAAAGTTTGCGTGTTGCCTTTAAGCTGTATTTTTTATTGTAGTGTAATGGTAAGTAAACTGATTTATTACGTTCACATATTGCTCTGCATGTATGCGATTACATCTCTTAAATGCGCTGCATTATTTGTAATATTAGAATTTTCTCCGAACTTTCGGTCATTTTATGTTGCACGGCGATTACAGCCGCTAGTTACACATTTTATAATATATTTCTACCTGACGTTTTTAATATTTCGTTATTATTATAATTTCCAAGAGCACTTTCTCGGCAAATAAGACTCACAGGAAATTAGGCCAACTTATCCCACCAGGGAACTGCCTACATCCAGCATTGGATCGAAATGAGCACATATCGAGATCGTGATCGTGTGATCTTGCTTCAAAATTTATTGTTAAACGTAGTCATTTAACCTCAAAATTTTAGATAACGAACCCGACTTAAATATAATTTGTAATATAATAAAATTTGCTACTGTATGCGCTTCATCGAGTTTTTAACTAGAAATTTATATTTAAAATATAACTTACTGAAATAATTATATCGTAAAATGGTGTGGTCTGTTTTATGTATAAAAAAGTAAAATTACGGTGCCGTATCTGATTAATTAATGAGCCGTGTACTTGCCTTACCGACTGAAATTTCTGAAATGTATTTAATAGGGCACTTTAATATAAAGATGGACGACTCTAACTTGCAGTGCACGTCGATTCTAGTTATTTTACTTACAGGCGAGTTGAACCTTGAACAAGTTGACTTTATTTCGATTCTAGAAAAACGAATCGATAATTAGTTTTCCCTGTTACAAAGTAATTTGTAGAGTCATAATATAAATAATTAGTGACTCTAGCGTTGAGGTGGAAATTTTACGTACTGCTACTTGTCACTGGATGAATATTCATCAGGTTTTTTTTTTTTGTTTTTCTTTCAGTGAAAAACATATTTGTGAACAGGCACACAAAATACTGACAAAAATGCTTTAGAATTCGTTTTTTTTTTTTTTTTTGATGTTCTATACACACAGATTCAAATTAATACTAAACGCGAAATAACTCAAAAAAAAAGTAAATAACCAACAACCAAGAAAAACACAGAAAAATATAATAATTTCACTATTATACAAATTCAGGATTAATACGACCTGAAATATGACTTCTATGAGTGAGGGTAAGAAGTAGTGAAATAAAAACAGCATCAGTTGACAGAAACAAACATTGTGGGTGGAAAGGAGTTTGATTCTTTTAAATTCGAACCGCCGCTACCTTTTTTCGGAATTGACTTGACTTATTTAAAATGCTGATTCGTTTTTTAACGTTTTCCTAACTTCACGAGTCGCAGTCGAATTCTCAGCTTTATTGACAATCTGGAGTCAACTTTAAGGTTTTGTAGTCTCCCATCTCTGCTTTAATTTGAATTCCGAACAAATTTAAGTTATTTTACGGCATTGTTTTAAGAGTTACCTAGTTGTAGGCTTTATTTATGAAATAGGAGAAAGTTTCCAGTAAAAATAAGAGCTTTTATAATAACAAAAGAAATACTTACGATTAAAAAAGAAAAAAAAATTGTACGCATTTCCTTCGTATTTTAACCGAGCTTATAACTGTACATCGAAACTTTCAAGTCCGAAGTTTTTCCAGAAATGTGGGTTTTCTTATTGTATAAAATTAAATAATTTAAAAAAAAAAAATACTTAGTAAACATTACTTTCAAAACTTCAATCAATACCAGCTACATCCTAAAATCAATCCTTTTCCTTCTTCATCTTTTAATAAACAGAGACCATTTTTTAAATTATTACAAGTGTGTTTTAACTTTTCTTAAAGTTCTCTGGTAAGATTAACGGTAAAAAGTTCTTCCGTCTTTATTCAGTATTTTTCAGAGGTAATACTTGTCATCGAGAAAATTCTTGTCAGGCTAGCAGACTTAATAATGGCGACTAGGCACAGTAATTGTTAGTTAGAATATTTCTGTAAAAAATTCTTAATCACAAACTTTCCCACATTCTAACGAAAAATTTTAAAGTAATTTCACTAGCCATTAAATCAAATAAATAGAGAGGGAACAACAAAAAATTATTAAAAATAATTTGATGTGAAAAAAAAAAAAACAAAAAATCCGACAAGGTTGCGTGCAAAAGAACGAAGAGGTGGTATGAATTTCATTATTAAATGTAATAATACTCGTATACGTATACGCTACGTATATATTTTTTTTCCACGTAGTGTACTTGTGCAACTTTAGAATGACCGTTGTCGTTAAACCTTATTTATCTATTTATTTAAACAATTCGCCAGTGCAACAGCTTACGCCAATTACTACACAGCACCAGATAATAAAACAATTCAGTAGCAATATACAAGTATAGGTACAATGAAACAATAGAAAAGAACAATTACGAAGTTGTATAAATCATACCCGCACTTACACAACGATTTTATCTAACATTACTTATTTTAGTTCTATCCCATTCACACTCCTGCGCCACCACAGCTTATACCTGTAACATGCACGCTTACATACACTCCATACTCAAAGAAACACTTAAGGACATCAATACAACACAGCCTCATATCGCCGAACAGCTTTTAAGAACTCACCACCGTGATCATTAAAAATGTCTAGCTCGCGATCACATCACCGGAGCCAATAAATTTATAATGCAAGTATTTTAGAAGCTTTTTCTGCACATTTTCAACCTTATTTACCAAGTCACTCCAAATTAGCGCACCAAATTCTAACTGTGAACGGACCAATAAGGTGAATAAAATTAAATGTGTTTGAAGTTGTCTGAAGTTTGCACTATTCCTCAAAACGAAACCTAACATTTTGTTCGCTTTACGAATTGCATGCACTACACGAGTCGTCTTAAATGTAAATTTTGTATCTAGTAAAACATCAAGATCTCTCACACAAATTTCCCTTAACAAGGGAACACCTTCTATGTGGTGGTACAACGCTGTAATAATAGGGAGTCGTTTCCGTGCAAATGAAATAAGTTTACATTTAGATATATTTACGGGTGGTAAATTATTAGCCATACTCCAAGCTGTAAAGTAATCTACATCTCGTTGTAATAGGAGAGCATCCTCAATACTTTTTATTTCTTTAAATAATTTCGCATCGTCGGTGTATAATAATATCTTAGAATACAGTATTGAAGACGGTAAGGCATTAATATATAATAAAAAAAAGAAACGGCCCTAAAACAGAATCCTGAGGCACACACCCGAGGGGCAAGAAAATGCAGTTATGAATTTGAACATATTGTCTCCGATCTTGCAGGTAGCTCTAGCTCTCGCAAGTGTTATTAATTTGTCTGAGAAACAAAAATTATTCAATTTTCGTAATAGAATTTAGTGATCAACTTTATCGAAGGCTTTTTGGAAGTCTGTGTATATAACATCCACCTGGGAAGATTTGCCAAGCGCGGCAGAAACAATCTCAGTAAACACCATTAGATTAGTCGTTACTGATCTACCTTCAACAAAGCCACGTTGATCAATTGAAATGTAATTCTTTAGTGGTTCATAGATTCTTTTATAGAGAAGTAATTTAAAAATTTTAGCAACTTGGGGCAGAAGAGATATTTATCTGTAATCAGTAATATCATAAGCATGATGATTCTTAGGAATGGGTGTTATTTTGGACACCTTTCAAAGTTTGGGAAATGTTCCGCAGTACCTATTACACAATTGAAGAGGTTTGTAAGAAGCTTAACGGATAAATCCTGACAAGCTTTGAATATGTATGGGAGTATCATGGGCCTACAGTACGTTTAGGTTTAAGTTTCCTCAACGCCCCATGAACCTCCGCTTCCGTAAAAGGTTCTACAGAGTTATCTGATTAGTGTGACGGGAGGGGCCAGAAAAGTTCAAATGAGAACTTGATTTCTCTGGGCGGGAGTAAATAGACGAAAAATGAGTTGCAAAAGGGGAAGCGATATGCTGAGGAGTACGTAGCATTTGTCCTTTGTACACCAAAGTACTGTTTTTCGCATGTACATCTCACACTCATTGTGTAATATTGCCAAAATTGCTTTGGATCTGTCTTCAGTTTCTTTTCTTGCACGCAATCGTATTTTTTTTTTTTTTTTTTTGCGACAGCTATTTTCAGTTACAGCTCTTCTCTACGGAGATGACTGAATACAGTATTAAAACAAAAACTCAGAAGTCCTTTTATATTTCAGCCGACGTTTATTCTTCTCCTTTATCAAATTTATTATTTCTTTATCGAACCAACGGCGATATTTACTGATACTGTTCTCCTTGCACGGCACAGTTTTATCCAAAATAGTCTAAACAGCGATATCAAAGTAAAATGCAGCCGCATTACTATCGATAGATGCATACAGCGGATGCCAATCTATAACTCTGAACATACGATAGATCGTTAAAAAATCAGCTTTGAAAATTTCTCACAGTGAACGACATCCTTTTTAGCAATTCATTCACAACGCGTACACATTTTCGAAGATATGTATTATTACACGTGGTTCGAAAATTGATCAGTTTCGGATTTTTGTTATAAATGTATTTCCGCGTTGCAGCGTAATTTTATATATCGTTGAAATCGCCTCTGCACATTTTTCTAGTTATATAATCAATGCGTACGTGGCACATAATCATAATCTTATCCGTTATCTTCGCACATTTACAACACATTCAACACTGTTTTCGATTGCTTTTGCCGCCAAGTCCAGCATTACTTTGGTTAAATGTACTAAATAACTTGGCGTTTTTTTGTTTTTTACATCTGTATTTTCCCCTCTTCTCTAAATCTGCATACGGTTAACCTAATGACGCTTATTTAAAAGTATTATCAATAAAACAAATTCCATCCATGAAATCTGAATTTTGCAACAACATACTAGATCACTTTTTAGAATTGTTTTACAAATATGTACGATGATAATCGTGAGACTTTTTTTACATTTCGAATATCTCCTTTGTATAACAAATACAAAATGTATTTAACAAAACCCGTGCTGGCCACTTAAATTGTACAAGAGCTTACACGACCTTCTTCCGTTGGTACACTAACAGAAACCCAACAAATTGAAGCGAAAATAAATAAAATATCAATAGAATCAAAAAAATTACAAATTAAATTTTTCAGTTTTTTGAAGTTGTTTTACTTACATTTTAAATATTCTACCGTTGTTATAATGACCACTGGTGGTTAACTTAAGCAATATATGCTTACTTTATTATTACAAAAATTAATAATGAAGTTTATAACAGACTGATTAACCTTTTTTTCCCATTTAAATAGTTTTGACTTATGAAATTTATTTGAATTTACATTTCTAATCATATGCGCTGACTTCATGGGGTTTACGCAGCTCATACCTCTTCTCCAAAAGTTTTACTAAGAAGGTTCAATCCTCCCAATAAACTGAAGTGTATAATAAAATTTGTTTCATGCGCTTTGTTAACATTTTAACTAAAACATACTACTGGCAATAAATATAAACATTAATCATCATGAAAATTTCCGTTATAGAAAAAGTTTTTTAATCGAAAAAAATTAGATACTCATTGTAAAAAAAGAATGGAACTTTTTTCGTTACCCTTGACAATGTTTGACAGTCGAAATATATTTTATGCGATTTAAAAAACAAAAACTTAATTTAGTTATTGAGTAAAGTGCATTAAAAATGCATTCATTTTTTGCTGTGAAATGTTTTTTTTTTTTTTTTATTAAATCTATTGTTTGGCTACTTTTACTTTTTTTCTTAGTTTTCCCCGGGAAGGGATTGGTCACCCGGTAATCCACAAACTACTACAACAGGGCTGAATCAAATTCCATATTTAAAAAAATAAAATCGCGGTGGAATTCTTTTCCAAGTATTAAAAACGGAAGTGGAAGTTTTAGTTCCTCTTTAAACGCATTGTTTCAGTGCAACGTTGCTTAACACTCTTTCAAAGCTACACAAAACAGTAATTTTCAGAATACTACTGAAGATCTAATAGTAATAAGGAAAGCATGTTATTTTTTTTTTTTTAACGTTAAAATTATTAAACAGCGCAGCTTTGGTACTGTAGTTGCTTAGTACTCCAAAATTGTAGCACTGGGTCTTCCCGCTCCTTATAATTTTTGCTAAATCCTTTCCTTCCTATCTCCAGCTATAATTCCTGTACTTCAATTTTTCCTAAACTCTATCTCTAATCGTCTCTTGATTTAACCATTTATTTCAACTTTTGTAGTTATTGGGTCAAAGCCTGTGACGTACTCAAAAGATGTAAAATTATATTATTTTATATACATACATATATATATATACATAAAAAAAACTAGTGCGTTCGTCTTTCAGCATATATGGGATTCAAGTGAAAAGATATTTTCTCAAAAATACAATGTCTGTTTTATTTGAAGGTCGAGAGGGGTTGTAATTAATTAAATAGAATCCAAAAATGGTCGAAACATTAATACGGATTCGGGATTTACGAGGGCAGAGATTGCGGGAACAATAATGACGAAAAAAACAATATATAATTAATATTTTTCGGAATAGTATAAAATACAGCGTGCCTATACAAGCTCCAGCCTTAAGGTAAAATCCAGGTTCACAAAGTGCTCTTTGATGTGTTAGAACAACCCGTTTGCATTAATTAAGAGCATACACATCTTTCGATTCGTCACCTTAAAATGATTATCGAGTAAAAAAAAAAAAGATAGTCGCCGACGACTCTGTAGAAGGCAAAAGTAGTTCACCAATACCGTTAAAAGTAAATATTTTTAAAAATCCACGCAAACAAATTACAAAATTAAAAAAAAACACATTCCCTCGATAATTACATTCATTTTATACTGCCGCCTGATCCAGAGGAACAGTATTAATTATATCCAATTTCCGCAATAACGTGATTTCTCACTGCAGATAAACATGTATACGTAGAAATACTCTTATGTACTTCCTCCTGATCATCGTGATTTTTTTTTTTTTTCTATATTATTCGCGATTTTCATCTTTCTTCTTTCAATTAGTACGTCTGAAAATAATCATTCCAAATTACCGTTCAATATGTGCGAGAAATACGTAAATATTAAATCGGTAATATTATTGCGATAAAAATGTTATACACATCATAGGGGTAGCAGCTCAGTAAATTTAAATAAAAAATATTTTTTAAAAATTAATACAAACTATTTAATGTTATGTATAGTTGGTGAGAATAGAACAATATCCTTTAAAACTACCTTTTCACCGACAGGGTTGTCTATAATATCTACCATAATTGCACGCGAGAAGAAAAACCTTATACAAAGGCGGATAATAATTATATTTAATAATACTGTTGTGTAGCACATGAAATAGACGTAAATTCTCTGTTTTCTATTGAATTTTATTTATTTATTATGAATTATTTTTAATAATACGTAAATTCTATTTTATAGATAATGGAACAAAGGAAAATAAAACGAGACTGGACAATAATGTAAACTGAGCGCTTTTTTTTTTTAGCTACTATTAAGGCTGTGATATGTTGCAGTAAAGGAGCATTTTATCATTGGATACAGCATTAGGAACAAAAGTATACTTATTATTTACAGATAAACCTAAATATTATTGTCAAGAAATACGATAAAAACAAAGACTGAGAAGCAGACAGAAGGAAAGATCACTTTTCAGATAGGCGATAATTTAAGCCGCTTTGGCCGGGGCTTTCAGCAATTTTATTAAGCCTTCCGTAGAAAACGACTTCGGACGTTCAATCGGTAAACCTAGAGCACGATCCCAGATGAGAGAAGCCAGAACTCCCAACGCTCGCGAGACACCGAACAACACCGTGTAATAATTCATCTCTTTCAAACCGTAATACTGAAAGCAAATATAAAAAAATAGACATCATTAAAAAATATGCCATTGATCGATAAATGCGAAATTCATAAAGTAAACAATTTACTCGTTCATTCGCGAATAATGGTAATAGGCGAGTTACGGTAAGATAATATGCGGGGCCGTGTGTATTTCACAGACGACGAAATAAAAATCTGAAATAGAATTATTCGAGTGTTGTCGCGGATCGTTGTTTCACTTGTCTTTGTTTATTTTGCTGCGCGTTCCGTTATAAATACCGACCGATACTCGTTATACATAACTCTTATTTCGGAAAAGATAAAAGAAAATGAAGGCGCAATTAACTCAACTGATAATTTTCATTCGTTATTTGTTTTTCCATTTATAGTTTACAATTTAATTGAAATGAGCTATTACAACACACACTCAATATGCTAGAATCGGCCAAATAAAAATTATTCATTTTTTATTTTCGTAATTTCTATAATAATAATAATAATAATAATAATAAAAAAAATCTTAATTTCATCCATAAATTTGTGCCCGTATTTATTATTTTATCCGCACCATAATTTTCTTTAATAGATGACACAAAAACAATCAATAAAAACTTTCCCCGCAAACCTAATACCGGAACAAAACTGATCGATTATTAACAGTTCTAACGTCGCGATAAAGCGTTTACATATAAAAGTGTGTGTATGTTTCTCAAATAACCCGATGCATTTTCTGGACACTTGCTGCTTAGGTCGCAAACACGGCAACATGTCTTCTTCCAGTACGTGGCAATAGCAACAGCATTCGCATATAAGTAACCAGTAATTTATGGGCAAACACAGTATCGTAAGTTTATTATTAAAAAGGCAGTATATTAAACCAAAAGGAATTAAACGAGAACACAAAAGTCCTTCTTGACGATAAAAAAAAAAAAGAAAGGCTACTAGTTTTTCCCAGAAACTTCTAGGAAAGGCACTTTTAAGCAATAGTGGTATCGTTATTATTAAAATATATCGCAATCAACTTTCGGAAGTTTCAATTACTGTAAACATTTAATTAGCTCCTTTTTATAGTTTTCTTCTTTTCCATATTTTTACCGGAAAGCATCGTTTCAATGTTTTTTAAAAAAAAAACCATCTCTGTAGATGACTAAACTTCGGAGATGGTGATTCTATGTTCATTACGGAAAAAATTAATGATACCCGATTGGCGTTGTAAAATTGCTTACATGTCATATTTCGTTTATTTATCTTTTGTTGTCCGATTCAATAATCCCAGGACTTTGCTGAGTAAGAATCAGTATGAAAGTATTTCTGCGTGCAAGGCAGGAGCAGTTATTAAGAAAAATCATTTGTAAAGTTCATCGAAAAACGCTGTTTCCTTATAAAGTATATGTGACCTGGACTATGAAAAGAAGGTTAATGTGCGAAAACAGCTGATAAACAAAACAATCAGTTGCTATTATCACTCACGCTACTGGATCCGTTTTTCGGTAGGTGTTCTATTTTCTTCGATTCGTGTTATGCTCATTCCTTGTCTCCTCTCCACAACCTAGAACGTTCATGCATAGAATATTGTTGGAGTTGATCGAAACAATCTGCAACATTTGAACCTGTTAAAAGAGCTACATTGTGCAATCCAAGGTTATCAGTTTCATCAATTTTATCACAAATTGTCGACTGTCGTCTGCGTTCATTTTCACGTTTTTTGGAATTCTGTAGGTGTTCCGAATTTTACAATAATTAAAAATGAGCTATGAAGACGAGTTAACAGCGGTGAACGAACGATATTTTCGCGAGCATGACGATGAGGAATCAGATAGTGTTAGCTTGGATGCGGATGAAAAGGAAGTGGTGTCTCAGGTAGAAGAGGATCGAAAACAAAGTTTGGTGGTAATGGATTTGTCTAATGAAGACGTAGAAGAACAGCAGCTGATAATTCCTTGAAAAGCAGTGCTGCACAAATAACTGCAACTCGAAAATACCGCGACAAATGATCGAAAAGACCAAAACCAGCTGTTTTTAGAGTTACCAAAGACTGGATTTCGTGATACTAAGTAAGATCGAAGCCGGAATAATGTACGACGAATTGATAAAAAGCTTATTCAACGCTTGCAGGGCGGAAGAAATATGGAAAGAGAAGGAAATTTTGGAATTTACAAAGCAAAGTACGAGCCGCCAACAATGTAGACACTTACGAAGATCTATTGCAGTGCGTCGTTGACTCATCACCTGGCGGTCATAATGAAGCTGTCTTGTCTGAAAAAGTGATTTAGTACGCTTGGGACAGCTATCTTAAATAATTCAATAAAGCGCTTCCCGTATCACGCAATTTCATCATTTTATAATCCTTTCGGATTATGTTAAGACAATTTACAGACAGCGAGGAAGTACACGGTCGTTTCCCCTGCTATTAAAACTGACTGATGATCGGATGCCGGAAGCGATAAAAAGCCAGCTGGTTTATCATTGGCTCATCAATGATTTTGAACACGCAGAGCAACGGGATATCGTTAGCTAATTTTGATAGATGCATGTGCAGGTAATGTCTTACGGAGCTGAGACATATTAAATTACACTGGCAGAGATAAATCCGACTGTGTCTGGAGTGACCTCTTTTTTTCGCTATGTGACGTTTTTCGAAGTTGAGCTATAATAAATCACATTGTCGGAGGTGTGTATCCGACTATGTCCGATATATTTCCAAGCATACAACTGTGTTCGAAGTTACCCGTGCCTAGTAATTACTATTATAAATAAATAAGTAAACGGTATATTTGATTATACTGCAAGCAGCGCAACGTAATAATTTTAACTTTGTAAAATACTATAATCATGGGGAAGTGTGTTCCTGAAACATGTGTGGCGTTTTAATTTTAAGTTTTTAAATTTATATATTTTCCGAAAAAAAAGTTATTGGTTCCTTGTACTTCAATATAGTATATAACGTACAATTACAAACGTACATTTCTTAAAATAGCAAACCTAGTTATCCAAAAGTTATATATATAAAAAAAATTTAAAAAAAGTTATTTTTTGCTAATGTTTACTTATTACAAATATTTATTTATTTGTTGTACACGCATCTACATCTTTTACAATTGTGAGCAATCAAGGCTCATTACTCGGCAATGACTTCTCTAGCAACTTTCATGTATAAATTGCGGTCGCGTACATTGTCGCCCTATAAATTTTCAATATGCTTTTTAAAATTACCCTCCCATCTTAAATGTTGGTGACTTTGCCAGCGTGTTCTCATATGCGGACTTCTTTGGTCTAGCGTTTATCGCAGCACCCGTATTTTCCATTTTGTTATTCTAATTCCGACGTAAACTTCATTATTTGCTCAAGTTTACTGTCTCTTATAGTTGCACTATTCTTCCTTAACATGCTTCGTTTCATTCTTTATTTTACTGATTTCAGCCTGTTTCCCATCTTGCTGTAAGACATCGTTATCGGCAGTCATGTAGCAAATGCATTACTATTAAAGATTTTCCTTTTTTTCTTTTTTTAATTATCGTTAGTGATAATCGACTTTTTAATACCAATCTTAGTGCCCGCAAATTTATTTTTCTTTCAACGTCTTTATCAGTTTGATTACTGAAAGTTACTGTTTCATCGAGATACACATCTCCTTATGACAATACTTCTTAAATCAGTAAATTTTTTTTCCGTGTTTAACTCTTTAATCTCTTTTTTTTGTAATTCTATCGAATTCTTCGTAACATTAACGAGATGTCATCTAAGATTATTAAGCCCCTTGCTGCTGTTATTCAATGCACTCCAAAATCTTCCCAGTAATCTCCTGAAAACTCTTCTAACATTATGTTAAACGACGATATCAATAGAAGATCGTTTTTTCAAACGATCTCTCTGAATTTCGAAACGTTTACGTTTTTTATTTTTTAGATACTTTTTTTTTTCTTTGAAATATTCCTATGTAACACTGTGTTACTTTTTAATTAGTACTGAACGGTCATTTTGACTGACGAGTATACATACATATAAACGGATATTTTTTTTTTATCGAGAAATTTGGCGAAATCGATAAATCCCAAGTGCGTTTAAATAAATTTTTCAATTTTCTTTATTAGGTTGAATTATTTTGTTTTAATGATCGAAAATACTGAATTTTTTCGCGAAATTGGCCTGTTCTATACAATTTTTTGTGGACATTTTTTTTTATTACCGTACAGTTTTTGTAATATTGCTTGGTTGCTAATCGAACAGTAATTATTGTTGATATTTTCTTTGTTGCCTAATTTTTTACAAAGTCGAAAAAATTCCAACTTCAGCCATGCAATGTTTTATTATATGGCTGAATAAAACATGGTGCTAGTGTTCGTTATTGTTGAACATTTTGTTTGCTTACAACATCTGTAATAGTCTCATCTTATCCTTTTTCAGCCGTGAAATGTGGCAAAAAATCTTCGCGTGTAATGATATTTGATATATTTCGGTAACATATTCTTTTGGTTTTACGCCATATAAATTTCCGAAAAACTTCTTGATAATATCTTTTATTCTAAGTCTGTTTATAATTCTTATTCTTACGCCACTTTTTATTAGTTTTCTTGAATCATGATTTTTTAAAAACTTTTTTTTCTGTTTTCGCATTTAGCCTCTCAAGAAACTTTTTCGTTAGAATTCACCATCCTATCAATCTACATATAACGTTATTTTTCATACGTGTTTGTGCACCCACTTTTGATTTTTTTTTATCATATTTTCAATTTTTTACTTCTTTCAGTTTTTCTAGAATTCCAAATGTTCTGTTTTCAACTTTAGTACATTTCTTTGCAATTTTTTCCAGACTGACTCGACGAATTGGCATACGTTTACACTTTCAGCTACAATGTGACACGTTAATCATTTGATAATAACTTAAATAAAATCGATTTCGTTATGATAAAGTTGAATTTCGTGATTCCCCATTTTTATATCCACCCTCCCTTCAATTAGTCTATGACGAAAATAGAATATTGTGAAGACGAAAAGAATGTTGATCATTATTTTTTCTTTTACTTTTATATATGATCCACAAACATAATGTTCACAATTACTGCTTTCACTAATCATACTACGGAAATTATCTATGATCAATATCAGTCTATAAATGTAGGTACGCTTTTGATAAACCTTTTTGAAAATCACTATAAAATAAATCCACCCCCTCTTCCGGTTTGTCATGGCTAGCATAATTCTGTTATTTACAGCTGTAATATTTTATTATAAATCCTACTGCTCGCCATTCCCATACGTGGAATATAGTCCGGTACAATATATTGTGAATTTTCCAAAATTTGTTTTTCACTTCTGCGCACTTCCACCTGATCTGATATCTGAATATTTCCCGATTTTGATACTAATTCAAGTCTTGCGAGTTTATCTCTAAAGGTCATGTTCTAGTATTTTTAAAATTGTTATTTATACATTTTTATTAATAAAATAAGAGATTAAAGTTGCGGTCTTCATTATAATTCCTTGCGCAGATATGTTGCTTTTAATGTATTTAATATTGTTTATTACAGCTGGTAGCTTGACTTTATTTAAAATTTGAAACCCTATGTTATGTTTGGATTTGAATATACATTTGTAGACTATTGTTGCTGTAACCTGAAGAGCATTCTTCTGCCTTACGCGATCTTCAGATCAGTTTTCCTACTTTTTTTATTTTTTATGTTCTTAAAAATACATTGTCTACGAAAAATAATTATTTTTGTTTCATAATAAAAATCAATCAGATAGAAACCAAAAAAGATTTAAGTTATTATTATTTTTTTTGAAGATTTAGTCGACCAGAGATTATTTAACTAAATTTTAATAATATCACTTTACTGTTAGTTAATTATGTTGAAGTAATTAATTTTTGTTTATTCAGTTTTATTATTCGGAAAAAAAAAAAAAGTAGAAATGTATATCGCTCTAATTGTACATTAAAATAATTGTTTAAAAAAATTTTAATTTACACACCAACCAACTATGATCACGGTTGAAAACATTAATGGCCTCCGTTCGAATATTAAATTATGCAACTACTTTGCAGGTCAAGTGATTAAAACTATAAAAAGAAACATTCGCTGCTGCTATTTTATCAACGCTATCAAATGAAGCATTCAATTAAAATTTTGAGCAGTGCATTGAAAATGGCAACGAGTAAAGATTATTGAAGTAATGTATAGAGAAATGTTCCTTCGGATGATATAAGGTGAGCAAAAAATGCTTTTAGCCGAGCAGAAAACTGCGGTTTCGAGTTATCTTCATTTTAGACTACTTAGCGATTATTTAACATAATTCAAAATGATTAAGCAGTGCGCCGAACGTGATTATTTCACGCACTGCCCATAATATTTTTAAGATTATTATACAAAATACTAGATTTAATATCAAATAATGTACAAATAAGTAGTGAATTCCGATTTTTTCCCAGTATTTTTTTTAAAGAAAAATGTTTGATTAAAGCACAGAAATACTAGAGAATCTATAAGTGTTTACAATAAGAATAATTTAATCTATTACGGTATGTACGTAATATTAGTCGTGTCAATAACGAAAAAACGGACTTTGCTGATCTAAAAAGCGAGTTCACAATTTTTGTTTGAAAATCAGACAACAAATCATTTTGTTAAAGAAAAATGTGTAGCGCATAGTGTGCTAATTCTTCTCTCGATATGAAGTACTTGGATACCGCCGAGGAGAATTACATCAGTGTATAAAGTAATATGCACACACACATACTCAGTACAAAGTGGACAGTTGAATAGATTTAAGCGATGAAAAACTTTTGTTGATCATCAAAAGCGCGACTAGCACAACATGCGGCGCGTAATTCTTTTTAGCGGGTTGAAATAGTTCATTTCAATATTACATGTAAGACAGAAATTGTTTTTACGTTAGCAAAGTCAATCTCTGCTTTTAAAAAAGTATTAATAGCGTACGGGAATGAAAATCGTGAACTTATTTTTTTTTCCTTTTTCAATTTCCATCGGTTTTATTAGTACCGTAGAATTTATAATTAATATATATATATATACATACACGTACATTTACTCGCGATAAACATATTTGTAAATTATGTAAAAATTAACACAAAACCGAATTTAACAGTACAACAAACTAGTGTATACATTTAGAGATTGTTTAGTTTAAAGTATCGTGTATACTGTTATTAATTCCACCGAGATATTTTCCTACTTCGAAAATTCCTTTCTTCTGTACTTGTTTTTGTTTCTGTCATTAGTTTCCTAACGTATTTTAAATTCATATTTTTCATGATCCGACAGAACAGATTAAATTTTTAATATTACAGTTATTATGCCGTGAAAGAAACCACTCTGCAATTTTAAGATCAGCTGAATCAAATTTTTTATACGTTTATCTTATTTCATAAATTACTAGATTGTAATTGAAAAAAATTTCCTTCGTACGCAGGCATTATTCTCTAACCTTTTCTTTAAAGAAAAAGAAAATCTCTCGTTAAATTCCTTTTTTTTAAAAAAAAAAAAAAAAGAAACTACAAAAAACTAAAAAATTAAAATAAAAAACATCGATTTTTATATTTTCGAAAACAATAAAAAAAAATAATTTTCAAATTCTTAATTGATATTAATTTATACATCAACAAAAAATAACACCGTAGAATTACGCAATAAGGATTATTTGCAATGTAAAAGTTTCTATAAAAACTTTCATATAATATCAAATGGGAAAAAAAAGTCTTTGTACTTATCTGTACTTACTCAAAATGTTTCAAGTGCACAATCGTTCGCGTTTCAGTAAATTTACAATTCTTTTTAAACAAGTAAAAGATAAAATTACTGCTTAAGATACTTAATTTTATTGTTGAAAATGGTATTATCTCGAAAAATTTTCTTTTAAGTACAGATAGGTAGAAAGTTGTGTTTTCTTTTCTAATTCGTAGACTGCAACATTCCAATAGTTATATTATTTCACTTAATGATTTTGGGACAATATCACCTTGTGACTTTTTTTTTTTTTTTTTTTTTTTTTTTTATTGGCTTAAACACACCCTAAAGTATTCAAGAGTGATGTAAGAAGTTGACTATAAGGGGGGAGAACTTGTAAATGGGTTAAAAAGTCGTTTTTCCGAACGTAGTCGTGAAGAAAAATTAGCGGGTTTTCGAGTGTGCGGAGAAGCATGCGTTTAAGGTCTTTATTCTGTTTTATATGAATTATACCGACACTTCTCAACTTCAAGGTTTCAATTTTGATTAATAGATGCCTCTTCTACTCCAATTTTAAGGCCAAGAAATCAGCTGTTTGTAGAAAGTACGTTAAAATGTACAACAGTTAGTGTTTGGCAGCTCCATATGTATATCAGAGTGTTCCGGTAAAATTGTTAGTGTTGAAGACGGTATCAAAAGTAAATTCTGCAAGACATGTTCATTTTGGAAATCAAAAAAAGACACTGCTGAATTCGAAACTTGGAAAGAAACGCACGAGGAACAGTGCGAAGCCAACCATGAACGCTCAACAGGAAAAATGGATGTAGTTGCCGCGACCAACATGTTTGGTCAAGCACAAGTCATCAATGTCGTTAAGTACATCTACTACATATGTGGAGATCGGGACAGCAAAAAATTCAAATCTACAGCAGAAAATAATCCGGACGTACAAAGAAAGAATGCATAGATCACATCCAAAAAAGATTGGGTACTCGTTTCAGGAATTTGGTAAAGAAAACAAAAGAACTGAGCGGCCGGGGCAAATTGACCGGTAAATTAATTGATCAGCTTTCGATTTATTATAGACATCACAGTAACCCTATCAAAGATATGAAAAATGTTATTCGGGCAACTCTGTACCACAAAATATCGACCGACAAGAAGCCACAACATCACTTGTGCCCAAAAGGACCAACATCGTGGTACTTTTGGCAAGCAAAGAAGGCAACTGCTGGGGATATAGATAATTTTAAGCATAAGCCTGCCATGACAATGATAATATTCGAAGCCGTAAAGGCAATTTACGAAGAGTTAAGCAGCGACAGCCTCCCCACCCGTTGTTTAGGCGGATTCACACAGAACTCCCTTTTTATGGTGCCAAAAAACACCTCCAATAGCAAATCTTTTCTGGATACAGCTGTATATATTGCTGTTTTGTACTTCAACGATAGTTACAACGGATTAACGCAAGTTATGGTTCTATTGGACTTAACAATCGGATTAAATTGCTACAATTTCTGTACCAAAGCCGATGCGACGCGCATTTCCCTTTCCGAGCGATCGTTCACCGCAGAGGCTAAAACTGTCCGCAGGGACGTAATTTCGAAAAGGAAGGATGAGGAGGAGGAAAACCTCAAATTAGAAGGCCAATTATATGAAGCAGGCATAGCAGATTAGAGGTAAAACGAAAATTTCAATAAAATCCCACTACTCAAAACTTTAAACAGCAATATCTAGAAACTGTGTTTTTCAAACTGGGTGTACCGGTAACTCCCTCAATTTTTACCCGATTGACTTAAAATTTTTACTGCAACTTTAAGATTTTCTAGTGAACATCGTAGGACACATATATTTGGTAAATTGATATTTACAGATTTTATAAGCGATTTTCGACAGATTTTTTCGAAAAAGAGAAAAATTTCAAATGACTGCCATCCATTCTTTTTAAAATCGTTTTTTCGAAAAAAATCCTACGATGCACACTTTATTTTCGACTATATTTTAAATAACTTTTTGGTTTTTTGTTCCAAATTAAAAATTGTGACCTGGTAACAGTACACGCCCGTACGGACCGATCGAATTTTTTTCTTCTTTTGCGTGCACTGCTGTGCAGCCATTTTGTATTCTACAAATTCAAATAAAATATGTCTTTTTTTTTAGTTAAAGACTACTAATTTCATATGCACCACACCTCATATCTCCATCTCTTTTCTATCATTCGTGGTAAGTTTCAGAAAATCACTCGAAATTTTGTAAGCCCAAGGTGATATTACCCTTAAATAATATCGTAAAATTTTTTATAGATAACTTTTAACGGCGCATTACAAACGGTTTTAAAATTTTGAATTTGATTTTGTTAAAAATCTACAATCCGTATTTATTTATTTATTTTTTTTGACATCAATAACAGAAGACGTACTATACACATTAAATTCCAGTGATCGCGCTACTAATTCTTATTTTCAATTAACTTTAACAAGCAATTGGTGGACATCGATAATAAATGTTCAATCGGTAAACTCAAAGCTCTATCCCAAATAAGGGACGCCAAAACACCCAAGGCACGTGAAACGCCAATCAAAACTGTATAAAATTTCGTCTGGTTCAGATTGTAATACTGAAATCAAATTTGTAACTAATCTGAACGCACGGTAACACGTAAGACTTAACTATAGTAAGTACATTGTTACAATTTAAATTTTTCTTAAATTACGCGACACACTAAGGGTTATGGGTTGAAAAATTTTAATTCAAAATTCATTAAAGCGATAAACTTTGGCAAATGGTAGTATTTATCTCTCTCAATAAATTATTTTTATAACGAATTTTGAACACTGGTAAGATGTTAATAAAAACTATACCTGTAATAAGACACCGGAATGGGCATCTACATTTGGCCACGGGTTCTTCACTTTACCGGTTTCAATCAATACCGGCGGCACAACCTTGTAGACTTGTGAAACCAACTGCGAACATTAATTTAAACACTTTATTTAATTAACAAATATTTCTTCAGTATTAGTAATTTGTATTTCTTCACTAATGAATTCGATTTTAAAAAAAATCTTCATTATGAGAAATTTTCTATAATACAATTTAAAATGGGAGAATAAAGTCGTGTTTAGATGTTACGTTAAAAATTTTACATGTACCTTTTTTCAAAAGTTTCTGTAGGATAAATAGTTTCGTACTCAGCATCGTTAATACGCACGGTATTTCCATTTTTCAGTTACTTAATGTTTATTTGCTCGATTTTTTACTTGCTTTGATGTAACCCCAAAAATATTCTTAATTTTTTCTTTTAAAAAATTATTTACCGCGTTTATTATTCGACTTTTTGAAATCAAAAAATACGATATTTAATAAAAATATATCCATAAAATTATTTAGATGATTTTAATGTATGTAATTTTCTCAAGCTATAAAGTTACTTTGTTTTAATTGTACACGGTTTTCTTTTAGACGAAAATATGCGCTAAAATCATTAAATTTAATAAAAAACAGTATCAAAAAATAAAAATAAAAACTATATTTTTGTAATTTCTTTTCTTCCTCTCTCATCGTCTCTCTCCGACATTTAGTTGAAATTTAAATAGTTTTTATTTAATCAAAATAATAAAAAACATAAATTCGTTTGAAGAAATTGTTAATAAATTAAATCAGTGCACGTCCTGTGGATAAACTTTAAGGTTTAAATTATCAAAAAAATTTCCATTATACAAAGACGTTATTTCGAAATATAAAAATAGTTTAAATTCGAAAATAAATCATTAACGCCGCAAAAGAAAAGTTAAAAACACATAGAAATATACTAAAATGATTTTTAGTTATTACAAGAATGTAGAAATTATAAGAATATATTTACAGTATTTCTAAAGTAAAAGCGAGAATACACACCTTAAATAACGGATCGTTGGGAAGGTGCTTTTGAGCAAATTCTCTTTGACAAGTATATCGGGGATCTGTCTTCCTAAGAACTGCGTGACCATATCCAGGTACTACTTGGCCACTCTTCAATGTCTTCCATATGAATTCCTTCAACTTGTCATCGGAAGGTTCTGCTCCTATTTCTGCTTGCAGCTTTTTAAGCCATACTAATACCTATCGAATAACAGAAATTTGCCCGTTATTTTGATCAGCCGGTGTTTTTTATTAATATTTTTACACGCGAGCTTTTAAAATCGTGTAAAAAATTCCGTAGCTTTCAATTTATTACTTACAGATTTTATTATTTCATGTACAACAGCTACTCAAATAATATATACAAGGAAGTATTCTAGTAAATGTCAAAATTTAATCGGTAACGAATTGGTTCGTGGCTTACCAAAAACTGAGGTAACAAGACCGGATTATGATTTTAAAAAAATAGGCGAGAATTTATCACAGACTATGTTTCTAAATTTAACATGAAAATGCAATATACCAGGACTATAGGATCTATTAATTAATTAGTACGTAAGACAGTACGCGCTAAAATCATAAATTATATATGGTCTACAATGTTAATCATTCGTTAATGCAAACGCATTTAGTAAATTATCAAAGAGCATACCCGACAATAAATACAAATTGATGTGATGATAAAGTCAGACGTTGGGATTACTGATTAATAAATTAATAAAGTACCCTCAATACGGTATATGGTAAAATTTTAGCTATTAACGGTATAACTATTTTTAAAAAAATTCACCTTTAAATTTACAAAAATTTACGTACAATTAAATGAAAAGAAAATATTTCGAAAAAGATTTCATTACGTATTATAACCGACAGCGTAGTAGTTGTGCATTTTCGGAAGGCAGAATTTGTCAATTTGAATTCTTACGCGTAGCACTACATTTTTCTTCGTCGTTTAATTTGTATGTATTGTTTTTACAAAAACGTAAGCGAAAACAAATAAAATATCAACAAAAACAAAAAAATTACAAATTTTTTAGTTTTTTGAAGTTGTTTTACTTACATTTTAAATATTCTACCGTTATAATGACCACTAGCTAACTTAAGCAATATACGCTTACTTTACTATTATAGAAATTAATAATAAAGTTTATAACGGACTGATTAACCTTTTTTCCCCATTTAAATAGTTTTGACTTATAAAATTTATTTGAATTTACATTTCTAATCATATGCGCTGACTTCATGGGGTTTACGCAGCTCATACCTCTTCTCCAAAAGTTTTACTAAGAAGGTTCAACCCCCCCCCCCCCCCCCCAATAAATTGAAATGTATTAAAAAATAAAATTAATTTAGTTATTGAGTAATATGCATTCATTTTTTGCTGCAAATGATTCCTATTTTTTTTTTTTTTTTTTATTATTAAAACTGTTGTTTGGTTATTTTTTACTTTTTTCCTTGGTTTTACAAGAAAATTCGCGGCTCTCCCCGGTTGGGTAGCCACCCTGATGACTTAAATTTGCGATGTATTTTTTGTTGAAAGAAATAATCTTAATAATTATTGTATTTTTTATGTTAAATTTCGAGCACAGTAAAAACATTAAATACCATTAATAATTATTTAATGATTGACAAAGATGTCGGAAGTTGTGGAGTTCGGTGCATAATGAACTAAACTCTTGATAGCATTAGTAGAATGGAAGCGTCAGTTCATTTCTCTCGGCTAACGTTATTTTCCCAGACTCCTCTGACACCAGTTATTTAAAATATATCTGGGAACGACTTGGGTTTGGAACGAGACGAGTCTCGGATCAGCAAACGATAGTTTGGCAGTCGAACAGGTAATTCCCTATTTTATGACAGGCACGCAACAAAAAAAAAAAAAAAAAAAAAAAAAAAACTTCAAGATTTATTATAAAAATTTAAATAAAAATGCACTAAAAAGTAAAAAATAATTATTCGATAAAAAATATATTTCAAAGTGTTATACCACCTTAAGGTGATGGTAATTCTTATGCAACATTAACTTTTTGGAATCGGCATCAAAATTCATATTACAATATCTAGGAATTAATGAATATTTAATGCAATTTTTAATTATTATTTTAATATGAATTTGATGCCGACTCCAAAAAGTTAGTGTTGCACAAGAATTACCATAGTATCACTTTTTAAGGTATATCACTCTGAAATATATTTTTTACTTTTTGGTGCATTTCTATTAAATTTTTACAATAAATCGTGAAGTCGGTTTTTCTTTTTTTTAAAAACATTCTATTTTATAATTTTTAGCATTATAATTGAATTTTTTTTGCTAAAAATCAACTTTTTTGTCGCATTATACTACATATTTTATGCTTAAAAAAAAAAAAAAAAAAAAACAAGTTCAGTCAAGCGTGATGTTTTATGCGCTGAGGATTCCGTATGTAAGACTATAATTTATGTTTACATAATACTAAATTCAAAACAAATCTGACTTTTTGCGGCATAAACAAGGTGAGATACGTCATTTTTCGCGCTTTTTTGAACTTTACACCAACTTTAAAAGTTTCGTTAAGGAAATTAAATATGGTTTTGTTCCAAACAAATAGCGACGATCTTTCCAGCAATATATCACGTAATCGGGGAAAAGAATATTTTTCGAGCTTTTGGACCCGAGGGTCTAAATATAAAGCTGTAAGGCCAGTTATCACACGTTCCCTGAGTTGAATAGTATTTTTTTGAATTGACAAAGAATCAGTAAAATCGGTCCATATGAACATGAGTTATGCGCGGGAAAAAAACCCATACGCGAAGACCGCCTTATTTCCTCCTTTTTGGAATCGTAAGAACACTTTAAATAACGCACCATAATACACACGAACGACATGCAAGATCAATATTTATTACCTCAAAACACATTTGCGGATACTTTAACTGAAACAGAATATTTATGTACCTCTTGGTTTGCTAAACCGTGTAACGGACCAGCTAATCCATTCATACCAGCAGCAAAGGATAAGTATGGATCAGACAATGCGGAGCCGACTAGATGCACTGTATGAGCCGAAACATTTCCACCTTCATGGTCGCTAAATAAAATAATAAATTTTTTTTAAATTATGTATTTTTAATAAAACATAGCTTTCCTCATTTCATTAAACGATTTACATGCATTATTAATTTCACAATTGACTTTATTTTTTTTTAAAAATTAATACATGTATTTACTGGATACTTCAATTGATAGCTTTCGGCGCCTCTAAAAAAAACTTTAAAACTATGTAAAGTAAATACGCCCGAATTTAATTGTTTGTAATTTACTATTCAATCAAACACATTTGGTGGCACTGCATTGTTTTACATTTCGATATTTCTACTGGAAAAACTATTGTCGAACCATTTTTTTACATTTTATATTATCGATAATGTATTATCTTTTTTTAAGACCAAACCTTAACTTGACCTTATATTAACACGGCTGTATCGACGAACCACAAAAGTTTAATATTACATTTATTCGATATTATATTGTTTAATTTTGTTATATGTTTATTTTTAAATATTATATATTTATACCTATTAGAAGTGGTGAGTAAGTTTAATACTGCATGCATATGTGCGCATATAAGACGGCATTATAATATAAACTCTGTCATTAAAATATTGTTAAAAAATATGTCCGAAATATTAATTTAAATTCTTATTAATTCGAGTTATTTACACCGTGATTACCTGTGAATGGTTAAATATAAACGCATCAATTCTGTAAATTCGTGACTTTCAAAGCCTAACATCTGAGTAAAATTAGCACTCCAATCTTTGTCAGTATCGATAGCTCCTATGCCCTTACCGTCATGATACGTATTTCGATATATCGTCGCAGCCACCACGGGCAATTTCGCTATCAAATCTATACTATCTTCGTAAACGTACTGAAATTTTAACGAAAAATTAAATATGCTCAAAATGTAGAGTACAGATTTGATGGGGTAAAATTACTGAATTGCTGTAATAAAATTGGCTGAAGATAGATCATTCTGAAAACGTTTCTAGAACACGTTAATGTTTATTCAGCGTCTGTTACAGCGTTTATAATTTTATTATTCGACTGAAATTTCTTCAG
Source organism: Icerya purchasi (assembly GCA_039619475.1). Lineage (NCBI taxonomy): Eukaryota > Metazoa > Arthropoda > Insecta > Hemiptera > Monophlebidae > Icerya > Icerya purchasi. Next base: position 439,382,950 of record CM077116.1, read on the forward strand.
TAAATTCGCTAAATTTTCGATTGATAATTTTTTCTGCTGGAAATAAACTAAAGCGAGATAAAAGTTGCATAATTTTTCCTGTTGAAACGTTTACGGATGAAATTTCTTACTGTTTCAGTGTGATTCGTACAGTGATAAATTTACATCTACTAAAACAGCTGTTTTACAAAATACAACCGTATTTATCAGACATTTCATTTGAGATTTTATAGCTAAGTGATCGCATTTACAAATTCGTCAGTAAAGTGATACGAAATTGTGTGGTAACATTTAGTTATTCTAATAAAACTGTCCTTATCTAGTTTGTTTTATGAAAAAAGAGGAAAAAGATTTTAAAAATTCCAAAAGAAATCAACTTCAAGCGCGGTAGAATAAAAAATAAAAAGAAATTTTATTTTAAATAATACTTTTAAAATATTTTTAAGGGATCTTCTCCGAGTGAAAATAAATTTTCAAAAATATAAAGGAAAAGAGAAGCTTATAAAACAATTTTATGATAAACCGTAAATAGCCACGTAAGCTTTAGCATTATGTCATTCCGCTTTTAACTACCACATTCATTTAAACATTATTTTATTCATTAGTATAATTTTCACACAATGCAATTATAAATTTAAATTTATTATTCGACTTATCTGAAAGAATAGCTATTAAATCATTTTCGCAATGAAATAATCAATTGTGGAAAGGCGTTATTATTTTGTATTTAATATTTATTGATAAAGTTTTCTTCGCAATAACATTAAAATATCACTTTTCTGCAACGAAGAAGTTATTAATAGCTTACTAAAATCTGAAAATATTTTTTTCCGTTGCATGATTACAAAATTTGTGAAAAAAAATCATTGCAATAGAAGAAATAAAAGTGACGATAAGGAAAAGTAATTACTCATTCCGTAAGCAGCGCATTAATCTTATTCAACGTCTCATATGTTTTGATCGTTATTATTATTATTATTATTATTATTATTATTATTATTATTATCGCATAATATTATTAGTACATCGGAGAAAAATCAGTACATTATCCTTATCATAAAATGATTTCATCTAAAATTTATTTATTGATAACTGTTTATCTTTATGATGACACGTCGTCCTCGACTCGTGATATTTAATTGTTTCTTGTACATTTTTTGTACAATAATGCAAATAGGAATAGCACAAGAAAACATATAAACAATTCTATATGAAACATTAACTTGCTTAAACATAACTTACTTCCCAATATTTAGTTTTATGCACACCTTCCGAATAGGCTTTAGCGAACTTGGATTCTGAATTGAGAGCCGTCACGGCACAACTAAGCTGAGACATCGGGTGTAAATTTGACGGGAAGTTGTTCAACATCGTCACTACATGAGATGGTAACGCAGCGCGGTTTGCGAATTCTTGTGATAACACTTTTACCTTTAGAGCGCGAATAAAAAGAAGCAAAAAAAAAAAAAAAGTTACTACACTCATCTTGCAATTTATAATTACACATTTTTAACAGGAATTCAATTTTATTTAAAATGTAAAGGGCTTACTTGTGCTTCGTTCGGAATGTCACCGGTTACTAGTAACCAAAATAAACCTTCGGGCAAAGGTTCCTGGCCACCTTTAGCTTTTGGCAATAATTTTTGACATTCTGGAATCGAGTATCCACGAAAACGAATACCTTCATCTGGATCTAAAACGGACGTTTCGCATACTAATCCTTTTATTCCTCTCATACCACCGTACATCTACAAAAAAAAAAAGAAAAGAAATAGTAATAAAATAAAAATAAAACGAATTTAATTAGAAAGCTTAAAATGATTAACTTAATCCATGTTTGCATATTAGCACTAGCGTAAGCTTATTATTTGGTGACTGTTCTTTTTACTTTCAGTTGACTGTTTACTTAATGGAATAAATTAACAGCCGGAACGATGAAGAAACAGTCCTATGCAGAACAAAAATAGTACATACGTTAATTGAATTATAAATTTTACTCTCCCTGAATTACTTTTAAAATCCGAACCCTGGAGAGCGAATCTCTTTTCATAATGGTTACTATTTGGAAAATTAACTTTACTATATCGCATATATATATCAAAATCTGCGTAATTTACTCTCTTCGTGCCTTGTTTAAAACACTCCTTATTGTCTCTCTTTTATTATTCTCCAGAAATAACCTTTATCAACAGAGTGAAATTTGGAATTGTCTAATTTTACAAACTTATTGCTTGTACTCTGTTTCTTAATCATAGGATTGAGCGTATTAACGTGACAGAAAGACAATGAAAAAAAATTTCTAAATATTGTATTCTCGCTAGAGAGCTGTCGCTTTTAATAAAGATCAAGAGATAATTCTTTAACGAATTATCTTGCTGGCAAAAATTTAATTTTAACGATTAAATATTTAAAAAAAATACATACAACTGACCTTTTTTAATAGCAAACAATTTTATGTACCGATATTAAAATTTAAATAAAGCACGAAATGATTAAATTTTTTTATCGAATATTTTAAATAGCGCGTTATATTTATAAAAAAATTATGTCCTGAATTTCACATTTCAGAGTGAAATAACGAAAAATATATGCAACTACCCAGAGTGAGTCTGAAATTACCTCATCTATAGTTAAATTTAGGTATCATCGCTGAAGTTTAAAAAAATTTCAGTTTTTCGATCAATTTCAGTTAACCTTTGAGGTGTTCGAAAACGCGCATTATAAGAAAAAAAGGAAAAAAAAAAAGGATGCAACGAAAATAATATTTTTATACTGCATTAAAATAATTCTGATGACTGTTCATTTTTTTCAAAAATTTATAAATTGCTGCGTTAAAAAAATCAAAAATTGATCATAACTCTTTTTTTGCAGTTAATTTTCCAATAAAATGAAATGTGTTTTTCTAAATATGAAAAATAATCTATAGTACCGTTTACTCCCTCATCCACACACACACACACAAAAAAAACATTCCTCCTTTATACGGATTTTTCTGGTAACTATAATTTACGTGTTTACCAGCATTTCGACGAATCTATAATTTACCGCGAAAGAAGAAAAAAAAATGACAAAAGAAAATTCCGGAAATAAAACTAAGAAATTACCCCCGGAAATACTGTTTATGTGTGAAATGGAAATATAACGAATAATTCAGGTAAAGATTAATAAAGAAGACATATTATTATGATACAATATGATACACTTACAGTCACTGAAATATCTATACTGTAAATGCAATTATCGCTTATTCAGTTAGCTGTTATTTTTTATAATTAAATGTGATACATTGGACGACACTTCCACACGATATGTCTTAATCACTTGTAAAAATTGGTCCCAATGTTTCCAATTAGTTCACTCAAATTGGCAAAATAAACTCGTAATACAAATTAAGGTAGAAATTTTATTATTCCACTATCAATGTAATTATTTTGATTAATCCAAAAAGATAGTTTTATTGAAAATAAAATTTCAATGTAATATTTAAGTCGGAGAAATTACCACAGAATTCAAAAAAAAAAAAAAAGCTCCTACAAATTATACGATTAAAACGCCTAAGAATTTTTTATTATCAAGGCAAACTGTGATAAATTAATAATAAAAAATATCAATTTGGCTGTTAGTTAAAAAAAATTAATATTTGAATTGTTATTTTCTGTAAAAGTAAAAAAAAGGTTTATTTTCGATGTAAACTGATTTTCACATATATCAGTTAAGTTACAGAAATTGTTTATATGAAAGCAAATTTTTCTATATAATTTCTGTCAGTATCGAAAAATTGTGTTTTTTGTTTTTTGAAGAAATACATTCAAAATAGTAATTTCATTTGTATACACCTGTGCAAGTCTTTCTTCGAGTCTTAACGTGTTATATTAAACAGGGAAAAAATTATAAAAAAACCCAAATAAAACTGATTAAAAACAACGAAAAAGAGCGAGTAATTTTAAAAGTTATCAAAGCGTATTTTGTCATTGGAGAGTGTAAGTCGTATTCAAACGCTAGAGAAATAATAAAACCTACGCGGAAAAAAAAATTTATATTGCACTCTTCGACAAATTGGTATTTCCGATTGTAGAGGTAAGAACTACCAGACATGGTAAAGGAATGGTTTAGTGATCGGTATTAATCAGTTGTTGGTATGTACGAGGAAAACTATTAGGGCGGTCTTTAATTATAGAAACAAGGTTTTCCAATTTGTACAGATTGAACGTAGTTAAATAACATTAAATCGATTAAAACAACTAACATTTCTTTTCGACTAACGTTCGATTAGTATTCTGGCAACCAAGCTTTGTTCCGATTTATTTAAATTTTTAAAACAATTAAAATAATGACGATGAGTTTCAGGAACATTTAAAAATAAAAATTTTCCAAATAGCGGTAAAGATTATAATTATAATTAGTGCTTGTGTTTTATTAACAAAAAAAGAAAAAAAAAAGAAAAAGGAATCGTATGAAAATAAAAATAAGAAATAGTTGATAAAAAGATTAACAAGATGTATGGAAAAGAGTCGTTTCAAAATACGAAAAAAAGCTCGTAACAACAAAAAATGGTAATATATAGGATTAAAATTAAAAAGAACATTGTAAGAAACAAAAATTCCATAAAACAACTTTCAGATAGAAGTAAAAAACAACGGTTAATAAAAAAAAAAAAAAAAATCACAAATAAAGATAGAAATTTGCACGAAGTGGCAACATAACTTTCAAATAAGAATATTTTCATTAGAACTGGCCTTGCCGTTTTCGAGATATCATCGTTAGCGTTTTATACTGCCGAGCTCAAATAATATATATATCATAGTGGCCACTCAAATATAATTTTCAAATTCCCAGATTACTCCCGGATTTCCTCGTCCAAAATGCTTCCAAATTTCCCGGTCCATATCTTGTTGATTTCCCGATCACTAGAATTGCATAAAACGAAGAATGCAATTTTTCTGTTACTATCGACAATATTATATGAATAAAACAGACCTCTTTGTAATTTATTTTGAGTAAAATATATTAAAAAAAAAATATATATATATATTTTTTTTAAACAGGCTTTTATTTATGCACTACGAAGTACAAAATAACTTTATTAGTGTGCGACTACCAGACACTCATCTTAACATTACAATCTGAAACTACAAAATATTCTGAAAAATAAAAGCGGGGGCCGCAGATTAATAATTAAATATTAATATTATATAATATTTAATTATTAATCTGCGGCCCCCGCTTTTATTTTTCAGAATATTTTGTAGTTTCAGATTGTAATGTTAAGATGAGTATCTGGTAGTCGCGTACTAATAAAGTTATTTTGTACTTTTTAGTGTATATATAAAAGACTAATTTTAAAAGATTTTTTTTTTTAGTCTGGACTTTTTACTGTGTATTTCAATAAAAAACAAGAAATTTAGAATTGTATTTTAATTTGCTTTGTTTTATTCAATATCTTGATTACAGGACATTTACAGCAATTTTTATTAAACAATGGATCGCATTCTTTCTACTATATTGTCTTTTGTTTTTCATACAATACATACGGAATCCTCAGCACATGGAACACAATGTTTGACTAATAGCGATCTTCCCATTAATATATCACACGACCGAAAAAAAAAATATTTTTTTGAAACTTTCGAGCTTTCGACGCCCCAAGGGTCCGGTTTTAAAGTTGGAAACCCAAATATTCCAAAGCAAAGAAATACACAAGAATACGCATTTTTTTAACCTTGTTCAAAATTTTTAGCTATAAAGCTGAGCCACAAACGGGGGCTACACGTCGTTTTTTTGTGCTTTTTTAAACTTTTAGTAAACTTCGAATGTACCGTTAAGAAAATGAAATACGAGTTTGCTCTCGACAAATAGCGCTTTTTCCAACAATATATCATATGCCCGGGAAAAAAATATTTTTTTCCAAAAGTTCGAGCTTTCGAATCCCCGAGAGGCTAATTTTAAAATTGGAAACCTAGATTTACAAGAATTAAATAAATAATCGCTAATAATCACGTGGAAGGCAATGGGCAAACCACCACGTTCAACATCATATGCGCGCAAGGTCAGTACAAGACCCACACGAGACTGCACTGGTAGCGTGATAACAAGCGGCTACTATCAGTTCCGAATGTAGTCTTGCGTATGTACACCTGCGTTGCATATAATAATTGCCTAGTACACTACCTATATCTGTACTGCTGAGATGTACGAATAGGTAGTCGCCGACGCTCAGAAGCTAAGTATGGCACTATAAAGATAAAAGATGTTCCAAACCATGCATATTTTCAACCTTGTTCAAAATTTTTAACTATAAGACTGGCGCCGTAAAGAGGGCTACATATTAGATCTTGCGCCTTTTTGAACTTTTCGTAAACTTCGAAAGTTTCATTAAAGAAATAAAATATGGTTTTGTTCTCGACAAATAGCGATCTTTCCAACAATATATCACATGCCCGAAAAAAAAATATATTTTTCCACAAAATTTTGAGTTTTCGTCGCCCCGAAGGTCTAATTTTAAAGTTGGAAGCCCAGATGTTGCATAATATTATATTGTCATCTATAACAAGCATTTCTGCAAAAGAAAACTTTTTTAATTCATCGGGAAGTAGGTGAAAAATCGTTCGCAAGATTCCCCGCAGACAGACAGACTGACAAAGCGAGTTAAATAAAAGGCTATAAAAAAGGCATTCATTTTTTGCTTCAAATGATTTTTTTTATCAAAACTATCGTTTGGCTATTTTTATTTTTTTTCTCAGTTTTACTACAAAATTCCCCGTTTTCTCGGCTGGGTGCCACCCTCTACATATATATATATATATATATGTATGTATATTTACATATATACTATTATTATTATTATTGATGAATCTTTTACAGGTCCAGATCTTTCTAGGTGTAAATTTTTATGATACTAGCGTCCCAAAATTTGCAAGAATACAAGCACACAAACACGAAGGCCAAGTTAAATAAAATCCCTTATAAATAAATTACGATTTCGTGAAAAAGCGGAGAGAAGATAAAATGCAAATGAAATGAAGTTTATCATAGTAAAGAAATAAAAATACAAACCATAAAGCAGACTTATTATGACAATTATCACGACCTTCATATTTTCATTAAAACAAATCGTAAATTGCACCTTTATCCTTTTTTCGTATTACTTTTTACCACAGTAAATAAGTTACTGTTTAAAAACCCTAAAAAAGCAACTGCTCAATCGAAAACTAGTCGTCTATGACATGAAACTTACAACCGCATAAATGTTATTATAAATTATTACCCGTATAACTCTATAACGACGATTTGTCTTTTTGTGTAAACTATAAATAAATATAGAAATAAAGATATTATTACCTTCATCTATTTTCAATGATCACAGCCAAGAAACATATTACACTCTTTACCATGATATATAAATAAACGATTTGTTTACTTTTTAATAAATCATAAAAATACGACATCACACATTGGTTTCCCCCTTTTTTTTTCTGGACATTAAGAGCTCGACCTATCGATTTCCAGACCCTACAATTTCATCAAAATCTTTAAAGCCGTTTCCGAGAACCCAATTACATATACATATATAGGGGTACATCATAACGACTTAGGCGGTTGTACCCTCAGGCATAATAAAGTTCCGGGAAAATTTATATCTTTTAATTTATTTTATTATTATTATCATTTTAGATTAAATGCACAAATTAATGTTTTATCTATATATTTAAAAACCTACACCTATCTTTCTTTGACGGCCGGCCGTTGAAAAACAATAGATGCATTCAAATACCTACGATCAGAAACTATTAATAGAAAACAAAATAGACTTCTAGGTATCACTTTGTCGGCGAAGTAATTCGAAGGCGGCTGTATCGATGAGCAATTGATAATTCCTTTTTAGCTGGTCTTCCGCTTTTACTTTATAGGTTTGTATATATCATCATCATCATCATCTGTGTGTCAGCCTTGCGGCTTGTTCGCACCATGCACCAATCGTCTCTAGGCCAGCCTGTCAATCGCCCTCTTCTTTAATTCAGAGTATGATGGCATTCCAGTCTCCTTCAGTACAATATTCAGGAAAGTTATTCGAGGACGCCCTCGCGTCTTTTTCCCTGTTATTTTTCCTTCTATTATATCTTTTAATATATTCTGGTCCTGCCGGAAAACATGTCCTAGCCGCTGAAGTCGCATTTGGCGAATCCGTTGCATAATATTTCTTTCTTCCCCCATTCTTTCCAGCACTTCTTTGTTGCTTACTTTGTCTGTCCAACTGATTTTCTGCAACCTTCTCCAGCACCACATTTCGAATGCTCCAATCTTCATATATATATACACGATTGCAAAAGTCGAGGTGTTTTTTTTTTTTACATTTTATAATTCTCGATGTAAATATTTTTTGCGAATAATACAGGTAGAAAAATACGGTTTAATATTGTCAGAAAATAATTTGCGCAAAATTGACTTCTTATTAATGTTTTACAAAAAAGAAATAAAATGAAATCAATCGAAATTTTAAAAAAAACATTTAAAAAAGTTCTTATAAAATGTAAATAAGCTGCGATTTATTGATAATTTCTGCTAATCGACTGCTGATGCTGTTTTAATAGTGGTAAAAATAAAAACTCGAATGACGCTGATTAGAACAGAGATATTTGTTGCAATCATTTTTTCAGAACCAAAAACGTTTCGTTACATGATGTGCATTTTATTAATCCTATAAGTGAAGGTTGATAAATATGCATGTTTAATCTGTATCGAACGTTGGAGCACAACTTCCAATAGATGTCAAAAAAGTATTTTGAAAAATCGGTAGTACTATTATCCAAGTCTAAGCATAGCTCCATTATACACTTTTTCAATATCATCCCGATGGGCTCATTTGAAGATATTTTAAGGAAACTTTTCTCGATACGCGTTTTTCGTCAAATTTGAAAAAGTTCGCGTGCAATTTAAATTCGCGTGAGCTTGCACGTTGTACGAATAAAAACCGGGAATAGCTACGGAGAAATGTGTCTCTATGCATGTGCAATATGTGTTTTAGTCTTGGTTTAGAACTTGCAAATTTTAGCCGGAGGATTTTAGTTAGAACGAAAAGAAAACGTGTAATGTGAAAACTTTCCGTTACAACCAGCGCGTATTTAGCACTGTCGGCCGATTTCATGCTAACGAGACTTTCCCGGCCTCGGCGAAAAATTCGGGTAACGTGAAACGGCCTTGAACGTGATTTTTTTTTTTTTTTTTATCATATTATTTGCACCAGATTACACTAATTTCTCTAACAATTAAAGAATGTTTCCGACCGTTTATATATCACAATCGGAAATTTGTGTTTACTCAATTAAAGTGTTTGTAATGAACACGAGAGATAAATTAATCTTTTACAAGTCACGAACTGTTAGATAGTTATAAATTGATTTATGTTTAATAATAAAGTGAATAAACTGTATAATTTTTTATCGTTAATTAAGGGTTTCGCTCCCGAGACCCGAATGAAGCGAGGGTCTTCAACCTCGGCGTTTACAAACACAAAAATATAATAAAAATTTAACGACAATTTCTTAATAAATGAACATGCATATAATAGACAAATTAATAAACCAGTAATACATAAATTTAAAAAAAAAAAAAAAAAAAAAAAAATCTCCATTACAACAATCGACGTGAATCGCACAATAAAAACTGACGATAAGAAAAACATTTTTATAATACAAAGAGAAAATAAAGTTGTAATGACTATTTTCATTTTCAAAAATTTCGATTTATAATGCTGGAAGACTGAACGGAGGAAACGGAATAGTTGCTGAATACGACAGACACATCTAGAAACATTCTAACGAAGGGGTCTTTTTTAACATTTAATTTGTACTCTACCTGGTTCTTAAGCATCTAAAAAAAAGTTAATTTCTAAAGCTGAAAAATTCGTTGGTTTTTTTTTTCTTTTTTTATAACGATTTTTAAACCAAAAATACGTTATGTGCCGCTGTTACAAAAAAATTTCAAACGGTTATAAAAAGTCGAAATTAGCACAAAAATTTATTTAAAAAATTCGTAGTCGCATTATTTTTATGCTTTTCGATAATTCCATTTGGCTCATTAAAGAAAGGAATTCGGATCATGTATACATATATATATATATACATGCTATATATAAAATGATGAATAGAATGGTATTTTTATTTTTTGTTCGGAAGAGGTACAAATATAAATGAAATACTCTTGCTTTGACAATAAGTTGATTATTAGCAGTTTGGGAAGGCCAGCACAGCTGCTTTTTGGATAAGGAATTTACAGAAGGATCTTGAGTCATACGAAAGAATAAAGTTATAGATAAGTAGAACTATCAGGAAAGAAGTTTTGAACGGATGTGCCGTGAGTTTAAAATAATCACGTAGAATGAAAAAATTATTTGAAGGCGGTATGAATAGCCGTAAATATTATGGCACAGTGGTTGTGTAGGCGCAAACATTTTAATTTTACATTTACGTGTATTCCACTTTTTTCTCTCTCTTTCTAACACGTATGCATTGTTCTATTCTTATGTTAGAGATGCTCCCGACAACTGCGTTGAGTTTTAAAAGTGACTGACATTAAAATATCTTTGAAAACAAGTTTCGAGATTATTCATTCTTAACACATATTATATATTAATAGTTCTGTTTTTATCGTTGTTTAATTTAATTTTTACTGACTTCCAACGTTTTTTGTTTTTTTTTTTAAATATTTGATCGCACGTAACTTGTACCATGCGAATCAATATTTTAATGATATCTTTGTTCACTTACAAGTGTACCGGTCAGCGGTAGTACCTATGTGAGGTTGGATGAAAATCGGTGAACACAGACTGAGTCGTCATCAAAAAACGCGAAAAAACGTGATTCTCATAGATAAGATTTTAGTAGTACACATCAAACGCGATTGACTTAAAATATTAATTTATCATAGAAACGTAGACTGGAAAGAAGACTGACTTTTAATACAACTCGATAAAAGTTGAAAGTTTTATCAAAAGTAATTAGTACGGATGATAAATACGGATTCGAATAAATTCCCCCCCCCCCCCCAATATGATTACATCTCTATGTTCTGCCTTTAACCGCTCAGGCTATTACATAACATAGAGAATTGTGCGAATTCTACATGTACAAATGCAAACCGGTTTTCTTGGCAAACGCCAGAATTTTGACTACAACGCTAGGAGTGTCGGAGAGAATCTTGTGCGCAGAGACCTTCATATTACGCGCACTCAGATGCCGTGCGAACTTCTTGCAGTTATAAATTAGATGCATCAGAGTTGGTTCGCTTGGCAGCCTACATACGGGATGGCTCGTTGGCGGGGCTGTTGGTATTGTGACGCAGTAGTATGTTCAGGCCACTTAGGGTCTCGGTGATTGGTTTAATGCTTTTTATGGAAACTCTTTGTGTCATCCACTTAACCTCCACTCTTGCAAAATATATGGGATAGCGTTGGAGAGGGATACAGATTCTTTGGCACTGGTGAGTATAGAGCGTGCTGCGAGGTCAACTTCGTCGCTCTTACTTATTCCGAAATGACTCGGAATCCACAGGAAAGACGCTTCGGAACTCCTGCTGCGCAGTTTATTCAAATAAGCCTGAATTTTTGTAATTACTGGGTTTTTACTATCTCGGCGGCATATTAGACGCAAAGAGGCCAGTGAGTACATGGGGAGTAGTACTTGCTGGTAATGGTGTCTATTTAATTCGACGTGCTGGATACCGTACATGATTCCAGCCCCTGGTGGGGGCGCGATCGCTGTAGATGTGGCTGTAGTGTGTAGCGCTTGGGTTTCCAAGCCGTGACACGGTTCTCTAAGCTCGTGTGGTGTTGGATACCACGTCGATTTCGTACCCTTACTAGAAGTCACTGCGGTCTACTGGTCGGCGATAGCAATCCACAACCGTCAGTACGTTCACGTTGTCCAGGATGAACGCCGACCCTCGGTGACCAAATCTGACAGTCGGCATTCGTCTCAGCTAGGGACTTCTTCCCTAGGTAGTAGCCGGCTACCGCTTCTGGGTTCAGAGGCGAAGAAATGGTCGCAGGTGACACGGCAGTTGAGCGAAATTTGCGCGACTCGCAGTCGCGCCGCTGCTATGTGGAAGTGTTCGACCGGACCGCGACGGTCAAACATGGAAGCGCAGTACCCGCGGTTCGGTGAGGGGCGCAGGTTCTCTACTGTGCCTCCGGCATTTCTGTCCCATCCAGGGTCGAATTAAAGTCCTGTGAACCTTTCTAGAGAATGTACAGGGCGGGAATTAGTGGCGGATAATTATAGCCCCGCAAAATACCAACCGTACATGATTCCACATAATTCTGCATCTAGAGATGTGCAACCATCATTTAATCGGATCGCGCGCACCAAGCTCTCTATTTCATAAGAGCAGGGTGCTGGTGTGCTCTGCTGCCAGCTGTGGTGGATTTTGTTTCGTCAACGTATATACATATGTGTAGTATTTGTATTTCTCGACGGTCCCCAATACAGTTTTCCGTGTGTTCTCAAATTATGAATGTCTACTATACTCAAGGAGAGATAAGTCGATATGTGTGTCAAAAAGCAGAGTGGATTTCGGAATTGAGCCTATGTTATAGTCTGATAATGTTCTGAGAACTCCTAACACGGGGTTGCTGGGGAAAATAGGATTATACGGTGTGTATTCGTTACAGCATGGAAGGGTTTGTCACAACTCAGTAGGTGGCAATAAGTGTAATACTTTGTATTTTATTAATTTTTTTTTGTTTTCGGTACATATATATATTCATTGAAGGCAAGTACCGAAAAGGAAAAGTAAGTGTTTTTAAATATATACTAAAGAAAAAAATAATTATTTGGTAAAAGATAATATATTTCAGAATAATATGATTAAGAATATAACAGTTATTCTTAAACAAAATGAACTTTTTGGAGTCAGCATCAAATTCAAATTGTAACAATAATTAAAAGCCATTTAATGAGTTAAATTATATAATCACTTTTTTTTTCTATAAGCTAAGTATGAAAAATTTATTACAATTTGATTTGCTGTCGGCTGCTAAAAATGTATATTGTTTAAGAATAATTATAAGATTCTTATGTACATTACTCTGGAATATGTTATCTTTTATCAGATATTTATTTTTCAATTTCTAGAGTATATTTTGAAGTTGGTATTTTTTTTAAACACTTTAAATTCAAAATGTTGGACGTTCGTCTACTTCTTATATTTTAGGGGCTGTAGACTTTTCTAAAATTTCTTCGCTAAAATTTTTTTAAACTACATTTAAAATTAATTTTTCTTTTCGTTGAAATCTACGTTTCCAGGATAAATAATATTAACACTTTTAAAGTCAATCGCGTTTGTTATATTAAAAATAATAAAAAGTATTTCTGTACGGAGACTGCTATTTTCATCACAATTGATGACCTCTTGTGTCTATGTTTACCAATAGTCATCGAACTCGTATGGAACTACCTTTGATCCTTGGTATACTTTTGCTCGAACAAAGAACCGTTAAAATCGATCTGTACGGTCAAAAGTTATACGTGAACAAACATTCACAAAAAATTCCAATATTAGTTATAGTCCAGAGGAGGCAGTGAATTTTTTCGGTACTAATTTTCGCAGTCAGCAAATATCGATAGAATTATTCAGTTAGTAATTCTAAGCAAAATTCATATATATATGTATATATATATATATATATATATATATGGGGGTGGTCCGATGGGTTCAGGCGGAAAATGCGTTGGAACGTATAAATCCACTGCACCTTTTTTCCAGTGATAAAAATTGTTCTAATAGTAAAAGATATACCGAAGGTAAGTAAAAAAATAGTCTGTCTAATCTGTAAGTACAGACACATCTGGCAGGTGGAAAACTTTTAAAAGTTTAAAATAAAAAACAAAAATAGAAGCGTAAATTCAAATAAAGAAACTGATTTCTAATGTAGACGAACAAAAATCAGGTAAGAAATTTTAAAATGTCTACAATCCGTTCTGTAGCAGCTACTAAAGAGTTGACTTTTCACTTTTTTCGTCATTAAAATACAGGTAAAATACGAACTCCCAAACTTTTAAAACTGGAGATAGTTAGAAATGATTGGAACTATGAGAGCGACTGACTAAAGTGTTAAACTACCGTGGAATGTAAATACGAATGAAGAAAACGAATTTGAAACTTTAATAGTGCCATTTAAACGCTCAGCACCGATAGAAACATTATGTTTGAATATTATTATTTTTAAACAACATTTTGATATGAAACTCTTAAGCTTTTTTTTTTTTGTGAATTTGTCTGGTACTTGTTTACGTGTGCACATTGTTTGGTGAAAAAAAAGGAAAACCAAAACATGTTTGGTAGAATGTTTATTTTATCGTATCAGTGGTGAGCAGCATTCGAGATTTTTAACTTCTTAATGTGAATATAATTATTTTTTAAATAATAGATTTCATCCCCCCCCACACACACCTCCCATATTATAACACAAAAGCGTTGTATACATTTTCCTTTATAGTTTTAAGGTTCCGTGTTATACTTAATAACTCTTTTTTATTTCTTAAAAAAGTTCATTTACCATTATTCCTTTTTTTTTCGTTCACATAAATTATTTACGGAGATTTATTTTTTTCATCTAAATTTAAATATCAATTTTTTCTCAAAAATAAATTTAACTTTTAATAAACCGATTCGAAATACATTAAAAATAATTATAAAATTGTTTTAAAAATAAATTCCGGTGCAAGATGTTGTGGTAAAGTGAACAATTTTTAAGAACAGAAAAAATGTTAACGTTTTGCATATTTTTGCTGGTTTTCCATTCAATTTTATTCAACAGAAAAACAAGAAAACTTCTGCTGAAACACTGTTAAAACCTGACATCAGTCGTAGCATTTCTGCTATCTTTGTGCCCAGAAGTAAATTCAATTCCGATTTTTTCTATCGCACAAAACTTTAAACGAAGCTTGTCTCTGAAAGTATTTTTCACGGCGACCTCTTTTAATGCGTCGTTTTTAATTATCGAAAATTCATTATAAAAACCCAAGAAGTGTGATTTATCGGATGATGATTATGTCCAGCTATTCAGTGTCGAGTGTACAAAACGTTCAGTTGACTAGCGGTTATTATTTGTGCAAACAATCGTTCACAATTACAAGAGCAAATAATTATAACAAGATTATAATGACATCACTTAGAGACAGACCAGCGTGTATGTTTAAAATACAAAAAAATTCGAGCCAGCCCCTCTTCTTAATCACGTAATTAACGCGAGGAAGCGATCAATGTAATATTGGCTAAATGAATTTCTACATCTTATTCGCGGCACAGCGCGAATGTCATATATAACGAGGATAAAAGAATTACCACCTTGACATGCGTTAAACTGTCGCTTTTATTTACTGAAATACGTGTGCGTCATACTGATGCGACATCAACAAAAAAATGAATATTAACTAGTATGTTTACACGCACGAACAAGTAAAGCGATAGTAAATTTCTCAATTGTTTTTATAATTTTTATAATTTTAAGATAGTTTTATATGCGACAAAAACTAATAACGATAGGCTAAAATTAAAATTTTCGCTAAAAACCACGTGTCACTACTAAGAGCATTACCGCGACGTTTCGAACGCGTGTGTGCGATAGAGCAAACGCACCCGATAAGTCAATAATATTTTCAGTAGGGACGTGTGGTTTCTAGCGAAAATTTTTAGTAATATGAACCGCAAAAACTCGTTTCGTATTGTTTTAACAACGCACTAATTGCCAAAACGAATCCCCGATGAAATCAAAATTTACTAAATAGACTGGAGGACACGGCGTGAACGACTATCATTTTCGAAATTATGCAAACCATTACGGATATGCAGTCTAGAACGCTCAAAAACATTCCAGTTTATTTAATGAATTTCATGATTTCACCGTACATATCCGACCAAAACCTTTATTTTATAAATACATGTATATTTTCCCCCGAATTTTACCGAATTATAATTTTCGAAATCGGTTTGACTTGTTTTCATCGTGACTTTTATATTTAATATAAATTTCTTCATACATCGAGAGACTATTAAATTACATCAGAAATAATACTTAAATTAAAACGTGAATATAAATATGCAAAAATTATAGAACAAGCATCGTAATATTTACAATATTCTATAAGGGGTACATTTGCTGTGAAAAAAGAATTTGAATGTTACATGTAATAGACGCTTTCACACCGGACAAATCAATAGAACACGACACACACACACGCACTCGTTATAACGTCTAGATCATCTTAATCAATCATCATCATCTCCTCAACTATTCGGTTGGTGGGCAACCTATTCGTACATTTTAACAGTACGAATGTGTACACACACGCAAGAAGACTACATTCGGAACTGATTGTAATCGTTTGATTCATCGCGCTATAAGTGCAGTCCCGTGTGTGTCTGCCGTGTACTGACACCTAACACGCATGTGATGGTTTATTTAGTGGCTGGCCTTTGCCTTCCACGTGACTATTAGCGATTATTTTAATTTAATTTTTCGGGATAACTTCTGTCGCCGCCCGGGATCGAATCCGAGACTTCCGTAACGGAAGCCAAGCACTCTAGCAACTAGGCTATCGCGTCAACGGTTCCTCCTTAATAGTAAATCCTTACTGTTTTCTTTCTTCTACTGTTTCTTTTCAATTTTCCGAGTGACCAATATTCATTTTAGTGATATATAAAAACAAATTAAAAATTCTCAGAAGGCAGAAATATTATTACAAAAATACTTCTGAGGTGATCATTTTTTGCAAATTTTCCCGGGTAAGGTGGGGAGGGGGGCGCAAAAATACACAGGTGGTTGTGGCGATTTGTCATAATATTTCTGGCTTATAAATTGCGATTTTTCTTTTATTAATAGTGAATAACGAATAAATTCGGACATTTACCGTATCAAATAAAAAATTGAAATTTTACGATGAAATCAATTTGTTCACGATATATTAACACGGCGATTTTGGGTATTACGTAAACTAAAAAACACAGATTACAAACTGAAAACTACAGTAACGGATGCGATTACAGTTTTCGTATTACACGCGTATTATTGTTTTACTTATAAATCGTTTTTGAAATTTATGAATATACTTTGAACTGATCTGCCAATTCCGGATAAATCCGAGCAAAGCTTAGTCACCAGGTAGTACACTTGTATTGTAATACGAGCAATAATTGTATATACCTACTTAACCGATGTAACGAAAAAAGTAATAGTTTCTAGGGTTTAGAGAAATCGAATAATTAACGTTTTATTCTCATAGAAAATTCTATGGAACGAGCAATAAAAAAAAAGAAAAGCGTTAAAAATTCATTTTAGTGATCATTTTATTTTTAAGAGGTTTATTAAAAAGCAAAAATTACTATTTTATTGACCGTAGTAAAAAGAGTAATACACGTTTGAGGTAAGCGGTAAAGTGAAAAAAGACAAAACTACTTGTTGTGGGACTAGTTATTAGCAAGTTCAAAATAGATCCGAAGCAGAAAGCTTCACAAAATACTATATTATGTTATGCGTGCAAGTAATAATTTTATATTTAAAAAAATCTTTAAATAATTTCATCGCTGCATTATAACGATTGTTTAAGATAAACGCTTTATGATTTAATTACGAACATATTTATTACCGTTTTATAATGAACATTACGTTAAAATTAGCTTTATATTATCACGATTTACTTCTTACCAAAACACATTTTTCCAGTTTTAGTCGAAAAAAAAAAAAAAAAAATATTACAAGTTCGCTAACAAAGTATGCACTATTTCCTATAAAATCTGATAATGACTCGGAAATCGGAATTCAAAATCAAACTACCGGAATAAGACGTCTTGATTACACTTATCATTCAACTTTTGTCGTAGAGCAGTAATAAATTGCTCTGATTAGTAACATAATTTACTATAAAGCGAAATAATTTGTTATCGCAACTGATAACGAATCAAGCCATCGCCGAAATGATAAAATCAAGAAGTCACCTCTGCTTTTCACGTTTTATGCTGATAAAATTCTAATTTGAGCCAATCTACAGCTTTTTTATACGTAATCTTTAATATCATCCCACAATGGCGATTTATGGCAGCACGCAGATTATACATATATTTTTCTACTCTCGCATTCAATAATTACTTCATCAAAAGGTGCACGTGTAAAGAATAATTAAAATGAAGAACAATTTTTTACCTATTCTGCGGGGATTACAAAACCGCAGAAAAAAAACAACTAAAGAAAATATATACACACTAATTCACAAAAATAGATATTTTACTTTTTATCGTGTCATTTTAAAAAGGTCAACTAAACAATGAGAAAAGGCCAACTAATAAAATGTCGTACGTGTACGCATCGTAACAAGCTTTAATCTATTAAAAAATTACAAAATTACAAAATTACAATTGGCTTTAATGACTTACCATGTCAACGGTAACTTCGCCTACTACTTTAGATCCGAACTCTTTACGGAACGATTTAACTTTTTCTTGTTCTTTCGTAATTTTGTCGGTTAATACGGCTTTTAAATCGGTAGACGCCGAATCACTTAGATTTCTTAACGAAACCGACAATGCTGGTAACACCTAATAAAATCAAAATTTAAAAAATTAATGCTGTACTTTGAAAGTTGCAATAAGAAATAATACCGATTTTTGCATCATATCGAGACACAGCGATACTTGTAACTTGTATAGGCTATTTAGGATCAGTTAACGATGATCGCTTTACACTGATCAAATAATAGTTCTTAAATAGAATGTTCTTCACATTTTGGTTTTCTTTTTCTTTCAAAAATATACAAGAGTATCTGCTTCAAGTTAATAATTTATGCGGGTTAAGAGCTATCCATAGGAACTTTCCTTTGTTCAGAATAAAAAAGGAAAAGAACATTACGCAACCGATTCCACAAAAATTTCTCACGTTACATAAATTAGAAACAGAAAAGGATAGGTTCGTTTAAATCGAGCTATAATTTTAGATTATACAAAAAACATGCTAGCCACTCAAATATAATTTTTAAATTCCCGGTTTTCCCGGTTAATCGTACAAGAGCTTACACGAACCTTTTCTTCCTTGCTTGTACAATAACAAACCCAACAAATTGAAGCGGAAGCAAATAAAATATCGGTAGAAACCAAAAAATTACAAATTAAATTTTGTAGCATTTTGAAGTTGTTTTATATTTACATTTTAAATATTTTACCGTTATAACTGCCACTAACTAACTCGAGCAATATACGCTTACTTTATTATATTACAAAAGTTAATAATGAAGTTTATAACAGGCTGATAGTTTTGACTTATAAAATTTATTTCATTTGTAGTCATATGTGCTAACCTCAAGGGGTTTACAAAGCCTAAACCAATGCAAGAGTTGTTTTTCTGACAGGGTTTTCCAATAAAAACTAAAAAATTATTATACGTTTCGCTAAAATTTTAACTAAAACGTACCCCGGTGTACTGGCAATAAATATAAATATATTACTCTCTTCATGAAAATAGTCCTAGAAAAAGTAATTTAATCGAAAAATCGGAGGCAAATTGTAAAACAACAATAAAATTCTTCTTGTTACTCTATTGGTGATGTTTGACAACCGCAACATATTTTATGCAAATAGAAAAGAACTTTGCAATTTGTTATCGAATAAAGTAGATTAATAAATGCATTTACTTTTCGCTTCAAGTGATACTTTTTTTTTTTTTTATCAAAACCATTGTTAGGCGAGTTTTACTCCTTTCCGCGGTTTTACAAAAAAAAATCATATATTCCTAGCTTTTTCCTTGGTATGCAAAATTCCCGGCTTATTCCCGGCAGAGTAGCCACCCCCGGAAAAATAATAAAAAAGATTTTCATTTTAATCATATTTCTCCGTGTCGATGTTTAATAATTTAATAATAACTAAAATGCGATTCGTTTCTTTCTTCATTCCTTTTAAACTAATACAAAATAAACACATACATACGTATATACACGCATGCGTACGCACGCAAAAATAAATACAATAAAAATTTACGTTTTTTTTTTTTATAAAATGAAACTTTAAATAATTATTTCGCGCTTTAATCTCTGTAAAATAAATAGCACCTAACGAAATATTACTTTCATCATTTCCGATAAGAATAAACCTAATAACACCAAATCGCAACGAGGGGGCATAACATTGGAAATACGAGTATCACAAAATAAAAAATGCAAAAAGACGAAGGGGGCTCCCGTCATACTTAGGACAGTGTGTGAGTTATAATAGTTTACATTTTTACTTACAAAGGAGCAAAAGTACAACTCTCGGTTTGCTCATTAAAATCGTAAATTCAGAATTTCTTAAAAATGAAAAAATAATTGATTTTCTTTTTTTTTTTTGCTTAAGAGTAATGAACATTACTACTCTTAAGCAAAACCTCTAACATTCATCAATCAATCAATAGGGAAAATTTTCTCATTTTTTTCTTCTTTTCTATGCAAGAAACAAACATATCAGACGAACAGGTTATCTTATCTCAGACGATATTTAGATCGCTTTTTAAAGAAATCTGGTAGGCCCTTTATTATAATCTGAGCAAAAGAAGAGATAGGAGGATAACTTAACTGGTCAATAGGGACAGCAAAGATACCAGATTTATGTTGCGTCACTTTTTAAGAGTAATGTGCATTTTCCAGCAATCTGCATTGCCAGTAGTCGCTTAAAGATAATATGAAACTCATACGAAATACTGCGCGATGTTTTCTTTTTCTTTTTTGTTATTATTACTCCGTCGATCAATAAATCTCGTATGTCACGTATCTAACAGCTTATTTAATCATTTCTACAGTAATCTTCCACTCCCCCAGTTATCTCTACATTCCATGAAAAAGAGGTAAATATTATAAATGTAAACATAGACAAATATAGCGTATTAGTATTGCGAAAGTAAGGTTTGCGTCAGTATATTTTTATCTATGTCAACTCGTGATATTGTTTCAGTTTTCTGCGTGTAATTTTATACCTGATATTTAAACATCCTTATATAGCATCATAATAAACCCCCTTTTTTCTCAATCGGCAACTTCGAAACAATTCATTCGTTACAATATCGTAACAAGTCCGAGGTGTTCAAACCCGCCGAAAATGTGTATAGTCTCTTTATTTTTTTACTTTTTTCTACCGCAGGTGTTTTTTTTTGTTTTTTTTTTTTGTAAATTGATTTATTTGCCTGAAGTAGTTATACTTTTTTTTTTTTACAGAAATATATCTTGATAGTCCGTTAAGGCCTACCCGACTCAGTACGCATTCCTATTGCATTTATGTACGTATTATTGTGCTCTTTAGCTGTTACTCAATTTCATTGTTGTTGAATTGTAAAAAGATCCGCAACGCATAAATATCTCTATTCTCGATTGAATGTGAACAAATTATGAACTTTTAGATTTACGAAAACATTGACACGCAGATAGAGCCAAGAAGACAATGCAGCTCTATCACCGGACGAATGAGCGAAGACTACATTACTAAAATCACCACCGATCGAAAATAGACGAGAGAAAAATCGGAATACATATTTTCCCCGTACATTCTATTTGCACAGATATCAGTGAACCCCGAACACTTTAATGTAGTTATGTATACTATAATAAATAATAAAAAATTACGACGTATATCAAGTGTAGCCACCAGTACATACTTTCTCTACGACCACTACAATCTCATCATTGTTTCGCCACGTACACTAAAGATAAAACCAGATTAAATTGAGGTTAAATGATTTTTCGAAAGCATTGAGAAGAAAATTCCCGATATGCACAAAATTACGTTATTTTATTACCAGCAATACTAAAATACATCGGGAACAATATAATTTTACAAAATATAGAATAAATTAAAATAATTATTTAACTTACGTTACGTTAATTTCTATTCTCTTCAAATAAATAATATTTTAATAATAAACACGGTTTTGATGCAATAACCAGATTTCGGTGTATTCGTGGTTCACCACAATATTAATTTACATCTATTTACGATTAAACGCACCACTTATTTATTTATTCATTTGCATCATTATTTTTCGATCAACTTTCCATTTGAATCGTCGTACCAAATTATACCTCATTTACTGACCAATTTTTATTACATTGTGTCGAAAAAACCCTCCCCCCGAGGGAGAGCTAGAATAATTTTGACTGCGAGTAAAAATGATACTCACGAGACACCAAATTTGCCAGATAAAAGTGCGACTATAAGGATAATATTTATGGCCGACCGCGCGGTCCTACAGGTTTATCCACAACGTATAGCATCGAATAGAACATAATTATTAGGTAGAATGTTGTTGGATTTGGTTTTTTTCGATCACAGACAATAAAAATTTCGACAAAAAGGAAATCTGATTTCCTGCAAGTATATTATACACATGCGCATTGGGAATTTCCTTTTTAAAACCAACTTAGGATTGTCAATTATGGACAATTAAAAACTCGGACCAAGGATAACATTGTACTTTTCAATATGCAGCAGCGAGATTCGAATTCTAACCGAACGAAAACTCATTTTCATAATCGATTACATTACTGCAACTGACTGAATTCACTAAAAATGTACATCTTACATCAGTTGAATCCGTTGAAAGAATATTTTAAAAGCTAATGGAAACTGTAGGATTATGTTCCTCTCATTGCAGTATATTGTGAACCTTAACTTCGCAATCCCCGAAGCCCCCTCAAGGGTGTGAAACTTACTTTACTATTGTTTTTTTTTTTTTTTTACAATTAAAATAAAATAAAAGTCTAAAATATTGGAAAACGGATTGAGAGGGAAAATGCACCGTTGCCGGCTAAAGGTGAATTTTATCACCTCTCAGATTGACGCAGAACGAAGTCTAGCATTTTGAAAAAGATCGAATAATGGATAGGGATGACTTTGAAGGCGGTGGTTAATCGGAATTTATCTGTCTCGACAGTATTATAGAGTTTCTCTTTTCCCATCTGCTTATAGGAAAAGAAGTCTTGCGAGGAAAAAAAGCGGTCATTTCGCTTTCATCAGTTATTTAATTAGTTTTGAATTTATGATACGTTACAGTCCGGTTAAAGGGTCGCTTTCCGAAATTCGTTAGTCAAAGAAAATCGTCATTTCGATTTTCAAATTTTCATCTTCGTCGATCGTAATCACGATATTCCGACAAGCCACCGAGCACCAACATACAGACACCGGGGATCACCCCCGACGACAGCGATACGTATAATTTATTGATTACTCGAATCGTTGTAAATTTTGTATTTGTATTATTTTAAATATGTCTTTTCAGCGGCACGTTGACAAAGGAAAATTGGTATCCGTAATTTCCTGTAATGTACCTTTAAAAAACTGACTGTCCATTTAATAATAATAATAATATTACTCATAAATATTACTCGTAATTGAACAGAATAATAATAATAAATAAATCCGCGATAATCGAAAGATATCGTGATTTTCACCCATGAGGGCACAAAAATAAAACTATAACGTTATATTAGGCCGCCCCGATGGGAATCAGAACTGGACTTTTGCGTGAGCACATTATTGCTTTGGGAGGCACATTTTCCTGCGCTGGTACGAAGTCAAACATTACACGGAGGATTTTCTCATCAGTCAATCTAAAATCGAGAAACTAATGTATTTTAATACCAACTATAAAAAACGGTCTAGTTGTTTAATTGTTGTGTTTTTTTTTTTTTTTTTTTTTTTTTTTTATTTGGCATTCCTCGATTCACACGTTCTACTAAAATAAAAAGCAACAGTAATAAGACATATACAGGACACTAAAGAATGAGAACGACTTTACCCCCCTCCATCGGAGTACATATCCGTGCTTTTTATTTCACATCCTGAGGCCATATTCACTAAACCGACTAGCGAAGAATGAATCAAGACAAAACATGACAATGACCAAAAGCAGTTAGGGAGAGGGAAGCAAGGAAATTTAAAATAATGACATCGAATGACAATCCTGTCGAGTTACTTTAATGATCGGTTATATTTCAACGTCCATTGGTTGACCTTTAAAGCTTTCTGCCGAGAATTTTATGTTTTGCACCCCACAATTAACCCCATTAAGTATAGTTTTCGATTTCGCGTCTGCTGGTGGATTCCCACTAGAAAATCTACCCCCGTAAAGTGTACAAGACTTTCAAAATATTTCATCGCATTGGGCAGAAATTCAAAATTTCAGGCAAAGTTATCCTCATGTTCTGGGAAAGGGAAACGAGAAAGGCTTATTCCACAATAAAATATATTAAACAAACAAAAATCAAATTTTAGATTTTGATTTTATCCTCTGATATCCGAAGATCTAGCAAAGACTTAACAACGCGTTCTTAGTGCGCCTCTAAGAGAAAAATAACCTGCGCCCCTAGTGTTTAAGTCTCAATCCATTTGTTTCTACAGCGAATACAATAGACGTAGGGGAAAAAAGGGGTAAAAAATTAATCACTGATCATGTAAAATTGGTGTCATCGTCGGGCCGAAATAATAAATAGAGAATAAGAAGAAAAACTTTTTTTTTTTTTTTTTTTTTTTTTTTGTTGTTGAAAATATATATATTTATTAATATTTACACATTTCCTCGTCAAGCTATACGCTTTTCGACGAGTTTTCTTACATTTAAATATGCCTACATTATACTACTTATATACTATACAATTTTATCGCTGCGCAAATATTTTATTACAAACTTATCCTATTTTTACTTATTTCTAACTTAGCTATAAATAATCTATTATTTATTTTATTTTTTATTATTTTATTTATTTATTTTGTTCCGTCTCTTTCCCTTTCTCTTTTTTCACTTTTGTTTATTACTATTTCCGTACATAGCATTGGTAAGAATTTGGTTTTTAAATTATTTCGAACGAAAAACTGTTTTCATTTTTATACACATATTGTATCATTGTTCAATAATATACAATACGCAGCTGTAAACAGCGAAGAATTTATTGTATTATTTCTTTTCGTAAGTACTGCCAAATACAAGATAAACACAATATTAAGGCCAAGGCTGTTTGTTTGGGGATTTTGGCTCAGATTCAGAAATAAATTAGAATACAGCGCAAAATATCGCTTCGCAGGAGAAAACTAAATATTAAATTTTAAATAAAAAAATTCAAAAATCCGGTAAGTTCCAAGGTTTCAGCATTAAATAACTCTTACTGTTCTGGGAAGACTTTGCACCGATCGCCGTAATCTCGTCTGTAACAAACTATAATACGCTCGATAATACTCTCTATGTAGTGTGTCACGAGAACTTAAATAGGAACTGGACAACCAGCTATTGATACATTTCACAGTGACTCACGCTATTATACTAAATATCTGATCCCTCAATATTGATCGTATAAAAGTACACGAGGTTTAATTATTTTATAAAATCATTAAACGTAAAACGACCGCAGTGTATCGCTTTGCGTATGCTCATTATTCCCATTGAAGATGGCAAATAATACACATTTGTAAGGATGCGCCGGTATTCGTTGCGTAAAGGAAAATACTCGTCGCTTTTTGTCAATCTGTCAATGAAGAATTTTCTTCTTTACATTACTACCGTTCTTTTTTTCTTTTTTTTCCTTCGATTTTTTGATTTATCGATTTTAATTAATTTTAACCGATTTCAGAGGGGGTTTATTCATTTCTATATACACAACATTTTTTTTCTTCAATGGTTAAATCGCTATGAATATTCATTATATATATTATATATATATATATATAGATTATGAACAAAACCTTGTCAGTCTCATACCAAGTTCAGCTCGTTCAATTCTTACTCATGATGAATGTTGGAGCGATGTTAAATCAATTTATATTGATGAAAGTTTCGTAACAAGACAATCTGCTTCGGCTACTATCTCAAATCAACTTACCCTCATAGAGAATAACTCTAATAACTTTGCATAAACTAACTCGGTTAGCAGTTTTTTTTTTTTTGGCCGACTTTTAAAAAAGTCAAAGGAAGTTTTTATTGTCACCGGAATTCTTCCTTAAAAAATTACTTTTTTAGTGCCGCATCCTGCTATTTCCAACTTTATCACCACGTTAATCACTAAGTATCGCTGACCGATTACTGTAAAATCAAGTTAATTCCTTTCAATTTTTTACTTTATCTTAGTTTTTACATTCGTTTAGTTCACTTTTTAAAATACAATATACAACGCATTTGTCTCCTAGACCCTTCTTTCATCAGTAAGAACTGACTGTTTTTTTGTTTCCCCATTACAAACACTAACGTACGTTTTCAGATGCTATTATAATTCGCTGTTGAAATAAGCATTCAACTGAAGGGCTACATTTTTGAAGTCGACGAAGATTTTTGAATTTTAAAAGCAAGACACATACAACTATTGCTTTCTATTTCTTTTTTTTTTAAACTAACTCTACCTTTGCGAATATTTCACGCATTACTTTAGCGTAAAACATTAATTAAAAAATAAAGTATGACATGTAGTAAATTTGAACATAGTTGGCCAGTGTTTATATTATCACAGGGAAGTGGTCATAAGTTTCATAAGCATCGTATTTCAAATTTAAACACTAGTTTTATAAATGTTATTAAAATATGCGGTTAGATTCGTTCTGTGATTTTTAAATTCTTCTACATTTTGTAATATTTACAAATACCGCTGAAGAAAACTTGGGTTTTCTTCGTCGAATTACGAACTTACAGTAGCAGAGAAATCTAATAACTGGCACTTGCACAGGACTATGAATCTATTTTACAATTTTAAATACACTTCGGTTCGATCGAAACCGCATTACGTACTTATGAATTATTTGAATAGAATACGGTAAGCGATTCTGATCGTACATCCAATTCGTGAAAAACTCTCACGAATTCGCTACTCTATTTATGGTATTTTAAAAATTTACGTATATTTATTTAAAATCGTGAACAGACATACTCTAGATTACTGTGCAAACTTATAAATACGCGTATTTTATCAAGCCTACAAGTGCCAACGCATGCAGACATACGGGTAAATAAATAATTTTTTTTTTTTTTATATATTATTAACGTAAACTCGCGAATCGCATGAAACACATTGTTTCGTTTTGAATAAAATGTTTTATTCTAAACGAAAGGTAAATCTCATTATTCCACTAAAAATAACTGTTGATAAATACAATGGTCTGGTTTTTTTCTTTGTTTTTTTTTTTTTTTTTAAATAATTTTGTTCACGTGAGAAAGCAAAGATATCGGCTTTTAATTCTTAAATAAATAATAACATATCAAAAAGTTTCGGTAATGCTTAATTTAAATCGCATTTATACAGAAATTTATTTAAAGTACCACTTCATAAGATTTATAAGAGACGTTCCTAAAGTATACTACTCAGTCAGGTTTTTGCATTCCATCTTTACCTTACTCTAGTGGATTTCTGGTGAATGATATTTTTGAACTATTTCAAGGTAAATCTTTTAATTTTAAAACGCTGTCAAGAATAAGCGATACCCGCGCACACGTTTTACGAATCAATCCGAAGAACCGGTTCTACACGTTTTGGCTTACTGACAAAACTGGAAAGAGGCGCGAAACGAAACAAGAACAGAACACATATACCTTTAACGGCTATGGTCACGGCTTTGTTTTTAGAAATGCAGAGCTCGCCTTTATCAATCGTGTATCGTTATTTTGCATTAGCAATATCCTCCCTCCCAAAAATACAATAAAATACGGAATAAATAATAAAAGGTTTTTTTGTGGAAATAGGCTAAAAATAATTTGTAACTTTATGTGTGGTCCGAGTTAACTCTTTTCAAAAATTGAAAATGAAATCCGTATTTCCGAAAAAAAACTCATTAAAATCCACAAAAGCAGAAAAAAAAATTAAAATTACACTCCCGCTAGAAAATACGGAACTCAATTTTATTACCATGAAAAATAACCAGCATACACCACGTTGTGCGTCTATTTAGGCAGAGAGGAATTGCTGCTGTAGCGTAAGATTAGGCGCTTGGAGTGGACAAATACCTTTCACCTGAAAATAAGGATTATCTGCCAGCATTTTACAAATAAGGATACATATCTCACTTGCATATTTTAAAAGTCGGAAAAAACAAAAAAATGTTTGAAAGAAATTAATTTTGGTCACTGTGTACACAATCGCATTTGTTGTTAATAAAATTCCGTGCACTTCGTAAAGGTATAATACACTGATATATAAATTAATATACATGTTTATATTTGGGGTAAAGAAATTTGCTGAAGAGATTAGTCAAAATGTACACACTAATATCAACATACATTTTCTAACGCGTAAAAACGTTGTGATTCCGTTTTTTGGCTTATACGCAGTATGTATATTAAAATAAAATACTTTTTAGACAAATATTTTAATTTCTCGATAATTTAACATTTATTTCTGCTTGAATACAACGAGAATATTCAGAGTATCATCGCGTGTTTTATACAAAATTTTACTTTTTGAAGTAAAATTTTAGTTTAATTTCGAACACCACGGTAATTTTGATTAAATAAAATCGAAAATATGGAAATATTAAATTTAGAAAAAAATAATAAAAAAAAGAAGTAGGTTAAAAAAACTGTTTTATTTATTATTTTAAAAACAGCTTCATTTATTTCAAAAAAAAAAAAAAAATAAATAAAATAAACAAGATTTAGAATTTACATTAAAACAAAACAATACAAATTTCCTTATTTTAAGTTATGTTTTTCTACACCGAACATGTCGATCAATTAATATAGACAAAATGTTTAAACCATACCGATGACATTGTAAACGTTAATTACAGTTATTCTATATCGATAAGAGTAAACTTCGTTTCATTTCTTACAAAATTTTCTAAATTTTGAAAAAATCCTGAATAATGTTGGTAGGTGTTTATGTTTTTTGTTTGAACTAAATACGGTAAACCTCATTTCCATAGGCTGTTCATAGTGAAATAATTTTTATTTTTTTTGCAATTTAAATTATTCCATTTTCTTCGTATTTATTAGTAACTAAATCACCGAAAATTAACAAAATTAGTTGAATTTCAAAGTAAAAGTTAAGACAGTTTTATAAAGTTTATCAAAAAATCGCGCGGTAAAGTGAGAGCCTTAATGATAATGTTGATAATAATAAAAGGTTGAGTGAGGCTAATCGCTCGGAATCACGTTTATAATAATAATTAAGGGAAAAAAAACAAATTTGATTGTCCGCTCTGAGCAGAACACGTTACATAAGATCTTCCACCAAATTTAGTGACAATCTTACTACTTTGTAATTGGATAGTACAACTTATTGTACTACGAGAAAAAATTTCATGCCCATGCGGACAAAGTTGTTTAATAATGTACGATATTAAGTATTTCCTCCTGTCCAGCTGTTGGAATGTTGCCTCAGTCAAAATCCCAAAAGCCTCTCGTAAAAAAGACTTTTTTATATTTTTACAAATGAAGACCTTTTTTTTTCTTCTTTTTTACGAATTCCCATATAGACTCGATCAATTATTTACTTAAACAATTTTAGAAAGCTAGATAATTATTTCCGGAAGATAAAGAAAAAAGGCAAAGCAAAAGACGAAACTTTCTATTTTTGTATTCATTCGCAATAAATATTTCGAATTTTTTAAAACTTCATTTTTTGAAGATACCCTTCCCCCCTTTATCGCATTAACGAAAATAATATTCAGAAAATCGCGGTTTCAAATATCACGATTAATAAATTTTTTTTTATATCTATACTTTTACGTGTATATTTTTATTTATTTATAAAATTAATGCGATGACTGACACGGTAACGCCCCAAATAAACTGCTAAATTATAAAGTTGATGCAGATAGGTTTTATATAACAGAAGTAAGAAACCAAAAAAAAAAAAAAAAAAAAAAAAAAAAAAAAGACTTAAAAGTTCAAAGTAAACTTAGAGAAAACGAAGGATAATACATTTTTTTGATGAAAAAATTTTGCTTTCAACCTTATTTTATAAGTTAAAAAACGGCGAATTGGTGCTTGACGGCTCCAACTGCTTTTCAAACATCCCGTGTTTCTTCTTCTTCCTTACTTGTAGGCTGATTCCTTTGTCCGTCGGTACTGTAGGCTCTGTAATTGCAGAGGTGGTCATGGTATGGGGCAGCTAACTCCTTTTTTACCTTCGGCAAGGTCATTCCTTCTCTTTTTAGGATACATATGTTTTGCATTTATCGACGTTGATTGTCATTGTTTCTCCATTCTTGAGTCAGATTCCATTCCTTGTGACTCTTAATTGCTACTATTTACACGTGTTGATGGGTAATCATCCATTATTGGCAAGCGCAGGGGAAAACCAAAGCGAGGAGAAAAAAACAGCGAAGTATCTTTTTTTTTTAAATAAAAAGACTGTATTACTAAAATTCATAATTTAAGGAAACCCTGATTACTTAAAACCATTTCCTCTTTCACTCCTGTCCGAATATTCGAAATTCCTTTCTTGGTGGTCACTTAAGAGCATATAATTATTGATGCTCTGTTTCAATTGAATATTTACAGTTCTGATGATTGAGACCAGGTTCTGTTAAGAAAGGCGATGAGTAATTTTTTAATTTCTATATGCAGACAAGCCGCTAATTTACATCTAGTACGAGAACTGCTCAAGTTATAAACGTAGAATTTGAATGTAAAGGTTTTATTATGCTAATTTGAAAATTTTGATCCCTAATCTTAACAACAGCAAAGCGTATTATTTTTAATCTTTGTAAAAATAACCGAAAGTTTTCCAAATTTAAAACGTAATAATCATTTCAGTTTAGATTTTGAAATTTTGCGTCATTTTTACTCGCTTTTTTATATAAGACAATTCAAATACTCGTCATCAGACAACGGCAATAAAAAAAAACCCCTATATATCGTTTAAGTCTATATCAAATTTATAGTTTAGGGTTTGAGCATTTATTTTCAACTATCAAAAATTAATAAAATTTACTCGAAAAAAAAAAAAAGAAAAAAAATCATTTGCAATCGAAATCAGCTTCAAACATTACTCGCTTCGTATGAAATATTTGACCTATTTGAACACTGATTCTATGCGTTTGCAAAAGTACGAGAACACAACTAAAAAATATATTGTGTATGTGTGATTTGCGCGGACGCATATTTCATTCCTTACACGATAATTAGTGCAATATTTAAAATAAGTTGAAATCTTGTTCTACTATTATTGAAAGAAGGAGCAAGAGTCTCTATAAACTCTTTATTAGTTTATGCGATTTCACTTAAATTTCAAATCGGCGGCAACACGTTAATTACGATGAAAAAAGCAAAAAAAAAAAAAAAAAAAAATATAACGGTGTAGACATTTAATTGGGAAATAAAAATTTCACAACTTCACATTAATTAGTAAGTGTCTTGACTGGCGATAGAAATTAAATGTCTATTTTATTACATAATTATGGAATACCTAATCTGTATTAATGCAAGGCAAACGTTAATAATCTGAAGGGTCAATAACAGTTTAAAAAATCGAAGTCCAGCAGACAGCTATTAGTGCAGTTCAAAGCAACGCTCGGCCGCTATCTACAGACCCGTGTTTTCCTTACCCCGAACAAAAATCAATTATTCCGCACCGGTAATCAATCGGTAATATGATGCTGCACCGCAAACTCCTTAAACCAGAGCACCAGCCCCATCCCGACCGGTAAAAGTTTTTATTTAAAATCACTGCATAGCGCACCACAGTTTTCTTTCGAGATTCGCTAACTTAAAAAGTTGATAATTTTAACAACACAAAAAGAGCAGGATAATACACTCGGAAAATAGTTACAACATCAGTCCACATTGTATACTGTTTCCGTTACAGAGTAAAGGTAATATAAAATAAAAATAAACTGGAAAGCCTAGTGTGAGGAAAAAGTGTGTGTGTGTGGGTGAAATGCTGTTGTCGGTCGGGGGTAGCCAACCATCGAACGCCGCAAGAAGAAGAAACGTGTACCTGATTCGGTCAATCCCAACGGTTACAGGGCAGGGGAAGAAGTAGCAAAAGATCCGATGAAATTTTTTTTTTAAGTCAGTACCTTTGGTTAAACGTAATTGTTGTGTTTAAGCAGGCGCTATTTTCTTGAGTATTGTTTTAACTTTTTTTACTAGTCGTGAGTCGTTCGGTAGTCAAGTCGAAAAATTGATTCGATAAAAAAAAAAAAAAAAAAAAAAAAAAAAAAAAAGGAAAAAAAAACCAACGTGGAATGCAATGTGAAGGCCCGATCAAGTGCAAAAAAACGTAAAGTCCCATATATCCTTGATAAGGTATCATGGATTGTGAAGTTAAGCTTTCCATAATGGTACTAAGCCCAACGGCATTAATGAGAATATTAGGGCCAGTTCCTTTCTAATTGGGATTCGCCTTTACTTTCCCAGATTTCTCTGGTACCCAATTATCCCAGATTAGGTATAAACTTGGAAGCGACTTGGTTCTGGGAAGAGACAAGTCTCGATAACCTATGACACCTCTGGTTTGGTAACCAAGCACCTTAATCACTAAGCTACCACTCTGATCAATAGAGAAACACTTTACTACATATAAGCAAAGATTTCGGCTTCAAATTCGAGGATCCCATTATTCAATAGCCGCAGCTGTGATCTCACCAAAAGACTACTAGATGATCTACATACCCTACACATCCTTGTGTATTGTACAATTTTATATTTAATTTAAATAATCTTTTTGATAATTGTATCGTTGTTTAGTACGTATTTAGTCTGGCGTTTTTCAGCAGTCGAACGGTACCGAAAGATTGATGTGTACGTCTATTTTTAATACAGTACATGAAAAATTAAAATAATCTTATTTTTTTCAACAATAATAATAAATAATTAACTTTGCGTCCGCGGTGGAATCCCCGAGAACATAATTAATCACCGTCACAATATATTATCGCTTCTTCGAGGGGAAAAAATTTTACACTGCCGATTGAAAATCGAACGCTTCTATATCGAGCTCCCTGTGTAAACGAGGTTATTAACTGCAATAAAATGAACTGGTCCGAATCAGCAACAAAATTCTCTCAATAATAATCGCATTAGTGGGCGAAAATTCGCGAAGTACCGCTGCATATGCAGTTCTCAAAGACTTATAATACCATACAGAGACGGTCGCGCAAAGGACATTTACGCAACTGCTATGATAAATACGAATCCGGCCAGCTAATGTACGGCTGATAGCTCGTGTCTTATGCAGCGCGATGGCGCACTGAGTTCTGCGCAGATTATCGCCACAGTTGGCGTTTTTTAAATTTCACTTCTACCTAAAGTTCGTACATTCCGTTTAAGCTACACCGAACGCGTAAGCTCTTTTCGTAAATACTATTACGTTAAATTTTTATCTAAATCAACATCGCGAATACGAAGGCAACGAAAAAATATCATCTAGTAAGTAACGTGTAGGTTTAATAACCGGGGAATATCGAATTAGGAAATCCTCAAGTGATAATTAGGCATCTAAGAAGAACGAAAGAAGGGTAAAACGGGGGGTCTGTCTAAAATCTAAAACAAAAAGACAAATCGTTACTAATTCCGGTAACACTTTTACAAGTCCTACTTCCGAAGCATATGAAAACATTTTTCAGCCAAACAAATCTATTACAGCGTTCACCAACATGTATTCGGCACGTAGTACCAAAAATAAAACCAATTTAGGCAAACACATTTTCGTCTATTGCTGTCCGATACTACTCCTATAGCAGCCCAGCCAGACACCTAGAGAATGTATAAACCGTTTCGTAATATTCGACTATTCGAGCCCACCAATGTTTTATACATAAAAAAAAAAAGCTTTCCGCTTTAGATAGTTTGTTGTCTCGTAAGTGTCGAAGCTTATTTTGGATTTGTGAGGTTTTAAAAACACAGACAATCGAGGGTCCTAGATATAAAATAGCGTAGACTAATCGCTGGATTTTTCTAACAGACCTTTGCACAGTCTGTTACACGCAAGGAGCTACTATTACAGAATAAACATTTAAAGTAATTTGGTTAACGCCTGTATGAAGCATACTAATATTTCAATAAATAAATAAATCCCTTAAAAAAAACGAAACGGAAAAAACTATTTGCAAGTAGTCATGTTTTTGCACTCGGAAAAGTCTGTTAATTTCGTCGTACTTTTCTGAATTAGACATGCACGCATTTCGTAATCATTACGATGCTGTTGCGCGATTCTTAAATCGCAATAAAGCATACTGAGATCCGCATGAATTAAATAGCGAAATAAAGAAATAACGCACAATATGTCCGTAATTCTGATACCCCACATACGTATGATCAGAGGAGTAGAAAATTTTAAAACAAATTATTCTCAGTTGACTATGAACTGTAAAACAGTGTCATCGAGTTTCGAGTACATCTGACGTCACCGAATTTTTTTATCAACCAACCAATAAATAGAATGCGTGAAAATTTTTCTTAGTAACTAATAAATTTCATCGCGACGTGGGCGCCTATTTAGGAACGTTTTCGGCCATCGTAAACTATATACTAATAAGGAAAAGTTTTTGAACGATATTTTCAGAGTTTCGCCAACGAAATTTTAAAAGCTTGTTACTGACTTGCAAAAAAAAAAGAAAAAAAGAAAAGAAGGTTATATGTTCGTTGTTTTTTTTTTTGTTTGCGCATAACTCATATTCATATGGCCGATTTTACTGTTTATTTTTTTTATTAGAAGAAGTAGCATTAACCTGCCCTTTCTGTTGCTGAACGTGTTATCCTTCAGTTCATCATATTCTTTCCACGTGTACTAAATTTGCAACATCCCGCTCGTCATATAACCGAAATTTTTATTTACAAAAGATCCTCGCCAATGTTCCTGCAACGATCGCCCCAACCTTGGCATATATTAAAACAAATTAGATCGCTCCAGCCATTTAACCTTTGCCGTAATAACCTATGCAGTTACACACGGTTCATGGTAATGAAAAAATAAAAAAATAAAACAAAAAAACATTCAACTTAGGTTACCATGTGATGAAGTATTGATGAAAATCGGTAAACATAAACTGAAAATTCGTCAAAAAACGTGAAAAAATGTGGTCCTTCCTTTGGATAATTTTTTTTATTAGTGTAACAGTGCTTTGCATGATTATACTATCAACATGATTTTGAAGACTGTGTGAAGTTGGCCGACAAATTTTTGATAATTCAAAATCAACATTGCAAAACAGTTAAAAATCATTTGGAGTCCTCCACTGGTAGTCTAAAGATAAAAAAGGAACCAACTGTATCGTTCACTACCAAATTTTGGGAATAGACTACACCAAATGATTCTAATTGTTTTGCAATGTTGATTTTGAATTATCAAAAATTTGTCGGCCAACTTCACACAGCCGATTTAGGAGGATATTTCGAATTTTCATCGACATCGAAAATGAGTGAGCAACATCATATAACATTTGCGTGGTCTTATTGTCGCCGTTAAACCTTAATGTATCCGTGGTGTTCCTAACTTAAAACTTCTTAGAAATTTTCCCGCAAGTAACGCAATCTTCGCATGCTAACAAGTTGAGCGAGAATTTTTTTTATTTTTCGCAACGGGATCAACTATTTTCAAGTTAAAAACACTCGAATTTCTATAACAGCGGTACCTTTAACCTTTATCTAATATATCTTCAAATTTGACACTTATTTTAACTTTACCGCGTACTCGGATATATAAAAAGTTATAACATTTTACTAAAACAAATGTTTTTATTAGCTGAAATTTACCACGAGGTATTTTCAATTAATTGATGATGGATTTTATCCAAAAAACTGCAATTTAAAAAGTGTCTTATAATATGTTATACCTGCTGCTGTTCAGTAAATTTTATACAAGTAACAGAACGTATTATTATAATTTCATATAGATCATAAGCCTAAAATTCTTTAACTCCAGCAGGCAATTGGGTTAGCCAAAGAATTTTTATGAACTTATATTTTATATTCCGAAATTATATCTTCAAAAGTAAATAGATAAACGAGGTCAAATAAAATCAAAACATACCAGCTGAAGTTAAGAAATTGTGCGTCTTATCTTTATTGATTGGATATTGTAATAATATTATCATAAAAACCGACGCCCGTGATGTAGGATACCGAAATAACCTACATTTTGTATTTGTGTTTTTTACATAACGTACCTTACATTTTTCTAAGTATTGGAAAAGTATGTTTCTTAATAAAGAAACACTCGCATAAAATTTTACCTCACCTGAGTTTTAATTACGACTATATCTACTTCGTGAAATTACATACATACACATTTACAACAGCGATAACGTATCACTAAATTATAACCTGAAAATGACTGCATTAAACATAGAGCGAAATAACCCATATATCTCTACTTATCTATTCTAGAAAGAAAAAAAAAAAAAAAACTAATACAACCATCCAATCTTCAGTGTACGAACAACTCAATTATTCGCCATTTCAAATTTATTATTAATTTTATTATCACAATTTTATGTACCAACTAGCTGTTTCCCGCAGCTTTGACCACATATTAATACGCGCTTAAACATAATTTTTAAATTCCCGATTTATTCCCGGTCGAAATGATCCCGATTTCCCGATTACTAGAATTGTAGAAAAAGAAGAAGGATGGAATTTTTTTTGTTACTATTGGTAATATTTGACCGCCCTGGCATATTTTAGATGAATAAAACAGAACTTTATAATTTATATTTTGAGTAAAGTACATTAAAAAACCCATTCATTTTTCGTTTTTTTTTTTTTCTTTTTTCTTATTAAAAATATCGTTTTTGACTATCTTTACTTTTTTCCCAATTTTACGACAAAATTCCTGATTGGGTGGCTACCCTGTTAAATATTTAATTCTCTTTAACGTTTTTACAACAGCAAAGTGTACATTTTTACTAAAAAATTATTTCCTACATTCAATTTCTTTTATATTTAGAACATCTTAGTAACATAATAATTAAAACAAACTTCAATCAGAACCCATGAAGCAAATAGTTAGCGAGAATTTAGGATTTGAATGTAAATATTTCCAGCAGCAACAATGAAAACTCCGGCCGCGGGAGTTTTTAATATAATTATCGTGCTAATTTAAATTTCTGGAATATTCCAAAATCATATTAAACATCAATAATACAAAACGCAACTACTAAATTTGCCTTAAAAAAATGATAAAAAATTATTTATAAAATGACGTTTTCACGCCCATTTAAAAAAAATTAATGCAAATTTCAACATTATATCTATGTTATAAAGTTGTATTCCGCGTCCTTGAATCTAAATTTTTATATATATGTTTTTTTTTTTTCTTTTCTGAAATACTTATTGGAATAAGTTCACATCATGACTTTTAATCATCAATTTTTTTATTCATTCTTAATTGTTCCATTTTTCTCATACCGTTCACTTTCTCGTCCGCTTGCTTAGACATTAAATGTAATTAATTTTTATCTGTTTTTCCATAGAAATTTTTATTTTTTCAGTATCGACTATCACTCTTAGCTGCAATTACGTGTGATACGTAATATTTTAAAATTAAAACAATGCTTAATACTGAAGTTATATAACTGACTGTTTTTAATAATAATAAAAAATAAAAAAATAAAAAATGTCCTAACAAAATTACAGTTGTAACATAATTAGTAATAGCAGTGCACAATTCAAGGTAAAATGCATTTGTAATATAGAGCTAGTATGAACTACATGGATTACACATTAATGGTGGAATAATTTACATTAGCCACAGCGAAGTGATAGAGCCACTGATGCAATTAAGCAGAATCCACAATACTGAAAAATTATTCATCATCATATAATGCCATATTTAATTCCTGAGCGTCGGCGACTACCTATTCAAACATTTCAGCTGTATAGTGTTCATAGCAATTGTTTATATGCAGTACGAATGCGCCTACGAATTGATAACAATGATGATTCAGTTTTAATTAATTTAAATAAATACAATCCCCAATCATATACTAGGGGGAAAACAAATTGGTGTGTGGAAAAAGGAGGTGCATAAATGGTTGAACGAATGGTGCGAAGACTGAAAATTAAGTTACGTCCTTTATCTCGCTGCCCTTTAATACTTCTTTTTCTTTTTACGGTTTGTTGGTTTTAAATCTGTCGTGTCCTTCCTGGATTTTAAGTTCTCTCAGATCATGTTTATTCGATTTTAAATATTAAGCTGTCTCTGCATATACTGATGTACAGATGCGTATTACGCGGCATGTTATGTATATGTATATTCTTACTTAAATATAATGCTAGGTTTATAAGTATTGTTATTTAGGGAATAAGTTAAGATAGTTGAAATTTTTGTACTTTATGTCTTTTTTTAATAAACGCTGATGAGAGTGTTGGTAACACCCCTTAAGTAAAAACATTCAGTGCTGTTAGGAGGAACAACATTTTTTACATTCTTCCGAGGGTGTCTGTTTTTTTTTAACAGTAAGATAATTTTCAACCGGCGCACCTTGTTTTCTCCATTGAATTTTCCAGTACTTTGATTTGAAGTACAGTAATTTGGAACTATATTATAAGTTCAATTTTTTCCAAAATCGCCTTCGGAATATAGTTCAAAAAAATGTCATTAATGTTATATCGCGAGAATTATTTTTAACATTTTCGATATTATTTTCATTAAAATAAACCCTCTGCCAATTTTCTAAATGAACAGAGAAAGATGGATGATTGCAGGAACGTTTTCACGCACAGGAAATCATTTCTTGAAACCGTCTCCTTTATTAGTACATTTCGCAAGTACTTTATAGATTTAACAGAACTGCATAATTCAACGTTTATATGTTCATCGAAAATTCCAGTAAGAGCTGAGTTGAAACTATTCATTGATTGTTGATTTCATTATTCCTGATAATCGTAGTGTCTCCGCCTTCATTTGGTGCCAGTCTACGATGCTCGAGTTCCGCACCGTTGTCTACCTGGGTCGACGGTTAAAAAAAGGTCTAGTAATCCTCACACACGAATTGCACATCGGAAGTTTGCAGATATAAAATATAAAAAAACGAACGAAAACGGCACTCGAACCATGTGATATTTGTTGAACACGGAGGTTCCAAAACTGTGGGCTACTTCATCGTACTACATTTTTGATGTTCGATAGCTTTCAAAATTTTTACGTATCATATTTTTAAAATGAATTTAAATACTCTACACCTATTTATGTATTAAAAATATTTCAACGGTTTATTAAAAAATATAAAATCGTTTAAACTTCCAGTTTCATTTTTTACGAAACAAATATTATATTCTTTCGATAAATAACTGTAAGATATATTTATATGTTCTCATTTACGTTTTAATCGCTAAAAGTTGATTCTGACTTTTGCAATTTGCCAGTTAGTTCAACTTTCAGTAATTTAACATACTCCAAACTGTCTATTTACATTTATGATCTTCCTAGTTTCAAAAGAATTATACATTTCTGATTAAACGTGTTACACACTATCCCTTGACACAGTGACAGCTAAAATTTTTCTTCATTTACAAGTTACCATTTTTAATAAAATATTTCGCTTTCATATATACTATTAATGTTAATTCCGTATGTTATCATTGATGTTAAGCAATTATCAATGTTGACAGTTTTATTACGGGGATGAATATTTCTGGAACAGGTGGAATTCCACAAAGCCGCTGTAAAATAACAATTCTAAAACACATCTTTTTATTTCCTATGATTAGAAATGGAACGGTAATTTAAACAATTGAATTACTGTCATGCCCACCATTGCAAGCCGGATAATTTTTGATGTTATTTCATGAGGAAAAATTATGACGGTTACACATTTAAATGTAAAGTTATGTGCAAAAATAGTATTATGCTCTTTCGGAAAATGTATAACGTTCGAATGGCTCTTTTAACCCCTGAGCAGTAAAAATCGCGCAAAAAGTTAAGAATACGAGAAAATATGACGAATTCAAAATTTCCTAAAAATCACTTCAAAATGTAATACTCGTTAACCGATATTATTCCTGAAATTTAAAATATACAACAAACAACAAACTTTACATCGCATGAAATAAACATTTCCAATGAGCATTTATTTGAACCCCATTTGGATCTAAAAACAGCAAACAAATGTAGTTTTCGTAAATATATAAATAGGGATATTTTTTTTTGGAAGGGGGGGGGGGATATAGCGATATTTTAGCTTCAATTTAAATTACCGGAGGCTGCTGGAAACTTAAAAGTTCAAAAAAATATTTTTTTCCCGGACGTATATTGATAGAAAACACTACACGCGGAAGTTGAAACCATATTTTAGTTTCTCAAAAAAGAACTTTCAGAATTAGCGACGATTTAAAAAAAAAAATGATTTCCTTAACGACAAAGTAAAATTGCGCAAATAATATACAATCATTATGTTAATAAATGAATAGAAAAATAAAATGAACCCATCAGATTTTTTATTAATATATAATAAATAAAAATATGAATTAAATTTAATCTAATAAATAAATATGAACATTATCATAAAATTTAAAATAAAACTATAAATAGACTATTACAGCCTAGGAAATCTATACAATTGCTTTATAGGAACAACATTTTGTGAAATGCAACCTATCTATTTCCCTAGTTTGCAATTGGGCTAATTTCTTGGTCATAAATTCTTATTTGTATTTTATATTTTTATGCTTTGCTTGCCGAAAACTATTCATTTTAATATACGTGTCAGTTTGTACTAATTGTAAATGTTTGATACGTTGTCATTTAAAATTAAAATAGAATACTATATATATATATAGGGTGGGCCAAAAGAACATCCCGAATTTCAAATGCTCGTCAAAATCATACACTGTGAGTTAGCGTGGCGATTGCAACGCCATCTGACGGTAAATAATATGCCGTTTAATATAAATATAGTTGATTAGTAGTCATGATGTCGTGGATGCGTAAACAACGCTCTTTCGTTGTC
This sequence comes from Icerya purchasi, assembly GCA_039619475.1. Classification (NCBI taxonomy): domain Eukaryota; kingdom Metazoa; phylum Arthropoda; class Insecta; order Hemiptera; family Monophlebidae; genus Icerya; species Icerya purchasi. Next base: position 439,423,798 of record CM077116.1, read on the forward strand.
GAGTACTTTGTGAAAAACGGTGAAAGTGTAATCGCGGTACAACGCGCGTTTAAAAAACAATTTGATTTAAAACGTCATGACAATCCCCCCGACCGTAAAAGTATCCTCAAATGGGTAAAAAACTTCCGAGAATACGGTAGTGTGGTGGCGGTCAACCATCAAGGTCGCCGTCGATCGTCTAGAACCCCGACAAACATCGAAAAAGTGCGCGTAGCATTGTCGCGAAGTCCGCGCAGATCCGTTCGTCGCCAGGCTTCCGCCTTGAAAATTCTTCCCCGTACTTCACTCAGAAGAATAATTCGAAACGACCTCAATATGCACCCATACAAGATACAACTAACCCAAGAATTGATACCAACAGATAAGCCAAGAAGGTTAGAATTTTGTAATAAATTTTTGGATATGCTGGAGGAAGAAGACGTATCGATTTGGATTATGTTTTTTTTAGCGACGAGGCGCATTTGGATTTAAATGGTAACGTTAATAAACAAAACATGCGGTATTATGCTACTGAGAACCCTCGAATCGTTCACCCGGTACCCTTGCACTCCCCTCGTATCACGGTATGGTGCGCAGTCAGTGCGAAAGCGATAATCGGTCCCTACTTCTTCGAGGAGGAGGACGGAGCGAATGTTACTGTGAACGGTGACCACTACATCCAAATGTTAAACGAGTTTTTTCTACCGGAGCTCAGACGGAAGAGGATTGCATTATCTAAAACGTGGTTTCAACAAGACGGGGCCACACCACATATTCGTAACGATGTTTTGCGGTTATTAAGAGAGAAGTTTCAGGACCGCTTGATTTCGCGAAACTGTGAGCTGTTTTGGCCGCCGCGCAGTCCGGATTTAACACCGACAGATTTTTACCTATGGGGCTACTTGAAAAGCAAGGTGTACGAGGGTAAACCAGCAACAACCGACCAGATGAAATTGGCCATTCAGAAGGAAATTGCGGCGACTAAAAAACCAACTCTTAAAAAAGTAATGCATAATTTTGAGGAAAGATTGCAACAATGTAAAAATCAAAATGGTGACTATTCATACGGAGTATTGTTCAAAACTAATAGTTTACAATAAATGGCGTTCTTTTTGAAGTATTTTAACGTTTATTTCATTTCCGTAAGTATATTAGTCTTTATTTGACGAGCATTTAAAATTCGGGATGTTCTTTTGGCCCACCCTGTATATTGTTGAATGGTATACTAAATGAAAAAATTACGATTTTTAACAAATTTGCTCTTAATTCAAATGACAATTTATAACTGAGAGTGAACACAGTGATTGATGGATAAGATAATCAGAACTGAAATGTTCCCAAAACTTGGTTCCTTTAATTTCTGAATAACTTTATATTATAATAATAATAGATGCTTAATTTGTGAACTCGAAAATTTTATATGGTCACATTTGTATTTTATGTAAATTAATCAGTTGATACGAAAGAATTTTATATTAATGTAAAACACAAGCTTTATGAAACGATAATATGCCGTGCGTTGAAAATTCTACATGAAGATAATATAAAATTATTGTAATTTACATTATTTTATATAATATTCATGCAAAAAATTATTACATTTTATGCAACATTCCTGAAATGTGTACGTTTCTAGATTGTTAAAAATATTTAGAATAAGAACCGTACTGCTAATGGGAAGATAGCCTATTTTTCGCAAACCTTAAAGGTTTTTTTAAACAACTGAAATGTAGTTCCGTTATTCCAAATAGCAAACGTTCTATCGATATATGACAACACATTTTAGGATATATGACAACACATTTTAGAAGTCACTGAAAGAGCGACTTTTACTGATTTTATTCCTTTGTCGATTTTACAAAATCAAAGTATATTTTTTAAAGGCAATGCGAAATTCTAGTTCTCAGCGGGCAGGCTATTTTAGGTTTGGTGCGCAATTTAAGTCCGACTTCCAGCTGCGTTTTGGGTCTGATGCACAATTCAAGTGTTCCCCATGTTTTCGATAACTATCGCCTCACCAGTAGAAGTAAAATTTTGAAACAACTTAGGAAGTTCTACGTTTTCTTTCACACACACACACATAGAAAATTGGATTTAAAGGTTCGAAAGACCGTGAATCATATTTCTTTGAATTATCTCAAATAAAGGTCGGTCTTCCTCGATTGAAAATATACTATCTCTTTTTAATGTGATTTGCAAGCCAAAGTTTTTTCACTGGACAGTATACATGCAGAGCAGCGTGCTGAATCAAACGTCAGATTCTTTATTTGTTAAGAACATTCATTTTTTAATCTTCAAATTAAATTCTCTGTTTACTCTGTATCATACCTATCTTGCGGGCATTAGAACGAAGGTAAATGTTATAAAGAAGTCAAGTTTACCGTAATTCCTAATATGTATATATCACTTGTGTTTTTCCGTGCAGGTATCTAGGTCCAACTGCGCGATTCGACTGAAGTATAATTACCCGCCCAATTTCGCTGTTATGTTCATTTCCTTCTAATTTTCCACGCGTAATTTTGACTTATTTCTTTTTTCCCATCCTTTCACTGTACACCTAGCTTCCGCCATCTGACCATTCAACACAATGTGTGGTTCCCATGTCGGGATTCGAAACCGCGCCTCTTGTGTGAAAAACAGGTATCCTAACCACTAGACCACATGGGAACCACAACTTATTTCTGATATACACTAATTGCTCTGTTTCTATTTCATACTACATACTGACTGAATAACATGCCGAATCTAAGTATTAACATTTTTTTTGTTTTAACATTATTTTGTAGTGATAATAATTCACACGGAAAACTGTTTTTTGTTGTCGAATCTAACTAACAGAGTCCATCTGGAACACATTAATAGAAAATACACCCACATATTTCGACAAAGCATTACGAATGATATTGTCAAAAACCATACATTCTATGAATTTTTGAAATTTTATGTACATTAATGTCATAACTATGTAATATTATATCACAATAACTGCTAATTTTCGTTTGCGCATGGAGCATTATATCTTCTACGATGTTTTTCAGCAGATTTTTGCTTTAATTGCCGTCTTAAAAAACTTATTATAACGTTAAATGGAGCATGCTTCGTGACAATTTTCCTAAAGTAACTACTTCAGAATCTGCAACGAAATATAACTACAAACATGTATTACTATTAGACCGGAAAAGAAACAACTGACGGCTAAATGATAAATCTGACAATATCCGAACAGACTGAAGGTTTTAATAATCCTGTGGTGTTTTTTAATCTGTTGATAGTTTATTTCATTATTTTATCGTTTTTGTTGTTTTTTAATAAACGACCATTGATCTAATTTTTTTTTTAGTTAACGTTTTTCTAATATCATATTTTTTAAACGAAACTTTAGCGAGTAAATACACGCTTATTTTACGTCCAAATAAACGTCTTCCGAACTCTCTTCACTTAAAATTTTTCTCAAAATGGACCAACAAATAAATTTAAATAAAGATATTTTATAAAAAAACAACAATTGTGGGCAGGAATGGAGCTCCTATCTCAAAAAGAAAAGAACGGAAACGAGAAAAAACGCATTTTTTTTTATATTAATAATTTCCTTTATACTACTCTATTAAATTTTAAGATTTTACATGATTTTTTAAATAATACCTTTTCAATAAACTTAAGATCGTTGCAAAGCGAGATTCCATTAATAACTGCTTAACCGGTTCCCAGGTTTTCAGTTTTCATACAAACCGGTTAACCAAAGAGCGTTTATCTACTATTTTATGACCGAATTACGGAACGACGAGTGCTACGAATAATCTTGTTGTTTGGCAGTGTATAGAAATAAAAACGAGATAAAAGTATTTTTGTGCAAAAATCTGAGCAGTTTGCTAATGACAATATATGTCTTATTGGCTTTCCGGGAGGGGGGGGGGCAGTTATATTCTTTCACTAAAAATTATTACCAGAGTAATATTTCCGATTTAGATAGTAGGATAAATTTGGAAAAAAAACAAGAGAGAATTCGGCAAACTTCCAGTTTTTTAAACCCGAAGATATGTAAAAAAAAAAAAAAAAAAAAAAAGCAACCGGGGGAAGGGAAAATCATAAATACCGTTTTGAAAATGAAACAAATCTCATAGAAGATCAGCTAAATCCACAAATGTATAAAAACTGCTATTTCTGTTAGTGAAAAAAGTCTAAGAACAAAAGGAAGAAAATATTATATAGCTGCATAGGGATCTGTTACGAAAACTTATATTTTAAAAAGACATATTTTTAAATTAAAAGAACTGGACTTTCAACGTCAATTGCACTTATTCCGAAAAAGAATTCAACATGGCATATGCTACGAACGCAACAGACCAAACAATTACCCCGAAAGAGTCCTGCCGCCGTTGACTTATTCGAAGTAGTATTTTATAGCTGAAATAAGATACAAGAAATGTGGAAGGACAACGAATATGAGATTTCGATATTAACCACAATGAAGAATAAACAAAAAATGATGTCATTAACGGAGGACCAACACCCTTGTATAGTATTTGGTCGTTTATATTTATCCTTTTGAGAAACGAACAATTTGGCCTTTGCATCGGTATCACGCAAACCAGCTTGTTTCAGTGCCAAATTTGCCAACGACAGTATTTTTAAAGACGAAAGTGTCACGTATTTGTTTTTTCATTCATGTCTGTATTTCGCACTTTTTATTCGCTTCGTAATACGAATAACGCGATGGCTATATAATTAAGACACAGGGAATTAAAAAATTACAGGTTAAGAATGCACGCAAGCAGCCAGAAATTTCACAAACACATTACACACATAGTCTACGTGATATTGAACACGTTATATTCGAAACCTCTTCCCCCGGCCTACCTATATAAGCTAATAACTGATGCTACCTTCTTCAAATTAGCATCTGCAATTTTTTCTCTATCGAGATAACTCTAATTTCGAAAACAATTTTTTCTTTCCTTCCTCAATAACATTAATTTTAGACGAGTTATTAGTTTGTTGTTTTTTTCCCTCCGTTGTAAATATTCCCTCTCCATCTGTCTACACACACACACACACACGCCTAATCTATGCGTACGTGCGCACATCATGCACATATATATAAATAAATAAAAGGGAAGAGAATGTATTGACGATCCTTCGGATCTTAATCCATCAAACCCGTATATCTAGTACTCTAAAATAATGAATAAGTCAGTTTTAATTGGCTATGTCATTCTTCAAAATATTACTACAAATTTAATTTCAAGACTTTCATAAATAAAATCAGCGAAAACCAACCCTTTCAGTCTATACTGCAAACCAAAAAGATTGTAAGTACAGAGTTAAAAAAAAAAAAATGAAACACAACTGCCAAATGTAACTTTTACTTACGAAATTTATACCAGAAAGGAATTATTTTTATGACAAAAACCGGCTGTGTGTATTTTAAGTAAAGGCACAATGATTAATCTGATGTTCCACAATGAACTAATATTTAAATTTACATATGAATTACAAACTTAATATAAATAAATTACAAAAAAAAAAAAAATCACAGATAAAGTACCAATACACATTTGTAAGTGATTGTGCTTTATAATTTATTTATATGAAGGAACACGGTCAAAATGTCAAAATGTTTTTTCCTTTTTTTTTTTTTTTTTTTTTTTGCACTTAATTGATAACAAAGTGCCCCGACTTCACGATCAATAGCCTCAGAATAAATAAATATTTATAAGAGTATTTCAATAGTCACCGCTCTTAGCGTTTTCTTGGTTCCGTTACAAAAACTAACTTAATTTTTTTTCATCTATCGCCAATAATTTTGGATCCTAAAAAAATCCAGATTCTATAAATTTTACGATATATAATATATATATATTTTTTTTCCCTGAAAAAAGTAAAAAGATCTATTATTATTAATAGATATTTAACCCTCATTTTGCTAGTCAAGGTCTCCGTAAATTAATCATCATCAAAATTTTGTCTTGTAAATAAAAAATACAATTCAATCACGAAAAAAAAGTTATTAGTATAATATATACTGAAACGTTATCTAAGACCTCGAGGATGCCAACTATAATATCCTTTGATGCTGTGGATTTCTTTCTTTCTTTTATTTAATTGTTATGATTAAATAGTTAATTAGTCTTCGTTTCATCTATAAAAATTACACCGATTTTTTTGTGGCGGCCAACCACTAAAAACACAATTATTAACAAACAATGCAAAATTAAATTTTACGATTAATATATATTATATATAAAAAAAAAAAAACAATTATACATATCTCCGTTGGTTGCGGTGATCCGCAAATCCTGTGTAAGTTGGTATTTGGCGGTTGATTGGAATTTATTTATTACTAGTGGAACAGGTAAAACAACGCTGTAGATAAAACTGCAAACTATTTTGATCCACGAATCTCGGAATCTGAACCTTCATCCGGGGACAATGTGACTTAATTATACGACTAACAAAAAACGAAATAACCGGTTTTCTTTAGCACAAACGGTGATCATCCCTTTTATAATTTCACGAGGTATAATAAGAGGAAAAAAACTCACTAATGTCTTTTCCAGCGAGATAAAAACTCACCGACGATCAACTTCTCCGAAATTATCCCTATCCGTTATCCCCCCACCCAATGCTAGCGCGTATCTGCGTCGATCTATCGCACAGTCACCTGTTGTCAACAACCGGATCCCACACACTTGGACATCTTCCCTCTCATCGCGTTTTCCGATACTTTAGATTTTATATTTTACTTTATACTATGTACAATGTAATGTATACTTCGAAAATATGTATAAGCATCGTTTGATTAAAATAAGTCTACCATTTTAGCTGACAGCAAATCGCGCCGTTTATTTATTTGGCTCGGAGTCAAACTATTAATTAATCATTAACTTCTTCTGGCGTTCGGAAAATTACATTTAATTTTCGTTTACTATTGCTGGAGTCAAACTAACTATTGCCCGTAAATCACTCAACATTGCATATTCATCTTTAACGAGGCATCAAAGCTGGGGTTATGCTGCGAAACCGGCGAGATTCAGTTTTAATTTAGTCGAAAATATTTAAGCACCTACTTTTCTTCATTCATTTTCAAGATGCTACATGTTAATTCGTTTGCATCAAATTTCGTATCACCTATCGGCGGAAACTAACGGTTGAACATTTTTTTTTTTTTTCTCTCGCAAGCACATGCAAAATTATCCGCCAGGTATATCTAACCGGAGCTAATTATCGCCAACAGCCGGTCTAGCATTCTGACTTACTTTTCTGCCGGAAAATGACTTCTTGCAATCGCCTGAAAAGCCCCTTCCCCCCGCAAGTTCAGTACGAAGAAAAAATACGATGAAAATCGTAAATGGTACTCAAATTTCCATAGGAATGTTAAATGCTAATGATCGTATTTCCGCTGCCATAATTTACATCGGATATTGTAAAATACATTTAAACGTTTTCTAAACGAATTCACGTTGTTAGCGGTGTATTTTCAGAAACGACGTTAATTCTAATAAACCTACCGAGTTCGATTTTTTCCTATCCTATTCACTACATTTTAAAGTTCTACCGCTTCTTACAGATCTCATCTCATGTTACTTACAAAACCCTAAGAGTTTAGGTGTGTGACCAGGCGAATATCAATACCGCCGGTAAGTAACCACATAAGCGAATAATAATAAGTCTCTTATTAATACTGGCAATTCTTCTTGAAATCACTGCGATCAGGATCAAAAAACCAAAGTAAAATTCGACATTATTCAAGTCCTCAGATAAGCGCTTTCTGTAAATATGCCCTTTGGAATAGAAGTTTGTTATATATATATATATATATATATATTTTCAATGCTTTAATTATTTACTTCGAGGCAATGATTTATTTTGAAAATGCAAGTGGCACCAGTTATTTCGAGTTACACTTCCCATTAATCCGTTTTCGAAATACTTCTGACCATTTTATGCTGGTATGTGTTATGGAGAATAGTTATAGTCTGTAATAGGAAAAGCAACTAACGCTGATACCAGGAAAGTAGGTCGAACACGTCATCAAACTTTCCGCTTGATGTTGTAAAATATCTGCGTGCTGTCGCATTCACAGGTCATCTACATTTAAAAACGGACACAAAAAAAAAAAAAGAAAAAAAAACCGCGTAAAAATTCGATTATATTTTCTTTTCCACAATGATGTTTAAATACTTGTCTTGCACAGTGAAGTATTTCCAATTTTATACTGTATCGGAAACGTTACGATCTGTTCGTGCTTCTAAATTCAACATTGAGCGAAAAATTCTCAAAATCAAGTCAATAATGAGATAATGAAACGAGTTTACCGAAGGTTACGTCAAACGTGAAAAAACCAGCTACCTCTCTATAGCTTTTGATTAATTAACAAGGTATTGTAGAAATCGGAAAGAAATAAAAAGCAAAAAATTAAGAAAATAACAATCGAAAGACATTCAAGCATATAAACAACTTATGCACACTTTTTTGCAATTAATGTGTAGAGTATTTAGGTATATAATTAATTAAACGGAATCCACTAGTGATTAGTGCATTTTTTCTGTTTTTTGTGTATTCCTTTAAAAATTTTGAAATACGGTTATAAGTGAAACCAATTTGGAAACGTAAAAAAATACTTTACTAAGGCACCTTTAAAGTATCGCAGGTCGCCATAGAGTTCACGTCGACGATCGCACTTCAAAAAAAAAAAAAAAAAAAAAAAAAAAAAAGTTGAAACATTAACTTAATATGCAGTTTATGCATACAATCTATTGTGGCATTATTGAGTATTTAAAAGTTGGCAAATATTTTCTTTCGTAATAAAACAGGCATTAAGGTTGCTACTTTTATCGAGTTCAGTTAATATGCGTATCTACATAGATATAAAAGCATCCGAAAGGTACCCCCGATGAGGAGCGGTTTAATTCGGAAAGTATCACTAAATTCGTGTAGATTTTATTAGACGCAATCAGGCAGCAGCGCATTCCGTTTGTTTGCAAAGTATTCGCATTAAATATTAATAAAACAAAGTGATTATTTTCAATTATGGCCTGTATATTTCTTAAAATAGTTTACAAAAAAAAAAAATATTTTCTTTTAAATATTTCTCTTTAATCATCTACAAACTAATAATTATTTTAAGATACACTTAAAAACCCAAATTTGTAAAAATACTGTTCCTTATAAAAATTAATTTCTGCTTTATTGTAATACAACAGATTCAATGATACTTTCCGAACGAAATGGCTCCTCATCGGGTACATTTTAGACGATTGTATACAGAAATATGTGCGTGCATATGTGTTCGTAGACATAATAATACCGGGATTTTTGTTGTCTGCAGCTACGACTACTAGAACAGAACAATGGCACGCTTCGAAGGGAAAATTTTCATACTTACACAGCGGTAAACCAAGCACCACAGGAATACTATAAAAAGCGTAGAATATATGCGCTCTACCTTCTCTATAACGATGTTTTTCAGCCCTTTTAAATAGAGCTTAGCCATCCCTTCTCGGACTACTGCACTGTTATATAAAGCCTATTTTACGGATAACAGAAGACCCGTTTCACGTCATCCATCTCGCGAATTATTTCCACGTGCTCACCAACTCGTAACCACAGACATAAAAGAAGAAAAAACTTCTACATACTTATGGCACTCCTTCGTGTTCACATTTTAAACTTCTCTGAAATCAGTCATACGGATATCAATCATCGAAAGCACACAATATAAATAAAGAAACACGTATCGGAAAAGAATATTATCCTTTTTTTGTCAAGTCTCATATTTTATCTTTACTCCTAAATTTTTTTGAGACACGTGTTTCTTCTAGAACGTTGAAAATTTTTCTCCTCATTAAAATATTAAACATATTTTGGTTAAAATTTAAATTTCGTATCTTTACTCCTAAATTTTTTTTGAGACACGTGTTTCTTCTAGAACGTTGAAAATTTCTCTCCTCATTAAAATATTAAACATATTTTGGTTAAAATTTAAATTTCGCCAACACACTTCTTCCAATTGCACTCTGATATAACTAACAGTTGCAACTTCAAGGCTCGGAAACGCAACGACTCCCGCCTATTTTTAATATTGTTCCTGATATTTCCGCCATAACACACCTCCTTTTCGCGAAACTCCGTGAATTATTCCGCGAGGGATACATATATTTTTCGCGAAAATTCAACTATACGGTTCAGTTTGACTTTGTCGTTTATTTTAATGAAATATTATCTGCTTTAGCTTAAGCAAATGTGGTCATGCAATTACACTTTGAACGCACGTAGTGTTTTCTTCGATGTCGTAATCAAAACACTGCATTACAATGATTTCAGCTTAATTATCACGAGCATAAGTTAAACTATAAATATAAAATAAGTGTAAAATAATTTCCTTTAATAAATTAAAATAAATATCTCAATTTAAGGAATTCGGGTATATCATTAGCTAACAACACAGAGTATACTCAAATAAAACTTAAAAATATCTACATTTAAGTTGAACTATATTTCGCCGGTTTTAGATTTTTTCCCTCTTTTAATTGCATTTCATCTACAATATCATTTGTGCAAAAGAAACTCTCTCCCCGATTTGTAATCTACCATAAGACGCGATGATTAAAAATCTCAGAAAAAATGTTTAATAAACACAATAAACAACCAAATCGAATGTTAACGATTTTCTAACTTGAACTGCGTTAATTTTCTTTTACTTACTGCAAATTTAATAAATATAATTTCACCGCTTTATTTCATTTACTTGTACTAAAATAATTTGTTATTTAATTTTGAATAAACTTCTCGCAGTGACGATGCTTGTATTTTTATGATATGTAGGTAATAAAAAGAATACATTCCAAATAACCTAATATTAATAATATCGCACATACTTAGTTATAAACCTAATTTATAATTATACTTTTTTTCTTCTTTCAAAGGTGTATTTTTTTATAATAAGAAATAAAAAAACAAGACACGGATAAAAAAAAAGTCGATAGTCTCTTCCGTAGTAGATAGAGTTATTATTGTTTTTTTTTTTTTTTTTTTTTTTTTATCAACATGCTATAATATAAAAAAATTGAGAAATCACCAAAAAGTTTAAAACCGAATTATCAAGCTGCAAAACAAGGAATTTGAAAGAATTTCACAGAACGTTCGACAGTAGCTAGAGCATATTTATTTTCTTAAGCATATTTACGCCACAAAAGTATAAAGAAACTACAGGATCCTTAAAAATTTTTAAAAATTTACAACCCGTTCTGTAAAAGACAAAAAATTTGTATTCTTTAATTAACGCATTTTTATCATTACAGCATAGAAAAAAAAAAAAAAAATTAAACCAGTACCTCCAAACCTTTCCATGGTGGCTACCCAAATATAATTTTTAAATTCCCTGTTTTCCGGATTCAATTCCTTCTGATTTCCTGATTACTAGAATTGTACAAAAAGAAGAGTGGATTTTTTTTTTTTTTTTACTATTGGTAATATTTGACCGGCGCAGTATACTTTATATAAATAGAACAGAACTTCGTTATTTGTATTTAAAGTAAAGTGCATTAAAAAATGCATTCATTTTTCACTTCGAATGATTTTTTCTTATTAAAAAAAATATCGTTTTTGGCCGTTTTTTACTTTTTTCCCGGTTTTATAACAAAATTATCGACTTATTCCCGACTGTTTTCGTACAGAAGTACACTGTGGCGGCACTGATATGTCTTTCAGTTGGCGCGTAAAGTATGATACGATTACGTGTTTCGTTTTAATAATAACATAAACTGAAATTGAATAAAATGTTTACCATAGAGTATATATAAATAAGACACTTCCCCGATTGGTTGTTTATAAAATTTAGTAGTATTCTCTCGTAACGGAAAAAAATTCAGACTCAGCTCTGTCAAAACTATAAACCCCAGGTTTATTTAATTTATCATGTTACTCAGCCACGTAAAAACTATTCCGATTTCCACGATTACTGAACTTCTTATTCATATAAATATAAATGATAGTGTCCGCGTCCGCCCCTAACAACAACTGTCTTTTTTACGTATAAATGTCTAATGTAGTTTATACTGTAAATATTTATTCAAATTATTAGCCTGTAAATCGCGACATCCTTTATACAACCAACTTCGTGCTTAAAGCAGACAGCGGTAATAATGGTAAATAAATGTCTACTGTCGGTATTATTTTACAAGAGAAAACAAATTTAAAATATTATTAACTTTAGTTATCGTTAAAATATGAATTTAAAGTAATTTACGTATATGGTTAATACGTTATCTTACAGAGCAATAAATTTAAAGTATTTCTCTCGTAAACATTACTCGGTTAACTGTTATAGTTTTTAAGATATTTTAGTCAAATTTTAACATTTTCAATTAATGTATTCGTATCATTACAAAAAAAAAAAAAAAGAAAGAAAAAAAAATATGCGGGCACTGCATTACCCCTTTTTATTTTAAATAAAATATTTAAAAAACGGAAGAACTGGGCCAACTGACTCAATCCTCTAGTAATTTTATATTTTCGCAGATAAAGGACACATTTTGATTCTTTATTTCCCTTAATAATTTACCGAGTAATTTTAGAACGCAAATTTAAAATGACTGTTTCTGCAACCCTGTTGGACAACCTCAATTCAGACTGGAAACTGTAATGATTAAAAATGCATTAAAACCTAGATTAACATCAGGTCAAAAAATGTTATAAATGGTTCGGAAAAATATCTTACTGATAATGCAAATTTCTTTTAAATAAGTCGGAAAAGGAAGAAAAAAGTGTTTTATTTAATTGTGCTAGAAATGGAAAACACCTCCCCCTCGCCAATTCAAATTATATTAATCTATAATTCCAGCAAGCTCATTTTTAGTATTTCATATGCTATACCGCAACAATTGTCACGAATTGGCTCATATATTATTTATGATGACTTTTTTTTTGCAACTTAAACACTTCTGAACATGTAATTCATGCATTATTACTGCACAGACTACTCTACGGTGGAAGTAAAAGAGACACAAAGCATACCACACCGAACATTAATTAAACATCAATGTACGAATAAATCAAAACACTCCTACTCAATCCACGATTCAAATATCTTTAGATAAAAACTTTAATTTCCTAGCGTTATTGATCCATTGCTTTTTTTAAAACAATGCGTTGCTCATAGATTTATCAAATCGTCAGATATCACCTATTTATTCTACCGTAGTGTAATCACTTTTTCCTTTAACTGTTCTATATATAAATCGTTCTAATTGTTAAATTCGAGGCAATATTGACAATCATCTTACTTTTGCATTTTCAAAGTTATTTTTTTCGGATATTATAAATCCGAGATTTTGTCTTGTATTACATTACCTCGAAAGAAAAAAGAAAAAAAAATATAATAATAATAATAATAAAAAAAGTGTTATAGAAGTTAATGTCTTAATTAACCTAAAATAAACGTTATTTCGTTTACGGTTACTTTCTATATTAAAGTTCTTCATATGCTCATTCAATAACAAAACTGATAATTTAATTATTTAATATCTGTTAAGCAAAAAGTAAAACGTCACAAATAGGTAAATAGGTCGTTGTCTTAAATTACTTCGCCAATAAGGTCAACGTAAGAGGAAGAAAACGGCAAACAGTTAAAATCGATACTTCCCCCAAACTCCCTTATATTTTAAACTTTTGACCCATTTTTGAATCTTCCTTAGCGAACAACGATTCGTTTACAATAACCCGCTGGCTGAATACGACAAACAGGAATGAATGAATTTGAGCAATACTTAAGTTTTGATTTTGAATTCGAACTAATTTTAAAACGTAGCTAAAGCGGAAAATGATTATATAGATAACTGCTTAATTAACTTTATAGTTTCATCGACACTAATCTTACTGATAACTGTCTTTACGCTTCGCAACCGTACGATAGACGAAACAACTACAACTAATTAACTATTAAGTTTTCATAAATAAAATAAAATTAATATTATCAATAATTCATTTTTAAATGCAGCAACGTTGCAATAAAAAATAAAAAAAAAACAATAATATATATTTAGTACAAAATTGCCGAATTTTGATGCAATTTTTTTTTGATAACGTTCTTATCACGAAGATTTATTATCAGACTAATATCAAAATGATTGCTTGAACTCTATATATTTTAAAAAACGATGTAAAGACATATTATATAACAAAAAAAAAAAAAAAAAATAATCAAAAAGCAAAAACTAAATCAAATCGTGTCGGATTTGTTGGTAATCTTTTAATCACCTTGACACTGCGTTTAAACCGGTTGAAATAAATAGTGTTTAAAATACGCTTTCTACACGTACTATTAACGAACACATTGACCTTCGAACACTTTCTTTAGCGTGTATCGATTTAATTAACAAGAGGGCTAATTAAACAAAACCCACTGGAATTTCTAATCGACCAAACTAAAACTGAGTTACCCGTGAAACTGGACAAAAACTGAACAATGTTCATTGCATTAGTAAAAAGAAGGTAAAATAACCGTTACCGATTGTCGAATAGATTATATTTTAATAAAATAATTAAACTGTATTCCTTAAAATATTTGTCTCATGATGACTTTTATGTCACGCACTTTTATATTTACACACATGTATATGCCCTTCTTTTTCCCCGCAAAAATTTACATAGGAAACAAACTTAGATTTTTCTTAAATATTTTATAACATTTTAGGCAGATTCAAAAGTAATTCAACTGTCAATGATACAAAAAAAAAAAAAAAAAAAGTTGAAACAAACGTCAAATTATTTTGTATCCCTGAAATAAAATAGGTTCCTAATATGACTTTACGGTCGTCGAGAGTAGTCCTGATTTACGATAAATTATTGCCCCAAAATAAAGAAATTATTATTTTTTACACAAATTTAATCATTCTGACGTATAATACATATAACATATCGACGAATTAATCAGTTTTGTTCGCAAGAAATCAAAATTATTGCGATTTGTTAATGGATAAATTTACTTTTTGTGATTTATTATTTTCCATATCTGTAGGAACTTTTTATAAAAGTATCTAAATTATTTGTCTTAGTTGAATTACTATTATTCCATCTATCTGGATTTAACCTTCATATAAAATAAAATTCGAAAATTCAAACTAATTATATTTTTGTAAAATGTTCATCTTAATATATGTATATATATAAACTAATTTTGGCATCGTGCTATAACAGCAAAACAAACAGTAACCCTGAAAAATAAATATCCCTCTTCTCACTGCTAATTCTGTTCAAGTTATATTTTTAGAATGCCTAACCTTAATCAATAACATTCACCTCCTGTGTATAAGAAAAAATAATTTCGACAAAATTACAAACGCGACTTAAAATAAAAAAATAAAAACAATAAAAAAAAGTGTTATTTTATTATTTGGGCCCGTCAATTATAGGGATATGAACTCAGTGCAGTTGACAATATTTATGTAGTTCCATTATAGCTACGATAGCTAACTTAAATAGCAAGTTACAAGTACCTGATCAAATAATTATACACCAACAAGCAAAAAATTCAACTATGTAAATAAATACGTTTATACTAGGAAACAAAATGTTACGATGTCTTTTCATAGGAATTGAATCATTGTGTAAAGGTAACATATTTTTATATGTATTCTTCGAGTTCTCGGTACACACTATTAAGCCACAACAATCCATTATTGAATCTAACTTGGCGACAAAAGTTTCTTCCCACAGTAAAATACTATATCGTATAAAACCTTTAAAATTGCGACATTACAGATGAAAATTTATTCGGACATACAACAATGTTGACCAAAAGTTAGGGAACAATTCATCCCAAAAATTGTAATTATGAGGAGCTTAAGGAACAAAACGATACCTTACAATGAAAAACATCATATTTGCTCATACAAAAAAAATGTACAGCATGACTAGTTTCATGTTAGGCACGAAAAAATCTATTTTATCAGTATTTTATTATGCTATATTACATTGAACTAAACAAAAATGGAATTCAAAAGTATATGGAAAATTTTTTATAGACAGCTGCCACGAATACGCTAAAATTTGGAATTAAAATTAGTATAAAATCTTACTTGGCTTATTTCGGCAAGTCTGATGCCTGTAGTGATTCGTGAAAGGGCCATTTCAAACACTTTAAGTTTCGGCTTTTAAAGAAAAAGTTAAAAACACAACCGTACGACCGCACTGGCACCAATCAACGATGAAATGGCCGAGTAAAAGATAAAAAAGCACGTTGAAAAACGTTAAATCGGCGTCCCTAAACGCCAGGAGTCTTGCCATATTCACAGTCTTAAAAATGATTTGTTACCACTTAAGATTGTAAGTTAAACATTTCTATAACTTTGTTTAAAAATTAAATTTACAATCCGTAATAAATTTTAAATTAAATTATCCTTTAACTTTTATATAATAGATGAATTTTTTTTAAATTTTTAACATACTCAATAATTCAAATTTAACCGTTTATTTTAAATCGATTAAGTCCTATTTTTTTCTGCAATCAATTAAGCTTTTAATAAATATATTAATTGCAATTAAACAGCGTATAATAATAATAATAATGGCATTTTTTCTACAATTCATTTAATATATTTTAATATCCAGTAATATGTTTACTAAACTGGAATAATTTAATTAAATTCAATATTTCTTTTTACCAAAATTATATTTTTTAAATGCTGTATTCTGTTAGATACAGTTTACACGAGTGGGGTTAGTTGTTGACTAGCGAGGAAAATAACAAACTCCCTTAGTTATTCTATTATTAATTCCACCCTTCACCGACGAAACAGAGCAACTTTATAATCAAATTCAAGTAGGGTGAGAAAGAAATCAGAAAATTAGTGGAATTATAAACAGATTATGAATATATGTGAAATATTTTGATTACTAATTATAAGGATAAAAATTAATAAAGTGCAGCATATGTGAATATAATTTATAGAAGGTAAAAAATTATTTTGATATGCCTGAGCTGAAACAAAAAACTAAAATTTTGATTTATATATTCTCAAGAAGTAAGGAAAATTGAAAAATCAAAGAAATTGTTGTGTGAAAGTTTGGAAATTTAAGTACCCAGGTTAAAATTATGTACATTAATAGTAAAATATAGAGTTAACCAAACGTTTGAAATATAAGATAATTTAATATAAAAAGTAGGAAATCTAAGAAATTTCTTTTTTTGGTTAAATTTATCTCCAAGAAACTTTCAAAGTTAAATTTGTGTTTTCTGGTTGTTATAAGCAATAATTAGACATCTGTGTACAAAAATTTTGGTTGCAATAACTGACTTGTTGCCACAGGCGTTTCCGGGGGGGTCAGGGAGGAAGCTGCCCCCCTGGAACCTTGAAACTTATTAATTAACTGGCCATGATGAGTATTCATAGGCGAGTTATCATGGACAATTTGGAAATAAAGTAGTAGAATAATTTGCTAGAAACCAACAAAAATTATGTTTTAATTAAGATTTTATTCTTGTTTAATAAAATATTAAGCCTTTACAACTTATCAATTTTATTTTTCCTATAACTCATATTCTCTTTCTATCATCTTGCCCCCTTCCGCGGGCTCATCAGCTGAAGACGCCCTTGCTTGTTGCTA
The DNA here is from genome assembly GCA_039619475.1 of Icerya purchasi. NCBI lineage: Eukaryota > Metazoa > Arthropoda > Insecta > Hemiptera > Monophlebidae > Icerya > Icerya purchasi. Next base: position 439,441,381 of record CM077116.1, read on the forward strand.
TAGCTAAATAATCACTTGTGTTACCATTGTTACCAGTTACCACATCATTCTTTTCAGTTTATTATTAGTGTTGGTATCCAATACATTTGCATAGGTTTGTATATGATTTTCAATATTTGTGTGCATATATACATTTTAGAAATTGAAAATAAAATTTTCAAAAAAATCAGTTATTATATTTTGTCTTGTCAATGGTAAAGAAAGTGCAAAATAAATAGAATAGGATTCGCCTATTTAAAAAGAAAAATTTTTTTTTTTATTCATACATTTATTATAACAAAATAATTAAGTAATAATTGAACGGTTCATAATCTTTAATATTATTCATATTGATTACAATGCAATCAGACCCAATAATGTGGGAGGAATACAATGAAGTTTATCTAATACCTTTTTATTTCTCCTTCACCAAATACCGTCACTTAGCCTTCTTTTCTCGCCGCTAAAGAACAAGCAATAAGTTTTCCATTCTGTTTGTTTAGTTACATTGCAGTTGTTTTGTTTTTAAAGATAGTTTTTTATAGCAATATTAATGGAAAAAAATTTGCTGAGTAATTTAATTTGAATAGACATTTGATTTTGTTATAACATGTTTGAACTAATCAGCTGTACTGATTGGGAACGACACTGCTTGTACACATTAGTCAATATTAGCTTGAACTAAATTTAATATATAGTTTCTTAAGTTTTACTATGAAACTCTATCTTATACACATTTAATTTTTCATTTACACAATTAATTTCAGTGCATTTTGCAAAGTATATTTTCACAATTAATGGATAACAAAATAAATATTGAAATTGTTTAATTAGATATATTAGCATATACAATATAATTGTAAAACAGTCCATACAATAAGGCCTGTTGCCCATTGCAGCAAGCAATGTGAAATGTGTTTTCTGAAAATCGATTACTGTACATTTAAATATAAAGGCGGGTTTACGCCGAGCAAGCGGGCAAGAGCAAAAACCTGACTTTGACGTTTTCACTCAAATGGATCGCGCAGTGTGAACATATTTTAGAGTGCTCGCGCTCTCTGTAATGATCGTTCCGCGGACGATCATATACTCGCGAACAACAGAGAACATTAGCGAGCATACATTTCCAAGGTCATATTTTTGTTCTTGCTCGCTCTTGCTTGCTCCCCCGTGAGAACTTACACAAATTACATTACTGCAGGTTGCATAAATACACAACTATTGAAGTTAAGCAACGTTAAAAAGTTAATAAAAAAAAATTAAGAAATTACATATATTTTTACTATTAATTATTAAATAATTTGGTATTGTCATAACTATTTGAATCACTATCTGCTGTTTATCATAATTAAAGATTTTTAATTTTCTATTATAAATGAAAAAAATTAAATATCTTAAAGTAGAGGAAGTTAATAAAAAGTTAAATATTGATGATTATGAAATGAATACAGAAAAAGACAGAAAATACACCTCTTGACGTGTGTAAGTCAGTTGCTTTTCTTTTCAAAAAAGTTAAATTTGAAAATAAAAAGCATGGCAAGTGCCGTACACAATTTCATTAGTTACTTGCATACAATTTTGCAGAATTCACACACTGCTTGGTTAACTTCAATATTAGCTGTTCTAGGATTTCAGTTAGTTGAATTAACAATAGATCATCAGAAAATTTCTCTTAAGAAAGTTGTAACTTATATTCAAAGAATTAAATTTAAATTTATATTTTTTATAAAAGTTAGAAAACTAAATGTATAAAACTAGATGGCAGTGGTAGAATCGTGAGAGGAAGTCCAAAGTCACAACTCATCCCCTTAAGCTGAAAAATAATTTTTAATGTAGCATCATTCTCAATGGTTAATCTAGGGTTTCCCTTGGGGGTTTTTACTTCACAAATATTTTATTACAATAAACACCATATGGCTTAAATTGTTGATTATTTAATCATAGTTTATTTATTTGGAAAAAATTATATTAATTTCATATAAACATGATTGACTTCTTGCTGAAAAATATTAATTTAATTCCAACATTTTTTGAAAAATTTGGTTACTCTTTCATCCCCAGTGAGTACTACTGCATTATGCATGGTTAAGGATAAAAATTCATTAGGGTCTCCTTGCCCCATTGTATTTGAAGGATAATATTTTAATCTTTTCAATACAGAAAATGCCTGCTCTAGTGTTATAGTTGTAATTAATAAAACCACCTCAGTCATCATTAGTTGTAATATAAATAACTTGAGTAAAGGAGTTAAACCCAATTGCTCCCGATTAAATATTGTAACGAAGAATGCAACGTCGTGTTGCGTTTACGCGTTAAAGTGATCAATTGTTTTGCGTTGTTCTCAGAGTGATAGATATAGAAAACGTATTCGAACGGACAATACGAGTAGAAAATATATTTATTAACTAATAATTCGTTTTAACCATAGTACAGGAATATAAAAATTAGCGAAAGAAATTCCGAAAGCGAAAAAAACGGTAGCGCCACTGAAATTAAAATTAAACGAATTCAAGAGGCAGTGCAGTGAGAGCAGTGGTAACTGCATAAATAAATCCCAGGGCGAAAAAAAATAAAAATGTAGATGAGGCAGAAACGGACAGCGAAAGTGAAATAGATATAGCCGCGAATTTAGCAGAAATAAAAAGAAACATGACGGAAATCAAAAAGTTTATCGAATTCCTGTCAGCAAAATATGACGACATGTATAAAATGCATGAAATGTTGATAGAGGAGGCAAAGGGGCTCAAAGAGCACGTGGTCCTGCTAACGGCGGAAACAAGGAAAAAAGGGGAAAAGATCAAAGAACTAACATGTACAGTTCACCAGTTAGAGCAGTACGGACGAAGGGAAAATGTGAAAATACACGGAATAACAGAAAGACCGGACGAAAATCTCAGAGAAATAGTAATCAAGACGGTGGCAAAAATCAATGTAACAATAAAGAAAGAAGACATCAGTGCAGTGCACAGACTACCGTCGAAAAGCACCAAATTGCCAAAACCGGTAATTGTCAAGGCAAGCAGGAGAATAGCGGACAAAATGATGGAAAAAAAGAAAGGGATAACAAAATGGGACAAAGACATTTCTAACGCTGAGGGTATAGCTTTAAGGTTTTTTAAAATAAAAACTTATACAGATTCTACAGAGGATTTCTATGGGAAGCAAAGCAGAAGGCCAAAGAAGCAAACTATAATTCCGTGTGGGTAAAAAGAGAAAATTTCTATGAAAAAAAAATTCGCAGAAATGGGCAATTCAAATAAAAGATCAAGACGACTTAAACAAATTATCATAAGACAATTTTAGAGCAGCGTGAAAGAAACACGGAAAAGCACAGAATACGTAGTTGTAAGCATAAAAATAAGAAAATATTCGAAAAGAATGTTAAAGCTTAGATTGTACAAATTAGTCTTAAATTGTAGAAATACGATTAGAATTAATAACATGGGACTGAGCGAACATATGAATATGAGTGTAGACAAGGATAGCGTAACATAGTGCTTGGTGCGTGTGTGTTATTGGGATATTAGGAGTTTGCCTAACAGATGTGCGTATGTGTGCGCGAGAGGAAGTGTGTGCAGACGTGATTGTTGGAGCAGCTACGGATGGTGTGTTGCATATATGTGTGTGTGTTACTGGGTTTGCGAGTGTGTTCTGGATTGGCGGTGAATGGTGGTTTGATGTAGGGGAGTGCAGTGGCGAGGTAGAAACAATGTGGACAGCTTAGGGGAGAGAAAAGGAAAAAAGACAAGTGGAAAGTGAAAAAATAGATACTAAGCAAACGAAGGAGCACGAAATCACAAAGAATAGGAGAGAGAAGCAGATGTGATAGGAGGTATGCAAAGAAACAATGACGGGAAGGCAGATGGAATAGATAAGACGCGGAGATATGTTTCTACCTCGCCGCTGTAGGTCCCTACGGTATGTTTTAAATTATATTTACATCGTAATGTAAAGTTTTTGGTGCGTTAAAACTAGCAATTTCGAAACAAACAGATAAAGAGGAAAAGAGAGGCAAAAAAAGGAAAGAAGAAATATAAATACAATAAGCTTAGGAAAAATAACAGGTTATATAAAAAGTAAAAAAAAAAATAAATATAAAATTAAATGTAGCACACATAAACTTTAGATCAATGAGGAAGAACTGGCAGGAAGTAGAGACGTTAGAGGCAAGACAAGAATATGATATATTAATTTTAGGGGAGGTACATATAAAAAAGGACGAAATAAATTTATACAATTTAGAAGGTTATGAGAAATGTCACAATTTAGATACAAAAGGGGTAAAACATGGGATTGTGATATACATAAAGGGGGACAAAAAACTACACTCAAATTAGAAACCAAAATATGGAAAATGCGTTATGTGTAATAATTAAAATAACATGGTACGAGGAAAAACTATTTATATGAGCGTTATACAGATCACTATCAGGAAAAGCAAACAAATACATAAAAGGAATAAAGAGGATTGACAAAAAATACATGGAAAATTAACTAGAATAAAAACCATTGTACTTAACCAGGATAGAGTATCAGTTTACACACGGTCTATTCGACCGGCGCGACCGATATCATTTCGATTTATTTCAGTTTGATTCTGTCTTATGTTCCTAAAAAATAGAAAGTGGTTCTCTTGTTATTACTCCATGAAACCGATGCTATTGCCGAAAAATCAGGTGCAGCTAATAAACCAGAGATACTAACATTTTGTAAAATATATACTGTGGGTGAGTTGAAAAGTACATACTCAGTCTCAAGGAGCAGTTGTCGTTGGTCTTTAACATTCTTTTATTCTTTGTTGAATACAGCCGCAATGAATGCACGCATTATACACAGAGAAAATTTTTGAAGAACTTATCATGGAATTTATGCATCTTCAATATCGTGAAATGAATTTAGTTTATGCAGGAAACTCAAAGTTTGGATTCGTAGTATTTTACACGAAAGACAGGATAAAGAACAGCTAAATATTAATGTTGAAGAAAACAATTTAAAAAAAATCAATGAAATATTCCCGGGCGATGTAACTTCTGTGACTGGTGCAAAAATAGGAAAACTAAAACATAATGTAATAGCTGCAAGTGTTTGTATGCAAAGAGCACACAGTTCCAGTATGTTTTAAATGCTCAAATGAAAACAAAGAAAAGTCTACCGGTGAGTGTTAATTTGATTACGTGTACCATATTTTATTATGATCTATATTTTTTTCTAGAATTTTTTTTTATATATGTTGAGAATTAAGCAATTTTTATAAAATGTTACAAACCATGTTATTATATATTTTTTAAAATTAAAATGCTGTTTATTCATGCTAAAATAATAAAATAAAAACAAAACAACATAAAAAGAAATAAAAATAGAACAAAAGAACTAATGAGCAGGAAAAATTTCTTTCAAAAACATAAAAAAGTAGTTTCTATAAAACCCAGTCAAAAAGACCGGCGCGACCTCTTGCATTATAAAACATGGCGCGATCTCTTACAGGTTTACCATATTAAATACTTAAAAGCAAAATAAAAAAAGAAAAAAACGTGTTTAACTAAACTGGATTAACTATTTATATGATAACAGGGACAAAACAAGGGTGCTGAAAACTGGAATGATTGGAATTTATAAATTCCAAATCCTATTGGGGTAATCAATCATGTGATAACTCACAGTGTTGATAATGAAGTTAGTATGACTCACCCATAAAATTTATAAATTCTAGTATTTAAATTTTATTTGTGCGATTTTTTTCTTGCAAACAATTCAATGTCATGAATCAAATTAAATTTTTCTTCTACACTATTATTATTTGTAATATAAAGAAACATACCTCTATGTAAGATCAGCCGCTTTCTGGCATTGTTTTCACTATAGAATGTAATTATTTCATATGCATATCAGATTCATCAATTTTAATAACAGAATTTTCAATTTTATTCCATGCAGTATCAAAGACTTCCAAAAATTATCAACAATATTCAGTGGCGGCTTGTGAAAATTTTAATTAGGGGTGCTATGGCAAAAAAGGAAAAAATTTATGTAATGAACAATAAATAATTATACCTGCAATAAACAGTTATTTAAAGATGAAATACATTCTTCTAGTTCTTCAATTGCAAATTTTTTCTGACTTCTTTACTGAAATGATTAATTTCTGAAATTAATTTATTTTCAGTTGAAATTATGCAAACTGCTGTTAATCTTTTTTGATCCATATTGCTTCTTAAATATGATTTTATTCGTTTTAAGGTGGGAAAACATTTGTACGGTTCCGCAGTTGTTATTGGGAGTGCAACTAAAATTTTTACAAGTTGAATGATTTTGGTAAAAACACTTTTTAAGTTGTCTTCATTTAATGTGTTTAAAAGTACAATTAAGCCTTTAAAACTGCGGAATTCTTTTCTAGAATAAAAAGTTTGTAGTTCAGTTTTTAATTTTTCCTTCAAAATAAATGTATAAGCTGTACATGTTTCATTTATTTCGCATATTGGTAGTTCCTTGTTGAAAGTTACAAAATTTTCTTTATGGAACAATTTAGCCGCTATTAAATGTTTAATATAACATAAATGTTGTCTTTTGCTTCTGTAAAAATGTAGTCGCTAACTTCTTTTAATTCCATACTTTTAGAATTACTAATTCCAAATTTTCTGCATTACGTATCTGCAAAATTGTATCGTAAAATTTTCTAAATCTTTTTTGAATTAAAGCAGCATCGATATTACCCGATTGCATTTGGTTATACAATATTTCTATACGAGGCATAATTTTATGAAAAATTTCTAGGCAAAAATTAAATGTACCGCCTTTTTAATAATCTTAAGAATCCTGAATATGCTTTAATTGCTTTTTATCATTCGTTGATGTAATTCTTTAAAATACTCAGTGAGACAGTTTTTATTTTCAGAAACGGTTTTAACCAATCTACCTTTAAAATTCCAACGTTTATTTGATATCTTTGGAATATGTTTACTTGAATATTTATCGAATATTGTTAATTTGTGTGGAGATTTGGAAAAGAATGTTGCTATTTCAATTGAATTTGCAAAAAATAATCTTACTGATTTAATTAATGATGCTGCATGCTTCAATACAAGATTCAGCTGATGCGCGTAGCAGTGAATATAATGATCATTTTTATATAACTGCTGTATTTTGTACTGAACATCTCCATGTTCACCTTTTATAACGGTAGTTCCATCATATGTTTAAGCTATTCAATTTATTTGTATCATTTTTTAACACATAGTTTATTTCGTTAATTATACATTTGGATAAGTTGTTCACATTTGTATTTTCTGGACTGAAAAATCCCGAAAATCGGTCGTAAAAAGCCCACGGTATTCATAACAGAAAGCAATTTCTGTTTGCATATATGTTCCGAAATATCTATTGTATTATCAGCTAATAAAACTAAATATGATGTTTCATTAATTTCTGATATTATTTGATCGCGAATAACATCCAGTATGCATTGCAATAATTCGTTTTGAATAATTTTAAACGTTCGCTTAAACACAAAATTGTTATCCATTTTTTTTTTTTTTTTTGTAAAGAAGGATCATAAGATGCAATTAAATTTATTAATTCTTTACCGGGATTTTTAGATTCATTACTTTCATCATGCCCTCTTAGAGGTAGTTCAAATTTGCCACAGAATTTTATGCCCTTGATTATTTTCGATAATACTTCACACTTTTTTTCACTTGTTCATTATGCTTTAGTTTTGACATTCTATACTCCTCAAGTTGTTCGGGAAATATTAATGCGCCCTAAAAGTGAAAAAAAAATTGTATTTTCCATATGTTTCGTGGTTTTCTTTTCGTTTGTGTGTGTGTTTTTAAAGCTGTTCTGGATCCACATAGTATTACCGTCAAAAAGTAAACAAGAAAAACAGAATAACGCGTTCGTACTTTCACATCCGCAGAGTCATTTCATTTTATTATAGCATTATTAAACGATTTTTTTTTTTTTATATATATATATCTTGCTATTTTACACCTAGTCTTATCAACTATTTGGTAATCTATGGAATAAGTTGAAATAACATGAATAAGCAACCTAACCAATGAAGGGTGCTAAAATTAACTAATATATGTGTATACAAAATGCATACACACATATTTTTGCATTCTCACGGACATATACATACCATCACACACGCACACGCATATACACCCTCACACATCAGTACGCACACATATTATTTATACATTTTTAATTTATAAGAGATCTTGAGGTCTTTATTAAACGATCGAATGCATTTTTTATTTTTATTTATACCTTCACCACTAACAATAACATCTAGAGTAAGACAACCCTCCTTTTTATTTCTATTTATTTATATAGTGATAACAGAAAAATTCAAACTGTTTATGTATTCAACAGTAAAATTCACGATCATCTGAAATAAAAGCTATATTAAATACTTCTCTAATAACGTCATTACCTTTCTTTTTGAAAGGAACATTGCCAGTCAAATTAATTAAATGAAAAGATAATATTTTTAATTTTAATTCTATACAAATTTAAAACCAGGCAAATACCAGTAAATAGCAAATAATAATTAGTTGCCAGAAATACATAATTAAAAACTTATTATATCAAAATAACGCGCCGCTATCTTGTTACTTTTAAGAAATGCCAATGGAACAATTCGTGCATTGAAAACGAATTTCAACATTAACACAATATGTTTGCCAGAAAAAAAGTTCAACAATCAATAATTCAATTAATGGATAAAACGGAGACAAAAATCATTCAACAATTATTTCCAGTGCTGCTATATGCAAAATTCACAAGGAGGTAGTATTCAATTGCTCCGTTTTAATCAAGAAGTTATAAATCCGAGAGAAACAAAAAAAACAGTATCATACGGCACATTTAGTAGGGCCCGCGATGAACAGACCATTAAGATAAATACTGTTGTCTAGCACTGCCGAAGAAGTAGTGTCAAACCAGTGTTGACGAGTGTAACCGAAATCAGCCCAACGCATTTACCGAATTATTTTTTAGCATTAACTGGACGACGAACGCTCGCTTTTTCTTCTACTTCTAACGACATAACTGCATAAATGACACTGCTAATATCCCATATAACCGAATAGACCCGAATTTGATCGAGTGCTCGAAATTCTTCAAACACACTGAACACGATGTTTTCGTTCGTCCTATTTTCGCTGATTAATTTGGCAGTATTACTGAGCTAATGTTTTGGTGCATTTAGACGTTTTGTGTAAGTTAGCATGCGGTTTATGATCACTACGAATAATGTAGTTCAAACGGAGAAAATAAAATATGAATCGGGACTGTCTTAGATTATTATTTACCTGAAAAATATTAAACAGATCTCTTTTTACTATTGTTTAAATCTACGAATTGATAACACTGATGACTCAGTTTCAATTAATTTAAATAAGTACAATCCGCAATCATATACTAGAAGAAAGAAAAATTGGTGTGTAGAAAAAGGAGGTGCAAAAATGGCTGAAGGAATAATGGTGCAAAGACTGAAGATTAAGTTACGTCCTTTATCTCGCTACTCTTTAGTGGTTCTTTTTCTTTTTACGGTTTGTTGGTTTTGACTCTGTCGTGTCCCTCCTGGATTTTAAGTTCTCTCAGATCATGTTATTTATTTATTTTTTTTTTTTTTTCTTCTTCGATTTTAAATATTAAGCTGTCTGCATGTACTGGTTAACAGATGCGTATTACGCGGAATGTTATGTAATTGTCATATGTATGTATACTCTTACTTAAATATAATGCTAGGTTTATAAGTATTGTTATTTAGGGAATAAGCTAAGATAGTTGAAATTTTTTGTAATTGGTATATTTTGTAATAAACGCTGATAAGAGTGTTGGGCACTCACATAACGGGCATATTTACCCGGTCAGACCCACAACTTATTTCTAATAAAAAAAAAAAAAAAATTCTTAAAACTGAAGATTGGCTTAAATTTTCTAATTTATTGGGGTAACCTTCAACAGGGGCTCTATAATAGGCATGTTAATGTTTTTGAATTATCAGCAATTTCACCAAAAAAAACGATGGTACGAATCATTCCTCAATTTTCTTTTCTAAACAAAGAATTTCGGCGTTACCTTTCAGTTAATCTTAAAGTAGAGATATTTTATATGTATATATCTCGCTTACCTAGCAGTGTGTAATTGATCGTAATATCCATACACACAGCCATAGTTATTTTGTATAGTATTGTACACCAATTGACCAAATATCGCGTTTACGCCTTGACTTAGACAACAAATTAATTTTTTTTTTTGATCGCAGTTATTAGGTAAGTTCGCTGCTAGAAGTGTGGCGACTGTGTCCCTTAGTCAAATTTTCTTCAAGGAAAACACATACTGGTTACAAGGCGACAAATAAAAAAAATATTTTTTTTACCTTTTCCAACAATATATACATACATATACATATACATATATGTACATATATATATATAAACGAAAACATACATACACATATATCTGCGTGCATTAAGAAGGCCCATCATAAAACATTTTAAACAAGTTCCGACAATTTTCACATTTTGGCCCTGGAACTAGGACTCGGCTCAACTTTAGTGATTTCAAACATCAAATAAGTTTAAATTTACTTCCAAACAGTTTTATTTTAATACAACAAGTTGGGCATTAATTTAGAAGCAAGCAGTATCACCAAAGTCCTTAAAAATTAGAAAATTATTAAATAGTAACCGGAAGCAATTTAATAATCTGTGTTAAAAATTTAAAGGGTTTAAAAAAAATTAAAATAATTCTAATATAGACCAAAATAACGAGGTTTTCTATTGTTCCTTTTCTTTTCTTTTTTCTTCTTTTTTAGGAAAAGTTTTAGATCATCGTGTCATCATTTTATAAAATAAAAACAAGAAAATTAATTTTGATTTTGATTTGTAAAATTTCTTCGTTAATTCTACGCGGTATAAATTTATTTCACTTACTGTCCTTCTAGTATTATATTTCAATACACACATATAATAAGGTAAATTTCAATATTTCCACAAATGCGATTCGGTGAAATCCATTAGAAAAAAAAAAAAATAATCACATATTAGAAACAATTTATAATGAAAGTATACATATACAAGTTTAGGAAATAGTCCACAATCTATGTAAAAAAAAAAAAACATTTAATTCTACGTTCACCCTAAAAATATAGGTTGTTATTGGACTTACTGCAAAAAGATTTAAACTCTTTTGTAATTTGGGCGCATAGTCGAGACTTTTCGATTAATACGGATAAATCCAAAATGATGTACATAAGAACACCGAGCCGTTACAGGACATTCATTCCAAAAGTTCTAATCAAATGTCACAATTGTATTCATGCGAATAACTCTAATTATTGTAGTGATGATTGTATGATGTTACAAAATGTGCAAAAAATCAAATACTTAGGGGTAATGATTGATAATACGGTAAGTTGGAAACAGCATATATTGGAACTAATAAAAAAGATCAGGCAATCCTTACCGGCGATTTATAGACTTAGGCTATTGTTACCGCCAAAAATTCTAAAACAATACTATAATGCTCTGATAACATCAAGGATATTTTACGCTATACAAGCATGGGGAGGAGCAAAGAAATCTGAACATAAAAAAATAAACGCTACTCATAAAAAAAGCTTAAAACTCATGGTAAGAAAGGATTTATGTCAAAGAAGGGGTAACCTTAATTGGTGGAAGGAAATGGAAGAATTACCGGCTAAACTAAGGTATTATTTATTTATTTTATATGATTATAAGCTGAATCCCCCCGACCTTAAGACTAGTAATATAGTGAAGATAACTAGAGCTTCGTCAAAAATTACATATATTAAGCCTAAAGGTATAAATAATTATATTGATAAAACAAAGGACGCTGTACTGATTGACTTGTTAGGGAAAATTCCGACGGATATTATAAAAATAAAGAATAAAAAAAATTGCCTCTTAGAAATTAAAAATTGGCTGTTGAGCAAACTACAATGATTGCAACTAAAAGAGGTGAAAGGAGTATGTGATAAGTGATTTTTTCTTTTCTTTTTATCTTTTCCCAGTTATTTATATATATATATATATATATATATTTTTATTTTACATTTTTCTTGCATTGGGTTTCTATACGAATTGCTATTATGTTTAGATTTTGAATTATGCGTTATGCTGTTATTTTTAGTGGAAATTTATATTACGTTGGTTTTTACTTTGTTTTGTGACACATTTGTTAGTTAAGCGGTTAATTGTATATGATCGATTGTAACTTTATTACAAATAAACGTTGTAACTGTGATGAGAACCTACAGACGGACGATTGCCTTGTGGGTTCTCCATATGTTATTTAATAATAATAATAATAATAAAAAAAAAATTGTGAATTAGTAGTTGGAAAATTAAAAAAAAGAATATCAAGTATTTTCTTCCCTTAAAATCTGAATTCAACGAAAGTATAATTCTGTTTTAAATGCATTTGGAAAGGTATGTTCTAGTATATTGCTTAAATATTTTTTAAAACTTTCGATTATCACATGTAAAAATATTTAATAATTCCCGTTAGCCGAATGTTAATAAAAAATTATTAAATGAAATAATTATTAATTAATCAATATTTTTTATGTTACAGTAATATAAAATTAAATGCGTATGGTTGGTATTGGGGAAAAACATTTTTAGAATAATTTAATCCTTTTCAACAAAAAAAAAAACGACCTTGCTGAATAGCAAAAAATTGTTAAATTAAACAATGGAATTTAAATTGCGGTCTTTTAAATTTTTTTCTTTCTTTTCTGGTATGCCCTATATATGTATAAAACTGGGTAACCTGAAAACATGTATGCTGAAAACCGCCGTTTATAATTTGAAATTATTTAATTTTTTCCTGCTTTGTACAATTTTGAAACACTGCTCGTATTTAGATCTATTCGAAAAATGTTAATTAATTAATATTTCATTTATTCATTTTTTATGACCATCTGGATTACGAAAATTGAATTTCCTATTCTCAGTAAAAAGAACCAGCGATTTTTTTAAACGCATAGTGATGGAAAGTTTCAAAAATTTTTAAGCAATATGCTAGAGCATACATTGTAAAAAGAATTACTTTTCGTTGAATTAAGTTTTTATTAAAAAGAAATAATTGACATTCCTTTTTTTAAATTTTCTAACTACCAACTCGCATTTAATAACCTATACATTTTTATGGTGGACATAGAAATAATTTTTTTTTTTACATAGATTATGGGTTATTCCAGATAATTTTGTACATGCATACTTTATTACTCTATTTGTTTCTCAGATAAATGTTCTCTTCATTTGCGTGGTAAATGAATTTTTATTTTTTATTTTTGTTAAAAACTCTGCTGTCTTTTTGTAATACTTAAATTGTTATTATAAATTCACAATGGACGAAAAAACTTTCGGAAACGTTTTGAATAGGTAGATGCGCTTGATTTCTTCGAATGATTTGTATAGTTTCATTTATTTCTTTAGAATTGTTTGTCCATTAAGTCGCATTTCATTTATTTTGATTTTTTTTTTTTTTAAGTCCACTTTATGCCAATAATCTGAATGTTGAGAATAAACACAATCCCATTTTTGATAAAATTGTTCAAAAAGAGCACACAAATATGCACTTCCAGAATTTAATAATAGAGTTCATGAAAGTAATAGCACTTGGAGCCCAGCATGGCCTCCCCCTTCCTTATCACAACTCCTAGCTGATTCTCCGTGTCATATCCGCAGTGCGTTCCAATTCCTTCATTCCCTTAACCTCCTAAATTCAATTTAGTATCCCTTCCGTTCCCCGAGCGCATATGGCCCGTTTGAGCAGCCGGCGCCTGTACCTTTTAATGTAATAATAATAATAATAATAATAATAAAAAAAAAGGTATTAAAACCTTTATAGAATACATTGTATCGCGGAACTATATCGACCTTTTTTTAGTAAAGTAACCAGTTCGTCTTGCAACCGAAGGATGTTTGATAACAAAGTAACCAAATCGCCTCGAAATTCAGTTTTCAAATTAGTGACATTTACAAAATTCATAAACTATAATTTCGATTACCGTGTCTCTCCCTCCCATTCGCCGAGAATCCAGGATGCAATCACCAACGTACACCAACCTGCCAGCAGGGAGCACCAACATTCCAGCAGCCGCAGCAGAGTGATACGTAGCATCAATATTATTTCTAATTAATATTTTTTGCGTGTTTTCGTTTATATATTTATTAAATGTCTTTAACGGTCGGCTATTCAAGAAAGATAGTTGTAGGGATTAACAAAATTATACATTTTAAAAAATCATAAAACCTTAATATTAGTATTATTAAATCTAAACCAATAAGTTAAAAAAATAAATACAAATTAAATAAATAAAAAGGATTTAATTAATTTTCCTTCATAACCATTACATTGCACTTCAAATTAGTCTAAGCCTTCGATTCAAATTAGTATTTTACTTCACTGTTTTAAATTATTATTAGAAAATATCTCTGAAATTTATTAACATATTAAATTAAAATAATAAAATAAAAATGGAAGTTTATTCAAACAAATTTTCTTACATACTAAATAATTATAGTTGTTGTTAACTTTCATACGGAATCCTCAGCGCATGAAGCCTCATGCTTGACTGAACTTGTTTGATTACTAGAATTGTACAAGTAAAAGAGTGATTTTTTTTGTTACTATTGATAATATTTGACCGCCGCAGCATATTTTATATGAATAAAACCAGAATATCGTAATTTATTTAAAATTTTCTCGAACTTACAATGTGCGGCAGCAGGATTCGAACCCGGTTTTACCCAAACAAAACACAATTACCTAAACAACCATGTCATGGTAGTTGACTAGCGTTCTTTAATCCACATACTGAACCTAAGATTTGGCTTTTTCAACTTCTTTACCCGAGTTATTATTTGTAAGAATATACGTCTTATAGCTATCCCCCCCCCCCAAAAAAAGTGGTTAAATCAGTTGTTTATAACTACTTTTTTTTGAATATTGCATATTTATTGTTAATAAAAATTTACAAAACGCAGCAATGGTTTTAAGAAAAAAATATATAAAGCTCATTTACTAATCAAATAAATATAACGTTTATCTAAAAGACAAATGTAGTAATAAAAAAAAATTCACTTTTATGTTTAGTATAAAAAAAATGCAGGTTACTAATTGCGTATTAGTAGTCAGAAAATTAAAAAAAGAGCATCAAGTATTGTTTTCTATTACTGATTCAAAAAGGAAGTTGTAAGTTTATCGATTTTTTTTTTCTTCAAATTGTTGTTCATGCATAACTTGTGTCTATGTGTGAACCAATTTTAATAACTTATTAATCATTGGAAACTATACCGGTCACTGTTGGTACCATGTGAGTACCAATGGATATTGGTGAACACAAATACTCAGTAGTCATCAAATAAGTAAAAAAATGTGGTGTATTTAGGGAAGTTTTTAGTAATAAAACAAATGCGATTACCTAAAATACTATCAAATTATCACGGAAACGTAAATAGAAAAAAAAAAAAAATTTTTAGTAAGACAAAAAATTAAAATATTTTTTATTTTAATTAGCACATATGAATAATATAGATTTGAAAAAACAAAAGCGAATTTGAAAACTTCATAGCGCCATTTACGAGCTCATAACTGACGGAACATTAGAATACAGGGATTCATATAAAATTTTAAAATTAAAAGGCGATAAACAGGAATAATTTAAAGTATTACTAACGATAGTTTCCCATGAAAATGTAGATTGGAATAAAGGTAAATCCATATCAATGGTGGAAAACCAATACCCAGCTTTATACAACACTAAAAAAGTGACAAAATTTTAAGTAGGCTTATCCATATTACTACTCAAAAATATTTACACTAGAAAATTAAAAATAAAAACGATTTTAAGAAAAAATACACCAAAAAGTAAAAAATAATATATTTCAGAGTATAGATAGGAATATTATAATTTTTAAATAATATTAAACAACACAATTACTAGTTTTCCATAAGTCAAACACTAGAAACATCTGAAATATTTAATGTTGGTTTTAATTATTGTTGCAATTTGAATTTGGTGCCGACTCCAAAACATTAATGTTGTTTAAGGATCATCATAGTATCCTTATGTGTATTACTGTAAAATAAATTATTTTTTACTTTTTAGTGTATTTTTATTAAATTTTTAGTGTGAAAGTTGAAATCAGTTTTCTTTTTTTTTGTAAATCTACTTTTTAAAATCTTTAATTCAGCGATAAGCATAATTCTGTTTCAAATGTAATAAGTTGCGTTCCGGTACACTGATTAATAAATATTCTTTAAAACTCATGATTATAATATGAAAAAAAAATTGCATTGGCTCTTTTCATTCGAACTTGAAAGTTCAATTTTCATAATCCAGATGATAATGAAACATGATTAAATGAAAATATATTTTTCAAATAATTCTAAAGACGAGAAGTGTTTTATAAATTGTTCAGAGCAGAAAAATTTAAATAGTTTCAATTTATAAACGGTGATTTTCAGCTTTCACGCTCTCAATTTACAGTTTTGTACAGACCACAGTTTGAACTCCATTGTTTAATTTAATGAGTGCCTGCTATTCATTGAGATCATGTTTTAGAAAGAAGTTAAATTATTCGAAAAATATTTCCCAGTAGAAAGAATATTTTGTACTGCTGTCACGCGTTTATAAATTGTCTCCATTATGTGTTTTTTTTTATAATGGAACTTTGTCGAATCGGGGCTTTTCGGAAATATTGAAGCTTACTTGTGTAATAAGTGTGTGATTTACTGCTCGAATAGAAAATTGTTTGACCTTTTAAACGTGGAAGTATCTTTACATTTTTCTGTATTTTCATAGAAATGACACTATGTTATGCTTCCTTAGCGTTTTATCCCTTCTCTAAAATATACGGCGCGGCAAAAGTCCTGCCGCACTGTAAAAATTTGAGTAAAAGGCAGAAAAACGCTACAGAAATGTCCAAAAATGTATTTCATATGTTGAAAATGTAGGAAAAATGTTATACCAGCACAGCCCAAGCGGTACAAGAAACAAAACGTAAATTGTGTAAAATAATGAAAATAATTGATTATGGAGACCACATCTCAAAACACGACAAAAAATTATAAACAAGTCAAAAAATAATAAAAACCATTTGATTTAATATCTCGTATTGTCGCCTCGAGCTTCAATCACCGCAGCGCACCGTGCTGGCATCGATTCAATAAGAATGCGAATGGTGTGAATTCCACTTCTCTAAGAGGGCATTACTCAGCTGCAACAATGAATTTGGTGGTGGAATATGACTTCGAATACGTCGTCTGAGGATATCGCACAAGTGCTCTCTATCGGCACGAGGTTCAAACTGCATGTTGGCCACTCTATTGTAGGAATTTCAACTTGCTGCAAAAATGTTTTTGTAGCTTTAGCAACGTGAGGGCGCGCGTTGTCCTGTTTTAGGGGGAATTCTCAACCCACAAATGGTGCAAATGGCACGACATAGGTTTGGAGAACGTTAGTAATGTAAAAATGGGCGTTTACCGACGGTCGTTGACAGATATGGAGCTCAATTTTGGCATCATATTGAATCCCGTACTCCACCATTTAGGGGGCCCCGTAAAAATTAGAGCGTCAGACGAAATTTTGTTGACTATATCGTTCTCCTTTGCGTCGTCAGACTCTCTGATGTCCGTCTAGTGCTTGCAAAGTAAAACGTAATTTGGTGGTAAACAATACACGGCTCCAGTTATTCACGCTCCAATGCACATGGTTCCGAGCAAAATTTAAACGATCAATCTTATGTTGTGTGGATAATACCACATTTGATGCCGGCTTCGAACTATACAAACCATGCTGCCGTAATCGTTGTTGTACTGTATGAGATAAAATTAGTGTGTTCGGAGCCCTGTGGACTGAGCGCCCGATTGTTGATGCAATTGCGAATGGCGTACGCAATGCTGTTCGCGCGATATTTCGATCTTCCCGCTTAGTTGTGACACGAGGACAACCTATTCGCGGTCGGTGTACGTATTTGCCGGTCTCAAGGTATAGTTTATAAATACATTTTTCAGACACCTGATACTGACCTGTGACTGATGGTCGACTTCGATCCACAGCGGCCATTTTAGGCCGTATAGACATCGTTAAGGTGTTTTTAGAACACTACACAGGTATACAAATCTTCTACAAGCACTACTGAAACAATCGGTATGCATAAAATAACGTCATTGCTGTTCAACTTCGTTGCAACGCGGCAAATACACTTACCATTGCCAATAGGAAAAAATTAAAATTCTTACCTCCTCTCACTTTCGCTTCATTCGTGTCGTTCATAGTGGATATGCTTACGAAGCGTCTACAAAATGTTTCCAATGCATTTGATCATTAGTTTTTTTCATTTATGATAGATAGCAGCATATTAGCGCATCGTGTTTAGTAATTTTTACAGTGCGGCAAGAGAGTTTTGCCGCACCGTATATTTAAACTTTTAGAGCGCTTAAATGATATTCGTAATCCAACAATAAATGCGCATAGCAATTAGAACAGGGCAAGTTTTTTACAAATTTAAAAGAAAATGGTTAAAAGAGGGGAGAATAGAATTATTATTTGATACGGATATTGACGATCAATAGAATATAAAAAATCTAAATATTAATAAGTAATTTTATTCAAATAAACAAAACCTTGTTGTTACACGTGTACAATAGAAAGAATAAAACAATGTATAGTAAAAAAAAAAAAAAAAAAACTAGAAAACGCAAAAGTTAGGAATATAGCGTAGAATTTTATTTTTAACAATATCTTCAAAGAAAAAAAACAAAAAGACATTCCAAATTCTTTTGCTTTTAACTTTTTTGTTTTAATTCCATATTTTATAGAATGACTCCCATTATAAAATTTATTTCAGGTTAATGTTCACAAAATTATCAAATTAAAGATACTTAATGCTTCAAATCACTAATTACAATTTATAATAATGTAAATGGAAATGCAGAAAAATACAATCTGTTGGAAAAAGTGTAATTCTTACTGAACCAAAAGAATAAATAACTGTTGAAAATTAATACATCGATGAAGGTTAGATTTGACATATATTTACAATCACTATTCGTAGTTTTCTCGCTGGTTACAAGTAACAGAAATCGGCAATTATACGATTATTTTGAGAAAAAAAAAGAGAAATGGGAAATCATTTATAATGATTAATACTCAGTTATAAAAATTATAAAATATTTATTAACTAAACAAGAAAAGATCAAATCAAAATTTAATGTTATTATGCACTACTTTAATTAAAAACCGAAAAACAGAAATTACAGAAATTTTGATAACTTATTATGTAACTATTATTCTAGAGGCATACCGTATCTTTGTTTTGTATTTAAATATTTGTACAACCAATCAATACGAGTATTTATTTCTTTCCATTTTTTTGGTCTAGTGTACGGAAAATCTCCATGTTCCAAAGCTTTTCGTTTTTTCAACAGCAACTGGTATTCGTTACCTGCTTCACCCCTTATCCACATCGGTACATCATACAGTAATTTTGTAGGGTGTATATTACCATCTCCTAAAATATCGATATAATCATTTTGACCAAATAAAGATCGTTTCTCATTCCAACTATCCTTTGGACGAAATAATGGCATAGCCTTTATCCTATCTTCCTTGTCTGAATGAGCTAGTAAACCACGTGGGAAAAAATCATCTTTATATCCACGTCTGCGTACTAGATGTCTTTTTCCTTGCATGTCTTTCCAGAATCTAAAACGAACTATTTGAATCTCCGGAGTCCATGTTTTCTGCATTAATCGGGACAAGTTGTTCATTATATTCGCGGTCATCATAAATGGTCTATTAATGAAAAAAAGATAAAAGTAAAGAAAATTTATTTTCGCAAATAAGCAAAAATTCGAATTGATTAGTAAGTATATTTGAAAGTAAAATAATTTATATATAACTCAAGAATTAAACAGTTTCTTCAGTATTTCATTTAAACATTTGGGATATAGAAATAGTTAAAAATCCACATTCGCCCTAATTACTGGGTACAGATGTTATCTCAATTGTAACCGTTTATGAATAAAATTAACTATAAGTTACGCTTAAAGATAGAATATTTAAATAAAATGAATTTATTTTTAAAAAATGTATGAAATAACTTATTTTTTAATCCATTTTTACATCATTAATGGAAATGTAACGTTACATTTAAAATTAAATCAGATTTCCATAAAACGATATTTCACTTTTTTGAATAACAACATAATTAAAAAGTTTTAAACACGAAAAAATAACACGTACAAATTAAAATGTAAAAGAAATTTAAGTGTTTAAGGTTATTTCGTAGTTAAGATTTTTTTCATTGAAAAATAACAACAGTATCAGTAATTTCAGTTTAGCTCTATCAGCAAATAAATTACTTTCAATACTACAAAAATACGGGTAATTTTTAATTTGTTTAATGAAATATTTTAAATAACCGAACACAATAAATAGCACCAACGATTTAACTCAGTTTGTCCTAACACTAAATTTTAACTAAAAAATTACGCAGCAGAGAATCATTCACAGTAGTTAACTTCATATTATTATACATAAATTTCATATTTACAACTACAATTCTACATAACATTTGAATTAAAAATAGCGGATACTTACACATCAAGCACCTACTTAGAAAAGCCGATTGCGATTACTTCTGCATGCAAGAAGGTATATGATAAATAAAATGGTGTCAAAATCTGCGTTACAATTTGAACGAAGAATTATTTCCCGATAGCCGCGATTTTAGCGCTATCAGATGGGTTAGCAGTTATGTTTATTGCAGTGAAAATGCATCTGTATATGACGTAGGAGCGACAATTTTCCGGCCGATATCGATATACGAATTTTCTGATCGAAGGATATAAATTTATTTTAATTTTTAAATGATGAAAATGATAATATTATTGCGTTTAATCATATAATTCATTAATAATTAATATTATTTAATACTTAAACTGTTACTTTTTACTTTATATACTAATTATTTTATATTTATATTTAATTTTTAAATGTATTATATTGTGGTTAAAAATATGGAAAAACATTTGGAAATAATTAATACTGTATTCCATCCATTTTATGTGGTTCTATTGTTATGTGTATTTAACTATATATTTCAAGAAAAATTTATGCAATATTAAAAACTTAGAATTATTTGAAATGTATTTATTTCATTAATAACAAATATTAAGAAGCTTTTTATTAAAATTAATTTATTACCGCAACAGTAAACTACAGTAGTTCAGTAAAGATATTAATATTCCCGGTAGAAAATTATTAAAAAGAAAGTTAAACAGTTAATTAAAAAAATTTATACAGCGATTTTGCCCCAAAATTTCGAATATTTGACATATCGGTTAAATACTCAATTTTATGTTTATATATTCCTCATTAAGTGCAGTAGTATATGGCTTAAATCTCTTCCAGTTTTTACAAACATATTGTACAATACATTTTCGTATTTCTACTCCTAATAATTCATTATTATACAATAAATAAGATAGAGACGAAAACAAACATGCACCATCTTTATCTACATATTTTACATAATGGGGAACTATTGTATCATTAACACATATTAATTCTATATTCATAATTACAGTAAATATATACATATATATATAATTAAACTCAAACACACGAAAGTGAAAATTAAAGAAATAATGATTATTGAATAAACATTTATAACAAATAAAAATATAATACATAAATTTGATAATTAATACATTTACATTAGATATAAATCGTTACCTGAATCGCTTGAAATAATACATGCGGAACAATTCAAAAACAAACGAAAGAAAAGTACACCGTTGCCTTTGATAGTAATTTCCGAGATAGTAGTGACAGAAGTAAATAAAAAATAGTAAAAAAAAAGTTAAAAAGTTAATTTAAAAAATATTATACAACGTTTTTGTACGGTCAGGCAATTCACAAAAATTTTTTAAACGATTAAAAACAGCACATAAAACAGACAAAACTTGCGAAAACAAAATAATTCCGATGTAAACGATACGAAAAGAATTGATTGGTATAATAAAAACAATTTAATTTTCCCCAGCAATATACGCTGTCCCTGTTCAGAATAAACATCATATTGTTTACGCTGTTTATTAGACACTAAACAACGTAAAAAAAAAGAAACTAAATAGGAAAGAGAACCTGTTGAATTGCTCGAGAAAAAAAACCATCGAAATCAGATGAAACCACCATTTTCTCCTTTTGAAATAAACAAATAATCACAACATAATTTAACACTATGACAAGTTGTTTTCTTACTTTTTTTTTGATATGATAAAACCTGTTTGACAGAAATATTTTTGTCTCTTTCTAATAATTGGTTATTTGAATTTTAGACAATTTCAGTCTTTAAACCACTTTCCTCCGAAACCAAGCTAAATACGTAAACCTCGCTTCTTTCTGGATGTTGTGTGATATTAAATTTTCCTTAAAATAGATTATAACCCCTTTTCATTCTTAAAATGGCGAAAATGTGAAAAAAATAGAACAACCTTCGTAAATATTATAATATGATAAAACTATTTATTACGAAGATGTATCATTTTAGTTATTTTTTGAAAACAGTTCTCAACCACTTTTCACCTCATAAAGTTCAATTTTTCCAAAGATCTTTTTCATTTGATATTTTCGGTATACGGTGTGTTCAAATGGGCTTTCTGATAACCAATGCAAATGGTTTCGGCTGAAGCGTAATCATCATTTTATAGCAAAAACAGGGTGAAGCCTTTGATATAATTAAACTTTAGGGTACTTTAAACAATCGTGTACACTTTTGGTATGCCCTATAAAGAATATTAAGACAAAAATATAATTTGATAACTCATTTCTACGGGAAATATAACGGTTTATGTATTTTTTGGAAAATGTTTTTTTATCCTTTTCCACGTCTTCCAGTTCAAATTTTCAAAAAAGCGTTCTTACTTAACATCATCAGTATATACACTGTATTCACATTGATAATCACGATTCGTTTAGATTGCAGCGTGATTTTTGGTTTTCCAAAAATAGGATTCTGCCATTCTTTTCCCTTAAAATTTTGGAGGAGGAAAACGATTTTGAACACTTTTAGTACACTATACATGTATGTCTTCATGCGAAATTGCAATTAAACCCATTTTCACCAAAAAAATAACAGTTTGCGTATTTTTTAGAAACAGCTTTCAACTCCTTTCCACCCCTTAAAGTCCGAATTTTCAGAACAGCTCTTCAGTATGTACATTATATTCATATGAAATTACACGCGATAATTACTATTCGTAAAGACTGTAGCGTGATTTTTGGTTTCCTCTAAAATGGTGGGTTTGCCCATTTTCCCAACGAAAATTTTGAGATTTTTATGAACCTTTTTCACACTTTTAGTAGACCATGCGAGATATCTTCATGCGAAATTACCACGTGGTAAATCTATTTGAGCCAAAAATATAACAGTTTGTGTACTTTTTTTGGAAACGGTTTTTAACCCCATTCCACCACTTAAAATCTGAATTTTCAAAACAGCATTTTTATTTGACATCTTCAGTATATACAGTGTATTTACATGAAATTACACGTGATAATCACGATTCGTAGTGTGATTTTTGGTTTGCCTCAAAAATGAGTTTCTGCCCTTTTTCTCCCTTAAAATTTTGAGGATGGAAAAAAAGTTGTGCACACCTTTAGTACACCGTATGAGGTATCTTCATGCGAAATTACAATTATGAAGACCCATTTTCACCAATGTGATGAAAATTTATTCAATGAACTGTTAATTTACAAAGTCATCAGTTTAAAGCTTAACAAAAACTCATTATTAATTTAAATAGTAAACTAAATATTGTGTGACTCCTCCTAATGCAAAATGAAATATTTTGTTTTAAAAACCTTCAAAATCAATGAATTTTTGTGACGTTTTTTCCCCTTATCAATATAATTTATTATTACTGGCTAGTAAATACTTTAACTAATGCTTCACCAATGTCTCAACAAATTTTTCAATCTTTCTTTGATTTAATCACATAACCACAATGTCAGTGAAATCAGAATTTTTAAAATAAATTAAATGGATGAATCACAAAAAACCAATATTTAGAAAAATTATGATGAAAATCGTTCTAGGATGAAGTCATTGAAAAGAAGAAAAAAAATAAAATTATTAAAAGTTTAATTTTATGTATTACGTTAGATTAATTTTTTTTCAAAAATCCTAGATCCGCCACTTATAAAAACATACATGCAATTTTAAATATGCATAATAAACACTCCCAGTTTTTACTAAACTTAAAGTTAATATTGTTTGGCTTTTAAAAATCCTGCACATAAAAAATCGTGAACACAAAACTTCTGAAAAATGCTAAAACCAAACTGATTTGGGTCTCGTAGCGTTGACAAAAAAACTACAGTGGTCGCATCTACTGAGTAGTATCATGCGGCACCAATGTCGGGCTTCATAGCTTCTGTATATAATCTTAAGGGTCCTCGTATATAATAGTCTACTTCCCAGGTCTCGCATAATACATTATAAAACTACAAAATTTGTATGTTTTATTTATAAATGTAGCTAAACGCTCTATGATTTTTATTATACACACAAATAATTACATTATAAAAAATATAATTTTGTTATTCTAGCATTTTAAATAAGCTCGGGTCTCAGGTGGTCCGCTTGATATACCGTGCCTCACAACGATCGGGCAGCAATATATATATGTATATATATACATGTAAGTATAATGGAAATCAGGAAATAATGAAAATTAAGCAAAAATATGGTCAATGTTTTTAGTTAAGTACTTGCAGCGACATCACTAACTTAGAACAAAGTTAAAATTCTTATTTTGTATTTTATATGAGATAATATTAAATCGATAATGCAATTAAATGAATCGAGCAGCCATTCTGACTCTGAGTTTCGATTGGCTACTCTAACAGCGTCACTCACGTGATATATGTATTTCCTTCCTCTTTGTAGAAGTAACAACCAGTTGCAAATTCAAAATAATAATAACCCTGGCAGTAAATGTTAATTTTTAATTTTTTTTTTTTTTTGGGGGAGTGGCTCGCTGACAAAGAGTATTGATGACCCATGTTCGACAAGAATAATTTTTAATATTAAAATACAGATTTTGTTAATTACATTGCGCTTTTATTTTGCCGACTTACAAATGGTGACCCCAAAGTGATCTAAGCAGGATCAATGATTAATTGTTATTTATATATTTAAAGCACAAAGCGTTTTATTTCCATTTCTTTTGACAATCGGTCAGCGGTCCCCGTTTGACCGATTTAAATATTTTTTTTTTTTAAATGGAAGCTTATGACTTCTAGAGGAGCTATCAATAATGAAAAATGTTTAAACAAATGTATAAACGGATATATTTGAAGTGCAAGGCATTATCTTTTGACTGTTACTTAACCTACTTAGTTAATTTTTTTTTAACACGCTTTTATTAGATTGACCCGTATATAAGTGTGTAATGGAATTTTACAAATCAATTTTCACTGACTTCCCGACGTCTGAATAATTTGAAAATATACATACGTATTCATTTTGGATGACAATTCAATAATTTTCTTAATTTGTCCTAATGTCCTGACCAGGATCATCAGAAAAAAAAAAAGAAGAAAAACAATTACCCCTTTCATAGGTTACAAACATGATGGTAAGTGCAGTGTCCTTTGTTTATTAAAAACTTGATATGGTTCGAAATTGATTTCATAGATGTCGCTAAGTCATTTTCTTTACGCGCTTTTTATTTTATTAAACTTTACCTTAGAATGTATTACAGTCTAATGCTTCTGTTTTTTTTATGAACCATGGTAAAATAATTAAAAGGTTCAATAACAGAACTTTAAGCAACGAAAGAAAATTATTCTTAAATCTTACGTCTAATGAGTCAGAAAATAGATTTTTAGAATAACATTTAAAAGGAATGCCGGATTCGAGATAATAAGTAATAATTTCTCAGTACCACGAAATTAACAAAATTGTCATTGAAAATTGTATTGTGCCTTTCCTAATTTTCTATATAATAAATATTCAAAATTTTATAAAATTTTCAAACGAAATTTGTTTGCATAGGAGAGAAGGTAATAGCCGTCAAATAGCCGGTTGGAAACAATTAGAGATTTTGCGGCATTTTAGTGAGAATAAATGTTAAATAAAGTTATAGTTAAAAAAAACTAAAAAAGCACGCTTTTATAGCAATGTGAACTAAAAGGTAAAAAATAATTTTTAAATATAAAGACTAATAAGCTCAAAATGAGAATAAAGTAATTCACAACAAATTAACTTTAATATAAAAGAAAGCGTGGGGTGCTTTCAAAAGTATATACGATTAAATTCAAGTGGTTAAAGAAGACTCTTGCCTTTTAGGTTATACAACGCTGAGCCCACGTTTCAGCGTATCACGGAGAACATTTTCTGCGACTCACCGATCGTTGTACTTTACGTTAATGACATTCTAATCGCGTTAAAAGGTAGAAAACAGCAAGTCGCACGTTTCAAATCTGTTTTCGATAAAAAAAAAAAGTGCATTTTCGCAGTTAATAAGATAACCTTCGTAGGGTATCCGATAAATGAGAACCTGCGTAACTGCACTCCAGCAATTCCATCTCCGTATACGATCCGAGAACTATGTAAGTTCTTAGGTACACTAATAATTTACTGCATATTTATGCCGAATGTTTCAGATTGTGTAATATCATTATTCTTCTTCTTCTTGATGTGCCGTACTCTTCCCAGAGCGTTGGCGATCTACACGACTACATAAAAGACGCAATAAAAAACGATTTGGCACCAGTGAGTTGGACTCCGGTAGCAAGAGAAGCTTTCGACGAATTGAAAAGAGCTTCGGTATAGTCGGCTACCTTAGCGTATCCTGTCCCTAACTCGACTTTCGTTTTAGTATGTGACACTTCCTCTATCGCTATAGGTGCCGTTTTGAAATATCAACAGGCCGAACACTTAAAACTGATTTATTTTTTTCCTCCACGAACATGATCTAATGCTGAAACGAAGTACAGTACATACGACTGGGAACCATTCACCGTGTATGTCGCTACAAAATACATTTACGATCTAATCAAGGGACAAAAATTGGTTATCATTACAGACCACAAGCCGTTGGTGGTGCGATTTATAAATCAACCGAGCGATTAACTGCTCAACTAACGCGACATTTAGAATTCATTTCCACCTACACTTCAGCTATATAATATGTACAGGGCAAGGATAATATACCAACTGATCTCATGTCTCGAATCGAAAGTATTATAAAGTTATCACCAGCATCAATCTAAATGGCTCAGGCAGATGATGAACAACTATGAGCTAAAACGATTCTAATAGCAGCTTGAAACTTCCCGCATGTCCATAGGTGTTACACAAGTATACATCGATCAATTCAATCGCCCGTTTGTTCCACAAGATTTATGAAAAGCGGCATTCCATTCGGTACACGATTTTGAGTCATCTCTCAACAAAACGAACTATAACCATCGTCCGGGAATGGTTGGTGTGACCGAATATGAATTGCGACATAAAGAATTAGTCAAAATCACGTCCGCCTTGTTAGAAGGCTAAAATTCATCGGCATACGTTTGCGCCTTTTGGCAAATTTCTAAAAAGTGCGACGTTTCAGCAGGTGTACTGCAATACAGTGGGTTCATTACCGATTTCCGAATTCAAACTATCGTAGACAGATACGCTACCTGGCTGCAGACGGATTCTAGCGGAGGAGATCTCGGCAGAAATGGTGGTATGGGTTATTTTCGAGAATTGGTTTGTCCATATTGGAGTACGCAACATTTTAACTCCCGATCAGGATGCATAATTTACATTTCAACTGTTCACTATTTTTATGCAACAATTGGGAATCTATCATAGACGCACAATCGCGTATGGGACTGATTTAAACTTAATCTATTTGTAATTTTTTTAAATTTAATTATCCTAAATAATGTTAATATAATCAATTTTTTAACCTTTTACTTATGTACTGATGAAAAAAAATATAGTAATATCTAATTTTTCATATAATACCGTCATTTTACGTTATTTGATAACAAGTTCCTGTGCAATTCAAATTATGTCATTTGCGTATGTTGGAGTGTCGCGATTGTCTCGTAATTTAACACGATTCCCGACGCCATCTCCTAGAATTTGGCCAACCATTTATAGGGGCGCTAATGCATGAACGAATTTAATTTACAAGATAATTCTAAATATGTATACACATAAAAAAGATATAAAATAATTCTTATTTCCCCGAGAGAAACAAAGCCGTGTAATTATGCACACTCAAGGAAAAATGAACGTAAATTAAGAGAACGATAAAAGGAAAATACAATCGGTGAAGTTAGATTAAAAGTGGAAGCTAAATCGGAATAGACGACAGAGAGTCTTTAGAAAAGTTGACAACGACAAAGTAAATTTAAATGGTACAGCTGAGAGAAGAACGAATATAGGAAAAATGAAAAATATTGTTGACAGAATTGCACAATTGTTATAAATTGTTTAATATATGTGTATATATATATATATATAAAGTTAACCGTTATTAATGAGGATTAAACAGAATTACAATAAGTTTACCAGTAAGGGCGTATATATTTTTACTGTATTTATAATTTTATTAATAATTTAAATTCAAAATGATAGATTTAAGTTTCATTTTACAAAATTACGAATGAAAAATGAAATAATTAAAAATGTATTGATAGAAATGCGTAAACCAAAGATGAAACCATTCCAAGAAACAATGGCAAATCAAAGATTAATTTTTGAATTCAGTGATCATAAAGAAATTGATGACTGCTATTATGAACTCTTGAAAAATTTTTTTGAGCTAAAATTGATAAAGGATATTAATAATATAAATCACTTAAAAACTGAAGTACCCATAAACACTTTAGGAACAGTAGGAACAAAACATTATCGTATATCATTGAATGTAACATTTTTTGGGAAACTATCTGACAAAGAATATAATAAAATCATAGTTTTATTATGCAGGACAGTATATAATAGTTAATAGTTGGCAATATTGAAATACCTGGTTTAGCAGTAGAATCACAAGCTCGAAATTGTTGGATTTTTTTTTTTTTTTTGGCAAGAATATGTTTTATGGCTGGGGGAGGGGGTATTTCGAAAATTTGTCCGTCCAAAAAATGTCTCACGAAATGTTACCATAAAATGTTACCGTGACATTATCACATATATATAATTATACTTCATATATATATATATAGATACATATATATGTATATGTATATTATATATATAGATATCATCATCATCTAGCTCACTCGAAATTCCGAGTATGAGTTATCTTCTAATTCAGAGGAGAATTAGAGGATAGAGTAGCCGCGCAATAGAAAGCACGTAAGCAGGAGCGCAACCTGGCTTTCGTGCCGCCGACAACGTGAGAAAGGTACCAATGGCGAGGGTACCAATGGCGAGGCGAACCAAGACGACTGGCCTTTACTCACGTTGATGCGATTGTTCGCCGGCTATATATTTCTCTATGCGACGCTAGCGCACTCGCACGACTACATTCGGAACTGACTATAGTCGCTTGTTATCGCGCTACAGATACAGTATCCAACTGTGTTCTAAACTGCTGTGTACGAAACTAGCGCCGCATAATTTTTGTTGTCGCCCGGTATCGAACCCGAGACCGCCGGATCGGAAGTCAAGCGCTCTAGCCACTAGGCCAAACGCGACGACATATTATATAGATATAGAGATACATTTATATGTATATGTATATTATATATATAGATATAAATACAGTGCAATCTCTGTAATCCGAACTAATTGCTGCAGGGTGGTGTTCGGATTACCGAAAAGTTCGGATTATGAAATGTTTTCGGAAAAATCTAAAATAAGACAAAAAAAAAACTACTTTACATATCTAGACACGCGACAGCGTGTCAAGCCAAGTTCAAGCTGAGAAAAAGGAACTGGCAACGATGCAGCAGCCGTGTGTATATTTACACGAACCATTTGAAGCTACTTTTAACCCCTTAATAACTCAAAATCTATTTAACATAAACACATGAAATTTGGTTTATTTATTAAAACCCCTTAGATTAACTCTTCTTCTTAAGGTGCCGTACGCTACATAGCGCGTTGGCGTAACCTATTCGTTCATTTTTAGCTGTACCGATATAGGTTGTGTACTAGGCAATTATTATATGCAACACCGGTGTACATACGCAAGACTGCATTCGGAACTGATAGTAGCAACTTGTTATCGCGCTACAAGTGCAGTCCGTCCGGTGTGTGTCTGCTGTGTACTGACCTAGCGCGCATATGATGTTGTACGTGGTGGTTTGCCATTGCCTTCCACATGATTATTAGCGATTATTTATTTATTTAATTCTTGTAATAAAGTTCGTCGTCGCTCGGGATCGAACCCGCAACCTCCATATCGGAAGCCAAGCGCTCTAGCAACTAGGCTATCGCGACGACAGAATCCCAAATTTCATAAATACACCTCAAACGGTTATTGAGATATTAACATGTCTCAAAATCGTTATTTTTATCACTGGCTGACATATAGATCAAAAACCTAACTCACTTTCAGGCGACCTAGAAAGTTCAAATTTGGTGTCCAGCTGGCTAATTGTGTGCATACAAAGGAAACAATCTAAGGAAAACCGTGAAATTTTCATACTTTTTACGTAATTTCGTTCGTTTATTGCTTAATTTAGTTTATATCACAGTTAAATTTTTCTAGATGTAAAGTTATAAAATTTAACAAAGGCCGGAAATTGACAAGTTTCGCTACGTTATAAACATAACTGGCTTGCTGACCTTTTAACCGTCAACATGTTGTTGTTGTTGTTTAATTTCGCTTCGAAAAACGCTCTTTTGCCTCTCGTCATCTTGTATGTTTGTCAGTCTTTGCATCGCAGTTTATTTCGTAATTCACCCCTTTTAATCGTTTCAGAAACAGTCGACTTTTGAGACTTTTAATCGATATCGAGTATTTCATCGTATTTCGCTAATGAACAATTTATTAATTGACCGGTGGTACACATTGTATTAAACATCATTCGAAAACATTTTGGTTCTTCGGAACATTAAACGAATAGTGGCGGTAGTTTTAATGTTAGGATCCATAGACGGACTCGATAACTTGTCTTTTAAAAAGTGCTCACTTTGTAAGCCTATTTTGAAGAATAAATGATTTGAGTTTGAATTTGAATTTAAATGAATAATAATAATTTCTTTACAAAAAGTAAGTCAATATCGCATCAAAAAGATAAATGTAAAAATGGGAGTCAAGTTCAATATTAAGAATATTCGTAGTTATCGACTTGGCCGACAAAAGAATTGAGCTTTAAATGGGTGCCAAGTTCTGTAGATGATCCTGAAATTTATTTATGAGAACCTACAACATTCTAAAATAAACTTTTAAAAACGCAATTTCTTGTTGTTTTCATAGATAACAATGTTTGCTATTTCAAAATATATAATATCTTAAATTTGAATAGTGTCGAATTATTTACACAAAGCAGATAATTTAGGATAAAGCTCATGATTTGACTTGGCTAGTTTTTACCAGCAAACCAAAATTTTTAGAAGAGTAGGATATGTTGACCTTACAATATAAAAACAACTTCAACAGTTTCCTCTTCACTATGATTTTATGCAGACATTCGTGGGTAATGTTAAACATTTACGGCCATGGTTGTCTGTAACCTTTTTCTTAATTAATTATTATGTATCTTTCATTAGTTGGAATTATCCCTATATCAACTGGTTAGTGGCCAAATAGCTTGATAGTTAACTGAAGCCGGGCCAAAAAAAAAAAAAAAATTGTGTATAACATAAAGAAGATAAGTTGATTAGCCAAATATAAAATAACTTGTATGTGAAAACTAGCCAAGTCAAATTGTTAGAATTTATCCTAAATTATCTGCTTTGTATAAATAATTCGACACTGTTCAAATTTAAGATATTATATATTTTGAAATAGCAAACATATTGTTGTCTATGAAAAAAACAAGAAATTGTGCTTTTAAAAATTTATTTTAGAATGTTGTATGTTCTTATAAATAAATTTCAGGATCATCTATAGAACTTGGCAACTATTTAGATCTCAATTCTTTTGTCGGCCAAGTCGATAAGCACGCATAATTCCTTATATTGAACTTGGCTCCTATTTTTACATTAATGTTTTTGATAGGATTATTGTATTATTAACATCATTTTTGTTATTTTTATTTACATAAAGATGTTCATATTTTAATTAAAATTTAATTTACAAATTACAGATTAAAAAAGAACAAAAAAGCTTACATAGTTTTAAAAAATTAATTTTTAAAAAAAAAGTCAGTTATGCTTTTTTTGCTGAGACTTCTGCAGAAACTTGTTTACTGTTTCTTCTCTCAGACGTTGTAAGAGCAGCATTTGTTGCCACGGCATATCGTTCTCCGTTGCTCATTTGAAACAGTGATTGAAATGGGACACTGCTTCTTCGTGCTTCACTGTTTCTTGTTCCTCAACTTGTCTTTCTTCTTCTTTGCTGGAGAGTTCAGTAACGCTCTTTATGATTTCTTCATCAGTTTTAAATGTGAATTCATTCTCCTCACGACATTCAACCCATTCATTGACATCTATATCATTAACTGTAGCATCGGGGTTTATATTTTTAATCAAAGTCGATATCATCTGTCGGCTGACGTCGTCATTGTTGTCTGTTGATTTTTCATGGTTCTCTTTTCCCAACAGTGGATTCCATGAATTGCGGATAGTTTTTGACTGAAGAACAGCTTCCCAAGCTACAGCCAAGAAAAACATAACATCTTTGAGATTAAAATTTTTCAATGTCGTAAGGATTTCTTGTTGTGTGCAACTACATGCGAGAGTAGAGCTGAACTGTATTGGAGCTTGATTTGTTGAATAAAGTTTTGGTCCATTGGTTGTAGGAGGAAGGACGTACAATTTGGTAGAAAAAACATCACTGTTATTTTTTCGTCATCGTTCACTAAATCACATTCATCCGGATGGCCAGGGCAGTTATGCAAAAAGAGAATGGCTGTTTGTTCCATATTCTTGCAAATGCTTTTTCACTGATGGAGTAGGACACGATCTGTTAAAATTCGATCAGTTAGAAATACGAGTAAAGAGGATAGCGACAATAACGGCGTTAGCGACATTTGCCCGGTGCAAACAATTGTAAATCGAAGACACGCCATGCTCGTATCGATCTACATCTTGCCAAACACTTCCTTCGAACGCATTCGAGAATTCTTTCTCCTGAACCCCCTAGCTTACAGTCTGAAATTAAGAATTTTGTTGAAAGATCCGGATGAATTAAGTTACCACAATATTCGGATAGTTTTCAGTGGTGATCTTAACTTGAATTTACGAGGGCCGAACGGTTCCACATTCATAGAATTTATGCGTGCAGAATGCGGACTCGAACTGAAGAATTAGCTAACCATTTTCACATCACGCAATTTCACGTGCATTGACGCCTCTTTGAATCGACACGTAGACGCACTTAAAACGCGAAACTCTATATCTCCTACTTTAGTATGTATCGTCCTCTCAATAACGACGCATACCTCCGATGTCAATGTAACGATGTAAATGAAAATACACCGTATATCCGTCTCTAAAGAATCATTTGCTGTACAATAAAAATCATAAACACGTCGGCTTTCACACTCGTTTATTTTTCTTTATAGATTTTGGTCCGCGAAAAAAAGCCAGCCATAGGAAAGGCAAAGCTGCCTATAAGATATAAAGCTAGAGCTTAATGACGATTCAACGAAACAACCTAGATAAAATTCCTAAGTCGAGTGAAAGAATAAAGGAAAGAGCTGCCCATAAGATATATTCACGTATATTAAATGTATCTGCGTAAAGCGTAGATACTCGTTCGTTTTTTTTTTTTTTGTTTTTTTTTAGGGCATGTGATGTAGCGGTGGAAAGATTGTTATTTGTCGCGAACGAAATTGTATTTCATTTTCTTATCGAAACTTTCAAAGTTGGCGAAAAGTTCAAAAAAGCGTGAAAAATGAGGCGTCTCTCGGATTTCTCTGTTTTGAATTTAGTATTATGTAAACGTGAATTATAGTTATCTTTAAATTAACATACGGAATCCTCAGCGCACGAAATATCACGCTTGATTGAACTTTTCGGTAATGAAATAGTACACTTATTTTTAAATTAATTTTGAAACATGTCGCTGGATTTTTCCAGAAACGTGCAATAAAACAGGAGAAAGGGAATTAGTTTTACATTTAGACTAATTTTCTATCATAGCATTGGATTTTGAAGATGTGTAGTATGAGGGGAAAGGGATGATAGCTTCGATATGACTAAAAACGGACAAAGTATTTTCATAGGATCTTGCCGAATAGTGATAGTACAAAAAAAAAAAAAAAACAGATTATGTACGATCAGTAAAATGATACGAATTAATTTTTGATGCTGAAATAATACATTTAGACTAATTACTAAAACATATCACACGATTTTTTCAGAAATTTACGATGGGAAGAAAAAAAAAAGAAAGGGCATATGTGATATTAATTCTTGGAACAGTATACTTTGATTAATTTTGAAAATTGGTAACTTGTTACCTGACACGTATGACATTGCAGGAACAGAGAATGCAAGTTACATGATCCTGCGGGAATTTGAATTGTAAAGACATTGCGTACAATATAACTAAAAAAGGTGAAGAGAGGAGTTAATTAATTTTTGGTATCCAGATGGTATACTCAGACTAATTTTGAAAATTCACACGATAAGTTTTTCTGATGACTTATATTGTACACTTTCGTAGATTACGTATGGAAAGAGCAAAAAGTTAGCATTTAAAAAATATGATTGATCAAAAATTTTTTTTCATAATGCATAACGTGGAAACGGTTTCCATTTTGCGGAAAGCAGATGAATATTCGAATGCGGGCAAGTTGAGAATGCGTGGCACTTATTTGGAATTATATTTAAGGTTTTCGACGTAAAATTGATGGAGGAATTCTTTGCCTATCCTGGAAATTTTTATATTGGAAATTAAAAGAAAAGCCGGTATGAAAACCTCGTGTATAATATAACTTCGAAATAACTCAGTTGTTAAATAAAATGCCTAAAGAAATAATAGAGGAGGAAAATAAAAAAGAAAATAAAGGGGAATTGTTACAGAAAGAGGGAAATATAGGAACAATAATAAACATGAAATAGGAGAAGAGGGTACGGAAATAGTGGTAAATAAAAGTTAGTTCCTGTGGGTCCCTGCACATACTCAGATCCCAGGGAATGAGCGCGCGAATCTAGAAGCTCGGTCTGCTATGTTATCCCCGATGCCGCATAAATCGGAAGGCCCAACAACGCTCGATACATTTGTACAAGAAAGGATAACTGAGCAGTGGAGCAAAGAATGGATAAGACTACGTTCTTGCGCCAAATAAAGCCGATGATCGAACCATTGTGGCCGCCGACTGATAGCACTCGTGTCGAATACGCAACGATCAATCGGCTAAGAATAGGGCACTAAAAGTCATGACCACATACTGCAAAGGATAACTCCCCATTAAGCACCTGCCCATACTGTGCAGAATTAAAATATCCGTCGGTACATCAAAATTGAATGCCGCAGTTTTAATGCAGTCCGCTCAAGCACCTTCCCAACGTTAACAGAAATATTAAGCGACAAATCATAAAAAACTTTGAAGAAGTTCATTCAGGATAGCGGACTGTTGGGTGGTCTTTAAGTAGCCTTAGCAGCTCTCACCGTGATAACCCTAGTAGTTAAAAACGGTAATTTAATTTAAAAAAAAAAAAAGGGGGGAAGAAAAAGGGACGGAATAAAATAAATAAATAAAATTAAATAAAATAAAAAAATAAAAATAGTTATAGCAGAATAAGAAATAAGGAAAAATAGGATAAGTTAGTAATAAAATGATTTAAGCGGCGATAAGATTGTTTAGTGTACAAGTAGTATAGTGTATAGATATTTAGATGTAAGAAAACTGGTTGATGATAATAGCTTGACGAGGAAATGTGTAAATATTAATAAATATTTGTATATTTTCAAAAAAAAAACAAAAGGGAAAATGTAACAGAGATTCATTTTAAGTATGTACATATTTTCTCTTGTATTACAGAAGCTGAGTTGAAGGCCATGCGACACTTATAATGTGCATTTCCAGTTTGAATTTATTGAATTTTTCTTTCCTCTTTCTTCCCGCAACAGCCAGTCTGTAAATTAAACGCAGCTGATTTGCCAACGAAATATGAAAGAATTATACACATCTCCTGTATAGCTTACTTTGAATAAAAATTTCCGAATGCTGTTAGCGCGATTGTTTATGCTTTTTAGACGATTATTTATTAAAAATATGCCCAGCAGGCAAAACGCGATCGACTTCGGTAAGCTGTTTAAGCGGTTTTTGAAGATTACCTCGAGAATTGGAAAATGTCGAAGAAAAATGCTCAATACCAACAGACTGCTAGCGGAGCGGGAATAAATTTAAGTCATATTTTCTGAAAAAAAGTCGAGGTAACTTATAGAGAGAACTTGGCAGACTTTCAGATTAAAAGGCAGACTGTGAACAGGAAATATCATCATCGCTGTAGGTTATTCGCTATTGTGCATTGTGAAAGATGGAGCAGGTTCTTCGTCTTTAAACGGGGTTTTTGATGGAGAGTCGTCTGTGCTTTATAGAACGGTTTTCGGTTCAGCTGCAGCGAAATTGCCGTTCGCGATACCGATGTAAAAGTAAGTAAAATTCGGAATTTCGTTTTGCAATTGTATTTTCGAAGTAATCGCGAGAGCATAATCGTTAACGCTGCTCGCTCGTAACTTTGAAGTTTGAATAATTTCTTCACGGTGGATCTTTTTGTTCGTTTGGAATTATCGCAAACGAGTTCCTTCACTGTTCCGCGGCAACATTTTGTTCTTTCGTACGTTTACACTTTAACGTTCAGCGATATCTTTTTTATGCGTGTACACGCGGAAATAAATAGCTCAGAAAACGGGGCTGCTTACTCTACTTTGACGACTATTGCCTCTCTCGAAAGCGCTGAAAACCGTTTCTAGCGTTGCTTTGTTTTTCTTTCAAACACCAAAGCACGATAGCGACAAGAAGAAAGCCATTTATTTTACATAAGAAAAGATCAAGAGCACGTTGCAGAAACGCCGTGCGATGTGAATTTTGCCGGAATATGCGAATAAAGAAGTTCGGTAGAAACATTGCCGAATATTATAAAACGATTCCTTTTTGGCTTCGACAGAATGAATCCCTTTTGCCTGCTTTAACGATCGATTTCGAATACCTCGGCCGCTATTCATCAACCGAATGAAAACGATTCAGCGATAAAACGTGCGATAGCAGAGATTATCATTCGAGCATTAATGAAAGGCAGCTTATTCGGAATTTTATTTATTTTTATTTTATTTTATTAATATAATTCTCGATGATAAGGGCAGCTACTTTATTTCTACAATCTTCGATTTA
Organism: Icerya purchasi; assembly: GCA_039619475.1. Lineage (NCBI taxonomy): Eukaryota > Metazoa > Arthropoda > Insecta > Hemiptera > Monophlebidae > Icerya > Icerya purchasi. Next base: position 439,478,876 of record CM077116.1, read on the forward strand.
ATCTTTAATATGTGTGTTATTGTTAGATTGCCGTTAATGATAGAAATTACAGCATGTAGATAAACCAAAAGAAATTATGTAATAATTAGATAAATTCTTGCTAAAGTCCTGAAAAGGACTATTTCATACAGTAGATCGTAATTTCGGATTAATAAAATTAAATAACAAAAATGTTCGTTTACAAAACAACTCACTTCGGATCCGGATAAAAGTTAACATAACAATAACACAAAAAAAAACGGTAAAAGAAATACGGCATCACCTTGGTGGAAAGAAAAAGACGAAAGCTATATCTACACAAAAAATATCGCTGGCTATTAAAATTTATACATAAAAATTATAAAAAAGTAAACGAAAATAAAGATCAAATAATGTAACATACAATAAAATGGAACAAAAAAATTAAGTAAACTAAAGTAAATAAACAAATTACGCAAACTGCAATTGTAATCTAAACAATGTGCAAAGGCTATATAGCCGAATGGCTAAGCTTTGTTAATATAACCAAGTCGGTTTGAAGCGCTTAAGTTTTCGTAAGTCTACAAAAGTTCTACTCCGGATTCCGATGGTTCTAATGCTGCCGAGCATAATCGTGTATACTTCGTTGATCCATTTGATCTGCAAATACCCGCATGGAGTTTTCGCTGAAACCAACGAGCTTAATGCTGAAGAAACTTATTCCGAGTCGTTTGGATTATTTTTCGATTTGTTAGCTCATCCCTCCCGAATTTGTATTACCCATAAGTGTTCAGTTTTATACATTAGAGGTTTGTTCTCCAGCTCCATTTTACAGAGTGACGCCCAATGAGCCGGTACTTTTGATGTGTTTTTTCTCGTACTTGGGTAACTTTGTGATCGATACGAGTTATCCCCCCGTGTTAATTTTGAATCCATATGCGTATGCTTCAGTACCTTGCAGCATTTGTAAACTTACTGGTTATTAATATAGACTACATAACACAGAATTATGATGTAAAGTAATAGTGACCATGTACACAGATTTCTGTTCATTCAACTGAATTTTCCAATCCCTCCGTAGTTATACGATCCAGAGCATGCTGTAGGTTTTCATTTGGCCTGGGAATGACCAACTGATAATATTACTGTATCGTCAGCGAACATTGCACAGTTGTCGTATCCTGTGACGATGGTATGTCCGCTGTATGCAATAAGTACAGGATAGGTCCTATAGGACACTAGCTTGCGGAACACCTGTTTGTATCGGATAAAGTGCTTCATGTGATACACCAAAACTAACGATCGGATAAATACGATTGCAAAATACGACACAAGTTAGTTGGTAAACTGCGACCTAGTTTGAAGATATATCCTTGATGCTATACACGATCAAAAATGCCTGCGCAACGTCAAGGAACACAGTTGAGCAGTATTTCTTTTCTTCAAATGTTTTTTTCTACTGATGACGTTACGCGATATATTTGATATTAATTATTAAACATTTCCCGCGAATAACTGACGATCAGGTAGTTTCGAAAGAGGTCTGATACGTTTGAAAAGTATCTTCTCAAATAGTTTTGATATAACTGGCAATATCAGTCGATATGATTTGACTTCGTCCGCCAGTTTATTTGGCCCCTTTTTAGGGCGTAATGATTTTGGCTGATTTAAAACACTTTGCTACAACATGGTTCCAGTCGTATACAAGCATTAAATATATATATATATATATATATATATTAATTACAACGTAATTCTTAGGCTACCCCCCATTAGAAAAAATGTTCCAATTTTATGTATCGTTTGTTATATTTTATAGAATTTTTGTTATTGTTATTTAAAAAATGTCACAATTTTATGTAACGAAATATGTAACGAAAAATGTAACGAAAAAATGTTTTAATTTTATATAATGAAAGTTAAATGTTAGGATAGGATTTTTGTGATTATGTTATTTTTTTTTTGTGTTGATGCCAGTAGGAATTACGTTGTAAATTTTGATCATTTTATACAAAGTATAGAAGAGAAAGAGTCAGAAATGAAAACAAGAGGAGTCAAGGGGCACAGCCTCTTTCGAGGCCAAAATGGCCGAGTTATAAATAAATAAATATATATATATATATATATATATACCGTATTGTCATGTATGTGAGTAATATGATACTTTTTCTTGACAGCTGTTTTAATGGTCCTGGTGAAATCTCGTCGATCCCTGGCGATTTTTTAGGATTGCTGTTAATATCGATTTCACCTGATACTTCAAGCGGAGTGACAAATTTTATTGGTTATTTTAGGCAAAATTCCGTTCTATTAAATACTACTTTAATTTAAAATTACTCGTATTTACATAATTTGGTGAAGTAAGCTTGAAAAATAATCCTAATCTGGGCGAGCTTTTTTTAATAAAGCGAAATTTTTCTTCATTTATAATTAAAATTGATTACTGATACTCGGTAAAGGGTCTAACCGGTTAAGGGGGGAAGAGTGTCTTTGAACCAAAATTTATAAAAAAAATATATACATCTAGGGCATGAAGAAAGTAGTTGATGCTGAAAGTTTCAGACCCCTAGTCTCACAGGTGGCTGCTGTAGTCACCATATTGCGATTTTCGTTTTTTTTTACGATATCTCAGCCATTTTTCAATAGATTTAAAAAATTATTGTTGAATGTTAAAGATAATGGAAAGTGTTCTATAACGGTGAATTTTTTCAGATTTTTAGACGCTAAATTCAAATTTTTAGAAACGTTCAAAATTTTTAAAATGTCATAAAAAACATTTTAAAAATTCAGTAACAACGAAAAAATTATATAACATGTACTGTAGTGTAAAATATCTTCTGAAATTTTTTCAGATTTCTAAAAGTGGTGGAAGAGGTTAAAAAAAAATAAAAACACGAATTTTTGACTGAAAAACTTCTTAAAATTCAACCAATAACAAAGGAATAGATATATATTACGTATTTTAAGATAACAAGTTTTCCTGAATTTTTTAAGATTTTTAGAACGGAAGGAACGAGTGAAACAAGTCAAAAATGAAATAAAATCATAAGTTTTTGGTTGAAAAACCTCTTGAACTTCAACCGACAACAACGAAATAGATATATATGTTACGTATATTATAATAAAATGATTTTCTGAATTTTTTCGAATTTTTGGAACGGGCGGAACGAGCGGAACAAGTCAAAAAATAAATAAAATCATACGTTTTTGGTTGAAAAACCTCTTGAATTCAATCAACAATAACAAAATAGATATATATGTTACATATATTATAATAAAATGTTTTTCGGATTTTTTTCGGATTTTTTTCGGATTTTTAAAACAGATGAAACAAGTCCAAAAAAATGAAAATATGCATTTTTGGCTTCAACTCGAAGCAAACTATAAAATGTAAGTTACATCATTTGTCACATTGTGTTACCTAACTTGCTTTTTCCGGAATTTTAAATTCGCTCGGAATCTCTATATCTTTTTTATTTCTTAAAATCATTATTATTTTTCAGTAATAATACATTTAAATACATTTGTCATATTTAGAAGAAAGAAAAACCGTAAGTTTTTTCAACGCTCCTTAAAAGTGAATAAAACGGGAAAAAAATCGGAAGCCATCGTTTAGTTATTTTTTAACGATTTGTAATAATTAAGCTGGCTCAGAGCTAGTCCTGTGCAATAAGAATCGCAGGAGAAAAATAGAAGAGACGTACTATTTCACGTGTGCATGTGCCAGGGTTCATACGGGAGCCCGCGAGAGAGGCGACTCTCTTCAACTCACTTGAGGCCCCTGTACGAGCCCTGACACATGCGAATATAAAATATCATGCCTTTGTATTTCGCGCGTCAACATATTTGTCCCAGCTTCTGTTAAAGTAGCTTTTAGTATGGAAAACGACCCTTCGACATCGCAGGATTGCAACCCGAAAATATGTCTGGTATATTAATGAAATCGAAGAATTAACGAACAAATAATCATATATCACAGTGTGAAAAGGTTCGGTCAATGATATTTTTTTTTATCGGCACCGTTGTTCAGTCCTGTTAATTGACACCGAAGAAAAAAAATAAAAACATGTTGTCCCAGCTCCAAAACTCTTTAAATTACTGAAAAATTCTTTATTTCCATTTCTCCTGTTAAATCTTTTGCGGCTGTCTTTACTTTTTGTCCTCTCGATCTCTCTTTAGTTAATTTTAAATAATGATCTCACTCTTTCTTCCCCTTCTTTCGGTATTTAGGCCTTTTTCTGGACAGTTATCCTCCATTTCACAATCATATCAACTATATCTGTTCTCTCTTAAAAGGCTTGTCCCTCTGCTATAATAATTTGGGGGACCTTTGCATTTTATTAATGCTTCACAAATCCTTTATCCGTTCTATCCTTGATTACTGTCGTTTTATCTACGGGAATTTTACCACTGCCCGCCAAACTTGATCGTGTCCGAAACGCTTGCTTTTTGCCTTTGTCTGGGAGCTAGAAAATCGACACCAATCCTTGCTCTACATGCCGAATCACTCATCTCTTTGCGAAAGTTTTATTTAGGCTATTGGTTTCTAATCAAACGCTTACCTATTTTTTCGCTACTCTTGTTAACTCCTACTTTTCTATCTAGCACAACCGACATTTTCCTTCCAATTCACCTCTGTCAGTTTTCACCATTTCTTTTTTTTTTTGTTCTCACGACGGTTTTCCATATTTTTCCTTCCGTTTTTCTACCCTCCTACACCCTGCTAACTGTTTTTTATAACCATCCTAACTAATCCTGTTTCTCAGTATGTCGGTAAAACAAAATTTTTAAATACTCTTTTCCCCGACCACGTTACCATCTTTACTGATGACTCAAAAGGACCCAATGGAGTGTTCGTTCGGTCTTCTTCTGTTCTTTCCTAAATTATTCCGAAACATTTAAATTTCCCTCTTTTTGTTTCACTTCCTATGCCCCGAGTCTACTGCTATCCTTCCTCTCCGGCTTTTTCTAAGGTTCTCATCATATAAAATTCACACGATGTCAGGTTATCTCATCTCTTTCTCCTTCCTTCACTGAGTACGTAATTCTTCCTGAGCATTTTGGAATCGGACGACTCAGCAGATATTTTAGTTCGCTCGTCTCCTTCAACCGAGGTAAATATTTCTGCGCTTTTTCCTCCACACTATTATTCTCCTTTCCGCTCACTTCAAATTATGGTTAATCTCTATTCCTCTTTTTTTCCCCTCAAATCCTGATTCGTGTCTTATTCCTGGTTCTTCAACTTTTCCTATCTGTCGTTTGCGCTTTGGACATTGCTTTTTCTGCATACCTTTTTCGTCCTTTCTATCCTCCATATCTGATTTTGTAAGTTGATTATTATGTAGACGAGCCCTAAAAAAAAAAAAAAAACCGTCGCGGTCTATAGAATTTTTAGAGGTTCGAAGAGTAAATATTCCATTCTAATTCCTTTTTATTTTATAAAAGATGAAAAGTCCGAAATGTAGAATATCCTTAAAGAAAAAGATACGACAATGGTCACTACAAGGCTGCCGTACGGAAGAATAACTTTTCTTTTTGCGTTGATTGTTCGAGTATTTTCAGTACATAACTCAAAAGAAAAAAATTTACAACTATCTTTCGCTTGATTATTATATAAATGACATATATTCCGACAAGCAAGGCTGCAGAAATCCATCATTCAGGTTGTTACGGCATATAAAAGGAGGTTTTCTGAGTTATGAATGTTATAACTCTTGTAGCGCTAGTTGAACTACTTGAAAGAATCTCCCCTTGTTCATTTACCGATAAGTTTAATCATGTCTGTAAGACAGAGGGGCAGGTAAGGAGTAAATGTGGGATTTTATCTTTATCGATTACTTTTTTCTTTCTTTTTATTACAATACAACGCGGAAACCGCTGTCACAGTTAAACAATTAGATTGACAATAATAACTGAATGTCAGTATTTGCATTCGGATACACATGTGTCATCTTTTGTTTTTCCTTCTGGTACATAAATGAATACATTTTTCGGTATTCTCACTCTTGAGCATTCAAAATGGCGATTAAGAGAAACATAATTTTGTAGAATTTACTTCACAAACTTTAATCGATTTCCCGTAAGAAAGTTGTGAGAGGAATTGTTGAATTTGAAAAAAAAACGAATAAATCGAGAATTATAATTATTAGATCGAAGCATTATTTAAGCCTTACAGCTTATTGAACAATAATTTTTATCTTAATAATTTATATACTTCGCAAATCGTAAATTTTGAGATTAGCCTGAATAACAGACATACATTGATTTAAACTAATTCCATGTTACTTTTAGATTCAATTTTCAGCGGCTATTCGCAGCTTTCCGAAAAGTTGAAAATAAAGTTTCGATATATAGTTTTTTTAATGCACGAAGAATGATAAAACGTGGCTTTCAAAGAAGCGTACTTTCTTAAGCAGCAGCAAGCTCCTTTATATTTTTTAATCGCCGCTTCAGCATGTTTCCATCGTATTCGAGAGAAAAGCGTTCAGTCCGTTTACTGAAAGTTCTGTTTTAACTTACTAATGTAACGATTGTAACTTTTTCCATCGGAAAAAAATTTGTAATAAAATGCTTTTTTACGAAAAAAAAAAAGAAATACCGATTTCCAGATTTATTATAAAAATTTTAATAAAAACGCACTAAAAAGTGAAGAATAATAATCGAATAAAAATGCACTAAAAAGTAAAAAATAATTACTCCCGATGAGAAAATATATTTCAGAGAGATATATCTTAAGTGGTGATATTATCGTAATTCTTATATAGAACATTAGTATTTATTATCCGATAAAAAATATATTTCAGAATATACCTTAAAGTGATACTATTATCGTAATTCATAAACCATATTAACACCTTAATTAGAGTAGGATCCATATTATGTATTAAAATAGTAATTAAAAACTACATTAAATATTCATTAAATTGTTCCTAAATATTTTAATATTTAACATGAATCCTACTCTAATTAAGGTATTGATGTATAAGAATTACCTTAATATCACCACTTAAGGTATATCACTGTGAAATATATTTTTTATCGGATAATTATCTTTTACTTTTTAGCGCATTTTTATTAAATTATCGATGTGAAAACATCTTATGCAGCGTTTTTCGCTTGGAAAGTAAACATTTTCGAGTGTTACTGTTACTGTAAAAGTTACTTCAAGTTTGTTTTAATTATTGTGTTAGTAATGCTCACGTATAATTTTTGGATAGCTGTGGGTCTGGACATTTGTTTCATGTGGAGTAGAGCCGTCACCAACTCTACTCCACATGAAACAAATGTCCAGACCCACAGCTATCCAAAAATTATACGTGAGCTAATAAATCAGAAAAGGAAAGCGCGTTCTCTATGGCAAAGGAATAGAACATTAGAAAATAAACACCAATTAAATATATTAACTAGGCGAGTTAAATACGCCCTAAAAGAATTAAAAGATGAATCATTCTCTAACTATGTAGCTACGTTGACCCCAACCAAAAATTCTGAATATAACCTTTGGAAGGCAACAAAAGGAATGAACAGACCGGTAATACGAAACTCACCCTTGAAGCAAAATGATGGACAGTGGGCAAGAAGTAGTAAGCAGAGGGCTGACACGTTTGCTAAATACTTGGCTAACGTTTTTAAAACAGACAACATAACCACCAATCTAGTATTCCCGGAAGTACAGCTAAATAATACAAAAATTAGAATGTTCTCTCCTACAGAGGTAAAGAAACATATTAAACATTTAAATAATAAAAAAAGTCCTGGATTCGATATGATAACAGCTAGGATGATAAAAGAACTGCCAAAAAAATCTGTAATCTTGCTAACATACATATACAATGCTATTATGAGAACGTCATACTTTCCAGCCCAATGGAAATTTTCCCAAATTATTATGATTCTGAAGCCTGGAAAAGATGGTACTCATCCGGCATCCTACCGTCCAATATCACTGTTATCTACTCTTGCTAAATTACTTGAAAAGTTAATATCTGTCAGGCTAACCAAAATAATGGAAGAAAGAAAAATTATTCCACAACATCAGTTTGGCTTCAGGAGCGCTCACTCCACTGAACAACAGATACATAGAATTGCAGAAATAATTGAAGAAGGTATTCAGAACAAAAAATATACCGAAGCCTTGTTTATAGATTTCACAAAAGCATTCGACAAAATATGGCATAAAGGATTACTATATAAACTTAAAGCAGCATTCCCTATACAGTATTATCAACTCATCAAGTCGTACATAACGAACAGAAAATTTCGCGTCAAATGTAGTGATGACTACTCTCAGCTGCATCCAATCACGTCTGGCGTTCCGCAGGGTAGTGTATTAGGGCCGATTCTGTATAATATCTACGCAGCAGACCTTCCCACCGAAGGAAATATTGAAGTGGCTACATTTGCCGATGACACAATGCTAATTTCGCAAGACAAGAGGGCTGATATTGCAGTTGCTGAGCTACAGAAAAGCGCGAATACGGTTCTACAGTGGGCTCAAACGTGGAAACTCGAAGTGAACCTGGAAAAGTGTAGTCATGTATCATTTACCAAGAGAGCTGAGCACCAGCTCCACCTAACACTGGGCGGTAACACTATACCAAGAAGCAATAGTGACAGATACCTAGGAGTTCACTTAGACCGTACCTTAAGCTGGAGGACACACATACAGAAATTAAGGAATAAGCTTGATATTAAATTAAGATCGCTATATTGGCTAATAGGATATCATTCGAACCTCTCCTTAGCTAATAGGGTCTTAATATACAATGCTATCCTTAAACCTACGTGGACTTATGCAGCACCAATTTGGGGCTGTGCAAAGAAGTCAAACAGAAATGTGATACAGCGATTCCAGAATAAAACGCTACGGTTGATATACAGAATGCCGTGGTATGTTACCAATGAGGCTATTCATCGAGACCTAAGAGTCTGTACTGTCGATGAGGCTATAAAGCAACGCGCTCGTAGTCATGCGCTACGCCTCTGTGGACATAGTAACGAGCTAGTAGCTGCCCTTCCGGACAATGCAATAACAAGAAGACTGGAAAGAACTAGGATCCGTGATCTAGTATAAGAGATGGGCTGAATACATCAATGGATGTATTCTCCACTCAACTGAATACATTGAGTCCATTCGCAGATAGCCAAATAGGCTAGGCACGAATCGGCAGAAGTAGTAAAAAAAAAAAAAAAAAAAAAAAAAAAAAAAAAAGTAATATTCCCTAACAAAGGGGGAAAAATACAGCAAATAAAGCTTTTGAGAAAATACAGAAATCACTTGTATGAAAAAAGAGAAAAAATAAAAGTTTTAAACAGATATTAATACACACGGCTGAAACCACGGACAAAGCTAACGGGTAGGTAAATATGGTCATACATGAATGATATAATAAAAGTGGTAAATAAGGAACAGGAAATAATTACAATGATAAAGCTTTGGGACTTTCAGAAACTGCATTCGATTGGCAAGACTGGAAACCAGCGTATTTTTAATATTTGCTCCCCGGGGGAATGTTATTTATACCTAAATTTGAATTACTCAACTGTTTTAGTTTGCTCATACTTGAAACTTAAAGAGCACTTTTTTTGTTGGACGGTGATAAATATGTTTCCCCTAAAAGAGAGAAAGAATCTTTACATAAATATAATTCTAGATAAAACGAAAATGTTTTTATTAATTTCCAAGTACAGATTTAAACGGGCAATAATACACACGAGTAAAGCCACGAGTTATAATATTATTATAAAAAATAGAAATATTTTAAATTTAACAATAATATCGAATATAATAGTGGCTTGAGTTTCCCTTCATTTTAAAATTTTGACTGTTCATATTTTCCCCCTATATTCTAATGAAAATTTTTCGGTCAATTTTTATCTGGCAATATTAAGTAAAGTATATTTCGTTAAAATTTTCCAACGTTTATTTTAATGAACATTGGGTATCAGCGCCAAATATAATTTTTTAAAATTTCGAAAAAGCCGATGCTAAAAATAGTATGAAAGTTTCTTTAATGTTAAGAATATTTGTTAAAAATTCTGCATAATAAATTTATGTTGCTAGGTTCGTATGGCTCATATGTATATGTTTTCACATCTTCTCTAAGGGGGTCGCAAGGAACACTTTATTTGTTTTTATTTTTTACTTTTCAGCGCATTTTTATTAAATTTTAATAATAAATCTGGAAGTCGGTATTTTTTTTTTTTTTTTTAAAAACACTTTATTTTACAATTTTTAGCACTGTACTTGAACTTTTTCTCGCTAAAAATCAACTTTTTTGTCACATTATTTTCCATATTTTATGCTTGCGAAGAAAAAAAAGAATTATTTCTTTAGTTTAATCTGCTTTCCGTAGAAAAACATCAAAAGCTACATTTCCCCATGGTAATTTGGTAAATTTATAGTTTTTCAAATCAATCGCTTCTGTTATACTAATGAAAAATATAAAAGAAAAAAAATTATCTAAAAGGGTGGCCCCTTTTTTTACGTTTTTTGACAAATGCTCAGTTTATATTTACCGATTTTAATCAGTACTCGCATGGTCTGAGTGGTACACTTTCTAATAGACAAAGAATCAGTAAAATCGGTCCATATGAATATAAATTATGCACCAACGAACATAAACAAAAAACAAAAAAAAAAACGCGATGAACGTGTAACCTTCTTCTTTTTGGAAGTCTGTAACAAAGCTACATTTTTTTGCTACTCTTATTACTAATCTTTTCCTCCGCCGATCGGTCACTTTTTCCTCTCACTTTGACATTAGACTAATCTTTCGTGGATTATCGCAGGGTTCTTGCCTCAGCCCAACTTTGTTCAATATCTATTTTATCAAGATTGCTTCTTGCAGACAACATCCTCATTTATCCCTCTAATCGCAACATCTCGCGGGCCAACGACCAACTTCAAAACTCCTTAATTTCATTAGAAAACCCCTTTTCCAACATCCATCTTTTCATCTCCTTTTCTAAGTCTTCTACTGTCGTCTTTACATTGCGCCCTTTTATTTCTTCTTCAATCGACCTTGTCTTAAATAATGTTCCAATCCCTCTCTTACTTCCTCCTTTCGTTATTTGGGTGTTTTTTTTTTTTGATAGCCGACTTCCCTGCCATGACCATATCGACCGTGTCTATACGTGTCCTCCTTCAAAAGGCTCAACCTCATTAAATCCCTTTCTTACTCTGACTGTGGAGGTAATCCTATGATCCTGCTTATGTTTTACAAATCTTTTATTCGCTCTGCTCTTGATTGCTGTTCCTATATTTATGGTAATTCTTCTAGATCCCTTCTGTCTAAGCTCGATCGGGGGTCCAAAATACCTGTCTGCGCCTCTGCCTTCGAGCCCGAAAGTCTACTCCTATCCCAGCTCTGCACGCTGAATCTCGCATTCCTCCTCTTTTTCTTCGACGTTCCTTCTTGAAATATCGTTTCTTCATCAAACGGTTACCTATTTCTTCTTGCTTTCTTATTCTTTCTCATTCCTTTATCATACGTAATTGGCGTTTTCCCGCTAACAAAACTCCTATTCTATCTTTTATCGCAGGCCGTCTTGTCCAGTTTTTTCCGTATATCTACACTCACGATAAATTCCCTTATTTCTCCTTCAATTTTTCTTCATCCTATTAACTGCTTTTATTCTCCTATTCCTCCCAAACCTATTCTTCATCATGTTGTTAGATCAGAATTTCTACAGAATCGTAGCTCTTTTTCCCCAACCATTTATCGATCTCCATTGATGAAGGGATCCAATGATGGTAGCGCAGCTGTTTTCTCTCCTTCCCTAAATTACGTCGAGTCCTTTAAACTTCCCTCTTTTGTTCAATCTTTCATGCTGAGTCTTATTCTGCATGCCCTTCTTTTTACCAGATCCTCACCTGTCTCTCGCAATCTCCTTATCCTGTCGGATGCGCAAAGCGTGCTGCAGGCTATCGCATCTCCTCTCCCTTCTCACTCACCCGACTACGTCATTCTTCTTATTCGCTCCTTGATTCATGATCTTTTCCTTTCCTACTTAATCCAAACGGATTTCTTTTGGATTTCCGACCGTGCTGAAATCGGTGGAAATTAGTTAATTGACTCATTCGCTCGATTATTTTTCTCTTCCGGTAGGTTTCTTCCTGTTTTCTCAGCTTCCAATATTACCACCCTTCTGTCTGCAGCTGCTTATTCCAGACTAACGTCTCCTCATTCTCCAACCCGGACTATTTTTTCTTGTCTATTCAAGCTTCCTTTCCACGCTTCCCTATGGGTTTTTAACTTTAACTTTCTTTCTCTGCGCCGCTGTAAAATCTCTGCGTTTTGGGCACTGTTTGCTCCCTTCCTCGCTTTTCCGTTATTCTTTCGTGCCTTCTCCTTATTGTCTACCCCTCCAGCAATTTCAAATTATTTGTGATCCCGATGATGTAATGTTCGGTTGTTCGTCGCTTTCAACTGAACAAGCTTCTTTCAATTCCTCTTCTTTTTAAAAATCGGTATTCCTACTCTATATTGTGCTTCACTCATTCTCTCCCTTCCTTCTCCTTTTGTTATCCTAGCTCTTGATTCTTTTCTGTCGGCTATTTTTGTTCGTATAAGAATCTGAGACTTTCTTGCCCTTCTCTTCCATTGTTCTTGAGCCAATGTCTATGTTGACGAACCCATAAAAAAAAAAAAAAAAAAAAAAAAAAAAGCTACATTTTCCCAAGGTAATTTGGCAAATTCGATATCGTATTTTAAGTCAACCGCCTTCATTGTACTAATAAAAAATAGTAAAGAAAAAAAATTATCTACAGATTTTTTTACGTTCTTTAACGAATACTCAGTTTATGTTCACCGGTTTTCATCAATACTCACACGGTAGCCGAATAGTATACTCTTTCTAATGGAAAAAGAATCAGTACAATCCGGTCCCTTTTAATATGGGTTATGTGCGAAAAGCATAAAAAGAAAACATATGATTCGATTGTATATTCATATTCTCCTTTTTTTTGGAAATCGAAAAAAAAAGAATTATCGGATTGAAAAAAAAAAGCGAAAAAACCAAATTAAAAAAAAAAAACCTCTCTATGATGACCAAGTTTTTTACCAATGATATCCAAAATAGAAGAATTATTAACTAAATTCCTTTATCTCTGTTGGAAAAAAAAGGGATAACTCGGTATTTTGTGTTTCATTGATAAAGGATGGAACGATGGGCGCCCTAAATTTTACAAGCGCTGATTAAGAAAGCGCAGTTTTGGCAGAGATAAGTAAACAAGTTGATTTAAAATGCGGCCGCGAGGGCTGTTAAAATTAAGGTTGCAAGAAGTTTGAAATTTCGTTTGTTCTGAACTAGTTTTTCCGCTTTTTTCTCTCTTTTTCAAATTATTCTTTCATCATAATTTTAGCGAAATTAAACAAAGAGAAAAAAACGAAATTTTCCTTAGAACATATACGCAAATAGGCAACTAAAATGTGTATATGTGTGTGTGTGTTTACGGAGGCGGTGAGTGGCGAAGAATTACTGTTTGTTTGTTTAAGGTATTAAGGGAATTTAGTAATTCCACGTTTACGTAATTCTAGCGAAATAACTTCGATTGTGTGGATAATGACCATTGTTCCATCGGAAAAAGTGAACCTTGCTGAAGCCGGCAAGGAGATTTATTCCTCTTTCTGAAATAGTTGTTCGGCTTTATCTGTAACCGAAACGAAAGCATCACTACCATCTTATTTGAAGGAGTGTGGTGTCCCTTTTGCAGAGTCCGAAAGCGGTTTTCATTAAGTCGATTAAACACGCTTCTAACTTTACCGAAAGTAATATCATTCCACGCCGCTTCTCAACTAATAAAAATAGAAAGATATTTCTGCTCAGCTACGAAATCAAACAGTTCTCTTAGGCAACGTTCCTATTGTGTGCGTTAAGTGCGGAAATGTATCCTTTTTTTTTTTTTTCTGTTTAAATATAAACTTTATTAATTAAAAGCGTGCAGGCAAACTGCTTCCGAGGCTCGCCACTCTGATATGCCGGATGTCTTTTTAGACGAAATATGATAAGAATAAGCTTCCAGTTCAGTTGTAGGTATTTTTATGAAAAATGGCGAAGTTAAAACGGCGAAAAATAAAATGTTACTCCGAGCTACAAATTAAATTGAATTATTTCAAAATTTAATTATCTCGTTATTATTCGCCGGTTTTCCGTTCGAATTACTAAATGCACCTTAAAATGAAGAAAGACACTTTTTCGGAAATAACCGTTACACATTAGTTTAATTTTTGGAAATATACTCGATCATTGAATCACGTTTTAGTTTAATTTTTGCAAATATACCCGGTAATTATTCGTAACCGAGTGTCAAAAAATATGTTCCCATCGGCTTTCTTATTATCTATCTTATTTTATTCGATAAGGCGGTCGACAAAGTCTGGTACAATAGACTAATGCACAAAATATAAGAATTCACTCTTCGCATCAGTGCCACCACTTCGTTAGTTCACTTTTACAAGAAAGGTATTTCCAGGTAAAAACCAGTGGTGGAGTATCCGATATACATCCCGTATCTGCTGGAGTTCCACAAGGAAGTGTATTAGGACTACTGCTTTATCTAATGTATACAGCTGATTTCACAGTGTACCCAATGAAAGTTTAGTAGCCACATACACAGATGACGGTACAGCTATACTTTGTGGTAGCCATTGTCCAACGCTAGTAAAAACCTATAAAACTCGTTAAATGAACTATGCGCATGAACGGTGGCGAATAAAAGCAAATGAAGATAAATCTGAAAAAGTAATAAAATACCAACAGAAAGATCATACCGCCACCGAAGGACATTAAAATCAATGGTAAAATTTTGACACCAAACGACAAAAACTTGGGCGTACACCTGGATAAAAAACTAACATGGCAGAAAATCGAAAGAAATTAATTAAGCTGAAAAGGTCGACAAATGTACTGCCTACATCTATATTACTTTGATTTAAATACATTTCAATTTTTATTTTATGACTAGGAGATTAGAGATAGCTATTTTTAAGTGGTTCATTTTTTCTTCAGTGGTACATTAATGTTTAGATTAAACCATTTATCATTTGATTTTGTTGAGATATCATTTCCATAATTAGTTCATTAATGCCTTTTAAAAATTTTTTCATTGTCATTTCAGTATTATTGTTATTATTAATGTTAGCAAAATTTTTAATTGGCTGAAGTACAATAAATTAGTTACGAATGAAAATAAAACTAAACTCAAGCTTTATAGCTACCAAGATCAGAGTTATTGGGAAAATTTTTATGTTTTATATGAAAATAATGTCCCCCCCCATTGATAGAGTAGATGAAAATTTAAATGTTAGATAGTAAACTTATATGGAATAAACATACCAAATAATGTGAAGAAAAATTGAGAAAATAGAATTATCTCTTCTACTATCTGAATGCATATTTTCTCCCTGAACATCTTGTTATATCTGGGACTATACCAGCCAGTATTAGGATATGAAATTGTGCATTGGGGTGGGGCAGCGGCAAATTACATAGATCCCATTAACGAATTACAAAAAATATTATTGAAAATGATTGGTTCAAAAGTAATTAAAGACTTATTGAAAGTTTGTTTGCAAACATAAAGATAAATTTAATGTAAAAGTCTCTGGTGGAATCACAAGATCAGCTCACACTGAATTTTTTCTTTATTTTTTTTCTTCCCTACCCTGGGCGCGCCAACGGCCTTGACCCAACAACATGAAAAATTAAGAGATATAACTAAATAGCCAGGCGGTTAGAAATGGAAAAGACAAAGGACAGCAGCAACGGAATAACTGAAGGCAATGGGAAGGAAAGAATATAGGTAGCGTTAAAGGGAGTAGGAAGACCCAAAACTAAAAGTTGGGCGTAAAGAAAGGAGCGTTCGTTAGAGAAAATAGGATATGATTTGAAACTGAAATTGCTCTTATACCACGTTTTAAAAAATTTCATACCAGGATTCAAGCTGTATATAAAGATGCTATCTTTTTCAATTCTTTGCTACATAATCTAAAAATAGCCCTATTGAACTACAAAAAAAGGACATAAACATCTAATAGGACATATAAAAAGTAATGTTCTATAATTGAAATTATTACAATAATTACTAATTCCAAACAACACAATACTATACTTATTAAAATTATTAATAGTACTATTACTACTAATGCTATCAATATGTTTGTACCATCACTTTTTTTATATTACTATTATTAACACTACTACAGTTCATTCCACATTATAGTATATATGTTCAGGTGGTATATATATATATATATATATATATATATATATATGTGCGTGTGTATGTATTATGTGGGTGGGGTGGGGTAATTATATGAATACCCTGATAAGTAGTATGAATGTATATAAGTGGATTTGATGTGCTGAGATGTGTAAGAATGAATGAATGTGTACGATTCAGTTAGCATTAAATGTACAAATTGGTTTTAAGTACTTAAATATTATTATTATTATTGAACAATTATCTTTTATTAGCACTAGTTATTTCCACATGATTATCATAGATATTATTTATTTATATTACATCTCTTAGTTTAGTCAATATTATTACCACTAAGTTGCTACATCTGGTGAACAGGAGAAGTTTTTGAAATGATATTCTATATTAATTTAGTCCTAAGTTCAGTTTACTTTTGTATTTATTAAATATGCATTGTAAACATGTGCTAACAATAGAATATATTCAAATAACAGGTACGTTATTTTGGACTATGACATAAAGGTGAAATAAATAGAAGAAGGGTGAAGAAAACAAAAGAAAAAATTATGTACACGTATATACTCATGTGGGCATATGTATCCGATTATTTGTAAAAATATTATAACTCGTCCGTGAATTATGTTATTACTAATACAGATGGTGTTTTATTTTCAGCTTACAGACCCTTATTGTATCTTATTTTACTATTATTTTCTATTAACTTTATATTTTATACTAGATCTTGTTTTTGTTTTAATTAGTTTGTATATTTCTTGTTATCTTTTTTATAAATCGTTTCCACTACTCGCGCTTGCAGCGCATTTGTGGGTATCTTTGTATTGATAATAATAATAAAAAATGATTTTATTTGATTTGATTATTGTTATTATCATTAGTATTTTTATTATCTTCATTATTGTTACTATTATTGTTATAGATGAAGTTTGTATAACTCTATGCGCCTAATTGTTTGCAGCTTGAGCACATGATGGTTTATTTCTGTTCCCGTTTTTGATTTATTTGTTGTGTTCCTGTATTGTTGTTTAGCATAGTCTGATTAGGGTAGCTGTTGGTATTGCCATGTCATTATTCAATAATGCTGAATTCATTTTCTTTTCTTCTATTTAACTATTCCCGACATAACAGTGTACTACCCCTTGCAATCAACGGTGTGATTTCCATTGTATTGTGCACGTGTTGGTTGTGGGTTTTACGTCTTTATTACATTTAGGAGATATATGGTTTTCACCACACTTAGAAATGTAACTTTAGTATTTAATAAGTGTCGAATGTTATAAATAGTTTTATTATTATCATTTGGTTTAATATCAATGAAAAATAAAGGCAATGGATATTTTCCTTTGTTATGTGTCTTACTTAATGTCCTTTTTCTGATAGGGCAGACGCAATGTCATCTGTAGCTACAGACGGATGAAAGTTTCTCAACACTATTTGTAACGCTCGTTCTTGTTTTAATATTGCGTTTTGCTCATTTAATATTTGAATTATTTCTTTATAATTCTTGACATTTATTGGAGATCTATTTTTATTAGACCTTTTCCATTAATTATTTTATAAGTGAAATTATCGGAACCTAACGTGCTTTTAACTATTTTGTTTTATTATTTGAACATTATTCAGGCTAGGTGCAAATATTGGAGGAGACTTATTTCTTTTTGTGCAGTTAATTGCGGGTGATTGTCCGAAATTGTATTTTCCTGTTCGTTTAATTGAGAATTCTGTCGATTGTGTATTATCGGAAAGATTTCGTAAGATTGAAAATTTATTTCTAATTAGTTTTAACGTTTTTTTTTTTTTTTTTGTCCAATTCCGGTAATAATGGGTTGCTTACGCTATTTCTTTTCTTAGGGTTTGCTTTGTAATTAACTATTTCCCATTCGGGTACAGATTGCGAAATAATATTATTAACATCATTTGGGGATTTCTAATAAGTATTAGAGAGGCAATTTTCTTTCTAGTAATTTTCTGACATTATCTATGGTATTAGTAATAGCGGTATGTTGTCTGTTTATATTATTATTTGTATCTTGCGATGTGTTTTGACTCGAGCACTATACTGTGTTAAGAAATTAGATTCCGAGGCGATAGTAGGAGATGGAAAGAATAAAGAAAACAAATAAGGGAATTTTATTGATGGAGATGGGAGGAAAGGATAAAGTAAGTACTGTAAGGAGCCGGAAGACTCTAAGATTTTCGAATACAAAAGGAGGGAATGTTCGCTAATAAGAGCCGAATATTTGAAAAAAGCACGGTTTGTACCGCATTCAGAAGGAGAATCAGAGTTTTGTAGATGGGACAGAGAGGAGAAAGAGATAAAGAAAAACGAAAGCGAGAAGCGTGGAGAAGAGAATGATTAATTCATAATCTGATTAAGGAGACAATAGTAAAACGATGACTAAACGAAATGGAAAGAAACCAAGGCTGAGAACTCATTGACGGCTATAAGAGAAGAAAGTGTGAAGCGAGATTAGAGAATAGGATCCAGCCAAGGTCTGAAATGATTGATTGAGGAAAGAAGGACTAAGTCGGAAGCTGGAAAGTGGCTAGAGAAAGGACCGTTGAGGGCGGCCGACCGAGCGCTGGAAAATCTGTCGAGCCATTACTGTCAATGTCCGAGTGATTGTAAATCCATTAAAGGTTAATAAGAATAGAGAGAAGTGATATTGTTATAAGGGAACGAATTGATAGAATAATACTATATTAGAGGAATGAGTAGGAGGAGGAGAAATTGCTTGAAAGATGCTTTTCGAATCGGAAACAAAGAGAAATTTGAAGATTCCGTTAATAGTAAAAATGAAGGATATTGCACGAAAAATGGAAACTGACTCAGCTGTGAAGATGGAGCAGAAGGAAGGGAGTCTGAAGGATTTACAATGATGAAGCGAGAGGGAGGTAAATGCACCGCCTGTACCCCATTTTAGAACCATCGGTGAAACATAATACACGAGAAGGAAGTAGGGATTCTTCGGATCTAAACAGGTCTAATTTCAACGGAAAAAGAATTGAAAGAAACTATACTATCGGTTCCGGAGGATTTTGTTTATTTCTGCTTTGCAGCTTATGTTTAGAAGTCGATGGCTTTTTTTCTTTTCCGATTTTATTGTTTCGTTTACTTCTGGCTTTCTATTTACCCAGTTTCTTGTTTGCTTATTCTCTTTTTGTGCTACAACTGGCGTTTTGTTTACTAGGTTTTTTTTTGTTTTTTCTTGTATTTTCCGCTTTTCAGTTTTTGCGTAATATTTCAGACTTGTTGTATTAGTTTATTTTTTGATGATAGAAGCTGTCCGAAATATTACATATAAATATTTTAAAACACGGCGACTATCTGGTAAATTTATTTCTTTCATGACGAGCTCTCATTGATGAGGATAATAGTTTTTTTTTTTACGATGGGTTAGGAAGAGCAAAATAGTTCCATTCTCTAACGTTTAAGAATAGAAAATGAAGATAATTCGAGGACTAACAGAAATGATGCACAAAGATCATGACTGAATCGAAGGCGCCAAATAGTTGAAATTAAGGAACGTTCGAGAGAGGGGAAATATTTAAAAAACCATAGACGAGCAAAGATGGTTGATTAAGGAGATTAAATATGACAGAAATAGAAGCCGTAGTTTAGAAAATTAGTCATTTAAGGAATTTGCCGCTGGAAATGTAAGAGCGGCCCCTGATGAAGCTACTATGTCATTGTCGTCAGCGCCTAAATGGCTCCGGAAAATCTAGTGAAAGAGGAGAAGAGGTCATGGGAAAACGTGAGAGAAATAAATCCGTAGAAGGAGAAGGAAGTTGAGATAGTAGAACGCATTTATTTGGGATACTATGAGGAGTGATTTTGTGTGGAAAACTAAAAAGGTGGAAAGGGAAGGAACAACGCGCGTAAGATAGCGGATGATTTTGCGGAGAAAACTGAAACTAAGGAGGGGAAGGACACAGAATTTAGAACCAACTCCATTTTACACTTTTAGAGCTGTAGCGAAACGACCAGGAAAAATTAAAGTTCCGGAAAGTTCAATGATTTTTTCTGAGATGGTTTTTCAGTTTTTTCTTTTCAAGACAACCGCAACATTTAGCACCGCACACGGTAATTTGAAACTATGTTTGTACATTTACGTTTCGTTTTACATTCGAGTTTCGATTGCAATAAGCAGCTGAGCGTATTTAATTGATTTCGTTTTTTTTTTTGTAATGTTACTATTGCGCGCTAGTTCTTCAGTCCGTGCGCACTAATTAGCGCGCGTGCTTTATAAGATGAGCACATTTTCCCGATAAAGATTTAGCGCAGAAGTGGCCAATCCGCGGCCCGCCTTGAACATTTTTACGGCCCGCGAGATGGCCAAAGTAGTAAAAAATTATGTCCTGCGAGCTCATAATGCGCGCGCTTGTTGAACCATTTAATATAACAAGTTTTATATTTCACTCTTAAGTGTGTCTATAGTGGGTCTAAATCTAATATGGGGATATAAATGATTTTATATGCGGCCCGCGGAGTTACCATTTCCAAAGTGGCCCGCAAGATCATTTGGGTTGGCCACCCTTGATTTAGTGTGTTCATTATAGGGTGTGCCGAAATCGATAACCTGTTTTCAATCGCCAACTGATAACACTGTCCGTAGCGTGAACAGAAAACCCACATCGTCAACGCGTTCGGGAAGATAGCAATTTAGTAATTACGGATTTTGTCGAATGGTAAACAAGCGGTACTTTATGTTCAGTAGTTTCTAAAAAGTATTGGCACTGCTTATTCCATAAATATTAGAGTCTCACACTCTCTTCCTGCTTCCTCGAAAGCGATCAAAAGATGAACTGAGAAAGTTCGTTTTGATATGGAATGCGGTAGCTGCGGTCGAACGAGTTTGTCAGAAAAAGGCTCTTGCATTATGCAGGTAAACATTTAACAAAGTCTATCGGTGTGTCGTTTTCCAAGGAATTTCGTATGAAAAATCCTAAATCACGCGAAAATTATTATGCGGCCTTTTGAAAAGCTCGTGTTGATTCCGGTTTAAATTAAT
Source organism: Icerya purchasi (assembly GCA_039619475.1). Taxonomy (NCBI): domain Eukaryota; kingdom Metazoa; phylum Arthropoda; class Insecta; order Hemiptera; family Monophlebidae; genus Icerya; species Icerya purchasi. Next base: position 439,500,068 of record CM077116.1, read on the forward strand.
CTGGATAGCCTTAATTTTATTCATTCGGTTTCGCGACGAAGCGCATTTCGATCTGCACGTAAATATAAACAAAATGTGTAGTAATATTACAAAAAACAGATGAAACCACTTCACCCTCCGAAGGTGAGTCCGTTTGCAGTGCCTTTTTCTATGCGCAGTCGGTCATGAAAGTAACGGGACTACCGATGCAGAGAGATCGTGTTGCCTCGAAATGCTGCGGAACTATTTTTAGAAAGAAGCGCATTACCGTCAGAAATGTCGCATTTCAACGGGATGGTACCGGTTCTTTATTTTTCGGATTATTTCGAGGTGCGTGGCATTAGGTTTTGACTTAAGTCCTCTAGACTTATATTTTTGGGGCCGTATCAAAACGGTTTATCCGTAAAAACGTTCCGAACTTAAAAAAGAAAAATCCGGAAGGTTAATACCCGAATGTGTGATGAAAAATTTCTCATCAAGCGTCTTTTAGAATTTCGTTAAAAACAAAGACCGTTTTTTAAGTAAAAGAAAAAACTCTTCGTTTTTTTATTACGCTTTCTGGACATTTTGATGAATTTTTCGTTCGCCCCCCCCCTCCCCTATGAGCGCATTAACCCAATAACATGAAAAGCTAAGCCATAAAACAGCTAGGCGGTCAGAAATGGACGCAACGAAGGACAACGGTGAAGGCACCAAAGAAGATGAAGGAAAGGAGAGTATAAAGGAAGCGCGTTATAGGGAGCAGGGAGACCTAATGTCGAGAGCTGCCCATATAAAAGGGAGCAGCGTTCATTATGAAGAGCGGGGGGACACTCGAAGAAAATGTGATCGGCATCACATATATACGAAGAGGATATCGCGAAGAAGAGAACAATAAGGAGACGGCGACAGAACAAATCGAAAGCGAGATGAATGATCCGGAGACGAATTAGGGTAGACAATAGAGGAACCCCTGACAGAAAGGAATAGAATGGAACCAAGACAGGGAACGAGGAATGGGCTGAATAAGGCAGTAACGCGAATGCCGATTAGGATAAATGTACTGGCGTGATTGGAATAAGGAAAGGATGTCTGAAGAAGCGAAATAGTCGGGGAATGAATCAAGGCGGGTAGCGGAGCGCGTTAGTCAGCTGTGCTATTGCCGTCTATTCCGGAATGACTCGGGACCTATTTTTCGTTCGTGCCGAGCGCGCAGTGTTATTAATTGGTGAGCATTTGTAAACTAGTTTCGATTTCGAGGCATCCTATACGATTTTCTAATTTTTCGTAATTTTTTCCTTTTTTTTTTCACCTTTTTTTCCCCTTTTATTTCATTTTAAATATTACTAGTTAGGCTTTTCTTTGTAAATATGCTGAACTTAAAAAAAAACTGCTCGTTTACTAATTTTTTTTTACCTTTGCTACTTTTAGTTAGAAATTAATGTATTTTTTTTTAAACCCCATTTCCAACATTGTGGATGGGGCAAATTTATTCTGAAATTTGCCTATAAAGGAGCAGGGAACTAGAGTACTGAAGAATATAATGCGTGTATATGTTATGTAAAAAAAAAAAAAATACAAAATAAACTATGAGTGTAGTACTGCAAGTGTATTTAGATTTTTGGAAGGTGACAAGATGTAAACATGGTCCAGCCATGAACCACATTGTTTGTAACTATTCTGTATTTCTTCTTTTTTTTTTTTATACAATCTTGTTATGTTAGTCATAAAATAAATAAATGTTAACGAGAAAGGCCGGAGAGACCACGCCGAACATCGAAACAAACAGTGGCCATCACGTTTGAATTAAGGTGTAGACTATTACTGATTGGACAGCGTAAATTTTAAACGTATTGCCCTTTCAGCATATTCGAGGAAGACTTTCTCTTCTGTCGAGAATAAGCGAATTGCGTAAGGATTCTAAGTTATAGAAATTACGAATGTCGGAAGGGGCAGGACAATCAAACAGAAAGTGTCTCAGGTCATCGACTAAGTGTAATGATCAAAATATGCACTCGGGAGCATTAATTAATGTTTAGATTTTTATCTTTAAACTGAAGCTCTTTTTAACAATGTGCGCCTCTTTCCCCTGTGCAAGCTATACGAACAATTAATAAGTTGTTAAATACGCTATTGTTTATAAATGTGTTGCGTGCACCTCTCTCGCTCTCTCTCTATATCTCTCTCTATCGATTCTTATCTGAAGTGGTAATACTGATGTGCTTTTCAAACCTTCCGTTGTTAATGATGATGATCTCCTTTTACGTGCTCGTGTACTGCTGCAAGAGGCCAGAGGCACCGGTCAGAAGTGCTCTAGAGCTGACTGAACAAGTCGGTTTCATACAGTTATCCCCCCCCCCCCCCCAGTGTATGCAACCAACTTTGTCTGGACTCGATGTTTCTTTGAGGCTTGATGGAAACTGCAAATAGACGCTTTACATAGTTGGCGTAATAAAGCGGGAAGTGTTTGACAGTTATCACCGTTGCAGGAACTGCGTGGAGCATTCTCTCTTCCTAGCAGGTGACCGTGTGTTAGAAGGGAATGTCAGGATGGCGAAAGCCAATATGTCGTATCCGTTCTAATTCTACGTAATTTGTCGGGAAATCTGCTGCCACTGTGAATTCCATCAAGGTAACAGACACACACGATTGGAAGTGTTTTCTGAAAAAAACCTTACGTGTATTTGCGAAGCTGGATGCATAGTAGACGCTTGCTTAGCCGATTAGTCCTTTTATGCCAAAGTGTGACTTGGAATCCAAGTTAAAGTTGGTTTCAAGTTGGAATTAAGTTTTGAGAGAGGAATCACGGTATCTTTAGCCATAGAGGATGCTGCTTACAATTCGTGTTTGAGCCGCTGCAACAGTACAGAACTGAATGCGAATCTGTAAAGATGACTGGTCGCTGCGAGATATTACTTTTATGTTTAAATATATGCACTGAAGAACGGTCATTCTAATTCCATACAATTCCGCTGATGGGACTGAGAAGCACAGCGATAACGAATAACGAATAAGCGGTAAATCCTCCGGATGTAACCGCGCGTCTTACAGAGGATGATCTAGAAGCATCGGTGAAGAACAGCATATGTTCCAGTATACTCGCGTTATACCTTTGCGATTTTCAGCAAGAAATTCAGAACACTTCGAAGCCTCCAGAAATGTATCGCGCTAGATTTGGGTGTAGAACACTGGAATCCAGACTTCACAGTCCAGATTACAAGTCTATGCAGCGTCGTCCGCATTATCTCCGTGTCGAGGAAAATATCGAAACATGTGACAAAAATAAAACTAAATCATCCGCGAATGTCCTTTTATCGACGGAAAGAGATCTCTGATGTTTGTCGTTAATATTTCATTAGCGTATTGAAAGAGCTAATATTTTTCTTAATTCTATAAATTTAGAAGTTTTACGCCCTTTGCGGTTGACAACGTTAACGAAAAAAGAATAAATAAATAACCCGGAGAGGTGTATTTATAAGATTTTTCGACAGTACTCGGAAAGGAAATCCGCATGAATTATTAAACAAAAGGAAAAATGTAGTTAGTACGATGATGTGTGGCTAGCGAAAAAAATCAAGATACGCCAGCAGTAAATTCGAAGGAGCATAAGTCCTAGACTAACTCTAACCCGTTAGTCGTGAAATGTTCAATATCGTGAAGGAAATATCTCGACCGTTTTATTCGATCTTTTGCGCTTACGGTGTAGAATTTGAACCTTTACCGAATTAATTGCAAAAGTTTGACAAGTTTTACGATTTTCGCGTACATAAAACAATTATAATTCGAATGATGTATTGTTTTCGTTGAAATACAGGCACACGGCGCTTCCGGCGGTATCGGTAAAAGTTTTTCCATCGAATTTTCTTTTAGGCTGTTGATTGTACAAATAACGAATAAGAAATATTAGGCGCGATTTCTAATTTAATAATTTCTTATTTTCGGGACGATTTTCAAGGTTAACAGTGAAATCGGAAATATCTAGCCGATAACATTTCAGATTTCTAATTAGGAAGAATCATGGCCACGGATGACGACGCGAAAACGAACTGATTCACTAATTGCGTCATTCTTCGGGGGAAAAAAAAGCGATAAAGGATTATTTTTAACAGAAGTAAAGTTCGGACTTCGCGTCTTTTTGATAAAAAAAAAAAAAAACAACGGGGAGAAATATTAATAACTGTGATTTGTCAGTTTTTCGTCGGAAACTTGCAGAATTCACTCGAAGGCTTACATTTCAACATTTAGTTTATAACGGATTTTCCACCGTCACCGAATTAAATTCTTTTCCGCGAATAATATATAAATCACGTTTCAGAAGTAGTCGGTCCTGAAGGGAAATTTTTTTTTTTCACTGCCTACAAAGTACTTGCTGGGTACGGTGGGAAATTAGAGCCCTTAATATAAATTACACTATAGCGGAAACAAAGGTCTATTGCGAAAGCACCGAAAATATATCGAGGAAATGAAATAACGGGACGCACTCGTTAATCAATACGGCAAGCGGCAAAAGTTAACAAAAAAACCCCACACTCTGGAATAGTCGAAAAAAGTTTAAGAAAATTTTCCGAGCTACTAAAAATGGAAAATCATTTTCAAAAAAAATAAAAATAAAAATAAAAATAAAAATTTTTATAAATAGTGGTTAAACAAAAATAGGAGCGGAGAGTAATATCCTGAAAAGAAGAAGAAGAAAAAAAAATTGATAAGAAATTCAAATTGATAAACTTGAAAACCAACTAAAAATTCAAAAAAGTGGAATTTCTTTTCGTCTCGGCATATCTAACTCTGGTGATACATAAGTAAACGTTATTTAAATCGTAATCTTGACAAATTTCATAGTACACGCGGCATCGCAGCATGTCACTAAAGAAATGGCCGGGAAAGTGACGGAATACGCCCAATAAGATTGCGTTATGTAGTGGTCGCAAACGAGCAAATACACGATTTGCGGCTGAGGTTGTAGATACCGAAAGACATACAGACAAGAAGGCACAACTGGCGCAGCTTAATGCTCTGGTAATAGTGAAAATGGATTTTCGCAATTAAAACGAGGCGTGAAAGTTGAATAAAACTATAGAACGCGAGTTAGGGCATGCTCGTGAAACCTATGAATAATAGAGATGATAAGGTCACTTACATTAACGTGACGGAATAACGTTTCTTTGAGATTTTTTTTCTCTATATTTTTTTCTTCTTCCCTTTGGCCATGTCACTAACCGGTCTTCGCTCAGAAACGACACGAAGTAAAAGAATCAGTTGTGTAGAGTCGGTGTCAAATATTGATAAAATAAAAGAACTGAGGATCGGAACAACGGAGATCGACGGAGAAACGATAATATATACGATTATAGAGTTGATAACAGATCGGGGTACAAAGAAGTATGTTCGTTCGCTCGCGGATGGACTTTCAAAGAGAAGATATGGTCAGGATCGCAGATGGCTTCCTCGTTAGGATGAAGAGGATAAATTAGAGGATAGTGCGAGGCGAAAACAAAAACGTGAAGAAGGAAGAAGGATACCGATTGAGACGTAAACGGATAATAGAGCTAATAACGGAGCGGCGAAGCGAAGTCAAAGCCGGGTAGGAAGATTAGGTTGGATGGAAAAATTTAAGAGGAGATTACATGAAACTTTTTACACACAATGGGAATGAATTAGTAGCGCGAATTTCAGTGAATTTAAATCGGGAGGATACAGCAATCTGAGCCGGGGAATCTGGATTGTTGTGAATTAGCGGAATGTAACTTTGTCGACTGTTCGGCGCGTAGAAGCGAGATAAGACATGAGAAAGTGGGTATGCAAATTTGGTAATTGGACAAGGTTTTCTGGAAGTTTAGCGAAAAATGAACTCGCGTTCCTCCCTTCTGTTGCATTAGTGTAAAGAGAGATCAAAGCACTCGGTTGTAAACATGAATTAAAAGAAGAAAAAAAAAAGGTTTATGACCTGTATAGTCCAAATCATTTGTAAATATCCGGAAAATTATCCGCCATAATGGCCTTTACTGAACTAATATGTATTTGCAGAATATTAAAATCCAAAGGAATCAGTCTCACTCTGATGTTGTTGCGCATATAGAATAGCCGCACACTAGCAATTGTGCCTGCACAAAAAGAATGTGCAAGCAGGTGGTCGCGATGTTTTATTTCAGCGCACCGTGTACACTTTTAGCCGGAAGCGCGGACATCTACCGTTGCATTTTTTTAATCATTGCAGACTCTTTAAGAAACGATAGAAGTTATAGGATATCATCCTGTAGGTGAAATATTACGGGGTGGGTTCTTGTTTTAGGCGTAAACTTTAATGGTCGTTGGACGAGATAATAGATTATAGAGAGGTAGGAGCATTAATAACGAAGAAGAGAGTCCAGATAAAATGTGACCGTACGTATACTTTGTACGTCATACAGAGTGATCGATCCTTACGGCACAAGGGAATATGATTTCACGGATAGACGTTGTCTTTAAGGGGGCGCAAAGGTATCTCGAGTTACACAAGGTCCGAAAAAGTCTTTTAATTAGATATATTTAATGTTCGATAGTGGGGTTTTTATATTTGCAATTTGTCAGCAATTACGTTTGTTCAGAGTGTGCCTAGTGTCGCGGCATCCGTATAAACAAAACGGAAGAAGAGATCGGTCTTTTGCAAGGATTCCATAGATGAAAGTTACTATATGATTCTCCTTCTTCTTCTAATGTATGATCACACGATAAAAATTTTCATCCGATTTTTTAGCAGCACGAATTAGTCCACCCATAGAAGTTATTCCAGTGTGTTCATTCCTGGATGTTCTACGTCCATGAGAGTCTTCTACGACCAACCTCTTTTCACTTCCTTCAATTTTATTTTGAAGAAAAAGTCGTATCTTTCTCATCTGATAATGTGTCCGAAGTATATCTAATTTTTTTTTGTCCTCAAGTGTTGTTCGGCGGATGGTTTTTTTTCTTTTTTTTTGGTTTAATAATTCTTGGTACGTTCCTCATGGGCGCCGTCCCCAAGGAATCTTGAGCATACGAAAATAAAATCGTATTTCGCGCGACTCAAGATAATTAAGTGCTTTGGCAGAGAATTCGACACCGCATAGCATAATAGGGCGAATATTCCAGCAGTTTTTTCCCAATCTCTAGATTTAATAATTTTCCTGTTGGAAGCTTCTTCATTTTCCCCGTAAGCGTTACATGCATTATTTTCATCTTTGTTTAACTTCTACTTCAAAATTTAAATTTTCTATAATGTAGCAGTCGAGATATGTTTGAATTCTGTGACGTGCTCTATTTTTTGGTTGTTCACGCATTTAGATGCAATTTAATATCGCGATTTTTGCTTTCTATACATTTCGTTTCAGAGATATGTATCCGGTTTTTTCGCTAGGTGCGTAAACCTTAACGGGAATTTGAAAAGAGCGAACCCGACCCCACTGTATAATTCCCCGGCAGAAAACTATGTAATTACGATCCCTATTTTCGATATTTGCATGGTCTAAATGAAGTCAGTTACACAATAGCTATGCTTGTCTAGATGCAGAGCTGGCCACGGCGTTCCGTTCTCGTAAATTCCCGATTTCGTTGTCACAGAATTGGAAATATCGAAAGTTATTATCACTTGTGTTGCACGAATATTCCCGTAATAGGGCAGTCCGAATAAATAAAAACAAAAAGGATTAATATAGAGAAATATGATTTTTTTACGCGTGGACCACAGCTTATTCGCGGTCTTTTCTCTGTCCATTCCGGACTATGATGGCCTTCGATCCGCAGCGGCTAAATTAACAAAATAAATTCATTTCCTACCCAATTGCCAGTGGCGTCATCGGTACCTGTTAAATAAATATTCCTTCCTCGTTTGTATTGGCGTTTTAAGCTGTCTTCGTTGTTTTCATATGTTCTTCATAGATATTTGAAGGTTAAAAGCACAAGCGAAAATCATTCGTCACTACAGCGAAAAACTCGCATTCCAGTGTGAAAAACAGCTACCACGGACAAAACATTTTCGAAAATGTCGCTTTGTATAAGCTAAACCAAGACAGGTGTTTGTGGTAAGAATAATGGTGGAAGATACACGAACTTTTTCCAGAAATTCCGAATATAAAAACCGAAAGTAAATCGGTAAAAGAAACCGGGAAATAACGACATTTTCTTAGTAAGCGAAAGCAAAACAAAAAAGAACAAGGGTATCCTCTGCACCGATCTTATCTGATTATTTTTGCAGCTTCAGTCGCCCGAATTATGCTGAAACAGCATTAGCTTTTTTTCAAGACCTTTGGCGCGCGTAAATTGAACTGTTCAGAATAATACCCCCCTCCGCTCCTGTATATTATCGTCGCATGCATTATATTTTATCGAGTTCTTTGCCTTTTAGAAACAATTTTATTAAACTTTTAAAGTGAATCTGGAGGTCGATACTTCTTACAACATAATTTCCAAAATGAAGGAGGTTGTCACGTATGTTTTCATGTTTATTCGCGCGCATAACTTGTACCCATGCGGACTGATTATAATCGAGCTTTTTGTTCATTCAAATCCGTAGAGCCATGGTGGCCCCCCCTCCCCCAGGGGACCTTACGAGTTTATTATCGCGCGCTCAACCGTTTACGCCTGGGCCACACGCGACTATCCCGCGACTACTTGTTGGAAGGCGCTCACCCTCCAACCACGTGCTCTTTCTGTCGCGCACAAGAGCCACCGGCGGTTGAGCACATTCTCATAAATTGCCCTACATTCCAATCCTCCAGAACGAGACACGGATTTGATAACCTCAGCCATGTTCTCTCAAACTCAGAAGCGAACCAAAGTGCAGTCTTCCAGTTCGTCAGGGACAGTGGATTAGGGGCATTCCTGTAACCGGAGACTTTCGGGCCGTAATAATAGTCTAGATATTATACACGGCCCGGGGTCTAACCACGGTTTGAAAATTTAAAAAAAAAAAAAAAAAAAAAAAAAAAGTGTGTACCATTCAGCGATGGAACTGTGTAAGTATACCGGTTGAGTATCGGTAAACACAGACACTCTAAATATGTGGTTCCTTTGGATATTTTTTTATTGATATAACAAATGCGATTGACTAAAAAAAATATATATCAGTTAATCGTAGCAACGTAATTTGAAAAAGTTTAATTATCACAGGAGTGTGTAGCTTTGAGTAAAGAAAGTTAATTTTAAACCGCCATAGCGCAAATTAAAAAGCTTGTGGTCACTTTTAAAAAGGTTTACTTTTAGCAAGCCAAAAAATTTGAGTATTATGCTACAAATGGACGAAATAAATCCTATAAAAATTTAATAAAAACGCACGAAAAAGTAGTAAAAAAGCAATTATTCGACAGTGAAATATACCCTAAGGGGGGTGATATTATGATAATTCTTATACACCATTAATACCTTAATTAGAGTTGACACTGATATCACAAATTTTGCAAAAACATTTAAATACACCGGTTTAAAAAATATATTCATTAAATTGTTCCTAGATATCTGTGATTTTATTAATGTATAAGAATTATCATAATAACTCTTTTAAGTTAACGTATAAGATTATCTTCTTATCGAATAATTATTTTTTACTTTTTAGCGCATTTTTACTACACGTTTATATATAAATCTTGAAGTCGGTATTATTTTTTTTTTTTTTTTATTTTATTTAACGATGTTTTTTTAAAAATTTTACTTAATGTTTTTTTTAAACGAATTAAAAAACTTTTATAAAAATCCGTTTTCCAATTACAAGTCTACAGCTGAACAGTGAACGTAGAATAAATAAAGTTTACAGTTTATTAGAAAAATGTTTAATTTGCGATACAACGTATAATAACAGTAAACAGTTGTAGTTTCCTGACTCTTGGCGCTTCTGTTGACGCTTTATTGTACGGAAGAAGATGGGGTGGTTGGCTAGCGGATTTTCTAATTTTCTTCCATACAGAGGTCGTGACCGAATTTTTATATGTTAAATAATTCCTTTTGACTGACCGTAGCGTAGGTTACATTCGCCGGCGCCAATACCACTGATGTGCTTGAAAACTGAAACAGAGAATTAAATTGAAATTATAAGCGTCACTGTGATAGATATTAACATGTTTTTGGTGTGTCTAGAGAAGATGATTAATAGCGCGAAGGATACTTTTCTTATCATCGTTTTGATGTGAGTTTATTTACATTCTTTCTACAAATTTAATGTCATATTAAATTACAAATTAAAAATATACGTATTAACGCTATGAACATTTTTAATTAATCTCGTAACACGATTGAATTGCAGTCATTGAACACATTTTCACCGACTTTCAAGTTTTAAATCTATCATAACGATGGGGTTGTTTTAGAGAATGCTTTGTAATTTTATTACTACTATTGCTTTTTTTGGAATAGGTGAGAATGTTAACCTTTTTTTTTTCTTTTTTTTTTTTGTTTCTTCTAATCACCAGGATAAATGCGTATAAAATCGCGTACAAAACTAGCAGTTTTCAGGAACTCCATTTTGTCGCACACGTAAATAATCATATAAAACGGTCATGTTTATTTCTGTCACTCGTATCTTCGAATAATCTCTAAATGATAATAGAGGAGAACGAAAAATAATTTAACGTAAACTTATGTCTATTAATTACAATTTTCCTGTAAATTGAATTATTCGCGATATTCGTATATTGAATTTGTGCGAATCGTATCGCGGCGATAGAAACAAAGTCAAAGAGCTGAACTTTCCAAGAGACATACATTTGATTCTTTCTCATACAATAGTTCGTGCGGTTTGTGCAAAAATTGCCGTGTTGTCCGTGAGAAATAAATCGCTTTCTAAAATAGATTCGATCCCTTTCTTCGTGGAACGCAAACAAATATGGAAAATCATGATCCCTCTTTTATTGATTAAAAAATCACGAAAAAAAAAAAAAAAAAAAAAGTTTACAAACAGCACCGCATAAGATGGAGAGAAAAAGCTTACGAAAAATTTGTAAAGGCGTTATATGAAGTTTTCATTTTTCTTCCGAGTTCGCGTGCCAGCTAGCCGGAAGAGGATTTTGAAAACCGGATAATCTCTTTTTATATGTCCCGCAGATTTCGTGATGGGACCAGTATGACAGATTGGAAACGTCGGGATTTTGATACGCCTGAGATTTGTATGTTTATCCAACCACAGTTTCTTTAGACGTCTCCAATTTGTTGCTTGAGTGACAACGGCGCGATGTCAATTTTTTAATTAGATGTCGCTTCTTTTTTGGAAATAGTTAGCAACCGAACGTTATCAATGTTTCTTCCGAACATGTACCGCTTTCATTTTGACGCTCGTCAAAATGAATCCGTCGGAGTGTAAATTTTATCTGATTTTTTTAACCTCCTCTTGAAAAAAAAAAAAAAAAAAAAAAGAAAAAAAAGGGTCAAACCACGGTTCCAGGGTAAGAATGGTGTCTCTTCTCCGGCAGACGTCAAATAGTTTCGTCGAGCGCAGTGCCTTACGGATTATTGTTTGATTTTTCATTCAGGAAAGATGCGTAGATTTGTAACGTCTCTGCCCTAAGTAGGTTGAAGATTTAGACACACGTTTTTGGCTTCACCTTCCTGACGTTACTATTACCGGTATTTGTGTATGTCCTCGGGTAGTTCAATGATAAATAAAGAGTTCAAAAAAAAAAAAACAACCTTCCTGACGTATCTGCAGAAGGTTTGAATTTTTTCTTCCAACGGTCGTGAGTGAAAAGTATCTCCGACTAAGGCTAACGCGCATTAAATGTATTCTCTGTGCTGGAATTTGCCGAAGGAGCTAGTTCTACATTAACCTCCCAGACCGGAAACAAATCTCGAGGAACCGTCAGAAGATTTTCAGCACTTCCACCGCTGCATACTTCACGTTCCAGACTAGAGATGCGCAAATCAACTCCGCTTAAACCAGTTACGGGTACATATATGTGTCCTTGCCGTCTGCGCAGATATAATCCGCTTCTCAACTCCAACTCCGATCGAGTTATCTATTTTATGTCTATTTAGGCTGCGTATCCAACTCCAAGTCTGCGTAGCACTTCAAACGCATAAAGTAAATAAACGTTCTTGAACACGGTGCGCATGCGTGCAGCTAACGCTTTTCGGAATTGATATATATTAAACCACTCCGCTAGAGGTAAATCCGACTGTCTCCGGAATGACATTTGTGCGTTGTGTGACGTCTTTCAGAGTTGAAATATGTTAAATTACACCGCCAGAGATACAATTCCGAGGATATAATTGTGTCCGAGGAGTTTTACTTATGCCTACTGCAGAATAAACTTTTCAAGCTCCTCGCATTCGGAGCAGACGATAATTTAAAGACATCCGAAATTGTGAAATTCATCATTTTCAACGAAATATCTTTTGTACTTATTTTTTCACGTTAACTTCAAGGACGTTATCACTGCATTTTATGTTCACACCGTGGTGCCGTTCTTTGTTACTTATGCAACATTACTTTCTCCGCAGGATTGTGTATGTTAATGCGCTGTTCATAATTCCTAAAATTAAAAAAAAAAAAAAAATCTAAAAACCTCCTGATGTACGATACCTCAAGATGATATTCATAATTTTTATGGAAGAGTAATCTTGTAAGCAAGTAAACGAAAGTCTCCTATATCCTTGATAAGGTATCGTGGGTTGTGATATTAAGCTTTTCATAATGTACTTAAGGGTTCCTAATGAGGATCTGAAGAGAGAATACTGGAGCCAGTTCCGTTCTCCCGGCTGTCTTCACTTTCCGGGATTTTTCTGGTATAACCAATAATCAGTTTCAGATTAGGTATATACACAACTCGGTCAACGACTTGGATCCGGAACTAGAGTGATTGGCGCATTGTCATGAAGCAATGTCCACTGTTTCGACGCGTATTGTACCTAACTCGTCGAAGGCGTTTCAAAAGTCGACGGTACTCACGTTTAGTTCGATTTCCAGCAAGTACAGCTTGCACACGAGCGACGTCTTCGTCGGTAGTCGTCGTGCGCGCGGATCTGGATCCAACGAACTCCGTCCACTTTTAAATAGGCAATACAAAACACGTTGTACGGCTTACAGCCTTGTATGCGGTTTTCATTAAATTGTACACGTTTCTGATGCACACAGAAAACAATATTTAATCGCGGCTCTTTGTTCCATTATCGCAAACGTGGCACAGTACACAGAGGTTCACTCATAATTAGCGGTCTCCTGAGTGTAAACTAATGCAGGTAGCGACCTGAAACTGTCGTCGTCTCTTTTCACAACATTGAAGTATAAGTACCGCGAATTTCGGACAGATCGCGCAACTAGTACGGATTTTATAGCGGTAGTCCGGGAACTTTTTATACAAACCGTGTATACATACATATATATATATTGTTATGATTTGTTATCTTTCGAGTCCCTCTTTTCGGGTTGCCAATGTAACGATATTTGCTTTTTACACCCTTTTTCCGAGATTGGTTTTGGTGTGAACTCAGCCCTTCGCGTACGGAGTTTTACTTTCTTCGTTGATGTTCTTGCATGGTAATTACACAAAAGACTAAACAAAAACGGGCGCTAGTGACATCTGCTTTGTCACGCGATGCATTAGCTCCCTGCGGCGGAGCTTCAGGCTTTTAATTTAAAATAATAGAAAAATAATTGTTTATATTTCTCGCGAAAAAGGAGTGACCGAAAGAAATCGCGAACTCGTCCTCGCAACACAGGCGTGTTTTTTCCCCTGACGGGAGGCCCGAAGATGGTACCGCACTACGTGTTCAATAAGATAGAACTTTTATTCAAAAAGCGTATATATATATATATATATATATATATATACATTAGCCACGACAATACTACAAATTTTCTACTAAAACAGAAAACAAATTCTTACACGAACTCCGTGAAACGAATATTTCACCTACATGTGTTTATGTCCACCTCTTGAAAACATAAAAGACTTTAAATATTTAGGAATATATATATATATATATATATCGACAGATGCTTGAACTGGAAAAAACACGTTCAAGTCTTAAATTCGAAAATAAGACAGTCAATTCGTATTTAATACAAATTAAAGCAGGTACTTTCATATAAATCACTACGTATATACTACAATGCAATAATTATGGCTAGAATTCTATATGGAATCCCAATATGGAGAGAGGCTAAGAAAACGGAAATCAATAAAATCGGTAAAAATCAAAAAAAGGTGTTTTAAACTTATACTACCACATATCGGAGGCGCAATGACTCGAGGTCAATTATGTATAGAAGGATCAGCTACTGATTATATACGTATTCTGTGTTGTTATTGTGTCATTCCTTTTCCGTTTAACTTACTGTTTTGGAATTCATAAAGACGATATTGTTTGCGAACGCTATCATTATATATTTATGTATATATGACTATTTAGAGTGAATGGATGTATGTGTACGGTTTTTTCTTTATTCTTTATACCTATATATAAGTTATATATATTTACTAGGACTAATATTAATTAAGGTTTATATAATTTCGATGTGTATAATAAGTATGTATAAAGTTTAATTTCAAATAATACAAATAGAACACGGCGACGATTACTAAATATAAATTAATTTGACACGTATCTCTGTTGTCGGCCGGGTGGTGCGGTATTTGCAATGGCGGTGGTCCGATGGTTCTCTGAATCGGTAGATCTGCGGTGGGAAACTCGGTTCGCGATATGTTTAGGATAATTTAAAATTTACAACTAGTAGCTACATTTATCGAATAAAAAACGATTGCGACTTTACTCGATCGAAATTAAGATCATGCACTATGTCGAGCGACAGAGGCATAAACTGGTGGCCAATTTGGCTTACTTTTACAGACCGGTCCGATGACCAAGCAGGAAAACTGGTCTATTACCGACACTAACAACTGACTGACCTTTTTGTCCTTTCGGTATTTGTGCCTTTTTTCGCAATCCCGTTCTTCTCGCCACAGCAGTGGTGTTAGATCTGTCCTGACACGCATCTGTATTGATATAGGATGGGACATTCACCCCTAAACAAGAGATTCAGTCACGCGCGCATTTGCACTCACACCATTTATTCTAAATTATTTTATTTTATTTTTATATTATTTTTCTCTATGTTCTATTTATTTTACTTTTCTTCATTTTTTTTTTATGTGAAATGGACACATTACAATATCATGGCACACAACACACACTTGGGCATCATTTTTTTTTTTTAAATTTTAAAATAAGTTTTTGTGGGTCTCACCGGGCAAGTATGCCCGTTGTGTGAATGCCCGACACTCTTATTATCGTTTATTCAGGTTGAACACGTTACATACATACTTATTATACACATCGAAGTTATATAAACCTTAATTAATATATGTCTTAGTAAATATATATATATATATATATATATATATATATATATATATATATATATATATATATATATAACTCGGCCACTTTGGCCTCGCAAGGGGCTGTGCCCCTTGACCCCTCTTGCTTTCATTTCTGTCTCTTTTTCTTCTATACTTTGTATAAAATGATTAAAATTTACAACGTAATTCTTACTGGCATCAACACACACAAAAAATAACATAACCACAAAAATCCTATTCTAACATTTAACTTCCGTTATATAAAATTAAGACATTTTTTCGTTACATTTTTCGTTACATATTTCATTACATAAAATTATGACATTTTTTAAATAACAATAACAAAAATCCTACAAAATATAACAAACGTTACATAAAATTGGGACATTTTTCTGGGACATTTTTTTGGGACATTTAGCGTTACATAAAATTGGGACATTTAGCGTTACATAAAATTGGGACATTTAGCGTTACATATAATTGGGACATTTAGCGTTACATAAAATTGGGACATTTAGCGTTACATAAAATTGGGACATTTTTCTGGGACATTTTTTTGGGACATTTTTTCTAAGAATTACGTTGTAATTAATATATATATATAACTTGTATGTAGGTATAAAGAAAAAAGAAAAACATACATACATTCACTCTAAAAGTCTTATATACATATATATATATATATATATATATCATGATAGCGTAAACAATCTCTATGAATGACGAACAGTAAGTTAGGAACGACAAAAAAACAACATAGAATACGTGTATAAGCTGCATGATTGAAACTATGTAGGAGTGAGGAATTCGGACGTAGTTTGCTTTTTATTCTTTGCACCATTCCTTATTACAAAACTGTAGACTTTTGTCTTTAGACGTTTTCTCTTTTGTTATCTTCGGAATCATACTTAAACTAGCAGTGGCGTAAATAGATTTTTAAAAGATGACAAAAAAAAAAATTGAGGGTGCAAATATTTGACAATGTAGTGTACTAAAAAACGTTTGAACTTTTCAAGAGAAGTCTCATGAACGCTCGATTACTATTAAAAACGTATATTTTTGTTTCATACAGGGCAAACATTTTAGGATAATTTATAATTTTCTATTAGAGGTATTGAGTGCGCAGACAAAGGATGCGATTATAGTATGAGTTTGGAAATGTAAGTACAGATAAAGTATTATATAAGAAGTAAGAGGGCATTCGAGTTCGAAGCAGTTTAGAATATTGTTCGTAGAATAAAGATGCGGTTAGCGTCGCCTGAAGCGGACAGATTGAAGGTGAAGAACATCGGGAAGCAGGAGTTAGGAAGAGACGATATAACGTCGAGCTAAAATTTTAAATGCAGTTTTTCGGAAACAGAAAGAATACTGTTTTCTGGAGAATCATTGACAGAACTGCATCATTCGTAATTGTCAGGCGTGTGTAGTTTTTTCATTTTAATCCGTCTATTGGTTCGGTATCTAAGTGAAGTCTGTCTCGAACCTAACGGAATGACCTTCTCTTTATAAAAATTATTATCAACGCCATTCGTATATCGATTACGCCTAACTGATAAGAGAACATACATACTTAACGGCTTCTTATAAGGCTGCGGAGCGCAATACTTTATATTCTTTATTCGCCTGCCGGTGCGAACTATTTGAAAAGGATTTTCAGAAATATTTACGAACAGCTGCTTTGGTCTCGTGGTATATACTTCAAATAAAAGTTTTTGTTAGTTAATATTTTGATTTATTAATAATTAGCACGGCGAAATTTATCATTTGTATATTATATATAATTTCGTGCATCGTTTAAAGTATAGACAGCGGTATTATATAACTTTATAAAATTAAAGTTGCTAAAAATCTTAAGCTAACTTAAATGTTGTTCTTCCAATATATGTATGTATAACTGCGCAATATAGCTGCGATATATTTTATTATAGTTAATTTAAATTCTACGGTTATTGTTAAATATTTAACTTTACACTTGGTAATAGTTGGGACTAAGTTGTTGTCATCCTGACTACTGTTTTTAATTAATTTCCAAGTTCACTTACATAGGACCCGTATGATTTTTAAATCATTCTTGGTAATTACACACTTAATCACGATTCATCGACAGTCTGTCCCGTCATACACAACATGTTTCATAAATATATACGTTGAACAGAAAAAAAAAAGCTGTTGTATAGCTAGCCGAAGAGAGACGACAGGAAAATAAAAAGCCAACGTTAACAAAACACCGTGGAAAGGAAGGCCATTGGAAAATGCAATTAGTACAAGGAAAGACGATGTAAAGACAGATGAAAGAGTGTTAAAAAAATAAAGAAAAAAGTCACACGCTAACAACCTAAACCGAAATAACGAACAAGCGAAGAAGAACCCATTACTAAAAACCGTTGTTAATTGATAGCGTTGTAAGGCAGAGAACTTGGTCGCTATCATTGATGCCGAACAAATTCTAGCCTAAATCTTCTTGCATTCACGATTGGGGCGGTCCATTACGAACAACTTTTTTGTCTGCGCTATTCATGCCTTCCTGGACAGCTGAGCGCTCTTGAAGGAATTACGAACAAAAATTAAACGGGTCGAGAGTGGAGCTTAACTAGCTTTAGGGAAAAGAAAGTGGCTGGATTTACAGACATACATACGGAAAGAGATGTGTAAGAACGGCACAGGACGAGCGGAAAAGTAACAATTGCTTAATTCAAGGAGGCGTAATATAGCCATAATTGCGCCGAATAGAATTTCTCTGGAGAGCGAAGGGTCTTCAGGGGAAAAATTTGAGAATTTTCAATTCGGGATAATGAATTCGGAAAATTGTTTGGGAGCGCTTACGCTGTGCTCATTGATAAACGTTTCGTGTGATTGTTAATTTTTACACTATTAGCGATTTCCTAAATTCCAGAAAATTCAAATTTTTTTTTTTACGCTAGTACGAAATCGCGTTGTAATACTATATACCTATGGATATTTAAAATTTTCTACATTCTCAAGCGGCGGACAACAACATAATAGAGTATTGTTATTTATACGAAGTTCATGTAATCATTATTATGGAATTAGCGGATCGTGTATATTTAGTACTGTTCCGAATGTGCAGTAATTTAGATTTATTTATATTTATACATAACCTCCTATCATGTGTGCCCATTTACTAGAATTATCTATATCCTCTTGTAATAATTTTTCGGCCATCTCTAAATTTTTGCGCTCCATTAATCTAAAAATAAAAAGGAAAAAACTAAAAGTTAGAAAACTTTTCCGATGTAAAGTAAAAGTTAAGTCCCATATATCCTTTATAAGGTATCATGGAAATTAAACTTTTCATAATGAACTTAAGGATATTTCTAATAGACCTAAAGAGAAGAATGCCAGTTTTTCCGACATACATATTTTTAAGTTACGACCCGGAATATCAAAAATCACTGATGTTTCAGTTAAAATTGACTTTCTAAATTAGCTCCCCTTCGATGTCATTTGTTGTTAAAATGCTTACGTAGCTAATGAGACATATAATCTTACAGCTTAGTCGGATATATATATATATATATATTCGTTTCAAGAGAAATCACAAAAATAGCGAATTTAAAACAAAATGTCTTAATTTTAAAATTCAAGCACTCTACTTACCTGGCTCGATCTGTACCGCAATGGTGCGCGATGTCTCCTTCTGACTTTTCGAGGACAACATATGCATAGTATTCGTACAAACGCCCTGCAATTACGTTAAACTAAATCAGTTAAATGGTACCCAAATTGTACAAAAATAAATATTTTAAATTTAAGTATATATCCGTATTTCGAGATTTTCGAAAAGAATAACAGATATGAAACAACAAATTTATACGGGATATAATATCATTAACAAAAAAAAAAAAAAAAAAAAAAAAATCATACATTAAATTAATTGAAAGGTATCGTATTTTTTCACTTCAGACGGCAAACCAAAAGGAGCAGGTTGAAACTGGTCGGACAATAAATTCTCTTTTGGTACCGAAATGTTTCGCTCGAATATTCGCCAGGATATTTTTTGATTATCTTAGGTCGATTCGAAAAAGAGAACAAACAATAAGTTTTTCGTAAGGGATTGGCAGAGTTCTCTTTTTCCCAGATCCCATTTTTCAAACGGAACAATGGGCTCCTTTTTTTCAACAGGATTAGCCTTTTTTTTTTTTTTCTTTTCAAAAAGGATTTATAGGAAGGTGAAAAAAAAAAGTAACGCGTCTTCTTTTACGAAATGGCTATTGCCGTGATTATTTTGTCCTTGTTGATGGAAGTTAAAAATTTTTTTCGTCGATGCATTAAAGACTCTCTCGCTTCTCACTTTAATTTTTATACGAATGAGCGAGGAAAAAAACCATAAAAATTTTGATGCGGAAATTTGAAAGAATCGCGAACACGTATTCGCGACAGTCTTTTATCGGGCGCTCCGCAAAATATTAAAAGATAACTGCGAGCAAAAGTCCAACAAAACTGTAAAAGGAAAATAAGTCTTACACCCTTCAAGCGGCATCGTAGACTAATTTAGCTGCTTGTAATGTACACTGAGCCCGACGGCCAGTTTCTATACCGGGGAATTACCCTCTCATTCACTCGGATGATTTTTATAACCAATATTCTATTTCGGATATACAGCTGGGACAGTAGATACAACTCCCAATTAGTAAGATTTTTACATGGTTGGGCCATGGTCACGAAAAAATAGAAAAAAAAAATGATCGCGATAAATCTATTTAGTTAAATATCGAAAAAGGTACGTACTAGGGGATTGTTGCCGCATAATATTTTGCTTGCAAAAATATTATTATACGGCAATACTAAAAGTAAAAAGTAAGTCCCATGTATCCTTCATAAGGCATCATGGACTGTGAAGTTAAGGTTCACAATGTACTAAGCCTAATGGATCTGATGAGAATATTAGGGCTAGTTCCTTTCTCCGGATAAGGCAATACAAAAACAAAAAAAAAAATATTGAAAGTCGAAAGATGTAATAATACCGATTATATATATATATATATGTATATATACTATTTTTCTCGCAACATTTTTCCATACGAATGTGCGCATATATTTACGAATGTGTTTGTAAAACTTTTGCTTAGTATTATCGAATTTTTCTAAAACTTTTTTTTTTTTTGCAAGTTTAAAGAATCCAACATCGCGCGAGAGTTATACATATATGTTTTTTTTTTTTTTTTATGAAGTAAAATTACTTTTTTTAAATTTATACTTACAGCAGCTCGAGGCGTCAAATCTGAAGCTATAATACCGGCTACATCCCTATATCTTAAAATAATGTTCTGTGTTTCTCAACTCCTGTACCTCGGGTACAAAAGTATCTTTTTTCCTGATTTTTAAGGATACATTAACCATTCTTCGTATACGATCTCTCATACACACAATTTTTCCTTTCATCACTGAATTCGCGTTGATCTGCTGTGGGTTCATGGTGTGTCATTCGAGGGTAACGAAATGGCGGATGCTTTAGCTCAGGTTGCTGCCCGCTTCCGCTTTTACTTTAAAAAGACCGCTAGTACTGATCTATTGTCCTTAAGTAAGAAGTTTCACTTTAAATTTTGGATAGATATGTAACCCTTCCTCTTTTACCAATGATAGTTCTACCTCTCAATTCAACCTAATTTTCCTACTAATTCTTGGTTCTCAGAATTCGCTTTTTTTCCACGTTCTGTTATTGTTCCCATTATTATTCGCCTAAGCTTCGATCACACTCTATTGCCCTCTTCCAGTTTTCGTCTCTCTTTGGTTTCCTCTTCCCTTATTGTCCTCTACATCCTGATGAACTATTTACACGTGATGCTAATCACATTTTCTTTGAGTATTCTACTCTTTCTGCGGAACGCTCTTCCCTTTATTCCTGTTCCCTACCGTGCTATATCCTGTCCTTTCCTTCTCAGTGTCTGTTGTCCCTGCCATTGGTTCCTTTATTTCTGCCATTTCCAATCGAATTAAGTTTTAATTAGTTAACTCTTCTTCCTATTGTTTCTGAGTGAGCTGGTTAACGAGCCAAAAAAGAAAAAAAACTCCTACGATCGAAAAATTTAAAAAAAAAAGTGTGATTTTTTTAAGCATTTTAAATTTCATTGCTTATCCAGCAGTAGGATAAAGGGAAGCGCGAATCTCAGTATCGTGTTATTTTCATTAAATCTGATGTGACACTGTTGAGAGAAGCCTGTTTACTTTAGTTACAAATTTTCTTTAGGAATCGGCTCTTTATAATTTCTTTTCCTCTTACTCCTCTCCTACTCAATATGATCAATTTACCTAAATTGAACACATTTTCCGAAAGATCGTTTTAATGTCGAGTTTCCAAGCCGTCCCGAATTACTATATTTTCGGCGTTCCCGAACGTCATATTATTCGGATTGTGTTATATGCATCGTGCGGAATATTAAAAATCTGAGATCCGATTTTGAAAATTGCAGTGACAGCGTTACACGATTGTTAGTTTTAGCGGACGCCTATTTAAATAGTTGTAATCATTTAAGGATTCTTAGTTCGAAATTTTTGCATTTCCGAAAATGACGTAGCAATAAAGTGGAGAATCTTTTGAAAAAAAAAGAGTATTCGTAAATTTCCCAAAACGTATTATACTTGTACGTACAAACGAATAAAGAGAGAGCCGATAAATTTTTAAGCTGGTTAACGTGCGATCGGATCCAGTAATGAACGGGTCTGCAAGTGAAATGTTTTTTGGAACGTGAAGAGATTTATCATTTGGAGAGTGTTTCTCGTTAATCGGGGAAAAATAGAAGAGACGTAACATGCTCGCGAACTTTTTATTTAATTACTTTGCCGCTCCCGCTGCCTGGCCAGTGTCCTTCCCGCAGCAGCTAGCTAAGACGAAGGCGGCCAGTTCCAGATATAATTACATAAAAAGTAGTTCATTTACGCTCCGGCGAGCGCCTATTTTTCGTTTTTCTTTATCCTTGGACTTTCCTTTTCGTTGTTTTCCGAGACTTAATTTTTCCTGGAACTCCAGAAAGTTTACACCGCTATAATAGTTCCTTCGTTTCCAGTCCGGTGTACATACTCCTGCGTCTCTACTATCGCCGCAATACGGTTTTCGATTAAGCTCGTAGTCGCTTACGTCTTATTCATTTTCTCTCGACAGTGTCGCGTGCACTTGTTAGGCGACATATTTTAGTATTCGGCGAATTCCGGGAATTCCGACGTTACTTACCTATAAGGCGCGTCGGTTTTGCAATCGATTTCGTAACCTGCAACGTTTTATTCGAATAAAACGAAACGCGATCTTCGTACATATTAACGGAAAGTCAGTTTCTCTTAATAATCGATGATAGCGATTTGTTTTGTTTCCAAATTACCAGGCGCGCTACGGTTATTTAACGGATGATGGAGGTACCGCTTCGCAGCTCATTAGACAGGACGAGCGCAGGAATTATTATTAATGCTTGACATTTTCTTAGGCTACTACACCTCTGTCGGCCCTCAAACAGATTTCAGTGCTAGCTTTTGCACCGTACAGTTTACACACGACATTGTTTTTCTCATTAGAGGTGTATAGTGGAAGCTCTGCAAAGGTCGAAGCAATTTTCGTTCCGATTATTACACACCTATTTAGAGCCTCCTGCAAATATTTCACTTTATGATATCGGAATTTCATGGGATGATTTTCAAACTCAGCCATCTTAAACTATAGTTCGACGTTAATCCGGAGTGTGGTATTTATTTATTTTTTTGACGAGAATATGAAGTCCTACTAGAACTGGTTTCTTTTTCCCGACGCAATTTTTTTTTCTTCTTCTGTTTTTTTCATTTGTTTTTAATGTTTTTTTATTCGATTTTATCTGTGCCATTATATAAGTATATCGTTGTCATTGAAATAAACGTTAAACAAGGGAGCTTTCTCTAGAGAAATTTTTCGGTAATAATAACAAAATTGACATTTAAACTAATATCAGCGATATTTTACATTAGAAATTAAGTTGAGAAAAACCAAATTATTCTTAATGCAGCCAGAAGAAAAAAATATAGTCCATGCGAGCTCCATTCTCCATAATATCTAATGGACTGTTCTGATACAGAAAATTGCCCTATAGAAGTATCCAAGATATTCTAACACGCCTCCTCTCTTGCCGTTATCCTTAGAATGAACAATCTCCTCTCTTTCATCTAAAACAAACTCCTATTCTACATTTAATAGAAGTTGCACACGGTGAATAGAAGTATAAGTAAAAAGAAAAAAAAAATGATCACAAGTAAAAATATAGATTTTGATAAAGGAAATTGTAATCTTCATAAGGTAATTTTTGATTACTAATTGAAATATTACCCGTTTTAACTCTATTCCGTATAAATTATGATCGCGATACTCGAATAATTTTCAGTGCTGCTTCGTAAGAGTACAAGTGAATGCTGTTATGCTATTTCTTAAAATAGACGTTAAAAAAAACGGTGAAAAGAGGTATAATGATACAAGAATTAGCCAAAAAAATGTTCATTAGAATAAAACACATGAACACTTAAAGTTTTTTGAAATGAAATGATGAACACATATGATTTGACAATTGTTAGTTTATTGTCGAATGAAGATAATAGGGCGATTCAAACATTATACTCTTTAACTAATATACACCTAGCTTTATGCAGTGCAGAAAATGGTATCTAGATTTGCCGCATTGTCGTTCAAAAATATCTAGTCTAAAAATTGTGAAACAAGATCGTTCTTTTTATATATTTATTAAAAGAACATCGAATTCAAGATTTACTTTAAAAACCGAATAAAAAGTAAAAAATTAATATAAAAGGAAATCGACTTTAATTTGTTGTTTATGTTTAGCTCTATTCTTACAACAAAATTCAGCCAAGTAGCTAGAGATGCACCTTGATTCGCGTTTAAATTGCAAGCATCACGTTCGGTAAAAATGTTTGGAAATAAAGGCAAATACGAGAAAGTGGTCGTTAGGAAGAAATTCAACGTTATCCATTGAAAACAAGTGGCTTTTTTATCATATCCTTAAACCGAAATATGGATTATCCATTGAAAACAAGTAGGGGTTGTACTAGGAGTTCAAACATAAAGATTGCATATAAAGAGGTGTCAAAATGTTGCACTTCGCGCGATCATTGCTGCATATCGATTCGAACTAACGACGACATACGAGGGGTGGCTATTAAATAACGAGACAACGCACGCTATGGGTGCCCCCTACAGGAGTAAGGAAAGAAATAAGTACGGCAGGAGAGACCTTGAAGTGTCTACTAATTCCAAACCATGTTTTCGTAGCTACAGCAGTATTTTTTCTATCGAGTGTTGAAGAATACGTGATTTTTTTGGCCACCTGGTGCAATTTGTGACGAAAAACACGAACAGCGTATCAATCTGAAATTTCTCATGAAATTAAAGAAATCTCCAGCCGAGTGTTATGTATTACTAAAAGAAGCTTACGGTGAGAATTCTCTGTCATGTGTATGTGTTATTTTTTTTTAGTGTCGACGATTTTCTGAAGGTCGAGAGAGTGCTGAAGATGACCCAGGTCGATCTGTTTTATACTCCTGCAACCGTTGTTAAAATCAATGAAATTGTGCACGCAGATCGTCGTTTGAGCATTCGGATGATTATGGTAAACGCCGATAAAGAAAGCGTCAAAAGAATTTTACATGAAGAATTGAACAAGAAGAAGACCACCAGAGTTGCGGTAAAACAAGTGTCGTGGATCCTGCATCAAGACAATGTACTTGCTCATACCGTGCTGTCTGTGAAGCAATTTTTAGCTGATAAAAACATTCCAGTGCTCGAATATGCATTCACCATATTTGGCTCCGTGGGACTTCTTTTTGTTTCCGAAGTTGAAGTTTGCCCTAAAAGGAACTCATTTTGAATCAATGGAAGAGGTAAAACAATGAACGGCGCAACCTTTGAACGGCCTTACAGAAAAGGACTTATAGAAAAAATACTATTTATTAGTAGGTACTTCAAGACGTCTCTTGTGTTTTATTTGTTTCTCTCTTTATTTCTCTAGGGTACTTGTAGCGCGCGCAGTCTCGTTATTTAATAGCCGCACCTCGTACATCGAGATACGAAAGTTCCGATATGGTTGCTGATGAAATTATCCGATTCGCCTGTAAACACGAAAAAAGGCTGTTGAAGTATACCAATGCCGAAATCATACAACTCCTCGACCGCTCTGATGATATCAGGTGGCTTAAACGTCGGAAACCGTATGGCTCGGTGAAATGATGTATAAAGTCGGAGCCCCACTTTGCTGGAAGTTTAATTCTCTCCACGTGTAATCAACTTTGTTATCGTTATTGTAGATAGCCGTCACAATAAAAAAATTTTTTTTTGAAAAAAAAAAGAAGTATTCAGCTATTGTCTTTATGAAATTTTTAATAACATTCCGGAACCATGAAGCCTTGTCTTCGAAACGCGTCGGTAATTTAATAATAAATTAATATATTGTTTCGCAATGGCGTAATTTATTTAATATATATATATATTAAAAGGGAGAATGCATTTGACAGTAATGTATCTTTCAACAGGGGGATATTATGATTAATTTCAGACAACATTGATATATTCAGTCGAGTGCGAAATTCAGATTTTTGTTGTATTTTTTTAATTAAATGGAGGCAATGTCTTGTCGCTACACAGCCATTGTGTCCTGTTGATAGCCATTTTTCTAAGTTCTGTCTTATTTATTTATATTCAACTGATGACATACACTATCCACCATAGAATATTCTTGAGATCGTAACAATTAAAAAAAACTGGGCGTTAAATATTTTTTGTGATTTCAATACTTGGCTTATAAAAAACGAGTGATTGTATTTGTATACTTAATACGAATTTTAAATCGTTGTAATTTGAATTTAGTGTACCGAGACTCAAATAAGTATTAATGTTGTATAATTCAAATACATTAACTTTTATCGGGGGTAGTCCTTTTACTTTATAGCGTATTTTTTCTAAACTATTATTTTTATACCTCGAAAAAAAGTTTTGCGCGCATTTCTTCTACTATTTAAATCAATTTTAATATTTTTTTCATTTATTTTTTTAAAATTCACGTTTATTTCTGAGATATATTCTGACCCTGTTGACAGTGCAATAAATATAGTTTTTTTTTATAACAACTGCTTTTTTTTTTCTTCTTTTTAAGTTGAAAATATTTTTTAACAAATTTTTGGTACTCAGAATTGTGCTATCAACTGACAGGTGTTTGCAAAATGACACACCGGTAAAGAAATTCGCTCGGCCGTGCCTACCGTAATCTGGGAATATCGGGTTTTTACGGAACGAAACAAATTCGCCATTTATTCGGTTTGGTAATTTTAACTATTATGTCAAGTGTACACGATGCTCAATATTTCATATTCCAGTGCGGTGAATATCAGATGTAAGGACATGACGGTGTGTTTAATATCGTTAGTACAGAAAATCGCTTTTTTTTTTTTTTTTTTCAGGATAACGAATTTTACTAAAGCGATGAATCCATGTTTTACCTGGATCGATTAGATGGGCGCTTCGAATGAGTAACGATAGGTTAAGAGACAAATTGGGGAACTTTTCGGCATAAGAGTAGAACGTTAGTAGATAGACAGCGGTAGAATAAATTATAAGAAGTTGAAAAGACATAGGGGTCAGTTCATCTTTTCAATTCTGTCAGAATAGGAACAATAGGCGATAGCGGCAAAAAATGAATAAAAGTGAAATCTTTTACGGAGGTTTTCAGAAGTTTTCTAAAAATGCGGACAGCGTAAGTCTAGGAATGATCAGGAAAAAAAGAATTTTCTTTTGGGGCTGAAAGGGGATACGACGTCAATGAGGCGTGATGCTTTTTATAGAAATCCACTTGGTTACGAATTTACGTATCCGATCTACTTTTTCCGGCCAAGGTTTTTTTTTCTTTTCTTTTCTTAATATACATATAAATTTCCATATTCTGCATTCAACTTCCTATAAAGTTGTAATTTATTGAAATGGACTTTCGTAAAGCTGCCATCTATAAAATCACTAAGCTGGAAGAAATTTCCAAGTTCCTTCAAATTCCCCATTGTTAATGTAAAAAAAAAAACGCAGATATTATTTTTACCGAGCAGATCACTCGTTCTTGTTCGGAATATTAATAATACCGAAATTAACATTTATTAAACTTTACATATAACACCGAGGTGCTTCGAAGCTTGAGACCACGAAATATTTATCAACATGCCAACGAAGATCGAAACGTATATAAATAAATTGTGATAATGGATAATATTAAAATGAATAATAAAGCCGGAATTTTAAACTGAACATTTTAAATATATGTGTAAAAATAAATGACATCCAATATTAAAATTACTCTAATATAAATTAAACGTCGAAATAAATGCGTATATGATGGTTATTATTATTATTATTATTAGCCCATTAAAAAAGAGAATAAAATTAATTATTTTTTATTTATTTTTTAATTTAAATTAAGTTGTGGGTCTCACATGGTTAATTTTGCCCGTTGTGTGAGTGCCCGACACTACGTTTATTTTAAGTATAGAAAATTACACAACTATTCTTGCTTATCGTATACATCATAATATTAGTCAACTTAAGATTATATAAATTATAACATACTATACATGCAGATACGTACACACGCTGTAAATACTCATCTGCTTATACATGAGGGGGCAGTTAAATATCTTCAAATACAAAGAAAAGAAGAAAGAAAAAAAAGCAAGGAAGGACGAAAACAACTAAATAAAAAGAGAACAATAAAAGAAAATTATAAAATAGAATGATTCGAAACTTATCTTGGGTTTTACTCTTTACTTTCAGCCATGTACTTCCTTTTTCCACACACCACGTTTTTTCCCCCTTTAATATATGAATTAGGGGTGTTTTACTAATTAGTTTAATTAGTGCTGAATCATTAATGTTATCAGTTCGTAGATTTACGCCCCGGGGGTAGGAGATGTAATATATACCTATTATTTTGGTTTCTTGTTAATCGAATTTTTCGACTAGATGGGAATTTTATAATAATTAACATTAAATTCTAATAATCTATAATACATCTTGTGGAACATTTCGTTGTTTGATCTAAAGTCGATTTATTTCCAGTGAGAGAGTATATGTTTCAAACACCTCTTCCGTATTTTGCTTATTTGATTTATTACCGTTTTCTCAGCCTCACATAATATATTTGAATTCAATATAAAATTCTAGACATTATTATTGAATTATTGTATATTATACGTAATGTGCGATATGCTAGAACCTGTTTTTATTTTATATAAAGCTGGAACTTTTTTTTTTTTTTTTCCCCATCACAACTGACCGGTTTTAGTGGTCATTTAGCGATTAATTTATTGCGAAAAAGAATGTTTTGTGGAGGGGTAGTACTCAGCAGTACTCCCTCTGAACTTTATAATGGCTGGACAAGGTCTAGAGGCTTATTTCGCCACAGTTTACGTATTTCACCGGAGTTATCCAGCAGATTGTTAGCAAGTGGGTTCATATGGATGCTAAGACGGGCAACATGTTTATTTGCTTGTTTTTTGATTTCATCCTCCACAGACATGACATTCAAGTCATTATGGAGGGTATAATTTGAGACGTACCAGGGGGCTGCAGTAATGGTTCTCAGTACCCTATTTTGATATCGTTGTATTTTCTGTAAATTCGATGTTTTTGCGCAGCCCCACAGCTGTATACCGTACAGCCAGATCGGTTTTAGAGCTATTTTATATAATAGAGTTTTATTGTCTAACGATAAGCCCGATCTCTTAGCTAACAACCACGACATGGTTCTAGTTTTAAACCTCAAATGCTCCATTTTTTTTGAATGTGAGTACCCCAGGTCAGCCTAGCGTCCAAGTGCATGCCTAAATATTTTACGTTATTGGCATGTAGTATTACGACGTTATTTATTTTGATTGGCAGGCGTTCAATTTTTCGATTTGTGAATGAAATATGCGTCGACTTACTTTCATTGACTACTATGCGCCATCGTTTTAGCCAAGTTTCCACATGCCGAAGTGACACTCCTGCAGTTTTTCTGCGGCTGTGTTTTCACACTTATCAACGGCCAAGATGGCTGCGTCATCCGCGTACAAAGCTACTTCTGTATTATCCAGCATCGGGAAGTCGGTCGTGTAGATCAGGTACAATATTGGCCCCAGAACGCTCCCCTGTGGAACCCCGGCCCTTACCGGAAAAATATCTGAGTATTCGTCGGTTATTTTCACTCGAAAATATCTTTCTTGTATATATGATTGGAATAGTAGATAGAAGGAGTGAGGAAGCAGAAGTTTAATTTTATGCAATAATCCTCGATGCCATACCCTATCGAAAGCCTGCTGGACATCCAGAAACGCGGCCGTACAAATATTCTTGTTTTCCAAGCTATTTTCAATAATCTTTGTTAATCTGTGAACCTGTTCTATAGTGTTATGGTTCTTACGAAAACCAAATTGAAAATCGGGAATAATTGTATTGTTAGATAATATTGGAAACAACCGTTTTAAAATTAATTTTTCCAGTATCTTTGAGAGGACAGGAAGCAACGAGATGGGTCTATATGATGATACCACCTCAGACGGTTTTCCAGGCTTCGGTATAACAATTATCTGTGAGAACTTCCAAGCTAGTGGGAAATATTGATTGCGAAGAACAGCGTTATATATTTGTGTTATAAATACAATACTTTTGCGTGGTAACTCATTTAAAAGCTCTGCTGTGATTAAGTCAAATCCGGGGCACTTTTTCCGTTTCATATTTTTGAAGAGTTGCTGTATCTCACTAGGGGCAACCGGTGTTATAGGTAAACTCATTTGCAGCGGTTTATCTAGGTATTCGAGGATGTCTGTGGAGTCAGCAGCTTGAGGATTTGGTGTAAATACATCGTAAAGATAATTGGCAAAAAGCGCCGCTTTATCGAAGTTAGTACGAGCCCAGCTACTGTCGGGTTTTTGTATTGGTGGAATACACATAGTTGGCCGTTTAAAACGTTTGGTCACTTTCCACAGTGAGTAATCATTGTTTTTGGTCGGCGACAAACTCGACAGAAATGTTGCAAGCGTTTCGTTTTTATTTTCATGCAGTACTTTACGCAGCTGCTTGGTTTTTCTATTTAGTTGCCTTTTAATAGCCGGATTTCTCGTCGTATTCCAGGTTTTTCGTAATTTCCTCTTTTCACGCACTAGTGTTAGTATATGTTTTGGGATATTATTAGACGCCTTGGAAGGTTCTACAGTGGGAGTAGCTAGCCACGCAGCATTTTGTATGGTTTCTGTTAAGTTTTGAACTGCTTTATCAATATCGTAATTAGTTTTCAGAGGCATATTTAAACTAACGTTAGTCTCTAGATATTGTTTAAATAAAGGCCAGTTGGTTTTTTTATTGATAAGGTATGGCTCAGGTGTTTTTGTTACTGGCGAAATGCTCACCGTTAATATAACCGAGGAGCGGTCTGACTGTAGATCGAAACAGGAGTCCGCTCTCATATATAAAGATGGGATTCCTTTTGTTACAAAAAAATCGAGTAGATCAGGTTTTTTTCTGTGATCCTGAGGCCAGTAGGTAGGCTCGCCCCCCGAAAAGTAACCTAGATTTTGGATAGAAATTACTTTTTCCAGAATTTTTCCCCTGGGATTATTCAAACGAGAGCCCCATTTGCGACTTTTTGAATTCCAGTCTCCACCGGATATGAATTTTTCTCCCAATGACTTAAAATATTTAACGAATAGGTTTTCATCTAGTCGTTCACTTGGAGAGCAATATACGGCTGAAATAGCGACAGTTCCGTTAAATGAGCATAATTTTACCGTAGAAGCCTGCATTCGTATTTCAGAAAATTTTTCCTCCTCGTAGTGTTTGATAGTTTTTTTGATAATAATTGCACTACCACCGCGAGCTTTATTATCTGGCCTAAGACAAGTGTACACGTCATAGTTGGGAATATTAAAGACTGTTTTATTTGTGAAATGCGTTTCTGAGATGAGCAGTATATCAATGAACTGAGATTTTAAAAATAGCTCTATTTCTAACTTACGTTGTAAAGCGCCATTAGCGTTCCAAAGTGCAATTCGTAATGAAGTAGCCATTATTTACTAGTTTTATTCACGACTGTGGACAATAAATTTAATATCATAGTATTCTGATTCATTAACTGTTGAAACATATTTTTAAATTCGTTTAAAAATGTATTTAATATACATCTATACCGGTAGGCGAGTTAGGTGCGAAGCGGTTATTACTTTCGTTAACGCCACCATTTTGGAAACCAACACCGTTATAAACATTATCACTAAGATTAAGCATTGTATTAGCGCCGTTGGTCCCTAACGTAACTTTCGCATACGATAACTGAGGTTTATGCCCATTTTGAGGGATAATATCACGCGTAACGTTACTGTAACTTACGGGGAGATTCGATTTGTCAGTGAGCGCCTGCTCTGCGTTATATTTCGCATTGTATAATTTTTGATACACCTCGCATCCCTTATAAATAGAAGGGTGTTGCTGCGCGCATAACGCACACTTCGGCGGTAAGTCTTTTCCTTTTTTACAGTCAGCTGAGTTATGATTATCCGCGGATTTGACGCATTTATAGGGCCGATTACAAAATGATCGTGTGTGTCCATACTTTTGACATCTAGTACATTGGGCTATGTCTCTTTTTACGTGAGGTGTTTCTACTCTAATTTTTGAATGTAATAATAAGTCGAGATCATATATACGTTTAATGTCATCGGTCGGCTGCAATAGAGGCAGAGGTTCTTTAGTTTTTTTATTTTTAATATTAAAGACAGACCTGACTTAAAATCTTCGAGAGCCTGCGTAATGTCGCTGTCTGTGAAAGAGGGATGTAAACCCCGAATTACGACTTTATACGCTCTTTCGTGTTTTAGTTGGTAAGTGTGGTAGTTGATGTCTTCTTTTTCGAATGTTTGGATTACTTTTCTGTAATCGTCAGGAGAGTGTACGTTGATTTTGACAGCGTTATCTTTCAAGGATTTTGCTCTAAAGTCTTGTTTCCCTAATACGTCTGTAATTTTTTTCAACATTCCCGAATAATTAATTATATCGTGTACGAATATAGGCGGCGGAGAAGGTTCTTTTGTTACATTTTTAGCCGTCTGTGCAATCGAATTCTCATTTTGTGTAACTTCGTCTTCGACTTGCAAGTTTTTGAACCTATTTTGTTTCAGACGTAACTGATTTACTTGTTGGTGGTTCAATGGTCTTTTCCTAGCTTTCTTTTTTGGAATCTGCCAGTCGTTCTCCATGTGCTCATCCACCCGCGACGATGTCGATAATGCGTCCTCCGAGTAATTAGATATTGTGTTGTTATCGTCGGCTATGTCCTCGTCTCTTGTATGATCATCGGTAGTTTTTGGGACGAAGGAACATTATTACGAAAAGGAACGAAATACGTGTTCGGAATTATAGGGTAATACGTTTGTGGTACCTGATAGACGTTTTGATGCGGATAAGAAACAATCGATGTAGGTAAAGTTGTGGCCGTGTTGTTAATGCCGGGGTGTACAAGATGGCTTTGTGGTAGTAATGGTGCAGCGACACTAGCAACATTTGTATATAATGGCGATGATAACGACGGCTGTGAATGATATGAAGACAGTGTGTGTGGGTTGGTGTAATGCGACGTAGTTACAATCGCCGGCTGCATGTCGGCAACGGTAACATATGTGCATGCGTGATAAGTGCAGATGTGTGTACGTTTGATTTAATAACTGTATATTGTATAATTTTATATGATAAATTGGTTTTATCTCACCGACAGCAATCCAGGTAAATGAATATAGAAATAAATAGCACGATAAGATCGAAAAAGACGAACGATAGCGAAAAACGAGATAAGAAATGAACGCGCAACATAAGTACCGACACTTTCGCAAACCGAATCATCATCAAAGCTGGAACTGACTGTCTTATTTTTGAATTTAAACTTTGAATGTGTTTTTTCCAGTTCAAGGATTTATCGATATGTATACATATTATTATTTTATAATTCTATCTCCCTCGTTGCCGAGTATGAGTGCCGCTTTACTGCTATTGATGTTTGTGTCGAAGATGGGACACTAAGCCAATACGATGACTTGCCCGGAAGCCACATATGTGACAGACTGTCTGATGTTGGGATGCGAAATTCCAGCTTTTATTGCTAGTTCGATATCTAGATCGCAAAAGTGTTCCCTCCTGGAGAGTTCCATACCTTGTAGGCATGGGGGAACTCGAACCATTCTGCATTGTTACAGAAGGTCGCCCGCTGCCTGGTGAATGGATTATCATTCGCCCCGCGGATCCAGCATTATTCTTCATTTGCGGTATTTTCATGCTAATTTTTAAGAATGAGTTTTGTATAAAATGTGGAGGTTGAAACGGGCAGGAGCAGCGTAGCCGCGCTTAATGGGAACATAAGAGTAGTAGCGCAGAAGGGGATCTCTTATGTCGCCTATTCAGTAAAGGCAGGCAATCCAGTGGCAAGGAAGACCAAGACGACTGGACCTGCCAGCACTGATTCAATAATGCAGGCATAGTATAGAAACGGTTAGGAAATATTCATGATGAAAAGAAAGAAAAGGACGGAAAGAAGGAGGGAAAGGAAGAAGATGCCACTATTTCGAGGTGACACCCTAGCCTTTGGGTAAAAACCCTAACCGCAAGGCAGCCGCTTGCTACTGGGATAGCAGGTGAGACCTATTTATACAGGTGGCCTCAGCTCGCCAAGGGTAGGCAAACAGTTTTAGGAAGACAGAGTTTTGTAGACAGTTCCCAAACCTGCCTCTCTGCCACCTCGTGACTGCTGTCCTGTCACTACTGGAATCGTCTGCCTGAGACTTTTCACCAGTAGCCGCTGTGGGGTCCACGACTGTTTATTTGACTGACGTCTTATTCACAGCTACCCTATATATCTGCAGGCCATTCCACAATCCGCCACCTGTGGACGCGCCCCGTTTCGGAATGAGCTCCGGCCCGAAAGGTACAAAGTACCCCCCGCTACGGATATTTAAAATTTTCTACGTTCTCAAGCAGTGGACAACAACATAATAGAGTATTGTTATTTATATGAAGTTCATGTAATCATTATTATGGAGGGTAATTCGCGGACCGTGTATTCAGCACTGTTTCGAATGCGCAGTAATTTATATTTATTTATATTTATACATAACCTCCTATCATGTGTGCCCATTTACTAAAATTATCTATATCCTCTTGTAATAATTTTTCCGCCATCTCTAAATTCTTATGCTCCATTAATAAGGGGCAATGTCATCGGCAAACACATGTATACCTTTGGATTTTTAATATGCTTATGCAACGAGTTAGCGTAAATTAAGAAGAGAATAGGGGAATTATGCTTCGCACTACAAACTTTCTCATGCTACATAATGCATTTGGGTATATTTCTAGTCGACCCATACTTTTGTGTCTGCAGCAATTCTGCGTTGAAGCTTATATTTTACGAATTTTCTGTTACGTCATCTATCCATCTAGATCGTTGCTTCCCTACTTTTCGCTTTTTGTAATCCAAAAACCAGAAATTCTGTGCATCCACCTTTTACCCCGTAGTACGAGCTAGATGGCCATCACCATTTTATTCCGTTAATGTTTGAATTATACTTCATTTTATTTTTGATATTATTTAGTTTTAATTTATTTTTTTAACGTCCAAGATTGCCCCTTTTAAATAATTCTGGTGCGCTATTTATTTCGATTTGAAATATAAGAAAGTGTAGGAAAGCCATTAAAAATTTGGCCTTTAAAAGATACCTGAAACTGACTTTTTAATATAAGCTTTTTTTCTTTTTTCTTCTTTATAGTGCCATACTCAGCTTCTGAGCGTCGGCGACTACCTATTTGTACATCTCAGCAGTACAGATATAGGTAGTGTACTAGGCAATTGTTATATGCAACGCAGGTGTACACACGCAAGACTACATTCGGAACTGATTAGTAATCGTTTGATTTATCGATATACAAGTGCAGTCCCGTGTGGGTCTGCTGTGTATTGACCTAGCGCGCATATGATGTTGTACGTGGTGGTTTGCCATTGCCTTCCACGTGACTATTAGCGATTATTTTATTAATTTATTTAATTCTTGTAATAAGTTCGTCGTGGCTCGGGATCGAACCCGTGATCTCCATAACGGAAGTCAAGCGCTCTAGCAACTAGGCTATCGCGACGCTTTTGATAATCAAAATTTGTTCACGTTAATTTCTATCCCGCTTATTTTTTGATCTTATTTTTAAGGGAGATTAACTGTCTCAGATAGGACTAATTCATCCACACATTATCCAGTTTTTGTCTTTCGATTCTCACGTTTGCTTCTCGAAACGTTGATATTTCGATTTATTAATTGCCCTGCTTTATTGAGTTCGACGATAATCAATTCTGTCGTAGGTGTTCTGTGCTAATTGAGGCTATATCGTCCAAAAATCTCGAGTTATTCAGGTATTCCTCATTTAAATTTATCCTGTTATTTGTATAATTTAACATTTTATTAAAAATTTATCAAAACATATATTACAGAAAATAATTATACTTTAAAAATATTAAAATATAGCCGACATATTTCGGAGTTACGTATTCTATAATCATGGCGTTAATAAATAAAGTTAAAAAGCGACATCATATTTGTCAATCTTATAAACTAATACAATATATCGATATGTTATGATTATTAATTTTAAATAGTGGGTTATTATTAATTATAAGATTATTATTAATTAAATTATCCTTAAATTTATTAATGCAATATGTTTCGGCGCTATTAAGTAACATATAATTATTGATATATTTTATTATTTCTAGGTCGCCTTGTATGTTTAATTTTAATCGATATTTATTAATAATAATATGTTCCTTTTACAGATGATCTATTAATATGTCTGTGTTTAATAGCAGCAATATGTTCGTTATAACGGATGCGGCTATTCAGTGTAGTGAACTTCTCTGGGAAGATACGTGTCGATTGCTGATGCTCATCTAACCGTGATGAACAATCGCTCTGACCAGGATGCCACGCTGACACGTCTTCCAGTTATAGTCATCTCTACCGGGACGATGCTAAAGCGATACTCTTCAAGTGGTCTTCGCCGGTTGCCTACGAGATAGGGGGAGGTTCATGCGGTTCAACTTCACGATGTTTGTTCACTGTTAGAGGGGTAGTTGTATGGAATTTTTGTTCTGCTTGAGAAAATATTTGCTATCTTACCGTCAATTCCGACATGTATTCCTGGTCATAGATCCTTTGCAATCTATTAGGACATCCTGGACACCGAGAACTTTAAACACGCTGTATCGAGAAATAAATCGTATTATTAACCTGCTTTTCCGAGCTACCCTGTAGGTCCCCCGGGGGTTCATACTGACGTGCATGAGAACGGACGCGTGAGAATTTAGCCGCTAAGGCAGAAACATATAGTCCGATGTCTGAAGATGCTCCTATTCCTCAACTAGGGTCATCCTTATGTGGTTAAAAATCGCGGCTGAGATCGATCAAGGTGGGTACTAAACCGCGAAGGCTACCGATACCGCGTTGCAGCACTAACCAGACCCCGCACAGGACACTCATCAATATGCTATAATGATTTGTTAGAACGAACATCCCGCCATCACCCTACTATCTGTTGAACACATTTCTCAGTATTATACTGTCCTCGTACGGACATCCGGGCACTCTCCAACTTACCGGCTGTTGCGTTGTAAAACGAGCCAAAACACTATGCTATATGAGAGCGGGGCTAAGTTATTAAAATTGAACCCGCACTGATAATCACATATTAACATATATACAAAAAAAAAAGTGTCTGACTGATTCAAAATTTTGTCAGCTATCAAACTGTGGATTTTTGGATAGTAATGTCGATAGAACGTGTTTCCGGTCTTAGAGAAAGCTGTTTACAAACTACCGGCCCATACCGAAATCGACAATTTACTGGTTGTATCAGTAAATTATGCACGAGGGTCAAACGTTAAAACCGATAATGTGACGCACACCGCGCTACTAGTTACAAATGTATTTCTGCGGTCGAAGATGGAATCCATCGCTTCAAGATATAATTCCAGCAAGATCGCTCGTTAACTGACAAAGTCAGAAATAGAGGTAACGCTTAAACGTACGGACGAGGCGAATGCTTAACTAAAAGTATCAAAAATCGTACATTTCGAAGTGGAAAAATGTCCGGTAATTATGCCGTCAGTTTTATCGCAGCAGCCGCATAGAGTTCACCGGAAAACGCAAAATAACGATTTGCGTGTACAGATTTTGCGTTTCTATTAAAAAATCGTTAAACCAAAACGCGTTGGAAAAAAATAAATTAATTTCGATTTTTTTTTCGTCAAAAAATAAAACAAAAAACTGCAAAATAACAACCGCCAAATATCGATACCGACAATGCTGAAGCTTTCTCTTTAGATTCTCGATATCTAATCGCGTATTTTTAATTTTTTCAACGTAAGTGCAGTTGATTCGTAGAGTTGCACACGTCGAATCGGTCAAGTTTCAACATTTTGAAAAATCGGGGAACAGGCGCTCCAGTAATCGGTTCAGACGTTTCGTAAATTTTTGCAAACGGGGTAAATAAAATTGGCGGCTTTTTCTCCCTTTAAACGTTATTTACCAACAGGCGCGGAAATTAACCGTTGGAATTATTTTAGCGTTTTCGCATTCCCGTATTTTTCGTAATTATATTAATTTACAATTTAAGTTTATTCCTCCTTCCGAAAAAAAAAAAAAAACAAAAAAAAAAAAGAAAAGAATAGAAACAAAAAAGGTTATCGACTTTAATGGAAGTACGCTTTCTGAAGCTGCTCGCTTGGAAATCATTACCCTTTTTTCTCTCTTAGCAAATCAAGAATATTAGATTTAATTCCATTTTAGCGGCTATAAAATTCCTATTTATTTTCCCGGCTACTTCAAACGAGAACTGGACAAATCTGTTTTTTCAGCTGGATTATTATTCGGACGAGGTTTTTTCACTAATTCATTCCAGCGTTGCATTGCTCTGCGACGAAGAAAATGATTTGTGCTTCTAGAGTGGCGGAATTTCGACGGAATTCAACCAGGAAATGTAAAAATCTGTTCGTTCCTATCGCGACATTTTATTACCGAATTTAGTTCCATCCGTATTAGTCTACTCTGGGCCTCTAGCCACAAGGGAGAATAGACGGTAGTGAAGTAACAGGGATTCGTTCGGTTCAGGTTTCTGCATCTTCTCGCCTTTCTATTTTTCTAAAATTCCAACTTCTAGTTTGCCTAGTAAACATTTCTAATCTAGATGCTTTTGCAACAAGCTTTCCCTCTACCTATCTATCCGGTTCCAGCTCTCCGCTGGTTTTGCGATTTCACTCCACTTTCTTCGTTCCACTATCATATGTGTCTTGTTCGTTCGCGTCTTAACTATAGTCTTTTGCCCTCCTCTCGTTTTCGTTTTAACACTTTCTCCAAACTGTTGCTTTAATCCTAATTACGAAGCATTCTAATCGGTATTTTTTCTGAATGTCTATATCCCTTTCAACAGAACGTGCCACTCTTTATTCTAATTTATTATCTTTCGGGCTTCCCCTAGTTCTTGATGTGCTTTTTATATTTTGCAACTTTCTTCTTTTTCCGTTATTCTGCTCTTTTTTTCTTCATTTTGTCAGTTTCCGATCGTGTGTCTAACTAATCGTTCCATTTTTTTCCCTTTTTGAATTATTGTTCGTCGATTTGCTCAATTTAAAAAAAAAAAAAAAAAAGTTTTTTATAGTAGCGATTTTCAAGCATAAATGGAGAACTCACGCCGTCCCACAACTATTTAACTTAATTATGACCTAATGAGAGTATCTAAGGGGAAAAAAAGCAACAATTAAATGAGTTTGAAATATTGATATTTTACTAGTTTTAGTGCAATGCGAGTTTTTTTAAACTTCCCGTCCAAATCATTCTCAAGGTCCTGTGCTATAAACTATTCTCAAGATCCTGTGCTATAAACTATTCTCAAGATCCTGTGCTATAAACTATTCTTAAGATCCTGTGCTATAAACTATTCTCAAGATCCTGTGCTATAAACTATTCTCAAGATCCTGTGCTATAAACTATTCTCAAGAGCCTGTGGTGTAAACTATTTTAAAGATGGTTATGTACTATTCTCAAGATTCTGTAGCACCGAATGAATGAAAATAAAAAAAAACGACCGTTTGGAACATTTAACAGATGCTTGGCTATCAAACCAGAGATGTCATAGGTTATCGAGACTTGTATCGCCCCGGATCCAAGTCGCTCCCAAGTTTAGCCAGCCTGAAATAATTGGGTATCAGAGAATTATCTGGGAGAAAGTAAGGGCGAATAATGCAATTTCATCAGATCCCCATTAGAAATCCTTAAGTACAATATGAAAAGCTTAACTTCACAATCCATGATATTCCTCATTAAGGATATGTACAGGACTTACTTTTACTTTAATATAATCTGTACTAATATCCTCTTCATGACCGGTGTTTTCATTTTAACGGGTTTTAATCCACGCGACGCCAATCATGTTTCTTTTAAATATTCTTATCTTTCCTCCGAGCTGCCATCTCTTTTGCTTGCTGTTTTGCTCTCATTTATTCTTACTATCCCGCTGCAAATTAATTTTTAATCGGTTCTGCTAGTAATGATCTAATCTCTTTTTGTACTTATTTGTTTTTTTGTTCTACAACCTATCTCATTTCTTTTTCCCTTTCACACTACTGACTTTATCATATTTTTTTCTTACGTTCTCACTTCATAATCACTCTATCCAAATTGGTTTATTACGGGGATGATTGAAGGACTTGGCAGCTCTGCAGCTGGTTTAGTTTCTTTTACCGGCAGGGAGTTCTTAGCGTTTATGAATCCAACAATATCTCATTTTTTTCCGTAGCTGCTCATTTTGAATTGGAATAACTGCTATTCTTCTACATTTTCTCATCTTTACTCCTTCTATCTGTCTGTTCATCTGGAACTTCCGCTTCATATATATTTTCTCAACTTCCGGTTTTTGCAGTGTTTACCTGTCACTGCATTTGCCGTCTTTGCTTTGGGCACAGTTTGCTTCCGCGGTCGCTTTCTGATATCTTATCCATTTTATTCTCTCCACCCATTTATTTATCATTTTATAAATGACAGGCTGATATCTCATGTTTTTTTTGAATGCTTTTCCATCGCTGCCGCACGTTCTTCTTTGTAGTCATCACTTTTATAGACACCTACTTCTCATTATACCGGCTCTTGCAAATCTATCTCGGCTGGTAGGGTAGTTCAGGGTGGAAGAGGAGATGGTATATTAATATTATTTAAGTGCCGTCGATGTTAGCGTCTAATAGAATTTACGATGGACGGGGAAGAGCACCATTAGAAGGTGAGGCGTAAGAATCACGCAGCCCGAGAAAGAAAACTCTTAGAGAATCACGGTAGGAGTGAAAGAATTTTTGAAAGTGCACGGACGGAGAACCTAATAAAGATTGAAGGCTCAGAGAGGTACGCACCCAGTATTAATCGGAGAGAAGAATTCTGCAGTGGATTCAACATTTTAAGAAGGGATGAGGAAGCGGTAGAATATAATGAGCACCCGTAGACGAGACGGCTGAGGGTATCGGATTGAGAAAGTGTTGAAAGAAGCTTGGCAGAAGAGTTATGGCTTTTGTAGGATAGGTATTTTAATATATTTACTGCACTTCTGTTAGGAACGCCGGGATAATTTGCTATCAAAATTGATCTGAAGGAAAGTGGCTGTACTGGAAAATATGAGAAGGGAATTGTCGAAGAAACGGATTGTGTAGGAAGAGGAGTTTTTTTTTTTTTTTTTTCTATTAAAGTCGACACATTTAGTTATAGACGGAGAAAAGGACAGTCCATGCAAACTAGACCATTCGTCTAAGTTTGTTAGCACTTTTTATAAAGTTCGTTGGGCATAGAAAAGATTCGATGATGTTACGGAAATGTTCAGGTCATCGACGAAAAGACGGGCAGTTACGGGAGGTGGGATGCGCTCAACGATATCGTTTATATATAGGTTAAAAAGCGTCTCGCTTAGGGCAGAGCCCGAGGGAGTCCGTTTTCAAAAAATTGCGAACATAAAAAGGGATTTCTAATTCTCACTCGAATAGATTACGGAGAAAATCTTTTAAGTACATATTCGCGTTTCCCGTTTTACTGCTCTTAACCATCTTCCGGAGTAATCCTCGACCATACGCCTTCTCAATGTCAAAAAATATTGAATAGGTATGCTCCTTGCTAGCGAAAGCTGCTCCGATTTCATTATGCAAGCTGGATGAATGCTCTGTCTTTTTTTCCGTCCGCCAGGCTGGCAAGGAGCCCACAGGTTTCTAAGACCCAAGTGAGCCTTCCGTTGATCACGTTTTTCAATGTTTTAGCTAGTGCACCAAAATCAAAGAAATTGCTCGGTAGCTTGAAAGAAGAGGGAGGGGGGGGGGGTCTTTGCCACATTTGAGAATGGGGACTGTTAGCTTCTTTCCAGGGTAACGGTATACAGCCTTGAGCCCATATTTGATTGTAGATCGCTAGAAGCCACAAAAGGACCTGTGGTGATAAGTGCTTTGACATCAGTGAATGGATTCCCCATCGGCGCCGGGGGCTGGATTTTTTGAGTGATATTTGATAATTGAGCTTGCTTAATGTTGTATTCATCGAGGTTATTATTATTAAAAGTTATCGGGGATTTTTCTTTCTTAATTTTATGCGGTAGGAAATTTTGAGAGTAAACCGAAGACTACGATTCATAACTGAAGTGTGAATGTTTACTTTTTAGGAGAAAACCGTAGCTGTTTCAACATGAAGCAATCGCTTAATAGAATTTCGCCTAGCGAGTTTCATTTAAAAGGGCAAAGTATATTGTATCGTGGATGATGTTATGCCCCAATGAGGAC
Source organism: Icerya purchasi (assembly GCA_039619475.1). Lineage (NCBI taxonomy): Eukaryota > Metazoa > Arthropoda > Insecta > Hemiptera > Monophlebidae > Icerya > Icerya purchasi. Next base: position 439,542,195 of record CM077116.1, read on the forward strand.
ACAGGAAGCTGATCTGATTATTGTAATATTTGTTCGTATGTCGACAAGTGTGTCTAATGCAAAGTCGTTTACCTGTCTCTTTTTTTTTTTTTTTTCTAGAGCGAAAAGCCAGTATTTTCCCAGACTGTACGAAGGAGATCACACAGTTTTTGGTAGTTGCATCCACCAATTATCGAAATTTATTTTAGCTTTAATTCTGAGATCTGCTATCGTGTCGAAAATTGGAACTGAAACGTTTAGATAAGGTTGTATAGTCTGTTTTATCTATGAATATTCATTTAAAGAAAATTCCGTACGTGCATGAATTCTTAAGATGCGAGGAGAAAGATATTTAAGATGCGAGGCAAAAGATATTTAAGATGCGAGGCAAAAGATATTTAAGATGTGAGCGGTAATAGGATGAAATGATGTAGAAATCCGTTGCGATTTGTATATCTATAGTCAATTTTATCACGTAGAGCTCTGCCGAGTTGACTGAATAATAATTTTCTAAGCTAAAATATTATACTACTTCATCGCTAATGACTGCAGCGCTTCTACCGCGGTTACAGCGTCGGTGTGTACTATTTTATGATCTTTTGGTACTTGGCAATTTCTTATTCAGTCATTGATTTGATTTACCGTAATGTTTCGCCGATTAATATTGACGGTTAATTTTATATGCAGGTGCCGTGGTGGAAGTTGCGAACTGCTTTTAAAAATTAAGTAGGGGACTGCAGGGATATTAGAATTAAGGCACTTTTCGCTCAAGTTTTGTTGGCAGTTTTTAATTTTAAATGGACGAATGGCAGTCCTCATTAAAAAGAAAATTTCTTTGAGAAAAGTTCGATACCTTTATTCTGTTCCACGTTTACAATAAAAAAAAGAACTAAACTCAGGATTGGTGGTGGTCCAAAACTTTGATTACTAAAAGTGTCTGTATGTCAAAAACTCTGAAAAGTCCTGATTTAAAAAAAAATTCTTTCAAGAGACTTTCTCTATACTTCGTTATCGCTATTGCAGTGATTTGCAGCGGTAAAGTTCGTAGGCTGACGATTAATATAGTCTCTTTTTATTGCCTTGTTTTCGTTTTTTACTCCGAAATCGTGACTTCATTTTCCCTTTTGAATTTGACAAAGTTTTTCCATAATAAATTTAATTCGATTTTTGCACGGTTCGTTTGAGAATTGTTCTCTAATAACTCCGGTTTTCTTCCGGAGTGTCTCGTGAAATTCGTTTCTGTGATTTGCGAGCTATTAGTATTGTATTCTGACCTCGTTTAGCGCGTATCGTATCACGTCTGTTTTTATCTGCGTTATCTGTCATTGTTAATGAATTTAAAATTAGATAAACGTAATAGTATTACAAAGCTAAGAATGTCTCCTAAAAACAACCGGACAAAATGATTAAGTTTACGTAAACGAATGAATATGTATTTCAGTTAAATCATAAATTAAATAGGACTCGAATAATTTTTATGAATAAAGATGTATAAGCGATTGTAGCTGGTTTCTTTTACTTCACATAGAAAACGAAATTAAGTCATAAAGAAGGAAAATACCGTAAATTAAAACGGATAAAATTAAGATTAATATTATTCGGCGCAGATCGTGTCTAATTATATAGTGATGTAGGAAATTTTAAATAAATTTTCATTTTACCGTGTGTAAATAGGCCGACTGCAATTTAAGATTTCAGCAGAAGATGGTATAACTCTGGGAGTAAAGAAAATCCAAAAATTATTTTGCGCCGGTAAAGCTTAGACAATGTGTAATTTTCAATTTATTTGCCAGCGATGTTCAAATTCTTTGTTCTTTTTTTGAAATGTGTTACCGCGAACGCTAATCGACAGGCTAACAGCTTGTTTTGAGCGAAAATAATTTTTCGAAAATCATTAAGGAAATTCTTAAAAAAAGTAAACATATTTTAAAATCGTACGATTTTCAAATCAATTATAATCCGATGAGTAGCCAAAAGAGACATTTTCTTTTTAAATAATAATAATAATAATAATAATAATAATTCAGCCGGATAGTTGCCGTTGTCGGGATAGTTAGAAAATTTAAATTAAATTACTAGTCAATTGCGATTAAATAATATAACATGACGAAAGAAGAACACGTTGAAATTTAAAAAATTTGTGGTTTCTCTGGGTCGACGAAAAAAATGTAGGTAAACAAATAAAAAAGATGGGTCCAAAAAATAATTTTTTTTTTTTAAATTTGAAGTAGCCAATAAACAATAACAGGGAATAAATTAGATATAAAAATTTCTAATAAACCCGGAGGTGTAGATTTTAGGGCAGAAAAATTTTTTCGTTAGCAATAATACGCAGTATTACACAATACCCCTTCCTCATATTAAGGGTCTCAAATTATCATATTATGCTACGGGAAAATTCGGCAGTTGCCATAAAAAACATCAAGCCACCCTTCCACCATTAAAACAAAAAACAATTGCCCGAAACTGATTTTGAATTCTACTTTTTTCTTATTTCCTTTCGTTCTCCCCAGTTTCAATTTTAGTCATCCGGAAGTGCGGTCTTGGCGCGCTAGTGGTTTGCCGCGTTGACGATTTTAAATCGGAAATTGACGCGTTTAATAATTAAATATTTTGTAGGTGACAGATTTTAATTAGCGTCGAGTCGTTGATATCGGTATCCCTTCTAGTAGACTGATTTAACTAAAAAGTTGGTCGCGGCGGAGTAGTTTATGTTTCGTCAGTTGGGCCGTCCGTCTTCGCTAGCCCGAATTAATCTGCAACTTCTCGAAAGTTTGCGCTTTACCACTTCAAATAATTCATAACGTTGGCCAATATTTCCGGAATTAAAGCAACGCACTTTTCTGTCTTAATTAACACCGACTACTTTGAAAACTCAAAACAGACGCTTAATCTAGGAATTTTTTATGTAATTCCATAATAATTAGTTTATTGTAATATATACATATATTTATATACTGGTAATATATATATATATCACAGGGTAGACAATAATTAACTGCACACCACTTCTTTAAACATTTATTCTCAAAAAGTGCATATAATATGTAAAGTAAACATTTCAGGTATTTTTTTGTCTTTAGACGAAAAAACAAACATTTATTCAAGAAATTAGCAAAAAAACTTAGAAATTTAGGGGGAAAAAAATCGCAGGGAAACACGCGTGCGTAGTGACATTGCGTGTGCCTACGCGGATATTTTTATACGTACACATTAGTTTCGGAGGCCTGGACATAAAACTAGGGTTCTATTTTGAATGCTTGCGTGTAAATGAAAAGAAAAAAAATGGGTTACTGGGCGGGTACTTTCTGGAGGGAGGTTACTTTCCGGGGGCGCTGTAACAGGGTTTGGAGTTAATTTTCAGTAGGGGAATGGTGTATGTTTTGGAAATGAATTATTCGAAGGATACGTGAATCGGTCCGCAATCGAGATTGGATCTTAAAAATTTGATCGGGTTATCGGAACTGAAGCAAGGGAAATTTTGGAATTCTGAAAGAAAATCGGGGTTAGTATCCGAGTTTCAGTATAGGAAATGGGGTTCGATTTTGCTCCTTTGATAAAGTATTTTTTTTTAGGACAGGGCGATTCATAGTTCCCCGAATGCCCGTTCCTGACTGCTGTGTTATGAAGTCGCTTAATTTTTTTAAAACAATAATTAGCCGATCTTAATGTTTGATTAAGTTTTCCAAGCAATGACGTGAAACTCGTAACCGGTCAGAGCATTCATTAACCTACGCCGGTTTTTTCACTTTATTTTCCTTCCCCCCGGTTTAACACTTAACAACCAAAAAAATTTACCGAGTAGCTGTAACGGTAGCACGAAATAGGTGTTGCTGATGCAAAGACAGAGCTGCGACCCCGATGATTTCCTATTTTTGATTTCGGAAACGGATACCGATTAGAGTGGCTTGCATTCGAATTAAATTTTTAAAGAGTTTCGGACAACTTCAAATTTTGAATGTGTCATCATTTAACCACTCTTGATTTATTATTTAACCGACGAAGTTAAAGAAAGTGCAGGATCAGAGAGCTATTACGGCCTCATGATGTGGATACATTAGACAGTGAAAGGCGTGGAAATATTCGTTTTTTCAGAATGATAATGATAATGTAATTAGATCCGTGTAACTCTTCCAAATAATGCATTGATTGCGGAGGATAATCAATGTAGTATACGGGTTAAAGGTCAGAAGGGAATTTTAAACCGCTTGAGTTCACGTCAGATGGTTTTAAAAGATCACATTTTGAAATCGCTGAAACACGGCGGGATCTTTTAAAACAAATCGGGGGTCGGTATGTATTATTTATACGATCGGCGTACCACTTGAGAACAGCCAAGAATTAATTTTTTAACGTATTCGGCGAATTGTTACTGTTATCCCGTGATCTAAAATGATTGGATTGCCATAAGTTCGAGTTATTCTAACGGCGATGAGTAAAGATGATTAAAATAATAAATAATCGCTGACGGTCATTTATATACTCCGCTTAGCGGATGCACTTGTGTAAAAATCGAAACATTAACGTCACTGCGTGTTTACACACCGAACTTATACAACTGGAATAGTGTACTCGCAAGTAGGCCGTGTGGATGCTAAGCGAACTCGGATGAACGATAGCGAATTTGCTAGTAGAAGAAATTGTTACATCACAGAAATATGTAAGCGAATATTGTGCTCAGCAGGTAGCGCGGTAGCTTAGTGGAGTTAAGGTGCGCTTGGCTAGCAAAATAACCACATGTATCATAGGTTTTCGGGAGTTATCTCGTTCCGGATCTGAATCGCTATCCCGATGATATATACACCCAATCTGGAATCGAGTATTGGCCAAACCGGAGAGAAGCGTCTGGTGGAAAGTAAAGGCGGGGCTGAACGAAACGAACTGACCACAGTATTCTCTCTTCAGATCCCCATTAGCGATCCTTAAGTACTGTAGGGGACTTAACTTACTTATCGAAAAATAAATGAAGTAACCGATCATTCCGCTTAAAAAATGTTACATAAAACAAGAGACATAATAAGTATTAGCGGGTGGAAAAGGAGTAAATTTCGACGCGGTCGATGGACAGGGTAGCTGAAGTGATCGTTTACCGCCAAGTCCTGCTCACGTGATATGTAATCTCGGTAAAAACACTAGATGACGCTTAATGACAGATCTCGTTCATTTGAACGATTCAGCGTGCCGCCGTGAATTAAAAAGGCGCTGAACTGAGTGCGCTTTTGTCGTCAGCCGGCTAGAATAATTGAATTATAATGTGCTAGCGCGGACCGTTCTAACTGAATTAACGGTCGTTAGCAAAAATCGCAGTAATCGCGCTAATAATCAATGCGGCTTGCAGCGGACGGGAAGAGAGTTTCTGTTGTTCTTGGAAAGTTTTTAGAGTCGTCGCAATTAGCGGGAAAACGCAGAAAAATCGGAAAGCGCTGCGAAAGGTCGGCGCGAAGAATAAAACACGCGCCGGAGGACTAGCGCTAAAAGGAGGCTAGCGCTGTTCCGGAGTCGAGTTATTATTGGCTTAATTGAATTAAAACTCGCAACAAACACGACATTGCTGCAGCGAATTTCACAGCGCAAACTTTTATCTATTTGTCTAGCGTATATTTCCCGCGCTCTCTGTAGCCAATGACGAGAGGAGCAGACCCGTTCCAATTTGCTTTGACGCGTTCGCAAACTATACGATATTGTTCGAGCAGCTTTTTAAGGTGTGATAATTAAAAGGCACTTTTTCGAGCGAGACCGACCGCGACCGCGACCGCGACCGCTTCACGAAATTCTCTGTTCCGATTCCGTTTCCTACATAACCGACTTTTCTTATTTTCATTTAGGCTTCAAAAGTAATATACGAAAATGCTGACAATTCCGTTTTTTTTTCCCGCTCTTCGAACGGCGGGTTGCCGAAGTTGTTTATTCTTATTTTTTTTAACGGCGATTTCCCTTTCTGCGATATAGTTTTTTTAATTTCTTTTTTTTTTTTTTTTTTTAAGCATAATGCTCTGCCAGGTAGAGTTATTCCGATTGTGGCACACCTTTGGAAAGTGCCACTGGCACCCGTAATTTTTTCCGTTAATTTTCATTATCGTAGTTAATTTTTTATCATCACGTAATCAAAGACCAGTCCAACTCAATATGTGTAGTAGAAAATTAGCAGTACGTACGGAATGAGAAGCCAAGGAAGGCGGAAAACGCGTCTTGGTCAGACAACATCAAGGAATGGACGAGGAGAACATGGTCATTAGAAAGACTAATGGCAGAAATAGTTTGATGCTGACATATGTGATCACCAATGCGCTTCGTGTATGGCACCAGAAGAAGAAGAAGAAGCACATTTTGTACATAATGTGACAACTGGGTACACGGAAATTGTAACGGTCTTCGTATATATAATTCACGAATATTTAAGGTCTAGAAATCGATTGTTCTACATGGAGGCGAACAATGCACGAACTAGTGATCAAACCGGTATTTAGGGTTTAATAAAAAGTAAATTTAATTTACACCATACGTTAAATGGAAAATTGAAATCACGATTTACAATTTCGAAGTATTACTCAAAATAAAACAAGTTCAGTCAAGCATGAGGTTTCATGCGCTGAGGATTCCGTATGTTAAGTTAAAGATAACCATAATTTTTATTTACATAATACTAAATTCAAAACAACAATAATTCCAAAACAGATATTTTTAGTCCAGTTCTTTTTCACACATCACGCAGTGTCATCATATTGTACTGCAAAAAAAAATAAATTCTAATAAATAAACGCTATTTAGTCCTAGATTTTTGGAAGGATTAATTATCAATAAATATTTAAAAATTTGTAATTGTACTTGTTTGTTTTCCGAACTTCTATATAGTTATATTTGAATACTATTACTTAAACCACCTTCCCCGTTTGTCACTATTTATTAGATTATGATTTTTAAATAAAATTTATTTAGATATATACACAAAATTTTAAATAAACTACGCAAACATGCCAGAATGAGCATATTTTCAACCTCATTCGAAATTTATAGCTATAATATTCGCGATCCAAACAGGGGGCTACATATTAGTTTTCGCGCTTTTGAACCTTTCGGCAAATTCGAAAGTTTGGTTAAGAAAACGAAATACGGTTTCGTTCCCGACAAATAGTAATCTTTCAAACGATATATCACATGCCCGGGGAAAAAATATTTTTTCCAAAATTTCGAGCTTTCAGCGCCTCGGGGGTCTCATTCTAAAGCTGGAGAGCCGGATGTTTCAAACCAGAGAAATATACGTGGATTCGCGTATTTTATATCTTGTTCCAAATGTATAGCTATAATACTCACGTCGCAAGAGGGAGCTAAAAATTAGAGCTCGCGCTTTTTTGAACTTTTCAGCAGCTTTGAAAGTTTTGTTAAGAAAATGAAATACGGGTTCGTTCCCGAAAATTAGCGATCTTTCTAATGATATATCGCAAGCCCGGGAAAAAAATTTTTTTTTTTGAAAACTTCAAGCTTTTGGCGCCCTGAGAGTCTAATTATAAAGCTGGAAATTTCGATGTTCAAAACTAGAGAAATATACATGGAGTCGCATATTTTAAACCGTGTTCGAAATTTTTAGCTATAATATTCGCGGCGCTAGGGGGGGGGACACGTTATTTTTCGCGCTTTTTTGAACTTTACGGCAACTTGGAAAGTTTTGTTAAGGATATGAAATACGGTTCCCTTCTCGACAGATAGCGCAATCTTTCAAACGATATATCACATGCCCGGGAAAAAAAATATTTTTTTCCGAAATTTCGAGCTTTCGGCGCCCCGAAGGTCCAGGTTTAAAGTTGGAAGGCCGGGTGTTCCAAACTAGAGAAATATACGGGGATGCGCGTATTTTTAGCCGCGTTCAAAATTTTTAACTACAATACTCGCGACGTTAGAGGGGGGGCACGCCATTTTTTGCAGTTTTTTGAACTTTTGGGCAACTTTACGTAACTTTTGTAACGTAATTTTTTGATTTTATGAAAGTACTCCTGCATTGTAATTTATATTTTGAATTTCAGCGTTATAAGTTTATCTAGTGACGAGTTATGATTTTTTAAGTGATTTTTGAGGTCGTTTTATGTACCATATTATATATTCTTGACGGTTTTTTTGGGTTTTTTGCCGTCCAGGGTAATCGGTCATCTTCAAGTTATAGATCGTTTTAAAGTGAATTTTAATTGTGATTTATGTTCCAAATTTGAAGTTTATAAGTCAAGCTGTTCGTGAGTGATTGATTTTTATTTGATATTTTTGTCATTTGTGTACTATCTTATTAGGATTCCGTAAGTTATTACGGAATCCTAAAAATACACGATCAAAATTGAAAAACAGAGTAACGTAATATTGTAATCTATTGTGTGAATGCTTTTGACTGATTTGTAAGTTTGGAATAAATCTAAACAAAGCTCGGTGGTCACCACGGGACAGGCGGTACTTATTAATAAAGTGGACAACGAAATGTTTATAGTTCCCCGTGTAGTGCTATTTGAATTAATAAATCGGTAACACATGTTTCTCATTGTTTTTCTTCATCGAAATACGGTTTGTACGCTGTTTTAGATTAACCGGATTCAATTATTATTCCATACTGTGATTAATCACGAAATTAAACGGCATTATTTCAGACGCTAAAAATAATTATCAATAGTTACGGTATTTTTAAATTTCTTTTTTTTTTTTTACTCCGCGAGTTTATAACAATTTTAATACCATCAATAACTTCTGTTTTACACAATAAAGTGTAGGTGTAAAGAGAGAGAGAAAAAAAGAGGAATACCTGTACACAATTTTATGCTAAAAATTATAAAAATCCGCAAAGATTTTCACACTCATATCATTAAATGTTGTTGGGAATAATATAAAAGGCCCTCTACAGAAGTATTTTACCGTTTCGTAGTCTTTCCTTTTTTTTATGAAAAGAAGTTTTTGGAATGGTACAATAAGTAACTTTTTTTTTTTTTATTTTTTCACGGGGCTATTTGCACCTGTAATTTTTACAACATCCCTAGAATTTAAACTGTGCGCGATTTTCCACACTTTTTACATGTTTTCCCTTCGTTCGCTTTGCTTTTAAATATATTTATTTAATCCCCCCAATGGGTTTGTCAACGAGGACTAATTAGCCCAAGAAATGGGAAGAAGGAAAAAATAAAGAGTTCTTATTTTTAAACATTTGTAAAGATATACAGGGAATAAAAATAATTCAAGAGCAGGAATAATAGAATTAAAATAAAATGAGAGAATGTAAGAAGCATTATGAGGAGTAGGAATACCGAGTTTTAATAGAAACGAGTAGGAGGATGATTGTTCATTAGGAAAGGCCATTCAAATAAAACACGGATATCACTAAAAAATAAAATCAGAAGGAGAATGAAAATGATAAAATGGAGTAGAAGTAGATGAAAACCATGAAAATAATGATGCGGGAAGGAGACTGTGGTTAACGCGAAGGCGACAAATAACAGAGATTGCAGAGCATAATTAAGAGAGAGTATCAAGAAAACTATGAATGAAGTTGAAAAGATGGCTGAATAGGGAGAGATAAAAGGAGAAAGGATTGGAAAATGAAGAAGAATAGGAGTTAAGTCATAGTCTGGAATGAGTCAATTAAGGCAAGAAGAGCACAATATTATAAGCAGAAAAGGTGTTTAGAAAATCTGCCATTTGAAATGGAACTGCTTTCATTCAAATAAAAGTCCGTTTTCTTACAGATTCGAGTGATATTTTAAAAATTATTGAACGCTGAACTCAGAGAGAAGTCTTTATTAAAAGTTAAAATGTCAAAAAATATCCCGACATGTTTCAGAGAAACAACTCTCCATCGATAAAAATCAAACAATCACAATATCATCTCCCGATTAAAGTCTTGCGAGTGTACGTACACATTCGTGCCGCATAGAAACAATCGCTATGAACACACTATATGCTTATGTCAGTACAGCCGAAATGTTTGAATAGATAGCCGCTGACACTCAGGAAATAAGTATGGTACACTATATGATGATGATGATGATGATGGCGATGATGTTGGTATACTAAACTGCTCGACAAACAAAGAATTCGAAAAATTTCCGCAACTCATTCTAGGGTAGCTCGGATGTTTTTTTAATCGACATATTTGAGATCTCTGATAATTTGAAATATTTAAGGAATCAAATTTCGGAAAAGATACGCATTATAGGACAAAAAATTAAAAACAAAGTCCTCCTCAGGTTAGCAGTTGAAAAATTGAGATTTTTTATTGGATCGATGCGGGGATGCAAGTGCCGAAATTTTTGAAATACAAAGACGAAAATTTTGAAGAATGCCAGGAAATTCGGAGAATTGGAAAAACTTCAAAGACCGTTTTACAGTAGCTCAAGTGTTTTCTTTAATCGGCGTATTTTTGAAACCGAAGAAATTTAGAATTTTCAAAAATTTTTAACCGATCAGAAATTGGCAAGAAAGTGATTGCAAATCGGTATTCCTCATTAAATTAACCCGCCGGTTTGTAATATTTTTTCTTTTCTTAATTAGTAGACTCTAGCTTTAGAACCATATCTATATTATATTTTCTTTCGTTTAAATACTTTTCCCCCGATAAGTTCAGTTTATGTTTGCAGTTTTTGGCTCGTTAAAACAATCTATCATCTGGTGTAGCTGTATTACTCGGACTTTTACCTTTTTATTAATTTCTTATTCACTTAAGTGCTTTATGACGACCCGTGTTCACTGCCGGTTCGTTACAGTTTATCGTAAATTTTTAATTAAAATTACCCAATATCCCTCCTACAATCAACTTTTAGTACTTGAAACAGATAGCACAGTAATGATGTAAATACATTATGTTTTATTCTAAGAAAGGAAACGAATTAAAAATATTATCAAACAAACCGTTGAAATAGATGACGAAGTTATCAGAGTGCTAGGATTTGACCCGCGAATTGAAGAGCTTGGTGTGTAATCTGAATCGAATCGGAACTAACCAGAACCGCTGTAATTACTTAATAAATAAATGGATTTTCTTAGCAGATTCGGAACAGTGTGATTGTGGCGGGACTCAAACGATAGCGTACCTCGTTAATTCATGCAAAATATACAGTTTTAACAATGGCGTTTGGTCGTCGGGCTACCATCTCTGCAAGAATAGATTGGCTAGCAAATGCTAGTTTATAACTGGATAATATTTTGATTTTGTTTTTGAGTTTGTTTTTGGTATTTTTACTTTGTGTTCTTTTATTTTCGATATATTAGTAGTATACGCGTGCGTGGTCGATACGATAACTAAAAAGTAACTGCACTAGCTAGTAAGGAAGAAAATGGAGAACTTTCTTATGAAATATTAAATGGAAATGTATTAACGAGATGAAGTTTTATTAAAAAAAATGGGCGTTTTGATTTATTTTTTGAAGGAAATTACTCGGCCGTTTCGAGTTACAAATACTTAACGAAAGCGAGAAAACCGCTGAAGGCTATCACCCACGCCGATTTCGTTTTCTGCAGCACACGTGTAGTGTACTACTTCGCTATTATAAATATAACGCTGATAAAAGAAAGCACCGAACGGAAAAATGAAAGCTAGAAAGGTAAACGTGAGTGATATTAATCTAGGACGAAATATGCTCTGGTAATTTTAATTTCCGCGTCAATTTTTTGAATTAAGTACCTTCCGGACGCAATTATCGCACTTAATTCGGATCCAAAGTGGAGTTCAATTTCAGAAGTCGTCCGATCGACGCATAGTTCTAGAACTGTTTAACGGTAAGTGAAACAGCTGAAGGATCGATAATAAGGTGTGTATTTAGAAAGCCTTCTTAAAAAACGTTCGAATGTGTAATAAAAAGCTCGCTCTCTACAATGCAGAAAAAATAATAATTAACAATTAGTTAATTCGAATATTCATTATTTGCATTTAAGGAGAAAGACAGATAAACCTTTTCAACCGCAATGGTGTGACGCGGAATAATACGATTTTTATAAATCGTGGTGTTATCACGATCGAAAAATATGTAAATATGTAATACGACTCTATCGTGTACGGTAATAATAACAGCGCTGTTTCAACAGATGACGCAAACAGGGATTATCACTTGAAGTGTATTGCTTCGGAGGAATTTGGACGAACTCGAGGAGCAGGCGGAATGTAATTCTTCATCCTGAAATGTAGATAATAAGCACTGAAGCCGATTCGACACGTAAGAAATACGAAATAATCGAAATTTCCGACCTTTTACAGTCAAATCTAAGTTAGTGTGTATCATTTACTCCAGTCACACTTCTGTAATTTTCATATAGAGCGAATAACCAGACACCGGGTAATCGGAAGGAGGGGGAAAACCTGCTGATTGTTTAAGAATGATCTCGCCAACGGCTTCATAAAGATACATTTTTCGCCCCGTATTAGTTCGGTCCTCTCCCGTTTACGGTTTTATTTCTTTTCTTTTCTTTTTTTTAAAGCGGATCGTGTGAGTTCACCTATTTAGTATATTTTGTTTTCCGCAGTTCTATCGGTTATCAGTAAAGTAGACTTAAAGTACTACTCGGCGTTATCAAGGATGATTTTAAGGCTTGTTTCGTTTAGCTATATATCTAATTTGAAATTGAATTGGGCGCCAGAGAAACCTGGGTACATATAAAAAGGTAGCTGAGAAAAAGAAACTGACCCCTTCACTTTGATCAGCGCCGCTTGACTTAGTAACTTTACAATCCATGGTACATTTTATCGAGGATATATGGGATTCACTTTATTCCGATAACATTATATATTAGAAGAAAATTCATATACATTCGTAACTCAGCGACAATTTTCTTATTGAAATTTACAATAAAATCATCCAACCATTTGCCGGAGAGTCTGCGCAGTGTCAAATCGGTTGTCTTTATGGGGTTTAGTTTGATTTCGGGATTATAGAAATTAACATCGACTGCGAGAGATTTAAAAGAATTAAATATCAGTAACAACGTTGGTTTAAACAAAAAACTTTGGCTTCAAATGACACACCACAACTTAAAGACGGATGATAAAGATGCACTCTCAAACTACTGACCAACTGCAATGCGGTGGTTAAATTCTAGCACAATGTACGACTATGTAGAACATAAACGAATGTTAACATTTCTTTTCAAACGACTATCTACTACCACTAATTTAGCGATATGTTTGTAGTATTTCACATCGATTGTAGGTATAGCAAAATGTATATATATATATATATATATATATATATATATATGTATAAGTGAGGTAGATTATTGTAATTTTTACGCTCTTTATTTTTAATGCCTTTTTACTAATGCATAACTGCACAGAATAAAAATATGTTTAAATACTCTGTTCCTTAACAACATTGTTACATATCATACAAACTATTAAATCACATCTATATTGAGAAAACAAAATAATTTGTAACAATGTTCCCCAGCTAAGGGGTAATACAAATATGGGGAAAGTTGTTATATATATATATAACTTGGCCATTTGGGCCTCGCAAGGGGCTGTGCCTCTTGACCCCTCTTGCTTACATTTCTCTTTCTTTTTCTTCTGTACATTGTATAAAATAATCAAAACTTACAACGTATGTAATTCTAAATCGGTCCATATGAATATAATAACATAATCACAAGAATCCTATCTTAACATTTAACTTTCATTACATAAAATTAGGACATTTTTTCGTTACATAAAATTGTGACATTTTTCATTACAAAATCTAATAGGGGCCGACCTAAGAATTACGTTGTAATTAATGTACATACATATATTCTGGGGGTGGCATATATATAATAACTATCCCCAAATTTATAATTATCCCATACATACATATATCTATATATATGCACGGTGTGTCGGAAAAGTTCCAGAACTTTTGAAATAAATAAAGTACAATTGGATGTAAAGTAATTTATTCGAATTAATTTTCAATATACTTCCGGAAGTATGTACGTATTATTTGAGCGTTTGTATAGCGGTTCGAAGCTTCTCTGGTACTCTTCTAAAGTAATGGCTCTGAGGCGCTCGGTACAAGAAGTTTCAATGGCGGCTACGTCGTCAAAAAATCCTCCTTTCAGGTGCATTTTAAGCTTCGGGAATAGAAAAAAGTTGGCAGTTGTCAAATCAGGCGAATAGGAGGCCGGATTGATACGTGGGGTTGGATTTTTAGCGAGATGACGCTTGACAACGTTCGTCGAATGCGCGGGCTCACTGTCATCCAACAGAGTCCTTGAGACATTCTAGGACCTCGACGTAGTATGAAACGTTCACTGTTTGATTTGGAGCAGGTATTCGCGATGAATTAACCCTTTTGCATTAAAGTAAGCGATGAGCATGGTAATCACTTTGGATTTTCGTTGGCGCACTTTCTGAGAGTCCTTGAACCGTTTATACCATGTGTACACAGTCGCACATGATACTATCATCGAAACCATGATCGATTAATTTTTGCGTTTCCGAAAACGTTTTTTTAAAAGTTAGCTTCGAAACGCGTCCGGGATTTAAAAATTATATATATGTATATAATTGTTTAATTAAATGTTAAAAATTTATTTTTTGTCATAATTTTATAACAATTAACATCTGATGATGAATCTGATGATGAAGGTATCGATGTTTCTAGATCATTTGTACGAGTATAAAAACATTACCGCCTAAATTACCCTGTCTGCCTTTTATGCGATTTTATAAAACTTCCCTCGGTTCAATGCTATTCGGCGCAGCTTCCAAACTACGCGCACTCGCCTCAGACTCATATAGTAGTCTCCGCTATCGGCCGCTACCAATAATTCACATGCACACAGTTTGAACCCTGACATGACGGTCCGTCGGCCGCGTACGGGAATTTTGGTTTTAAGCATCTCCGATACCTGCGAGATTACGCCGAATAAAACGGTGTTCGGGAGACGACGAATTAATGATTTAACCGCGGAGAAAATATTTTATAGTTCGAACACCGCTAAAGGATCTCGCTATAGGTACCGAATCCGTTACCAATATATACAAATTTTGTACAAGCAGGTACGAATATATGTAACAAGTGCAATGTAATGTAGAACCAAATTGTATACTTCAAAAATTATCCAGGTATATGTTTATAAATTGAAAAAAAAAAAAAAGAAGAAGATTATATGCACGTGAAAACAATGATATTTTTTATAAATTTACGTAATAATAAAAAATTCTAGTAACATTAGTAGTGATAATAAAGTACTCGTATAAACATCATGTCTCAAATTGTAAATAAGATAGTTATAAAAAGTTCCAAAATGCACTGCCGCATATTATTAGCAATTCAGATTCTTAAAATCTCACAGTTCTTACATACGAAATATAAATTAACTCCAGCACCAACAGTTGTTCCTTTTACCTGTCAGTCCAGCCTACTCTTCCTTCATATTCATGGTTTCTTTTGCATCCCTCTCTTCTTCGATATTCTGATGTTGTTTCCATTGTTCGTATGCGCTTTGGCCATTCTTTGCTGCCATTATCTAAATTTCGTTTTTCCTTGATTTCTACTCCACACTGTCCTCTCCATCATCCCCGGATGATGCCGTTATTTGCGACGCCGATCATGTGTTTTTCTACAGTGTTTATCTTTTTCTGTGGAGCTTTCTGCCTTGTATATTCTTATTTGCTGAAGCTTGGGCTTCCTACTCCTTATTGTGCTTCCTATATCCTGTCCTTTCCTTCCCCACTAATTATTCCTGCTATTTGTTCTTTTTTAGATAAAATTTCTAGTCGGATCAAAATATAACCGACTTCTTTCCTTGCCTTTTGTTTCTTGATAAAGGTCGTTGATTGACTAGCCCCCCCCCCCCCCCCCCAAAATAACTGCAGCACACATTTAATATGTGTCTATCGCTTAGCTAAGAGACGTTGAAGGGTTATCTGTTTTTTTAAACTTAGACTACTGATTTAAACTGTCTGCTAGTAAGGTCAGATCATCCGTGTATTTAATAGTGCGCACTTTTCGTCCTACTTTCCCATATAAAATATAATATATTTATATATTATGTGGGCTTTCAAAATATTATGTAGTGACTGAAGTAAAGTTTGTTTTCCCGTATTACCAGCACATTTAATTAGGCGCAAACAGTAAATGTTTTTATAATGAATATCATTCGTATCAATTTAGCTTTCATGTTGAAATACATCAGGATCCTAACTTGGTCCACTTTTATTTATAACATTTATCGACGACATATTTATAGCAATGGCCATCTTTTTTTTTTATTTTATTTTATTTTTTTTGTGAATTACTGTGGAATCTGTTACAATGTAATTTGTAAGGAATCCGTAACGGAAGCCGAGTGTAAAATGAGGCAGATAGGAGGCTATCGCGATGATACTATTTTATAATCATTAGTATTTATTATTGGAAATATCCGAAATATTTCGACAATATGAAAACATTTAAGACATCGCATTAACATTTTCATGAGAAATATTGCTCTAACATTTTTGGAATATATAAGAAATCAGATCGGTTAAATTAAATCGACTTTTCTTTCGAAATATGATAATTATGACATATCGTTGACACTTTAAAACGCTAGTAGCTCTGAATTGATGAGTTTTGTACAACTTGTGTAATTTCATTTTACGAGCCATTTAAATTCACATAAATTTCCTCACTCCAGGTATAAATAGCAGAAGTAACAGATTATTATTTTTCGTAAATCACGCCGAGACTAATAAAAGGGAACATTCCGTTCTAAGGTCTGCGCGGTTAGTCACCATAATAAACTGTCGTTAACTGCTTCTGAAATAGATGTGTCTAATTTGTCTCGCAATAAATTTGAAACTTCATGTAATATTCGTAACTTTGAAGAACTTGCCGAATTAAAATTTATTAACTGCTAAATCGACTATTTCTATTAATCGTTTCGTATTATAAACACGATTTTATTTCGTCATCCGTTCGTTTTAATTACGCTGTAATTGGGCTTCAACGCCTGTCGCAGGTGTAATAAAATTTATAATAATTAACGATATGAAACATTTCGTATATATGTTTTATGATGAACAGACCAATAATGAAGCGGAAATCTGTAATGGAATTTATAAATGAATTAATTAATCCACGAAGACTTTATAACGAAATGAAATCAGTCGGTACAAATTTACACTTTCCGCTCTTAAACTAGAATCCCGTATATGCTGAGTGAGCAAAGAAACGGAACGATATGTTTTTATATAGTAGTGTCATCGATTGGCATAGGAGATTTACGGTTATTCATATCCGAACAAATTCCAAGTTCTATCAAATCACTCCTCACATTAACTCTCTTTTAGACGTCGGAACCGGTGGGATGGTGTTCTTTACCGGTAAAAACGAAATTCATGTAGATTACAACGCCCGCCGTATATTCACTGCGAACATGTGTATTCTATTCCGGAAAATTTTCGGTAATTTTCCGATACTCCGTGCATATTTTTTAAAACCTTTCGTTTTTCTAGTTTGTCAAGTGATATACTCTTGTTCCCCAGTCCTCCTTCGCCATAAACAGGAAACGAATAGTTCATGAATGTTCATCTCTTCACCAGCCGCTACGAACGATATATATGCCATTTTTCACATCTTCTTTTAAATTGTACTAGGCGCATTAAAGAAATAAAATATCAAACTTTATAACACAGTATATATGTATATATGAAATTTAACTGATATATTGTGTTATAAAGTTTGGTGTTTTGTTTCTTTAATTCAATGTTAACGCGATAAGTATGAATCAGTATTATATTAGTATTAGGCGTATTGCTTTTCCAAATAGCGTCGAATGTCTCCTCTAGTGTTCTTTTAAAAAATTGCTCCCTAATATCAATTTTTATAAGTCATGTTTTTTTTGGTACTGCACAGATGCGCTTTCATTGATATGTATTGAATTTGTCGAGCATTTGATTTGAACATTGGGCCCCACTTGTGTTGTCTAACAACCTAGATCGATGATAACTCTATATGTAGCGTGCGGCAACATCTCAAGTTTTTTTTTTACACATCCCAGTATTCCTGTTTTTTTCTCCTTTGATAATTAATTGGTAAAACGTTATTTCTCTTTTTATCGACCACTTCTTTACTAGCATTCGCAACATTAGCGACCGACTTTCGCAATCTCAAATTCGCAGTGTATCATTACCGATCATCACCAACAAATTCTCAGATTATTGTGATTTTGTGATATGGAATACCTTATTGATACTATCTGTATGGTAGCAAATCGTGCGCAGTAAATGCAGTTCTTTTCCATTTCCTCTTTGCCTCTGTTCATCTCCCTTTCCGGTTAACTATTGATCTTATGTTCATATTTAATCATTTCATTCTATTCTTTTACTATTTTCTCTATTTTCAAGTTACTTATCTTTCTATGCATAAGATTTCCGTTGGTTATACTCTCGTAAGAACCGTCTCTTTAATATGCACACGCACTCTGAGACAACCATTCGAATAAACTGGAAACATATTCGCAAAAACTTCAAATAATTCTATATGAGAATTTCTTCAAAATGGTAACTGTCGAAATTCGTTGTACTTTTATCTTTGTGCGCGGTTCAGTCAATATGTAAGTAATAATTTTCCGATAAATTCTCTTTCTAGTTCTTTTCTTCTAGTTCATCACATACGAAAGCTATCAATTCTTCCGCTAACATGGAACAAAAAGATATGGTTAAATGGAAATGTTTGGAATTGTGTGATATATTTTTTATGTCTTAAAAAATTGACTATTTTTGTTTTATTATAAATAAGACAACAATTGGGTAGTATCTTTCTTCGCGCGATCCTTTTTTTTTCTTTCTTTCTTTCTTTCTTTCTTTTTTTTTTTTTTGAATCATCCTATCACAATGCTGATATATAAAGGAATAATATCTAGTTAGAAAACGAATAGCGACGCGATTCCTTTTTATTCTTCTATTACGAGTAAATATAGTTCATTTTTGATGCATTATTTTCTAACTTTACTCGAACACCGCCGTCATTCAGCTCAGTCACGCTTCTAGACGGCATTTTCTTACGCAGTTTTCCACGAGTCTCTTAATCAGTCTGGCTCTGCGTTAATGCTTCACACAAGAACTATTCAGCTAATTCTAAGCTATGAACTTTTATAAATGCAGCCATTTCCTCGCGGTAATTTTGGAGCATTTCGTTTCGTTGCGTCTAAAAGTTCGTGGTTATAAAAAATGATGATAAAAATTATCCGTTTTCCAGATTTTTGCTAGAAATCGGAAAATTGGTCTTGCAACACCGCCGGTATGCATTTTTTTTTGTTTTTTTTTAGATAAAAATGGCAATAAGCGATCCAAAATGACTGTGTCAGAAACAAAAACGTTTTCATAATTCACTGACCAAATAGCCATCAGAGATGTATTGCGATCCCTTAAAAACGCAAAGTTGATTTTTATTTGCTGATTCGACGAATTCGGAAGATAAATAAAAAAATCTTTTTGCTTGCATTCAGCGAAACAAATTATTCCCAGTTGTGTGATTCTTGTCTTTTCTCTTTCTTTTTCTTTTTTTTTTCTTTTTGGGGGCGCGTCAACTATGAATATTAAACCAGCGCGACTAATAAATATTTTTGGAAGCGTCAACGTGCGCAACAGGATGCTGTTTGGCTAATTCTAAGCCATAAACTTTGATAAATGTAGCCATCTCCTCGCGGTAATTGTAGAGCATTTCGTTTCGTTTCCTCTGAAAGTTCATGGTTCTAAAAAATGATAAAAAGTACCCTTTTTTCCCGTATTTTTGTTAAAAATCGGAAAATTGGTCTTGCAACATGGCCGATAGCAACCCCATTTCCTAACCAATTGAGCCGCGGTACCTTGTCAATGCTAACAGTTACTACCGACATTTAACGTTTTTCCGTTATATTATAATGAATACGGCAATTTTGTTTATGAAGAGACTAAAAGGTAACATTTTTTACTAATGTAGTAACACTTTGTAACGTGTAAAGTGCATAAATTCGAACATATTTGATCCAGTCTTTTTAACGTATATTAACTAAAATTAATACACAATGTCGTGTGACTTATGGTACATTAGAAGAAACGACGTATATTTCTACTTCTTTTAATCCCTATTATCGTAAATTTTTTTTCGTTCACGTTATTTAAAATTACCACGTTGAACTCATTATCGCTGCTGTAATTGATATTAAAATTTTTATTTTAATTTTTTAAAAATTTGTTATTAATATATATATATATGTTAATAACAATGTCATTCTGACGCGGCAGGTAATATGTAAACAAAAGCTTTTGGAAATACGAATGTTTTGCTTAAAAAACTGTTATAAAATATGCAGCATTTTTCTGCTATGCTTTAAAAAGATAGTGCTGACCTATGGAGCAGAAATCTGACTACCAACAAGAGAATTCGTGGATAAAATTGGGAAGGCTGCAAAACGAATGAAAAGCTTATTTTATTGGGATTAAGACTAAGCAACAGAATCAGAAATTCCAATATACCAAAAAAAAACCAGAAGTTTTGAAGTTATTTTAGCCAGAAATGCAACAAACAAACGGAACTGTGCAGGACATGTTGCAGGATTAACAAACGGAAGATGGACAAAGGGGGTACTGAACGGTGCCGACTGTACACAGGAAAATGGAAACAAGGGAGGCCTCCCCAAGAAGATGGTCAGATGAAACAATAAAACAAGCCGACCGTGACACACAAGAAAAACGGACTGTTTAACCTGACAAGGGCCAAAGGATGCAGATGGCCTAGGTTTTTTTCCTTAGAGAAACTTTCAGCATGGACATTGAAAGACCCTGCATGACTCGGAGAAAACGTTAAATTTTCTTTATTAGCAATATTATGTTTGCTAGTGTTATTATTGTTATTATTGTTACTATTACTATGTTTTACATTTTTCAAAATTTTATGAATTGCAACTACTTATGTTTGTTTTTAAATGTTGCTGAGGGTGTTACTAGATTCGCAGCGGGTAAAGAATTAGCAATATTACCAAATATTAACAAATACCATATCCGAAATCAGTTTGTATATATGAGTTCTAAACTTTTTAATTCTTTACCTTCTTCTTTAAAAGTAGATTTAAAAAATTATAAAAAGCTCTGTAAAATTCGTGTATCATACTTCGCGAAAATTTGCTCACTAAACTTGATTTGATTTGATTATTATTACTATACTTTTAGAGTAAGTGAATCAATTGGTTCAAGTCTGTGAACGTTTGGATAGTGTTTCTGGATGTTAATACTTCTTAGAATGTGAATACTTCTTAGAATGTGAATAATTCTTAGAATGCGAATAATTGGGAGTCTGTTGAAATTATCTTGTATAATATGTGTAAATATTACTGTTTTGCCATAGTCTGTTATTTTATTTTTACATTTTTTTCTTCTTAAAACATTAAGACTTCTTAGAATATTGTAAGCAACGCCATGAAGTACATTCTACCTATGTTAAATTACAATTTAAGTTATTTTGGTAATAATTAATTTATATTATGCGACTCTTCAATAGCCATTGCATATACTTCGTGTGTTATGATAATAATCCTTACACATAGTTCGTGCAACAATGTGCATATGTGGAGTAAAAAATTTATATAAGTAATAATAATAAATTATAAATATTTCTCAACAATAAAATTAAATCGAATTAAACTGAATTATTAACTATTCTCGTATTATATAATAAATTGGCCTATCGGATAGTGATTATATTTCGTTGTTTTATTTCAAACTGTAAATTCTATATGCATAGCCACAACCTCGAGCAGTTTTTTTTTTTTTTTTTTTTTTTTTTTTGCGCGTCAATTTAATATAGAAACGATAATATCGGGATAATTTCACCGAGAGTATCTGACGAAAGTGTTCACGTAGACACCATATAGACCTCGTGAGGTGAATCTGATAACGCAAGACAACTTCACACTTTATTCAAACGGCCCCAATCGAAATATTTCATTTACAAATGAAAAGTTTATAATAATAATAATAATAATAATAATAATAATAGATATTTAAAAGGTTGTCATTATGGGATGAAAACTAAATAAAAATTGACCTCATTGTTACGGCGACGTACGGTTTTTTTTTGATCTTCACTATCTGACGTCAGTTTAAGCGAAAACATTCTTAGCAGTTCTACGATTTGTGAAAAAGTTCCTCTCGTATGTTCTGTTTACTAAATAATTTGCAATGTTGTGTAACTTTTGCCGACGCTGCAGAAATTTTTTTCAGCTCGAATAATTAAAAAAATTATTTTTTTTCATCTGCGATGTTCCGTATTCAGAAAATTTATGACAAGAGAGCGGATATTTTAAATGTTTTGAAGATCCGCCGCTCTGTTCTTCGTCACAAAGACAGAAAGAAATATGTGGAAGCGTAAGGGATAATAAAATATTAAAAGCTAGGGGCCTTTTAGTTTTGATCGTTAGAAGGCTCCGACGTTAGAATTTAGTTTCCTTCTGTTGAAGCCGCCTCGAATATATTTACACTAGACGTTTCGGAAAAGTCGCACTTTCCACCGTATGATATACCGGTCTCTCTCGTTTGAAGTTCTGTCATTTTTTCGGTGCAATGGCTTCCTCGTCAAACTTTTTCCTGCCGCGGTTTTCTTTGAATAGAATACAATGCGATTCGATGTTTAATCTATCAATGCGTTCAGTTGTTTCTCGCGTTAGCCGAAAACGGACTTAATCGATCGGATTAGGATGAAAATTTTTTTTTTTCAAATCGCTTTCCGATTTTCACTGATGACTTTAAAGCGCCCAGTGGGATTGGTTCAGCCTTTGCCTGTCATTTTCTTAATTATTCCGAACAGCGTCCTCTCTAACTTTCTTTCCGGTCGATAGTAGGGGACATTATCTCTTCCTATCTAATCTCTCAGAATGTCTGTATGTATTATGTCGAATTCCAAAGTATCCTACCAATTATCTCCGCCTCCTGCTCGACTAACTATGCACAACTCTGCTCACGCGTATCCTTAACCTTTTTTTTTCTGTTTTTTACTTATATTTTCTACATTTTGTTCGTTCCACTCTTCTACTTTTTTTTTTTCTTTTATATGCAACGATAACCTTGTTTTTCTTTTTGAGTACTCTTCTACAACTGCTACTTGTCCCTTTTACTAATGGATCTTTTATAGCGCGCCCTTCATTCTCTCCTTTTCCTTCTCCTTCTGTCGTACCGGTTTTTGTATCCTGTCAACTATCTTTAATCGCGTAAAGATATAATTACATTATTCTTTTCTAGATTTTTTTGGGACAAATCCGTAAAAATAAACATTAAAAAAATAGAACGATTAACAGATTTACCGGTATATGTGTAATCAAAAGCTGCGCACTAATTTTTTAACTCTTTCGTTTTGTTTTGTTAGTGTTTCCGATCTAGAAAAGTGTGTGTGGTCTTTATATTCTGAGTTTTATTTTACTCGGCTAGTCTTGCCAAAAAGATTTAAGGAAAGAAGAAAACCAATATAGACGATTTTCTTAAATCTAGAGAAAGTTCTTGATCGCATTCTAGTATATGGCGCGGACTGAGTGGCGCTACGAAAACGCCATGTTTCAACTTATTGGGTAGTTCCCCAACTCTCTAGACGTTTACTTTGAACTGTTTTGAAGTTATTCTGTGAAAGAAGCCTACACATTTACTAGACGTCGCGATACGAATAACGAAAAAAGATTAAACAAAAAAAAAATAAATAAAATTTGGCGCGAACTTCACTAACGAAGAGGTAGTTTCGAAAAGGCTGTTTATGGTGAAATATGGCTGATCGAAAAAAGGGGAAATTAAAACGGAACCGGAAAGTTAGGAAAAAGCGTAGATCAAAGAAACAAATCTGAAGAGGAATTTCGAATAAATAATTAAAACAGGAAAAATAATTAACGAAAATAAACAATTATTAAAACGACCGAAACTTCGAGAAGGATTAAATCGATATATCGGTTTAACGTTATATCGAACTGACATATTTCAAATGATAGGCAGTATTATTTTTTTTATCGCAGGTAACGAAAGTAAAGTACCTCCGTTATCGACTATTATTGACAAATGGAAGCAACAACCCTGGCGTAATTAATCTATGACGGAAATAATAACTGAACCAAAAAAGGAATGCAAAACTGCACTTAACACTAGATATAACGAAAAGGTCTGTTATGTATCTGGTGGTAGCTTTCCTGCCATTATGATTTTGGTCAGAGTTAACTGTCCTCGTGATACGCTATAGCAGAGATCCAGCTAATAATAATATCGATTTTGTAATGCTAGTTTCGAAACCGACGCAAGAGACTCGAGAAAATTCAGACGAATCTAGAACGTGTCCTATGTCTATTCAACGATCTTTAGCAACGGTGAAATTCCAGAAGAAGCGAATTAATTATTAATGCGTGTAAGGGAGCGGACACTTGAGATATGCGAACACACTCGATTAAATTTTTTTTTTTTTTTTCCACACCTAGCTGCTAGAGCTATCAGAGGAAGTTTTGACTTTAAATCACTTGAACGGCATTCCTTCCAGCAAAGGGATACCTAATTATTTATTCTACTAAGTCTAGTGGTTTTATTCTCCGCAACCGTCGTATTTCAGTTGAATTATCGAGCAGATTGACTGCTGTCCTGTTTGGGTGATCGTGTAATCGCATAGCATGTTTCGCCGCTTCTTCTCTTATAACGTCAGCAACATTCGAAACGGTTAGATCACTGTGAAGGGTTTTATTGGATATAAACCAAGGAGCATTTGCCATTATCCTTAATATTTTATTTTGAAGCCGTTGTATTACTGCTAAATTTGTCCTGGCACTGCAGCCCCAAATTTGACATCCATATTTCCATACTGGGGCTAAAATGTGTTTATAGATTAGCATTTTATTTTCTAATGATAACTTAGAGCGGCGTCCAATTAACCAGTACATCTGCCGTACTTTTAATTGTAATTCATTCCGTTTAGTCTGGATGTGTTTTTTCCAGGTTAATTTTTTGTCAAGATGAATGCCTAAGTATTTGACACTGTCACTTGGTGGCAATATTTTATGATTGATGGTAACGTCCTTAGGTAGGATCTTTCTGTTGGTGAAAAGTACACGTTTTGATTTCTCCTCGTTGATTTTTATCCGCCACTGCTTACACCATGCGGATATTTCATTGATTGAACTTTGGAGATTGTTGCAAGCAGCATCAGGACAGAGGTTATCACAAAGTATGGCTGTATCATCCGCAAACGTCGCTACTAGGCTTCCTTCGAGCACTGGGAGATCTGCGGTATATATTAAGTAAAGGAGTGGTCCCAGCACACTCCCTTGTGGGACTCCAGCAGTAGCTGGATGGATGTCGGATACTTCATTTCCAATTCTTACTTGGAAGTGTCTTTCTTGGAGAAAAGAATTTATTAATTTATAGTACGGATATGGAAATTTTGCTCTTACTTTGTGAATAAGTCCTTCGTGCCACACCTTATCAAACGCTTGGCTGATGTCTAGAAATGCCGAGTCACAGACTTTCTTTTCCTCCAGGCTGCGTTCTATTTTTTGGACAACTCTATGTATCTGCTGAATAGTCGAGTGATTTGTTCTAAAGCCGTACTGATGTTCCGGTATTAGTTCTTTTTCAATTATAATTTCAGTTGTTCTTTTTAATATCAGCTTTTCATATAGCTTTGAAATTATAGGCAATAGCGCAATTGGTCTGTAAGATTTCATTTCAGAGGGGGATTTGCCTGGCTTCTGTATCACGATTATCTGAGCGAACTTTAGTTGTATAGGATAGTATGTAGTTTTTATCATTGAATTAAAGATATATGTTAGCATAACTAGTCCTTTGCGCGGCAGTTCCTTTAGCATTTTTGCTGTTATTAGGTCATATCCTGGAGCTTTTCTGGTGCTCATGTTTTTAATAATAGCTTTGATTTCTTGCGGAGAAGTTAGCTTTATAGGACGACTCATATCCATATTGGAGGAGGTCTGTGGTAGATTATCAGAGCCTGGAAGTGGGCTGAACACAGCGGCAAAATATTTCCCAAGTTCATCAGCCTTCTCTTTATCGCTGTGTGCCCAACTGTTATTTGACTTTTTTATCGGATGTGATCGTTCTTTGGGTCTTTTAAAGTTTCGTGTAGCTTTCCACAACGTGTAATCATGAGCCTGTGGAGATAGTGACGACACGTAATTTTTAAAGCTATCGTTCTTGAATTTGGATAGTAAGATTTTAACTTTTTTCATTTGCTTATTTAACTTCGTTTTAATTGATGGATCTCTGTTAGATTGCCAAATTCTCCTCAGTTCTTTTTTTTTTGCTACCTCTTTTATTATTTCATTAGGGTAGTGTATTATCGGAGATCTAATTTGCTTGTTTGGTGTACTTATCTATGCGGATTTCTGTAAGATTAAGATTAAAGTTTGAAGCGCGTTTTCTATATCTTCGCCTGTCTTCAACGGGACTTTTAGGTTTATGCTCTCTCCAACTACTCGTCTGAAAACTTCCCAGTTTGTTTCCTCATTGTGTAGTTTTGGTTTGGGATGATTCTTAATTATGCTGGTGCTTAGTATTAAAATAATCGCTGAATGATCAGAGAATAGACTGTGGTCGGGCTGTGTTTCCGTGAATCTTGTGTCTAGTCCTTTGGTTATGAAGAAATCGAGCAAGTCTGGTAATTTCCTGTTGTCTGTTGGCCAGTATGTGGGCGAGCCGGTGCTTAATACTTGACATCCATTTTTTTACCGCACAATAAAAGTTCGGCAAAGACTTGTATCGACAATTCCCCAAACGTGTAAAGTTTCAGAAAAAACTTTAAACTTTATCAAAAAAAAATATATTAATAGTTACCGACACTTTCGAGAGTTCCACGATTATGGAATATTATGAATTCAATTTTTTTTTTTTTAATTCGTAATATACCATCTCGGTAATTATTTAAATGATTTTAACGTGATCGAGGTTAAAGTTTTTTCAACAATCATCAGAAAAGTTACGGATTGTGTAAAAGTTTCCTTGTCAGGCGTCGCGAGATCGGCAGAACAATCGTGATACGAGGTCCAGAAGCGGCCTCCCGTCTATCAATCGACCAGATTGCGAAGTTTACAGGAAGTGAGGATTAATAACGGACAGCGAGCTCGCTTCGTGGTGTTTGAAATTAACCGATGATAATGCGATAGAGGAAGAAGAAGGGTCGTGCTCAGTCACACTTTCAACGCGAAATAGAACGGTAACGGGGAGGTTCGCTGTCATGCACATAAAGATATTGCGATAGGCTGCTAGTAATTAAAAGCACGCGCGATTCCCGATTTTCGATTCTCTTCCAACATGTGTACCGCAGAAGATTTGAGAAGATCAGTTCCTCCGCACGCTTGTCTTGTAAGTGATTGGAGCGATTCGCATTCTTCCGTTCGCTTCATGCTGCTTCGCTAACAGCGTATTGTTCGTAAGAATTCTAAATAATAACATACGTTCTGCTCTGATGGAAAGGGTGGGGATATCGATTGGTTCTCGGAGAATACCGTTCATCACATGTTTTACGTTAGGCGTTCTTCGCAGTATCTGTACGTGACAAACGGTGTATGAGTTTGATGGTGTTTTTTTGTTTTTTTTTCTTTTTGTACGCGCTTACTGAATGCAAAATTTCCGGTTTCCGGGGTGAAAAGATAGCTTATTTAGTGCATTTTCCACAGGTTATGTAATTCATTCAGATACACGCACGAATATCGACTCGACGAAATAAACGCAGCACTTTTTCGTCAAATTTGCGTACATAGAAACGTTTTCTTAGGGAGTTGGGGGGGGGGGGGGGGGATCCGTCAGTAAGAAGTGGGATTCTCTACTATTGATTTAATAAAGAAAATCTTGAAATGCCGTTGTTAAACCCTCCGCACGAATAGCGCTTGAATATTGTGCACAAATTAGCTCCTTATTGTGTGAGGGGCACCTAGCCATTCGGGCATATTTGGAAATGAAACAGCTGATTCCTTGGCTCGGGTTGCTGTTTCTGCCCGCCTATTTTTTTTTTTTTTAAATTTCCATCCGCTAGCCTCCTATCGATATGTAAAAGTTTCCATATCAGGTATTTGTCGGACAACTACGCTTCCTCCTTTTCTAATAATTATTCATTTCATCTGTCTCTTCAACTTACTCTTCCTTCCTATTCGCGGTTTCTTTTGTATCCGCTGTAGTTTCCGTTGCTCGTATGCGTCATTCTCTGTTGTTGGCTTTCTCCAGATTTTTTCGCTGATTCCCTCTGCACATTGTCCTCCTCACCCTGATGATGTAGTTATTTGCGATGCCGATCATTCCAGTAGTGTTCATCTCTTTCTGTGGAGCGTTCTGCTTTGTATTCCTATTTGTTCAGGCTTGGGCTTCCTACTCCTAATTGTGCTTCTTATATCTTATCGTTTCCTTCCCCACTTCTTTTTTCATCAAAGATTTCCGATCGGATTAATACTATATATAACCGACTTCTTTTTTTTTTTTTTAATAATTTATTGCCCGTCTGTGGGTTCCCAACATAATTATATCGTTTATTCATTATATACATCTTAAGTCTAATACATCATATTCGTCTTATATCTAATTACTTAATTCAACTTAACTTCTATTTTTACTATTCTATGTCTAATTTTAATTCACAACATTTATACCTATCGCACATCGTACCACAATATTTTCACATAAGCCATAAATAATGCAGCTAGAACTGAGCACCAAACATTAGTTTTTTTTGGTTTTTTTTTCATTACATCATTTATAATTATTTACTCTTTCAATCAATTACCCGTCTTAGTTCCTTTCCTATGACTATCCATTTCTCATTCTTTGCACCACGCAATTAACCATATTTTTATTTTGTCTTTCCATATATTCAAATTACATTCGTCTCTTAATTCCTTTGGTAAGTTACCTAGTAAATGACTCATAACTTCCTCTTCAACATTATCAATTTTATTATTAATCCCTTTAGGTCTTATAAAACATAAATTGTCATAGTTCCTAGTCTCATATGCCTTTTCCCTTGTCGGTAATCTTATTTTTTCTGTTTCATACCTTAAAAGTTTACTGTAATAAAAAAATATTTTTGGCGACATTTCTTTATTATTGTCCCACCAAGTAGAATTCGTAATCCTTTTTATTTGGGTTGACGAGCCCAAAATAGCTAGAGAGAGAGAGAGAGAGAGAGAGTGTGAGAGAGAGAGAGAGAGAGAGAGAGAGAGAGATAGAAAGCTCTGTTGTCTAAAGTCTCGAATATAGCCCCGGTGACTTCGGATAATAGTTGCACGTAATCCTTGGAAACAACAGCGATTTGAGTCCGGAAACCCCCGACATAGTTCTAGTTCAGTCCAGTATCGTAACTACATGGGATGGGGTTAGCGCTTCACCTTTTGAATGAGGAGAAAAAACTAAATCACAACCAGCTCGGTTCTTTGGTTGTTTTTTTTTTTTTTTTTGTTTTTATGACCTGGACTGTTATGAATTTAGTGTTAATCACGAAAACAGTTTCCACCGAGAGCCTACGGAGTAAAAGAAAAAAAGGGATAAGAAAACACGCGATATTAGTTCGATTCTTTTGTTAAAGTGAAAAAGAACTTAAAGAATCTTCGGAGCGCCATAAAAATGTCTAGCCGTAGACGAAAAAGAGGCTAGTATTTTTGACGTATTCGCTGAAAATTAATCTGCACTCGGCAGTGTTCACAAATTGTTGCCGAAAAAGAGCGATAGGACGCAGTTTTCCCGATGATCGGCTTTTTCTATTACGGCGCCGGTTAAGACACACCGACTAATAGAAGCTAAATTATTTTATTCCATTTCGGCGGTTAATCTGTTTCCTTTTAAAGGCAGATTGTAGGAGAAGGTCGCGCGCGCCGAAGAAGAACGGCGAGATAAATGAAAACAATGAAAAGTCCTTTTAAAGAGATGTATCGGCCGGAGGGAAGAGGGCGGGCGAACGGAAAAGCTCCGCTCGGATCGCTGTTGGTTCGCTTTTTTTTGGTCGATGTTGCCGGCGGTTGCGAGTGGAGAGTGAACTTAAAGGGAAACCTGAAGAGGAGGATTATATTGACAAAGAGGCGAAAAATGCTGATAAATTGATTTAGTAGGAATTATTAACAGCAGCAAATGGCTACATCCGTTACGGGCCAATTGTTTCGTCCATTAAGAACTGCGTTGTTCGTCCGCGTTGGCCAGACTACCTTACAAACGTTCCGCTGCGTGTTTGGAGTTTGTCCAGGACATATTTCGTGCACAGTAGCCTAGCGCCGACTGACTCTTTCGGCTGCGTTAAGACGATTTCCTTTCCGAGAGCCGTTTCAAACTGGCTTCGCACTAATAATCTGTTACGCGCCGAAAATACCGTTCATACGTCGACCCCCTCTCCTCCTCCTCCTCCTACCAGTTTGTTTTTGCACAATATTCCGTACCTTTCCATTACAGTAGCACTTTTAAGTCTTTAGCAAACGTGTGCCATCTTCTTTTGCAACAACGCTATTATCACAGTTCATTCCGTGTTCCGTTTCAGCTACAAATGATATTGCCGAGGCTGAGAATAAGCGACGGATGATTTTCAAACCACACGAAGTGTAAATAAACATGTACCAGAAGAAAGTTGGAAACACGGTCTTTCCCGGTTTTAAACTTCTTTTCTCTGTTAATCTCAGCGAAAAATAGAATGCGTAAATACAAAAATAAAAAGATGGTTTTCCTAGACTTTTGTTTCGGTGCGCCTTTTGCAAAACTAATTAAGGAGCTGCGGCGCAAGTATTTTTTACTTTTTCCCCCTTTAATATTTGAATTCGCCAACAAAGATCCCATGTTCGACAATAAAAAAACAACAAAAAACTAGATTATTTAAATTCGTACGGTGATCAGCTAAGTAGCCTTGAGGAAGAAGAACAGAAGAGGGTGAAAATGATTTTTTTACCCCCCCCCCATTCTTTCTCTACAGATACGCTGTGGTCCATAAACCCCACAGTTGATCGGTTAATGGATTAATAATAAGAGGAACGCAAGGAAATTGAAGTTATTGTATTAAATCAACAGTTTTTATACACGAGGAAATAGCAGAAAATAATAATACTCGAAATTACCACGATCACCGAAAGAGAAGATTGAAATGAGAATAATTGCTGGTACCGAAGACAGCAGCAACCTAAAATTCAAAAACAACAGAGAAAAGACTGACAGAAAGTAGGAACGCTATGCCTACGATTTACCGATGCAGCACTATAAGGAGAAGGAACATTACGTTTAAGTAATTACGAGTAAAGAATAAAAAGTTCATCAGACGACAGAACATTCTCGAGACTGTAATGAGATTTCAGTTCTATCCCGAGGGTGTTGTTGTTTTAAGACCATGTCTGAAAGTATTTTGATTATATTCGCAGTATTGTTTTGTTTTTTAAAATTCACAAATACATGCGAGATGCACATCGAATAAAAATAGGGCGACATTGCGCAACGTTGTTTACCCGGCCGATGGTTCAAGAAGGTTTAGTATAATTTAAACACACTCTAATTGCGCACCGGAAGTTTGCCGGTATGAAATATAAAAAAACGAACGAACCGAAACGGGACCATGATATTTGTTGGACTCGGTGGTTCCAAAACTGATGGCCGCTTTATAACATTTGAATGTTCGATGACTTTCAACATTTTTACGCATCATCGTATAATTAAAAAATGGCCCATTTTTCGCAAACGCTTAAAGATGGTTTCTTCTAAGCAACCGAAATGTTATTCCAAATAGCAAACGCCCCCCCCCATCGAGATAAAGACATTTTGGAAATCACTGAAAGAACGACACTTTTACTGATTTTTTAATTCCTTGGTCGATTTTATAAAATTCGGAGTATTTTTATTTTAAAGCGGCGCGCAATTCGACTTCCACTTGTCACTGTGTGAAAAGTGTTGGTGCGCAATTCGGGTGTCCCCAAAAATAGAATTGCTATTTTGTTTATTTAGGCTCGCTTCGCTTGCCTACATATAGATCCAAATGACTCTTTCTTGTGGTTCTTCTTCTTCTCGTGCCACCCGATTCGGGTATTGCTTAATCATCATGTATGGATTGGATTATCTGCTGGAATTGATTTCGATCTTTTGCTATTCTGACTAGATCTTCTGTTTTCTTAATTCCGGTCCATTTTTTAATATTATCTATCCAAGCGGTCTTTCTTCTTCCCGGATTTCTTCTTCCTTCTATCATACCAATTATTATTGTCTGTAGTAGTTTGTATTTTTCACCTCTCATGAAGTGTCCAAAAAATTTTATCTTCCTTCTTTTTACTATTGTCATTAATATTCGGTCAGTTTCCATTAGTTCCGGTACTTTCTCATTTTTTAACTTTTTTGTCCACGGTATTTTCCACATTCTTCTGTAGCACCACATTTCGAATGATGATATACGCTTCCTCATATTTTCCTTTATGGTCCATTGTGGTACACTTTATAAAAAAACTGCTGAATATCTTGATGTGAAATTGAACATAATTATTCATATTCGTGTCTAGATGTGTGTTATCAATCATTATTTTAAAAAAGGATACGTTGTACAAATAAAAAAAATGTTATTTTTTTCATTTTCGAATCTACAAATATATTGAGAGAATAATTATTTATTGAAAATAGTATAATTTAAATAGCTAAAACAGTTTTGTTAAATTCGTTTTTTTTCCCCCGGTTGACCGCTGGGCAGATCCGTGCCCAGAATTTTTAAAGGAGTGGAGGGCGGATTGAAATTTTTCTTTGCATATTTATTTTATAAATGACAATACATTTTTCACTAACATTCATACTATTAATAATTTCTATCATTTTGATTTATATGTATTAATAATTTACATAAATGAATTACCCCGTATATGAACATTAATAAAAATTACACATGTTATTAATTATACTCGTAATAAAAAATTTTGCATGAAATATTAATGAAGTATCTAAATTATTTCAGTTCTCATGAGCGGGGGGGTTTAACCCCCAAAACCCACCCCGTGGACACGGCCTTGCTGCTGAGTATACATACCTTCATAAATTACAATTGTAAATGAAGTTTAAAACAAAAAAAAAAAAAACTTCTAACCTTAGGATTGAACCCGCGCAACCACCAAATAATTATCGGTGTTGTACCTACATAATTGTACTATAATAACTGCGTTGTGCTAACTTTCTGATTTACATTATACTATTTTTAATAAATAATTATTCTTTCAAATTGCAACATCGCAATTTACGGAATATGTTTTATCATTTTCGGATAAATGACTCCATCCGTGAAATACAAAAACTTATGTACACTTTGTAATACTATTATAAAGGGAGAAAAAGCGTAATAATCATGATCTATTTTATCTTTAACAGTTCCAAAGCGAGAAATATCTCCAGCAATTAATCTGTAACTTTTATTTTTCAATTTTAAATATATTCCAGCAAATAATGAAACTATTTTTATTAATAGTCTATTAAAGTCGGTAATCCGATTATTTAAAAACAAAACTATCACTTCCTTTACTAATATATATTTTCTATTAGATCGTTGGTAATAAAATCAATTATTTTTCGCTTATTTAATTCACGCTATACTCAGTTCTTGTATGTATTTTATTTTTCTGTTTTATATTATTTTGAGGTGTTTCAAAAATATTATTATACGTTTGATAGGTGGCGTGATTTTTTTTACGCCATTTGGGCTAAACTAATATTAAATTCACTAATTTTATACATTTATATTCGATTTTTCGTGTTAGTTTTATCACGTGTGTTGTGCGTTCGTATATTTCTGTTCGAATATTTATCGAAGTTTGCGTCTCGTTCGTATACGCGAACTCGGCTCACTGATATTCGTCTGCGCGACGTGTCGCGTACTCGTTATCAGTTTTGCCTTCCTCCGCTGCAGAAGACATGATACATCCGCCGAAACTCCGTCTCGGCAACGAAAAAGCCAAATCTACTGATAAGGCTCTTGTTCAGCCTAAACAGAAATCTAATCAAACCACACCCGTTCCACCGCACTCCGATTCAGTCAGCGACTATCAAGTACCGATGGACACTGACGGTAGCATCTGCGAAGTAAAATCTATACATTCCGGTTCACACACACAAATGATACCAGGTAACAACTTTTCAATTAATAATAACTGCGCCGCCGATTCATATCAACAGCAACGCTCTAATAATGATAGTAATATTCTTAGCGAAGTAAATACGACCAATTCCGATGTGCTAATTCAAACAAAAGATAGTCTCTTACAAAATACAATGCCGATATCTAAAAATAATAAAAACGATTCCGCAAAAGTACCCCCAATTAAAATTATCCGAGATACAACATTATCAAATACGCCGGAATGGCAAGTTGTTAGCTATCATAAAGACAATAAAAAAAGACAAAGGGAAATAAATCCGTGCTCGCCCGAACCCGATCAAAAAGTTAAAATTATAACAAAAAATAGATTCTCTCTGCTGCAAACGGAACACTGCGGTGATGGAGAAAACTCCCCTACCAACAGTCAAGTATTAAATGAACCCAAGAAAGAAATGAAACCTCCACCAATATTTATTCCAAGTGTAAACAACTTTCAAAAGTTGAAAGAAAAAATTGAAGAAAGTTTACCCTCTGATTCCTTCAGCTATAAAACTATTAATGGCAATGGTCTAATTAAAATGACCGCTAAAGGCCCCCAAGACTATAGAGATATAGTTAAAATATTAATTAAGGAAAATGCAGCGTTTCATACATATCAATTAAAAGAAGAACGACCATTTAAAGTTGTATTAAAAAATATTCACCCGTCAGTACCAATCGAGGATATAAAAGCTTCTTTGGCCGAAAAGGGACATCAAGTAAGAAATATAGCAAACATTAAACACAGATTATACAAACATCCACTGCCGCTATTTTTCATAGATATCGAACCTAGCAGTAATAACAAAGATATATACAATATTGAGTACTTATTAAACGCCCGGGTTCGATTTGAACAACCTAGGAAAAAAAGCACTATAGTTCAATGTATGAGATGCCAGTTATATGGCCATACAAAAGCGTACTGTACGAGACCATTTAGATGTGTCAAATGCGGACAAGGACATGAAACATCCAAATGCGATAAAGATAAAGGCACGGATGCTTCCTGCGCTCTTTGCAATGGAAAACATACATCAAATTATAAGGGATGTGCTGTTTATCAAGAAATATTAAACAGGAGGAATAAAGCACAAAAGGTAAACAATTTAACACAACATAATACGCAAATAAAACAAATAACCCAAGGGGGGTGTTCCATATAACGAAAGAGATTTTCCTCAAATTAATAAAAACTCACTGAACGGAAATGCAAGTAATTCTAATCCTACTTACGCCCAAGTTTTAAATGAAAATAAAATAAGTAGTAATCCGCATCATATTTATCATGATAATACTTCAAATACCGAGGTCATTTTAAACAAATTCGTGAAAGAAATTAAGGATGTATTCATCCAGATGCTAAATCAACAAAATAATATGATAAATGGACTAATACAAACAGTCATGTCTGTCTTAATAAACAAAAAATGAACTTTTTAAAAATTGTTACTTGGAATGCTAATGGCATTCTGCAACGCAAAGCAGAAATAGAATTATATTTGAATCAAGAAAAAATAGATATATTATTAATATCGGAGTCCCATATTACAGATGTAAGTTACTTTCATATTAATGGCTACTCGTTTTATAATACCCCCCATCCGGATGGTACGGCCCATGGAGGATCAGCTATAATAATTAAAAACAATATAGCACATCATGAAATTGTAAAATATCAAGAAAACTATCTTCAGGCAACCAGTATAAAAGTTCAGTGCGTAAATAAAAACATAGTAATGTCTGCGGTGTACTGCCCACCTAAACACAAAATTCTTCATCATCAGTTCAACTCTTTCTTACGTACTCTTGGTAATACATATATAGTTGGAGGCGACTATAATGCTAAAAACACGTACTGGGGGTCGAGGCTGATTACATCTAGAGGCAGAGAACTCAAGAAATCATTGGATTCTAACGGATGCAGCATCACAACGAGTGGATTGCCAACATACTGGCCTACCGATAGAGAAAAAATTCCTGACTTACTAGATTTTTTCATAGTCAAGGGACTAGCTTTAAACCACATACTAACAAAATCAGAGTTTGGTCTTTCATCTGATCATTCCCCAGTGATTCTTATAATAAG
The DNA here is from genome assembly GCA_039619475.1 of Icerya purchasi. Taxonomy (NCBI): domain Eukaryota; kingdom Metazoa; phylum Arthropoda; class Insecta; order Hemiptera; family Monophlebidae; genus Icerya; species Icerya purchasi. The sequence goes on from CM077116.1 coordinate 439,578,297, forward strand.
CAATACTGTTATAACTAAAAAAACCAAACCAAAACTTCATAGTAAACACACAGATTGGGAAATGTTCCGAGAGGAAGTCGAAGAAAATACCACACTACGCGTATCAATCCGGAATAAACTTGACATAGAAAACGTATTACAGCAATTTATTAAAACCATTCAAGAAGCGGCTTGGAACAACACACCGCAAATTAGAACAACTTCACCAGTTATTTGTTATCCAACACAAATCCTGAACGAAGTAAAATATAAGCGTAAATTAAGAATAAGGTGGCAAATAAGCAGACATCCAGGAGATAAGAGGAAATTGAATAAACAAGTAAAAAAGGTTAAACAATTACTTCAAAAGCTAAAAAATGATACTTTCAATCAATATGTATCTTCCTTATCTCCTATTGATAACGAGTACTCATTATGGAAAGCAACGAGAAGTTTAAAGAGACCAAAAAATCCAGTCCACCCTATTAGGAAATGTGATGGCAGCTGGGCTCACAGTGATAAAGAAAAAGCGGAAGAATTCGCTAAACACCTTGCCAACGTCTTTACTCCAAATCCTGGAGACGATACACTACCTACGAATGAAAATAACTTTAATGTCTATCCTCCTATCAAGCCAGCATCACCAGGGGAGATTAAGGCTGCAATTAAAACTATGAACCCCAAAAAAGCGCCAGGCTACGATCTAATAACCGCTAAGATCTTAAATGAGTTACCGCGCAAAGGGTTACTGCTATTAACATATATATTCAACGCTATGCTAAGATTAACCTACTACCCTGCGCAATTAAAATTTTCGCAAATAGTAGTAATACCGAAGCCTAATAAACTACCTACAGAGGTTGCCTCATACAGGCCTATCTCATTAATGTCAGTGATATCGAAATTATATGAAACCCTGTTATTAAAAAGAGTACTTCCTTTAGTTAATGAATATCAGATAGTACCATTTCATCAGTACGGATTTAGAGCTAAACACTCTACAGTCCAACAAGTACATAGAGTGGTACAACAGATTGAATCTGATTTAGAGGAGAAAAGGATTTGCGATGCCATATTTCTGGATGTAAGTCAGGCTTTTGACAAAGTATGGCATAACGGTTTATTGTATAAAATAAAAAAAAGTTTTCCAAATCACTATTACGAGTTGTTTTCATCGTACTTGGACGAAAGGTACTATCAAATCAAGTATGGAGATGAAGTATCTGACATATATCCAATTAAGTCAGGAGTTCCACAGGGAAGTGTTTTGGGGCCGTTATTATACCTTATTTTTACAGCAGATATACCGGTTGAAGACAATTCCTTAATGGCAACTTTTGCGGATGACACCGCACTACTATGCTCTGATTTAAGCCAAACAAAAGCAAATAGTAAATTACAAAAAGCCGTGAATAAAGTTATGTCGTGGTGCAAGAAATGGCGAATTAAAATAAATGAAAATAAATCAACACATATAATATTTACAAATCGACATATAGAGCCAGAAAATATAAAAATCGACAACAAGATAGTCCCAATCAAAAAAGACGTTAAATACCTAGGCTTGTACCTAGACTAGAAGCTAACATGGCGTAAGCACATTGACACAAAAAAAACTGAACTTAGAATCAAAACTAACAACTACACTGGCTATTAGGAAAACGGTCCCAACTGTCCTTGGAAAATAAACTATTATTATACAACCAATTACTCGCTCCAATATGGAAGTATGGATGCGAATTGTGGGGCTGCAGTGCAAAGAGCAATGTTATGAAAATTCAAAGATACCAAAATAGTACTCTAAGGTCAATCGTCGGCGCCCCATGGTACGTAAGGAACAAAACCATTCACGATGATCTTCGCATGGATTATGTAGCTGACGTTATCAACAGGATGGCAATAAAACATCAGGAGCGATTATATAACCACACAAACTGGTCTGCAATTGGCCTACTGGATAATTCGTCACAAACGCAAGTGCGCAGACTAAAAAGAACAAAACCTTTAGACTTGGTTTAGTGTAAAAAAAAAAAAAAAAAAAAAAAAACCTTTGCAATAATTATTCAAACACAAAGTTACTAATACAGGGACTAGTCACTGGACTACGAACCCTTCACGTCAAAATCATTTATCATATCAGCTACCGATAGCCAATAGGCTAGAAATGGCTTCTAAAAATAAAAAAAAATAAAAAATAAAAAAAAATATTAATATTATATAAATGAACACGAAAATTCCATTTTTTTTTTTACTTATATTTTGTATTTTGCAAGATTTCACATAAAAATAGCGGTATTTATTATTAAACATTTATATTATATTATATTAATTAAGACAGTTGTAAAATATTCTTACTTAAACTTAAACTATTCTTCTACATAGCGTGTTGGTAATTACTTATTCCATAATTATTACAGAAACGTAATAGTATGCACATGGATGATTTATATATATGATGATGATAAAATCGAATATAGACAAGTTTTTCGTAATATTATTTTTGTGCCAACTTTTCATCATATTTAGTGTAAAGTTATAGTCTATATGACAAGAATGTTAATGTTGCAATGTAGTTAACATCATGTTCAAGAATATGTATACATTTCAAATGTTGCCTAATTTGACTAATCATCATAATTGAAATTGTTATAGTTCAAATTTCAACGGTATTAACTTCAATAACATCAGTTTAGAATTGATTTATTATGTATTCTTAACTTACTATTCCAGTTTAAAATATTATATGTGTGATTTAGTTATTATATACAATTTTTAAGAGTATTGCAATATATAATTTCCGATAAGGAATCTAAAATTTAAAGTATCGCCTTAAATGCTCTATGATGTATTATTTCATTCTATAAATTACATCTTCACACAAGCGTAACGTAATGAATTTTAATCTCATCTTATTTCATTTAACACTCTCACTAATTGTATTAATTATTGAATATTATATATATATATATATATATATATATATATATATATATATATATATATATATATATATATATTAATTACAAAGTAATTCTTAGGCCGCCCCCATTAAATTATATAACGGAAAAATGTCCCAATTTTATGTAACGAAAGGTGAATTCGATAGGATTTTTGTAAGTGCTACTTTTTTTTCATGTCGATGCCGGTAAGAATGACGTAAATTTTGATCATTTTATATTAAGTACAGAAGAGAAAAAGATAGAAATGTAAGCAAGAGGGATCAAGGGGCAGAGCTTCTTGCGAGGCCAAAATGGCCGAGTTTTATATATATGTATATAATGGTTACGTCATTTTTACGCCAGGGATCATCAGGAAAAGTGTCCCGTCACGAAATGTGTCCCAAAAAAATGTCACAATTTTATGTAACGAAAAAATTTTTTCGAACGGCGCAGCCAGTGAAAAAGTTTATACTCTTCTATAAGAATTATAGAAGAACTTGCCCCCTTTTGAGTCCCGAAGGGCCAAGTTTTTTATATATATATATATAACTCGGTCATTTTGGCCCCACCCTCTTGCTTACATTTCCGTCTCCTTTTCTTCTATACTTTGTATAAAATGAACAAAATTTACAACGTAATTCTAAATCGGTCCATATGAATATAATAACATAATCATAAAAATCCTATAAAATATAACAAACGTTACATAAAATTGGGACATTTTTCGTTACATAAAATTGGGAAATTTTTTCTAATAAGAATTACGTTGTAATTAATATATAAATGGTATAGATAAAGAAGAAAAGAAAAAAATAATACAAAATGAATGGATTGAGTGAAAGTAGACCGCGATTTTTTGTTTAGTTCATTTAGTTATTAGTAAATTACACAGCGTTAACTTTGTCATTATTTTTATGCCGCTCTTGCTCCGATAATTAACCCCTACTGGAAAATCGCGCAATAAAAACACGTTTTTCGCAGCTAGTCAAAAAACTAAGCTCCATTTCGCAGAATACCGTGGTGGTGCCCTGAAATTGAAACGGTAATTCGATGTCGGAAACGGGCGTCTGGACTCCTCTCCGATTTAATTATGTTCAAAAAATGCAGGGCCGATGCACGATCAATGATACGAGCTAAGAAGCAAGAATCATTGTACGCTTTTATTTCTTCGATATCGACTACCACATCAAATCAATCCTCATGGGAAAAGATAAAAGCAATTAACGGAATCTGTAAGTCCCTTATCCATTTAAATGACAACGGCACAACTATATCCGATACTACACAAGTTGCAAATTCGTTCGCGCAATAATTTTCCTTAGCATCGTCGATCACACCATATACAATTGTATTTAAAAGCCGAAGTGGAGTCATCAGAAATATATACCTCCCAAGATGCAACAGCTTCGTATAATTGCGATTTTACCGATGCTGAACTTAATTTCCAACTCATACATCATACGCGTAATAGTTCTCCTAGTCCTGATGCTATGCATCCATACATGTTAAAATATTTATCACCTTCTGCAAAATTCTACTTATTACATATATATATATATATATAACCAGATCTGGACGTCAGGCTCTATCCCGCATCAATGGAAAGTAGCCCAAATTGTTCCTGTTCTGAAGCCAAGCAAAACGATCCTCTCCTCCTACACAGTTACAGACCCATTTCTCTCCTAAATGTGATATCCAAAACAATGGAGAAATTTCCTTGAGCAAAATAATCTCCTTCCCTGTATACAAGCCGGAGGGCGTAAGATGCGATCATCTATTGATTATCTATTGAGCCTACAGCGGCAAATTTCAACAGCATTCCGCCGCCGACAAAGCGCACATGCAATATTTCTTTAAAATGGAAAAATCGTTTGATCGAGTATGGCGGCGGGGACTATTAATGAATCTACTAATTGCTGGATTAACTGGCAATATGGCCAGCTATATAAAAAATTTTCCAATAGAAAGAAAATTTCAAGTTAAGATTGGAACTATCAGTTCAACAACTATGCCGCTAGAGAATGGCATATTCCACAAGGCTCTAGTATCTTCAGACTTTACTGTCTCGCTTTTGCGTGTCAAATCGCCACTTTTGAAATGCCGAAACCAGTAATTACGTGTTTTTATTAATGGAGCATGTTCTCCATATGCTTCGCAGAGCAATCGATGTCCATCAGATGCACTTTTCTTCAAATTAAAACAAAAAAGCAGCACATCCCGGAAATTGTTTTTCGTTGGCATAAAAGTTGAACTGATTAGAGCATCAGCGAGATGACACATACTGATTTTTAGAGGGAAATGATGGTGCTTTAACTTGAATATAGACACAAGATGCTGCGATTCAATAGTAGTTGCGCCATTTTTTGTAAATCCCTCAAAACTTATTTGTACTCCTAATAATTATTTTCCTTTTAGAAATACATATTTCACGGAACACGATTTGCGAGAAGTCATAAAGTTGAACTTTTAGCTAGTTTTCAGTTATAAATAAGCGTTAGTGCGCGCTTAAAAATTCTTCTGACACGGTCGAATTTGCAGGTTAGCGGGAAAAGGTCAAAATCCGAACTGAGTTCCGCCATTAAAATACTATTTCGACTAAATTCTCTTAAAGAACGCATCTCGTCCCCTTTTCTTAAAATTTTAGGAAGACGTGGAACATCCAAAAAGAATAACCTTAAGCATTAATGAGTCGAAACCAAAAATTAACCAATAATACGTGTAATATAATAATAAGAAAACAAATTAATCCGCTTTTTGTAAACTAGGGTTACCGAGAAAAACTTTCTTTCGAATTTCGTTGCGAAGAATAACGATCAAAGTCAAGCGCATAAGGAACTGTCGTCGTGATGACGTGAACTTCAGTCTGTAACTTTAATGTGACATTAAATTGACGTATATAGTAAATTACTCTCGAAAAAATAAAAAAACAAATATTCAGATTCAAAAAATTAACACTTTAAAAACCAGGTACAAATTTGTAATGAAAAGTAATGTAGTCAATTATAGTAAAACCGATTTTTCTATAAGAATTATTACAGAAGCTTAGCTCTCGGTATGTAGCGAGGTCCGAAAGCGGTGATTAAATTTTAAATCCCCCAACTACGGCGCTCCTTAATTTTTGACCAATGCGAAGATTCTTTCGGTGCTGTTAGTGGTTCATTAATTTTAAATGTATTCATTAGAGTAATTTTGCGTTTATTTTAAAATGATTAATAAAAGTTTTTCCCTCGTTATATAATATTACGAATGGTGTGATATAACGTAGTAATACGATAATAATCGGCGCTTTGCCGCGAAATTCGTGTTGCGAGTTCACATCGGATAACGAGTTTTTCAAATATGGGTTATTGGAAGAAAGAAAAACAATTTTTTTTATTAACCAAGTAGTGCATTACAATTGTTAGTAACTTATTATTTAGACGTTGCGTATAATAACCCCATCACAATACAACGCAATAATACTATATATATATATATATATAAATACATACAGAATTATAATTAATTTAAATACTCCATAATCTCGCGGTTGTTCGTCGTTTTCACTTCACATAATCTCGATTTCGCATCATTTTTTTTTTTTTTCGATTTTCATCTGCATCCGCTCATTGTTCCTTTCAATCCCTTATTCTAGTTACTTTTTTCGTGACCCTTTCTTTGAATGTTCGACCTTCCTGTACGCTTACTAAAAAACTATCCTTACTCTCCTTGCTTTTTATATTTTCTTACGTCCAAATGCTTTACTCATGATCTCTCATTATCTTCACAATTTATCCTTACACGCTTAAGATATAAATTTATTTTCTCCTTCATCCTATTTTTCTTGGACGAATGTGTTGACCAATCCATTAAAACAAAAAAAAAAAATTGAAAAAAGATTCTCTTAATTAGAAATTATTTACCGATTTAAAACAAATTAACAATCGCGTTTAGAAAGACGTTCGCCATAGATAATTGCAGTAAGAACTTCGCCGCAATTGGGGCTAATTTCTTCCGGCAGTTATGAAGGCGTACTCCGTTAAACAACGGTGTGTTTTTATTCAAATGACCAGTAGTATTATCTGTTTTCAAGTCTATGTGATGCATCGGCTGCCTGGTTTGTACTTTTTTGCATACCTTGTAGTATTTTTAAATGGAATGAAGAGTGTAATTTTTGTTTTAAAACATACGAAACAAAAAAGCGTCAAAACCGTATTTAGACGCTATAGCCCGTGCGCATGAATGCAGTAATAATTTTACGCCTGAACTGAAGATTATACATTTTAAAAGACTCATTTTTCACACGTTGAAAATGAGTCTTTCCTTAAAATGCTAGAAATGTTTAAAAGGTAAATTATTTTTTCGTGTTTAAGGAAACAGTAAATTTCCAGAACTTTGCTCTTTTCGTATTATTCGAATAAAACGCGATTTAGATATAAATCGATTTAATTCCCGATCGAACTCTATCGTATTGTAATCGAATTTTAGGGATGGAGCCTATTACATGCGGTTAACACTTCGCGTGTAAAATTATTAATTTATTACGAGCAAAAATACTCGCACGACTTAATAAAATGCGAAAGAATACGAACGGGCAAAAACAAATTACCACTCCTAATGCAAACTAATAAAAATACCGTCTATTAATGACGTCAGTACTCGGTGGCGTCACAATTGCTGATGAGTAAATGGTTGTGACGTGGGTTCTCGGCGAAATTACCTGCGGCAAACATGTAATAAAGGTGTAAACTCGAATGAATTTCTTTCAGACGCCGATTAAAATGAGAACACGTAGTAAATAACTGCAATAAATTCCGCGATCACTCCTTAATTTTTACCGACGGATCGAAGAGCTCGAGCGGAATTGAGGCCTCATTGTTGCGCCGTCTGTTCAATCATTTTTAGTCCTTTAAACTTCTTTCCTTTTGTTCTATTTTTACCGCTGAATCTGTTGTCATCTTACAAGCCATTATTTATAATTTCTCTTCTCCAGGTTCTTCCAAATTCCTCGTTGTTTCTGATTCTTTAAGTGTTTTTCTAGCGTTATGTCCAGCTTCCTTTTTTTCTTCCTTCACTGGTGCTATTATCCTTTCTATTCGTTCTCTTCTTTACGATCTTCGACGTCTACCTGGATTGACTTTCTTTCCGGGTTCCCGGACATTCATGCATTGATGGAAATGTAGCCGTCGATCTCCTTACTAGACCTGCAGCTTCCAGCGGAAGTTTTATCAGCAGGATTCCGGCACACAATATTTTTTTCCCAACTAAATCCTGTCACCTTAGGCACTCTGTTTATGTTTTTATTTTCGTTAATCTCCCAATTCTTCTGTGGCTTAGTCCTGTTTCTTCCTCTCGTCTTTTTGGTTCCGTTACTTCTTTAATTCGCGTTGATCCCTAATTACTAAATTATCTCGCCTTCGTTTTTCACACAGTCTCCTTCCTTCTTCAAATCGCTTTTCCTTGATCTCCTAATTATCCATTGTACTCTACAGGTTTCTGCTATAGTTACGATGCAGTTGTTCTTCGAGCGTTCTGGATTATCCCGCGAGCGTGAGTTACTTTATAGTCACAATTTTTAAAGCTCGGTCTTCCTGCTCCTTTTAACGCCTCCCCTATGTGTTCTGTTTCTGCCTATTCTCTCAGTTATTCCCGTTCTAGAAGTGTTCCTTCTTTCTCCGTTGCCGATAAAATAAAAATATAGCTTCTACTGTCATCTCTTCGATTTTGCTGAATGCTCCTTGTTAATAAACGCAAGAAAAGAAAAATAAAAAACTTGTTACATCGGATTCATTATTAATACGTAATAAAATTAATAAATACTTTTAAATAAAGAAATTACTCGACGATGAACTCGCACTTTAAAATTTTCGAACTTATATATATGCATATATATCTTATGAATTCTTCCGGCGAAGAATTTTCCGTTAATGGAACGTGAAATATTTCTATTAGAAGTAGCCTTTAAGTTTAATCCGTCAAAGAACCATCTCAAAATTATGTATCGATTTGAACTATTTCGTTGCCTACTGTGAAAAGGGAATTGCGCTCGGGGTTATTTTTTCGTTTTAGAAAGTATTCTTCAGTAAATTGAATATAATAACGCGTTGCTTTTTTTTCTCAAATACTGCGAATCAGCTGTAATAATTTTCAAGGATTTTAACGGATCCTTTTCGATTTTTCTTCTTTTTTCGGTAACCGAATCGTCGCTAAAGTTCATACTCTGCTGAAAAATTACTCGAAAGTCTCTCTTTGATGTTGGAGATATTTGCTGAAAAATTTCCTCGGTAAGATTCGAAGGTGTGTGTGTATATAAGTTTATGACCGTATTTGTAATCTGAAGTGAAACTTGCAGTAAGAACGATTTCGGAATACGAAATTGATTTTATAAATGCGGATTATTCGAGCTAACTTTGGGCCGAACGGGGAAAAAAAAAAAGTAGTTTGAACTTGGTTCCACTGTGCGGAGGTATTTGTACACTTCTATCGGAAGACGAGACAGCTGGAATGCGCATTTGTTTTAGGCGAATTATCTTGGCAGTCGCGGAATGACTGTGAACCTCGTTATACAAAGTTGTCTTTTCAGACGAGCTTATGTTTAATATTGTATTAACGTTGTTGTCAAACATCCCCCTTCGCATCCGCATTGGAAACCGCTTAAATTAGTCAATTAATTCGATGCGTTCGCGCGTTATTACTATTCCGATAATGCGATAATTTAAAATTCGTTTGATACGAAAATTTCGATGTTCTGCGAAACGTAAAAAGATTCCGCGACTTTTATGAAATCTGGTCGACTGCTTTACCGTATTGTTAACATGACAAACGGAAAAATACTTTTTCCGGTTTTTTTTAAATCTCGCTACTGAAAACGCGGCTAAATAAAATCATTATCGAGAAACCATTGTAGTATTGCACATCGCACGCAATAACGAATGCGAAATGAGATCTTTTGATGATTGCAATGTGGAGCCTTGAAACACTTAATCAACGGGCCATGATGAGTATATTCATAGGAGCGTAATCATGGACAATTTTGGAAGACTTTTATAATAAAGTAGTAGAACAATTTGCCAGAAACCCACAAAAATTATGTTTTAATTAAAATTTTATTCTTGTTTAATAAAATATTAAGCCTTTACAACTTATAAATTTTATTTTTCCTATAACTCATACCCTCTTTCTATTATCTTGTCCCCCCCCCCTTGCGGCTGGCAACTCATATTGTCCCCCCTCTGGCTCATCGGCTGGCCTTGCAATAAGAGTATATAATTAGCGCTGTTCAGTAAATTGGCGAAATTAGACTGATACATTACGGTACACGTCAGTCGGATTTCACAGTAGCGACGTAATCGAATTGGGATGATTTTCGGGTTCAAAGCTCAATGCGATATCTCGAAAGGAATTAACGTTTCCACCCTTTAGTACCATTTTTACTAATTAACTGTTGTTTAATAACTCGTTAAAAGAATAAAACGAATATTAATAGATTTTCCGCGGATTTCCCTTCAACACTAGTTTAAAAAAGTTTTCATATTTAAATCCACTCTGAAAGTTCGTAACGTCCAGTTATTTTAAATTTTAGGTTATTCGCGTTTTTTTTTTTTTCGGTATATATCCGAAAATTTTCCAGGTCTTTCGTCTTGACCGATTTTGAAAACTGCACATGTCGCTTATATTTCATTGTACCTGTACTTGTATATTGCTACTGAATTGTTTTATTATATTGTGTTGTGCAGTAATTGGCGTAAGCTGTTGCACTGGCAGATTGTATAAATAAATAAATAAAATAAATAAATAAAATAAATAAATAAAATAAATAAATATTACCGGCTTATAAAAAAAACAACAAACAAAATCACAATATCTTTTAGCTCGTACCCCTGTTAACCCACAAAGGCATACACTCACCTTCGCCATCGCGTGCTTTATTTGGCCAACACAAATGCGACTACCGACAATTAAGTTTTTGCGACGTAGAACTTGCATATTGATACGGATTCGGTACTTTTGGCGCTATCTGTTATTCGACGTTCGAGCTATAAATTATTCTTCGATTTATTCATTAATTCTCGGCTTCTCGAACGTCGATATATTTTACATCGCCGCTTTGTCGTGTCTTGGTTGCTTATTTGGCCGATACCAAAAATCCCCGAGATAAGTGGCGTGATCGTCGAGTACACGGTCGCGCTGGGGTAGAGACTGTATAGTGTCTGAATGGTAGTGGTCCGCATCTAAGACAATGATATATACGGCAAGAAGCGCTAAATAAGACGTGCCGAGTAATGTCGAGCCGAGATAACATTATAAAAGGTAGGGTAATTTACGCGATGTTCTAGAAAATTCGGCGGTTATAATATTAATTGATAAGGTACCGGGTGGTAATTTCAGCGATTGACTATGTCGCTCGGTAAAAGCCCATCTGGTACCGAAATCTTCGTACGTGCATCTTGCACGGTAATTCGATGTATTACAGTTAATTGGTTGCTCGAAGGAAGAACGGTCCTTGTTAATTTTGTCGTAATATCACGCCGTTGCGTGTATCTCTTTTACGCTAGTCAGTATTAGTTTTCCGCCTACATTCATCATCATTTTGATCGAAATTTTGTTGTTTTTTATGTAACTTATTTACTAGTCAATACCGCATTTCTTTGTTCGCATACGCATTTATTACGCGGTTCCTTCGCTTCATTTGTGATTGTTTTTGAATACATACGTTTTTTTCTATAAAAGATTTCATTTGGACACGTGGTAGGTCCGTGACATCTCCACCGGGGAGACACTACCGCCTTCGAACGGCGGATTTCGCGAGTTTTTTTATGTATCCTTCTTGTACCTCGTTAAAAGCCTAGAGCTCTGCTCGGCAGAGCTTTCCGGTAGTGGCAAGTCGTTACTTTGCCACTGGCGCCCACATCTTTTGGTTTATATTTTTTTTATACATATTTTTTTATATTTTTTTTAATATCCAATTATATTGGAAAATTGATATCAAAGAACAATGATAAGAAATCATATCAATATATTCATTCTAGTCGTCGGGTAATTCCTCTCGAGGAATGAATGTCAATGTTATTCTATGCCAAATTATTTTCCTCTCGCATCATTAACAATACAATTAATTGTTTCGGGGCGACTTTTCAATTTTTACTGACGAATCTAAAAAGACCTGGTCGAGTTTTGTTCTCGTAGAGAATTATCTGGGGAAAAGTAAAGGCGAATCCCAAGTAGAAAGGAACTGGCCCCAGTATTCTCCGTAGATTCATTAGGTACATTGTGAAAAACTTAATTCAACAATTCATGATACCTTATCAAGGATATACGGGACTTACTTTACTTTATTTTACCCCCAGAGTAACCATTCTCAATCCTATATTCATCCTTTTGCTTTATCTTTACTGCTAAATCGGTTGCCATTTTACGTACTACTATTTTTACTTCCTCATCTGAAAGGGGCTGTTAAATTCCCCATTGTCCCCGATAAACCTGCGTCGTTACTTTCTACTCCGACGTCGTCAACCTTTGTGTTCGGTTTCGTCTCCATAATCTTTTTCAATATTTACGTAAATTAACTTGCTTCGGGCTCCCGAACATTCGACCGTCGAGGAAACGAGCCTGGCGATCTGATCTGCCGCTTCTCTAACGGACCGATTGTTATTCTTCTGCCAATTTCTCTAATCCCAATTCGTTTTATCTACTTCTTAACTTGTGGCCCACCTTAGTTTTTTTGCTACTCCCCCCCCCCCATGGGGATCGACGTCGATCCACAATTACTAAACTGCCTTTGTTTCTCGCGAATTCTTCTCTAAACGATTTTTTCTCGAAAACCTTTTCCTCTTTTGTTCGTTGTAAAAATTACTATTACGTTCGTGACGCGGATCGATTATTTTTCGATTGTTTCTGCCCTCGTCTATTTTCTCAGAAAACTCACCCTGTTCCTTAAAACGGCTCCTACGTATACACACCTGTTCTCTCGATTGTTCCTGTTCTAATCCGTGTTTGGTTTCCTGTCTGATGAAATAAAAATACAGTTCTTTCTTACATCATCCATCTCTTCTAGTTGTTTACATACCGGTAACCATTAGTATCCATCCATATGGACGACAAATGCGTGATTTAAGTGTTCCGAATTTAAATAGAATTAAAATCAAAAACGGCTCGTTTCTCTATTCTTGAAATGACGGTACACAGAATTAACCGTCATTCCGCCTCAAGTTGCAGATTGAAAACATTTCTCTGACAATTGAAACGCGTTGATTGTCATTACAGGGAGCTGCAGGGAAAGGCAAATAAACACTTTAATAAAGCCGCTCAGTTAGAGGGAAAGTAATTTTTCGAAGCTCGTTCTCTAATAAATGGAATTCCCCTTCGAATTTTTATTACTCTTCCTATTAGTCACCTAATGAATCAATTTTTCGGCTATAGTACGCGTCCTGTAGTTTTCCAATGAGAAATTTCATAGGAATTCCCGGAGTTCTTCAGTTTCCGCATAGCCAATGTTTCATTTTAGAATATAGGAAAAATATAAGTAGGCAAAATTTTAAAATTAAGCGAGCGACTTTAATTACTACTGTCCTTAGGTTTATACAAATGCCAATTCAAATAATGAATTTAGAAAAAGCGCTATCTATATAGAAGCTTATCACTACCGGAATTCGAACATTAATCCGGCAGCTTTATATAAAGGTAACGGAACTTTTAAGTTTGTCAGGTATTATCATTCTGGAAATATTTATGTACAAAAAGTTGTGGAATAAAATAACTTTTTTCAAAAAAAAGTGCCGACTTTAAACGGTCAAAAAGTAGGAAAGGATAATGTGCCGGATAGTGATAAACGTTACGATACTAGATTATTCTTAGCAACGTTAATATTTACATTAGAACGAATCAAATTCTAACACCTGGTTCCTTCCTTCCGACCTTCTTAGAGCCCACTTTGTCGCCATGACAAGGCTCCGCATCGGACATATTTCCTTAACACACGATCATCTTTTACTCAACTGCGAGCCTACTTTTGAATGCCCCTTTTGTTCCCTTCCCCCTGCTCCTTCAATAAAACATCTGCTCCTGGAATGCCCTTCCTTATCCCTTCAGCGCTCTAATCACCGTATAGTGTCCCTGCAATCATCTTTGGCTAACTCGTCCTTGAATACTGCAGAAACTATTCACTTTCTTTACACAACTGGTTTATTTCGAGTCACATAGCGTTCTTCCCACCGTAATAGTGTCGTAGCAGCTCCCCCGGCACTTAAAAAATTTATATAAAAAAAAAAAAAAAAAAAGAAAAATTCTTACAATTAAAAAAACTATATTAAACGGATATAGCCGATATATTTATTTGTTTTCGGTAAACCAAATATTATAAACGTCGGGAATATTTTAATTGTTGCATGCTTTCGGTATTGCTGTTTGATCAGTGTGTATTTTTATTAAATATTTGTAGTAAATTTCGAAGTCGGTTTTTGTTTTTGTTTTTTTTCTCCAAAAACCTTTTTACTCCATAATTTTTGGCGTATTTCTGCCTTGCCAAAAATCAACTTTTCCCACGAACACGTTAAACTAATTGTAGAACTAATTTTCGCATTGAGTTCTCTTGCGGATGCGAAGGGGGATGTTTGACAACAACGTTAATACAATATTAAACATAAGCTCGTCTGAAAAGACAACTTTGTATAACGAGGTTCATAGTCATTCCGAGATAATTTGACTAAAACAAATGCGCATTCCATACAAATATACCTCCGCACAGTGGAACCAAGTTCAAAGTACTTTTTTTTTTTTCCCCCGTTCGGCCTAAAGTTAGCTCGAATAATCCGCATTTATAAAATCAATTTTGCATTTCGGAATCGTCGTACTGCATCAGATTACAAGGACTGTCGTATACTTACATACACACCTTCGAATCTTAGTAAGGAAATTTTCTGAGAAAATATCTTCAACATGAAAGAGAGACTTTCGAGTAGTTTTCCAGCAGAACATAAATTTTAGCGGCGATTCGGTTGCAGAAAAAAGAAAAAACCGAAAAGGAACTGTTAAAATTGCAGCATTTGTTTAGCCTTTTTCACATTCCTACGGGAAACATCATCATCTTTGGCGTTCATTTTAATTTTATTAGTGGCAGAGAGTTTGTAATATATCCCCCCCCCCCACCCATTATTATTATTATTATTCGGGTATTGCTTAATCATCATGCTTACAGATTGGACTATCTGATGAAATAAGTGCCAGTCTCTCACTTTCCGAATAAATCTTCTGTTCTTTTAATTTCGGTACATTTTTTCTTATTATCCAGCCAAGAGGTCTTTGTTCTCGGATTTCTCTTTTATTATTGTCTGCAATAGTTGGTATATTTCAGACCTCTCATGAGGTTCCCCTAAAAAAAATGTAATTTGGCTTTCGTTTTTTTATTATTTCCATTAATAATACCCGGTTAACTTACTATTAATTTTAATACAATTTTTTTTATTTTTCATCTTCTTCGTCCACGACATTTTTCCACACTCTTCGGTAACACCCCTTCAATTTTTCCTCTTTCCTTCATTCTATTAACTGATTTTATTCTCCTATTCGTCCCAGAATTTCTACAGAATCTTAGCTCATTTTTTTCCCAATCATTCATCGATCTTCATTGATGGAGGGTCCCAATGGTGTTGGCGCAAATTTTTTCTGTCCTTCCTTAAATTTCATTGAGTCCTTTAAACTCCCCTCCTTTTGTTCGATCTTTTATGCTGAGTCTTCTGCTATTCTGCGTTCCCGTTTTTTTATCAGATCCTCACCTGTCTCTCTTAATCTCGTTATCCTGTCGGATGCTCAAAGCGTACTGCAGGCTATCGCGTCTCCTTTCCTTTCTCACTCAACCGACTACGCCATTCTTCTTATTCGCTCCTTGATTCATGATCTTTTCCTTTCCCACTTAATCCAAACGGATTTCTTTTGGATTTCTGACTATGCCGAAATCAAGGAAAGTGAGTTAGTTGACTCATTCGTTCGATTATCTTCTTCTCCTGGTAGGTTTCTTCCTGGTTTCTCAGCTTCCAATATTACCACCCGTCTATCTGCAGCTGTTCATTCCAGACGCTGGTTTAACTTCTACGTTTCCTTATTCTCCAACCCGAACTCCTTTTTCTCGTCTATTCAAGCTCCCTTTCACGCTTCCTCTGGTTTTTTAACTTTCCTTCTATGCATTTCTCCAACCTCTCTGCGATTTGCTGCCTGTGTTTTGGGCACAGTTTGCTCCCCCTACTTTGCTCCCTACCTCGCTTTTCCGTTATTCTCTCGCGCCTTCTTCTATTGTCCATTGCACCCATCCAGCAATTTTAAATTATTTGCGATCCTGATCATATAATGTTCGGTTGTTCGTCGCTTTCAACTGAACAAGCTTCTTTTAATTCCTCTTCCTTTTACAAATCGGTATATTCCTACTGCACACTGTACTTTGCTCATTCTCTCCATTCCTTCCCCTTCTGCTATCCTAGCTCTTGATTCTTTTTTGTCGGCTATCACCGATCGTGTAAGCAAGTCTCTCTTGCCTCTTTGTTCCATTGTTTTTGGTCCAATGTCCATGTTGACGAACCCACAAAAAAAAAAAAAAAACACAAAAAAAAAAACACAAAAAAACACCGTATTTCGAACTAGATACGTTTCTTCATATTTTCCCTTTAGCGTCCTCGCATCCATATAGAAGCACCGTTGACCACGCTAACATCGCATTCTTTTTCATTTCTAGAACTTCCGATCACAAAGGATGTTTTTAAATTTCATATACAAGTTTGTATTCCATAACAGGATCATCATTTTTTCTCATGCTTAGACGTATATTTTTCTACCCTTTCTATATGTCTGCCACATGGAAAAAATTTTTTGATTTGTATCAGGTGGCTATAATGTTTTTTTTTTTTTTTTTTAATTTTATTTTGGTATTTACACCGATTCCCTTTTTTTTTTTTCACTTTTGAAGGCAACTATACTGCTTACCTATGCTCATACAAGATTCACTTGAAAAAACAACACAAACTATCGGTAGGTATATTGACTATATTCCAGTGTATACTGATGGCGCAAAAACGGATATAGCATCACTCCAGGCGGCAGCAGCGTGTTCTTTCGAAGCGTTTGGCTCGGTCCAATCATTTCGACTAGGTGACTGATGAACAATACTCGACGCTGAGTTATACGGTATCTTGTATTGTTTACAGCATATCTACCTAGCTAATCCCAGCCCACAGAAAGTCCTCATAATTACAGTTTCAATAGCATCTGTCTATTCTATACCCAGCTCGCAACCAAAAGACCCACTGGTTTTCCAAATCCAACAGATCATGGTTGAGCTCATGAAAGAAAATTGCAAGGTGTCATACTTATGGGTTCCTGGTCATGCTGGGGTGTCTGGCAATGGAAGGGTGAACGTGGCTGCACGGGCAGCAACTTACTGTCCGGTGAGCCCAGATGTCGCCCAACCAGCATAAATAAAGAGACTATTCCAACATAAGTCTAAGCAGGAATGGAGATTACACTGGGCCTCCCAAAACACTTTTTTAAGCTCAATAAAACCATCACACCGGAGAATATGTCCCGGCGCGACTTTATAATTAATCGCTTAAGAATGGGGCATATATCTTTATCCTACGACTACGTGTTCCAAGGACTTCGCCTCTCACAACCTGTCCTTTCTGTTCCCGACCGAGTTATTCCTCAGTACATCATATCCTTTCCACGTGTACTAAATTTGCAACATCCCGCTCGTCATATAACCTACATTTTTCTTTACGAAAGATCCTCGCCAATGATCCTGCAATGATTGCTCAAACCTTGACATACGTTAGAACAAACCAAATCGCTCCAGTCATTTAAATTTTGCTAATTGCCGTATGCCGTAATGACCCATGCAGTTATACACGGCTCATGGTAAGAAAAAAAAAACAAACTATTATTCAAAAGTAAAATGCAAAGAAAATTTAAAGATAGAATAATCTTTATTCAAATATTAATGTAAATTTCATGATAAAAATGCTTAGCCATGTATTCAAGTATTTTACATTTCTTTTACCGTTTTGGAGATTCTAATGCATATATAATACGTAGATTGTCTATTGTGTAATTGCTATTCTACCGTACCGCTTTTATCTCTCGTTAAAAGTATCAAAATAACTATTATTATTACTTCTTCGTTTTACTGGTTTTACTATAGTTAATTGCTTAACGTTATCTTTAAATTTATTTTTTGTGGTATCTTAAAATAAAAAAGTAATACAATATTACACTTTTTAGTTAGCTTTATTCATATTGCATATAATTAAATTGTTATTTGCTGAATGTTAATTATGATTATCAATTTTATTTTGAATTTAAATTATTTTTTGTATTTAGCTTTATATTTTAGTTTAGTTTAGAAGTCAAATTTTTTTACTATGATCGAAGTTCCCATATAAATACCACGGGTTTGGGGTGTGAGCGTGGTTAACGTTAAGTGAATATTTCTTAAGTTCATAAAGTTATATTTTTATATTGTACAAGATACTGGGGACCCAGTGTAAAATTGTAAACATGGGCTAAACTGTTTGTGCAAAATTTAAAAAAAAAAAAACATATTATTTGATTAATGTGAAGTAAAGTAAGTCCTATACGTTTGATAGGGTGTGTTGAGGATCGTGAAGTTAAGCTTTTCATAATGGTATTAAAGTACCGCGGCCGGTTCCTTTCTTCCGACTGACTTTACTCTCCCGAATGTTTCTGGCACCCAATTATTTCAGGCTGGCTAAACTTGGGAGCGACTTAGATCCGGAACGAGACAAGTATCGATAACCCATGACTGGCCATGACATCTCTGATTTAGTAGACAAGCACTTTAACCACTAGACCACCGCGCTGCCCCTATATTATTCCATTATTTATACTATTTCATTACCATAATTCGGCCCATGTAAATCTAATTATAATTTCGCTTACTGCTGCGCATAGGCAGGTGACTTCAAACATAAATGTTCAAAATTCATAATTGTGTATATTTTTTTATTTTTATTTTTTGTTTTTATTTAAAAGAAGTTGCGGGTCTCACAGGGCAAGTATGACCGTTGTGTGAGTGTCCGACACTCTTATTAATTCTAAGAATAGAAAATTACAACTATTCTTGTTTATCCTATACATCATAATATTAGTCAACTTAAGATTATATAAATTATAACCATACAAATACGTACACGTAAATACTCATCTGCATATACATGAGGGGGCAGCTAAATATCTTCAAATAAAAATAAAAGAAAAAAAAACGAAAAAGCAAGGAAAGACGAAAACAAATAAATAGAGGACAATAAAAGAAAATTATAAAATAGAATGTGATTCGAAAGGTATCTTGGCTTTTACTCTTTACACCATTCTTTCAGCCATATACTTCTTTTTTCCACACACCAAGTTTTTTCTCCTTTAATACATGATTTTAGGGGTTGTACTTATTTAAATTAATTAGAACTGAATCATTGAGAAAACTAAACTTCATTTTCTATTATCTAAAAGATTACTTTAATTCTATGCAATTGTATCATCTATATACGTCATTGTATAAACCAGTTCTAACCTATGGTATAATACATTGGGGTAAAGCAGCACAATATCAGCTTAAACAACTATACTAATTACACAAAAATCAATTCTTAAGAAGATTTTTAATTCTCAAATAAATCAATATAACATAACATCTTCTAATTTAACAAAACTTTATCAGGCACAAATTATCTCTTGTATGTATTAAAAAATAAACCAAAATTTAATATCTTTATTAAACAAGGGGAATAACTAGAAGCTGCAATAGACAAACAGCGGAAACACCACACTTTAACAAGTATCATGTCAGAAGTCAAGCAGTTTATATGGGACCTACTTTATACAACTCGTTACTTGAAACGATAAAGGTACTATTATTAAATTATAAAAAACGTCGAAAATATCTCCAGGAATTTCTCATTGATAATGACTTATTAAAATAAAATAAAAAAAAAAAAAAAAAAAAAAAATCAAATTTTTTTTTCTCTTCTTTTTTTGTGAACCTGAGCAAAGCAATATTATAGTAATACTAGAGTTTCTATATTAAAAGTTTTATATATACGAACAGATGTATATATGTATGCATTATCTTTAATTAAAAGTAAATAGTCGAGCACTAAAAAAGTTTTATAATAATGGCAGGAAATAACAGCTTCTAATTATTACTTGTCCAAGATTTTAAGTCGCTTTACTGATTCCTAATTATAAATAAGTTTAGCATTTACATTATTGTAACCTTTAGCTTGTTTATCTGTGTGTATGTATGCGGGTGAATGTACGGACATGTATATGAGCATGTGTACGGGTGTGCTTAAACTGTGCACTAATCATCATTCAATACCCTACACTTAGGTTCTTGGACATGTATATAATATTTTACTTTAATTTACCTTATAGCTATCTATAAAATTATAATAACAACCTTATAGTTATTAATGCCCTCATTATAAATTATAAATAATATATGAACCACTCCTGTTTTTTTTAACTTTTAACTACATATATCAATGTAATAAGCTTTACTTTTAAGTAAATATTAATAATTTGTTTTCTGTTTTTGTATCTAAATGCTTTTGAATTTATCCTGAAATTTTTATTGTTTTTTTAAATCAATGAAACTTTATATTTTATTTCTTTATATTAATGTTTGTATCCCTCATTTTTAATTTTCGCTTATAATTATGATTAACCCTTGTGGAAAAATTAGGTAAAATGGGCCTTGTTTTATTTATTATGTTTTTTATTTTTAAATTTTATAAATTCAATTGATTCCATTATTCCTAAACAATCCATTGCTCGTGCTTCAAGCGCATAAATGGTGTTTTGTGTAATAGTAATGATAATAATAAAGATTTTATTTTATTATTATTATTATTATTATTGTTATTGTTATTATTATCATCATTGTTATTATTTGACTCCTTTCCGCGAAATACGAAGTACTCTTTAACTGGCGTCCTTCGATTTCCCATCATTGCTTTTATATAACGGTTGTAATAGGAAAAAATTCAATTTAAACACAATATTCTTGTTCAATATGAAAATAACGCTACCGCTCGTAATCTACCGGTCTCGTGCAATATTTGAACATTCAGCGCAAGAATTATACCGAAACTGCGAGCTATATAATAGAACGGCGTGGTTAAATGAAAAAGAAGAAATATTTCAAATGGAAAATAAAACGGAGACGGATAAGTTGCACAAAAAACAGGATAAACAGCGAGGCGCATATTAAGATGTCGGAGCCTACGTAGAGAAGTGTACTAGAAGTTGCCAGCGATGTAGGGAAAGTAAAGAGGGTCGAAGCGGTCTATAGATTTGCGAAAATGTGCGGAATATAAATAATAACGGTAGTGTACGAGAGTAGCGACAAGTCATGCCGCATCGCAGATGAGCTATGCGTAATTGTGTTTATTTATTATAGGTTTTTATTAAACTTACCTGTTGTTAGAAGCGTTTATTATACATATATGTATATTTACGTTGGCAGGTGATGATAGAGGAGCACACATTTCACTAATTCCTCTGGAAATGTAAATTTCGTTCCGGGGAATTAAATTTCACATTGAATGTATCGCGCGTGCCATTAAAGTATGAATTACAGGAGCGAGGTGACAACTGAATCGTTCGATGGCATATTAAAGGATAAGCAGGAAATTCGATTATTCCGTAAAAAGCCGAAAATACGATATTACTATCAACTTGGTGGACAACCAGAAAGTGTGTACCTTTTTTGTTAAAAATTTTTCTTTCCGGTTTTTTGTAAGCCGGTCACGTTATTTTCGGGCCAACGCACAAGTCTTTCGGGCTACCGTCATCGTCCCAATTTACTCCATCGTTATCTGTCTTTTTAAATGAATATACGCGTACGTGCGCCTCCGTGTAAGAATGTTTTAAAATATGCTCGACACACACACAACACACACACACACATATATAATGTATTTATGTTCTGATCGTGATGTGTGAATGTATTGGTCAATTTTCACCGATAATAAGGGGAAATACGTTTCAACATCGGCAGTTTTTCCGACTAATCGGCAACTGTGTTCTAACACCGCAATTTTCGCCAGTGCAGCAAAAATTTCACGGATCCTTGAACTTTTTCAGTGCCAATTCTCGATTGTCTAGCGCTGAAAATATTACGGTTAGTAAGAGTGTCTCACGGAAGAGGCTGACACGTCCGAATAAGTCATACTTTAGGATACATCGGTATAATCGAGATTCGTTTTGACATAGCCAAATACCGATTAAATCCATTGACCGCTACCAATCTTTTCCCCGAAATTGTTACCACCGCTATCAAGAGCTAGTATCGAAAATGTAAAAATCCCGTTTTTTGACAACTAGCGCGGTGGTTTTCCCCATAATCCCCGTGTTAAGGAAAAATGACCCGCGGCGATCGTTAAAACTGGACTTGACTACTTCTTGCGTGTCGGCTCCAGAAGTGTACCAGCCTATTGCGAGGTGAATTTTCTTTAATTTTTTCCGTGCAAATTGAGGAAAATCAACAATCGGCTCTCTTAACGCGGCTATTATTCAGATAGTAGCAGTGTTTTGCCCCTTCCCAGAGCTGGTACTAGTACTAGCGATTAAGAAACGTAATTGAGGCGTTGTTTCTTTCGAGATGGTTTTCGCTACCTCTTCGCGACAAAGTTAGAGCTGATACGAAGACTTATTACGCTAATCCGGAACTTTTGAAAGCTAACGTGACAGCGGTAAGACTGATATTGCTAACAGGAATTTCCTTTGGCGTTTTAACCGATACAGAGCGGTGGCTTAGAAAAATGATGATGCATTTTTATCCGAATTTTCATCGATAATACACATGGTTTCTGCATTTCACCGAACATAATTTGTCTACCGACAGAATTAGCACAATTTTTTTTTTCAATTACCGATTTTTTATCCCCGTCAAAATTAAAAATACGTGAAATGCGAATTTAAGAATGTCACACCGGCGGTGATTTAGTTCCGATACTTGCAATTATTTAAGGTCAACTTTTAATATTCGACATTTTTAAAAATTCCTTCGAATTTAAGACGCACATTTTTTACTCGATTATAACGGGTACGTCTTAAATTCGAAGTAATACGGTATTATTTTCGGTACGTCGCAAATCTCGTTTTATTTGTGTACAGAATCTGGTCGGTGTGTTAAACGATTCTTAGAAATATGATCACTCACTTTAACGAATGTGCTGCTATTTCCAAATACACGAAGAACACATGGCTTATGTAACCAAGTGAAAATCGTAAATTTCCGATGAAGAAGCGAAAGAAATTGTTGCATTTATTCGTCGATATGAAGAGTTTTGTAGCTATCACTTTGCCTGGTCGTTTACCTGATTATTGGGCAAGTATTAAGCTTTTTTTAAAAAAGTGCCATCCAACGAAAATAAATCTACTTTTTATCAACGATATATTGTATAAACAGCTGTCAACCATTCGAGTGTCATTAAATTATGAGCATTCCAACAGTTATGGACGATTTATGTGACGCCTGTTACAAACTCGTTAGTAAAAATTCAACGTTACAATTAACGTCAGTGATGAAGAAAAGCAAGCTGTGTATTGGATGAATATCGCTAGCATTTACACAATTGGCTAATGGCCAGCATAAGGAAAAGTACCGAGAAATTAGAAGAATCTAACTGTTCGTATTTATCTGGGTCAATTAATTTCGGCGGATAATAGAACAATAAAGGAGATGGAACGTAGAATTGAACTTACCTGGCGGAAATATTGGCCCTTAAAACATATCTTTAAAGGCCTATATAATAATAGTCTAAAAACTGCGCAATACTAAACAGCTGTGTAGTACCCACCCTTACTTATGGTTGTCGGACCTTATCTACAAATTTAGTAAATAAAACAGAGAGATTGCAGAAGGCAGTAGAGAGGTCGATGTCAGGCATTAAGCTATAGGATTAAACATAAAAATATCAGGAATAAACTTAAAAATACCATTATTTTTAATAGAGTAATAAATCGACAAAAATGGGACTGGGCGGGACATATAGCTAAGCGATAAATGGAAAAAGATAGTAACGGACTGCGGTCTTCATAACGAACGAAAAAGAGGAAGACAAAAATTAAGGTGGGACGACAATATTTCTAAAATGTTAGGACATAAACATTATCAAAGAGTAGCCTGGGATCGGCATGAGTTGGCACGTTTGAGGGAGGCCTGTGCCCGATATAAGGGCTAATAGTATTACTTATAAATTAAAATGTAACGTATTATTATAATATATAGAAATATGCTTTAATAATAATAATAATTGAAATTTTTTTTTTTGAAATTGAAATTTATTTACATACATACAACACAATACAATATAATAATACAGGTTATAAACAAGTATATATCATGTGATTACACATACACATACACGCCGGTATACCCAGCACTTACTCTCACAAACGCACACTCACACACTTGAGTATACAAGCTCTCACACTGACACATACATGCAATTTCTGCCTATGCGCTACAGGTGCGTTAGTAGCAGAAAATTTTCGCTTTTACATGTTTGCATGCTACAAGGGCCGATTTATGTTATTTTGCGTTAGATCAAAGATAGTGATTTGGATTTAATTGAGTTTTATACACATAAGTTAGCCAATGTTTACACTAGATTAATTAATTATTATTAACTCTATAATAATTTCTAATACAATTATTAATATATTACTTGTGCCCACTTGTACCTCCGTCCCCTATAGCTACCATGTACACTTCAACCAAAATGTAAATAGAAACTAATAATAATATAGCTAAAAAAAATAAAGAAAATAAAAATAAGAACATCTGTAATAATACTAAAAAAAGTGATAATGACAACAATGATAACCTTTATTATAATTATAACAACCGCAATAAACGTAACAACCATAACAATAACTGCAATTTTAACAAAAAGTGATAACCATTTAGTAGCTTCAGTCAAAATAATAAAGATATGATAATTACATTAATAAGAATAAGAATATAATCTAAGCAGTTTGGGACAAAAAAAACTATGGTACATTGTGCAGGTAATCAATTATTAACTTACGTCTCTATTTATAGTTTCTGAGTTTCATTTTAAAAGTTACTGGGAGAGAGTTAAAAATAACTGGGCCCATATATTTGGCTTGGATTCTTGTATGGTACTTTTTATAAGATGGCACTTCAGTTTTCTCATCTGCAGACGTCCGTGTAATTCCAGAACTGGTTACAATATTAAACTTCTGTTTGTTTTTTATGACATAGTTTAATAGTTGGACTGTGTACAGTTTTGGTATGGTTAGCCATTTTTTTGAGTCGATGTTATGTTCCTTACTTGTCAAATTTCGGAATAATGCTTTTTGAAGATAATGTAAGGGTTTTGTAAGGTAATCTGCAGCACTTCCCCAGTGCACTATTCCATATGCAAGTGTAGGTTGATATAATGATAGATACAAATAATAACAATAACAATAATAATAATAATAATAATAATCAAATCAAATCAAATCAAATCCTTTATTTTTTTTATTTTTCGACTTTGGCCATCTGAGGACCACGGAAATATTACACGAATAACGCCAGCTACATTTCGTTCCTCCCCATTTTCTTTCGTTTGTTTGCCCAATATTCTTTCATTTTATCCGAGTGCGCTTTCTTCATTTCTTCTGTCCACTTTCGCCCTGTTTTCTTCACTGTGTCCTTCCGGAATCCTTGAAAAGTCTGAACCTTCCGACTGAACTTGTTTCTGTCTTCAATTTCACTTTCGCTGATCCCCATCTGTTCCAAATCTCTTTTTACTTGTACTATCCACAGTATCCTACATTTCGGATTGTTGTCGAAGTAGTCAAAGATTCTTTTGGTAAGGCGTTCATTATCCATTCTTTTGATGTGACCATAAAAGGCGATTCTTCTTTTCCTAAATGTGTCACTGACCTTTTCTATTATTTCGTATACTTCATTATTGCTCCTTAATTTCCAGTACTCATCGTCTCTCCTGGGGCCCAATATTTTACGGATTATTTTCCTTTCCTTAATTTCCAACTGGTGCATTTCCTTGTTCGAAGTCATGTTCAGGCATTCAGCTGCGTATAGGCACTGCGGCTTAATAACGGTGTTATAGTGTCTTATTTTGGAATTTCTAGATATTGATTTTTTATTATACGTGCTTCTTGTTAGCTGAAATGACCTTTCCATTCTATGTATTCGTTCTTGCATCGATCTTTTATCCTCAGCGTTTACTTGGATCGTTTCTCCTAGGTATTTAAATTCTTCCACTCTTCTTATCACTCTTCCATGCGTTTTTATTATGTTGGGATCCTTTTTATCACTCGTCATGAATTTGGTTCTTTATTATTACTATTACCTTACATTTCCCATCTATGCGCATATTTGCGTGAGCGATGGGTATTTGAAAATAAAAAATACAACAATGAAAATGAAAAATCTTTACAATTTTTAAACAAAATATGAAAGTAAAATACTAAAATAAAGTGAAATACATTAAATTACATTAGCGTGGCGCGTGCATCTGGATTAAATGAAGGGAACTGAAATGGTTTTCCAAACAAAGTCCAAGTTTACAAACGAAATTAATCTAATTAAATAGCTAAATAATTAAATAATATAAATTAAATCTAACCGGAAATATAATATTAAACGCCAATTTAAAGATGATAATCATGTCAAACTCAATTGGAACCTTCTGTAAAATAATTCGTTAAGCATTTGCGTCTCTTCTTATAGTTTTTAAGATTTTCTTTGACGTGATCCGGTAGTAAATTATAAAGTAAAGGAGCCATGTAGACCATTTGTATTTTGGAATGGTATTTATTGAAATTAGGTACCACTGCTATTTCCCTACCAGAGCTTCTGGTTTTACCCTCCTTATATAAAAATGTAAATTCCTCTCTGTTTTTAATCATATGAAGTAGTACCTGAATCTTATATAAAATTCTTATGTTCAGGAAATTGTATTTGCAACTGATGTTACTGTCTTTGTTTATGAGCTTAAATATCCTGTTTTGCAAAATGTCTAGTTGTCTTCTGTTATATTCAGCTACTTTCCCCCAGTGCATTAGTCCATAGGTAATGACCGGTAGGTATAGTGATTGATATAATCGATAGATATGGTTTCCTTTGAAGAATTCTTCCAAGTAATAAAAAATGTAATTTAACTTTCTTAATTTCTTTTCCAAGAAATAAATGTGCTTGTTCCATGTCAACCTGCAATCGAGTGTTAGACCCAAGTATTTGATCTCGTAGGCTCTGTCTATGTGTATACTGTTATTTATTGTAATCTTTATATCGTCCCACTGATTCTGTGGTAGATTACTGTAGAATAATAATAATAATAACAATAATAATAATAATAATAATAATAATAATAATAATAATAATAATAATAATAATAATAATAATAATAATAATAATAATAATAATAATAATAATAATAATAATAATAATAACTGTTCGATGATATTGATTACGCACAGAATGTGTTAATGTAATATCTGGACCATAGAAAGTTGGAAGTGTGTCTATTTCAAGCCCCAAATACCCTTTTCCTTAATTTTCCTAGTAATTACGATGCGTCTTATTAATTGTTTTCCAAAAAAAAAAATCGTTTCCTAAAACATCGGTGGAAATTCGAAGGAATACGGTATATTTGTATTTTTATTTACGATGGATTCTTTCGTCAAGCTAAAACGCTCGTCGACGGATTATCTTATACGCGTATATAATCATTATAACATTGTAACTTTTATACATACACAATAATCTCCGCCGCGTAATATCTACATATTAATCCATTTTTTGGTATTTATCGATACGTATAATCTATTCTCTTTTGTCTGCTAACCTATAATATATATTTCTTTACTAATTCTTACGCATTTTCCTATTTTATGTTTAATCTTTTTTTAACATTCTTCCTGGAGCGATTCCTTTATTTTTCTTTCCGCTATCTATTTTTTACTTCTCTGTTATTATACTGTTCGATTTATTCAGATTAATTGCGCAACTATCGGCGACCGTATTTCCTATTTTTTAAAAGCTACGGGGAAACTTTTCCCGAAGTAGTGTTATTCCTTTTTAAACGTAATAATCCAGAGAGCTGCAATCGTGTAGATTGTTTTTGGAAAACTAGTCTAATTCGTTACAAAATTTTTAAATCACTACCATCTCTGATCGTAGCTTTCGCTTTCGTAGTTGTGTCGAAATTTATTCTCTTCTATAAGACCTCCCCTCGCCGCTTACAATCGTATTAATGCGTAATACGTGTTTGTACGGTCGTTCGCTAATCAGGTAATAAAAAAACTCTAAAGCGGGGCGCCATACAATTTCTACATTTAAAATTTTAATAATTCTTAAGTGAAAATACTCGAAAAGAAGAATGTCGCTGTAACTGCCTTACACACATCTCCATTCCCTGCTTGTTGTTACACGCAGTCCTTTTCCGTGTATTTTTTGAACCGTATCACGAAATTAGACTCGATATTTTTTTTATTTTTTTCGGGTCCATTAAGTATGCATGGGTGCTTGCGATGCCGAGCGACCTGACCACCACCTAATTGTACATTTTGGTTATACACATGCATGGTAGTGTGGTCATACGCTACGCGAATGTATACGGACGAAAGGCTACAATGCCTGAAATTATTTCACAATCCACGACAGTTTGCCAAGAGTGAAATCCCTCAGTTTAATTAAATTATCCGCGCAGACTTGAAAGTTCGTTTAAACTGAAACTAATTTTGCAGATTGATTTGTTGGGCACACAAAAATAAGTTAGAAAGTTAAAAATACTATTTACAAATTGAAATAAAACGAAAATACGCTACTCGTCAATAATTAAAGAGGCTTCAATCGGAACTCCGGAATATTTACATATCAGGGGTTCTCGATAGAAGTGAATCCGTGGAAATAAAGTAAAACAATGTGTATAATTGTCGAAACGGGAAATTGAAAACTGAAAATATTTAAAGAGATGTCGTCCAGTTTATTGGAAAAATAATGTTTACCGAGCGAGGTAAAGTATCAAAAAATCGGAATAACACAACTACTGAGTGAGTATTCTCGATATGAAAATCACGTTCGGAGCAGCGACTGACGTCGTGAAAGGTTTCAATATTTGTTTCCGGATGAATTTATAAATTACAATAAAGTCATTCCCGAATCAACACAATTTTTTTTGAATTTCGTAAAGTCTTAACAAAAAATTCCGATCCGTTTACCGTTCGTGCTTTCAAAAAAGCGCAACTCTATGCTCGTAATTCGGATAATTCGAATGTAAAATAAGTGTTCATCCAGCGGCATGTTACTTTTCTTCAATGTTCCGAAATCGTTATCCATTCGGTAAGGACTTATAAAAACGTATTTTTGACGCAAAGTCGCCGTTGCTTTTTGAAATCTAAAATTTTACGAAATGTGTTAAGATGTTTTGAAAATTCGAAAATAGTTTAGTAACAGAATATTCCTTTGATAGCATTTTTTTCCCCTTCCTTTGGGTACAGTCGACGACAAGATCTCGCCGCTCAGCAAGAGAAAGCAGAGAGTTAGTTAAATACCGATTCAGTGTTAGAAATAGCCGGGAAATGAAGGAACCAAGAACTGGGACAATCGGTTGGAACTGTAGGGGTGCAATACGAAAAACCCAAGGGACAAAATATTAGATTCCTGACGAGAGGACATTCGAAGCCGATGCGGTTGAGATTAGCTTCGTGATTTGGATGAAGATGAGACGGTAGCTGGAGTGTTCGGTAAGGTGAATTATTAGTTAAATTCTTCGAGGAAATTTAAACTGCTCCACTCTTCTTCCAGTTCTCTTTAGTAAATCGAAAATTAATTGCATTTCTCAATGTGAAAAATCGTTGCGAAATGCTCGACATCCACGGACTGCCTTAAAACTGGTGTCGTATACCTTCGGAACACGGTCGAAATTGTCAATCTCTCTTTCCATCCTTCTGATTATTATTATGCGCTTGATAATTTTTACCATAATTTTCGCGGTCCGATTTAAACCAATTTTTAACTTCTTCTCCCACTTAAAAAATTTTTCCAGCACCAAATCAGTTTATTTTTTTGCAACGAGATTCATAATGGCGTCCCGTATAAATCGTATCCAAAATATGACCACACCTAAAAAAAGAACATTCGTGCACGAACTAACGCGGAAATCGCACGTTGAACGGAATATCAGATCTTTCATTAAACAAAGTCTTCTTCTTCTTCTTCTTCTTCTTCTTCAGTGCTATGACCGTCCTCGCGATCCTTTAGGCTCATTCAATAGCAAGCTTCCTTAAATCTCTATAAGCGTTCCTGTCCATTGCTGTGTGAAATGATTCTTCAACGCTGTGCAACCTGTGTCCATGTTCGTAGATTCTCGAAAAATCTTTTCCGACCAATTCTTCTTTTTCCTTCTACCTTTTCCATCAGTATATTCTGTAGTTGTGTGTATTTCGGCCATCACATGACCACAGTATTATTCTGTTTTTTATTTTTTTTCCGGCAATATCGAGCAGCTCTTTTTTCTTTCTCACCATCCGCAGCACCTTAGCGTTTGTCTTCTTTTTGGTGATCCACGGGATCTTGAATAAACGTCGATAATACCAAACCTTATCTGTTAACTATTCTGGACGCACTCACGTCTTTCCATACCATACAGCAGCACTGAAGAGACATAGCATTTCAGAGTTCTGAATCTTAAATCGAGATCCGAGAGTCATGTTAAGTACTCTCTTCATTTTCATGAAGTGCGCTTGCTCAATGCGACATCTAATTTCTATGTCCCCGGTTCTCCCCATCTTTATTAATCTCCAGGCATGGAGGAATTTGAATTTATCGACTTGTTCTAATCTGTCATTGTTTATCATTATAACAATAGAGAATGTGGGTTTTTTGAGATGACCCATTACCTTCTAATCCATACTTATCGCATGCATTCTCTACCGGTTTTGTGAATATAGCCAGATCTTCTGCACTTTCAGCCAACAAAACTAGAAATAAATAAAATAAGTAAAATACGGAAGAGTTGTTTGAAACTTATATTTCCCTATTAGAAATAAATCGACTTTAGACCCAATTATGTGTGAAAGGAAAACAACGAAGTGTCCCCTAAGATATGTACTATTTCGATTATAGATTACTAGAATTTAATGTCGATAATATGTATAAAATTCCCATCTAGTTCAAAAAATTCGATTAACAAGAAACCAAAATAATAGGTATATATTACATCTACTACCCCCGGGGCGTAAATCTACCAACTGATAACATTAATCATTCAGTTCTAATTAATTTAAATAAGTACAACCCCTAAAATCATGTATTAAAGGAGAAAAAACTTGGTGTGTGGAAAAAAGAAGTATATGGCTGAAAGAATGGTGTAAAGAGTAAAAGCCAAGATACCTTTCGAATCACATTCTATTTTATAATTTTCTTTTATTGTCCTCTATTTATTTGTTTTCGTCTTTCCTTGCTTTTTCGTTTTTTTTTCTTTTATTTTTATTTGAAGATATTTAGCTGCCCCCTCATGTATATGCAGATGAGTATTTACGTGTACGTATTTGTATGGTTATAATTTATATAATCTTAAGTTGACTAATATTATGATGTATAGGATAAACAAGAATAGTTGTAATTTTCTATTCTTAGAATTAATAAGAGTGTCGGACACTCACACAACGGTCATACTTGCCCTGTGAGACCCGCAACTTCTTTTAAATAAAAACAGAAAAAAACAAAAAAAACCTCATAATTATTTTCAATTGGGAGCATACTTTTTAAGAGAAAAACAATTAGGCACGCTATACTGTTTTCCAGATAGAAACTCTGACATAACGCCTACCGATAGTCTGCAATAGGTACATGTAGAAACTTTTCCGTAAATTCTGTTAACCGACACGTAGGTCATTAGGTTTCTTTCAGATTTCAATAATATAACGCTCGAAATTATCAATAGATTTTCTTTTCTCTTTTCATTTCTAAAAATGGGGAATTTGCCCGAAGTTTATAGTCTGTTCCGTTTAGCCATTCGATCTTAAGATTTTCAGTTTTTATAATTTTCTTTTGTTATTGGCTATAGGATAAAGGCATTTGAGAGTAGCTTTTAACCGCCGTTTAGCCCAGCACGCTAGATAATCTAATGTTAAATGTAAAATACTATTGTCACTATGAATATATACATATATATATATATATTTCATAAAGTTAATAATATGACGAACACGAATAATAAAATTTACTATAAAATTATATATAAAAAAAAAGTCATGTAAAAAAAATTTAAAAAAACGACTAGTTTCGACGAATTATAGTCATTATCGAGATATTAGATAATGTAGTAATAATTAAAAAATATGTATGCCACAATATTTTGCTTTAAAAGTTATCCGCCATTTATCGGAAGATTTAAATCTTATAAAAACTAACGAGCGTAATGATTGGAAGGTGGTCAAAAAAATACTAAAAACAAAAAGTCGTCTGTTTGTAAAGTTGAAAATATTTCAGCAGCTAAATGGTTTTTTTTTTTTTATGTTTATTATATTGTATTTTTAATTAAACATCTGCCATATGTGATTTTTGCGGAATAATCTCCGATACTTTGTCGGCGGAAATTGCGATTTCATTCTATACCGCCGAATTTCCTCCGCTAACATTTTCAATTGAAAGATAATCCGTTAATTCGAATTAAGCATGAACGACACCGAAGGCTAAATTTCAACCAGAAATTAACAATAATTATAGGGATTAAAGGAATCATCAATCGACTGGATTGAACGGTGGATAGAAGCTACTCAAATGCGGGCTACCTAAATAATCAGTATAAGAACCAAATTATAAGAACTAAAAATCTTAAGATCGAATAGCAAATGGAGTGGACTAGAATTACCGATTTTCAGAAATTGAAAATAAAAAAGAAAATCTATTGATGAATTTTGAGCGATATATTGTTGGAATCTAAATGAGGCTTAATTAATCTTCATTCAGGAAAGAGGATGACAAAAAAAAAAGAAATTATTCAAGTCAAACCTAAACGTTTGGTTTGTTGATTTTTTAAATAGAAATATGCATGTATAGAGTTTTTTTTTTTTTTTTAAATCATTAACACTAAAAGATCGGTGTGATTGAATTATTAGATTAAGTGCATATACACATATGTTATCTCACAGATAAAACGTTTTAATGTTGGGTGAGGAAAAACAGCGGAAATATCAGTAATAAAGCGATTTGATTTTTTTTTTTTATGGGGGGGTTGGGCTCGCTCTTGGATTATTTAAATGTATTATGCTAGAAAATTAGATTCTTAGATGGAAAAAACAAAGGATCGAAGTAAGGGAATTATTGAGAGAAATGGGGAGTAAAGGATAAAGAAAGCCCTGTAAGGAGCCGGAAGGTCAAGAGAACCGAGATTTTCAAATGCAAAAAAGAGAACGTTCGTTAACAAGAGCCGAAGATTCGAAGAAAACATGGTTTGTGTCACATTCGAAAGGAGAATCAGAGTTGTGGAGGGAACACAAGGAGGAGATAAAAAGAAACGAAAGTGAGAAGCGAGGTGATTTTAATTCTTAATCTGATTAAGGAAATAAAGCAACTTACAAGGTTAAACCAAAAATATGGGAAAACGCAAACATACATTTCAAAGACCGAAATGTGAACTTTTAGGTTAGGCTGACAGTACTATCTTAAGAATAATTAGGAAAAGCGAAGGAACGGGGTAAATGTTTCACTAGTGTTATTTAAAAAAAAAAAAAAAAAACAACAAAATGATGGCAAATCAGTATAGATGCACAAATATTCCTTGGCGGTACCGCTTGTCTTTAAAAGTATCTTAAACAATAAATATGTCCCCGTTGAAAAAATGTCCATCGTAGGGGGCGTCCCCCGTATATGATATATACTATAATATTAATAAAAAAAAAGGTGAAGTGGTACACCGTTAGTATCGCAACTGGTACACCTAACCGATAAATCTCAATCGTCTCGGATCGCGATGATGTCGGCAAAACGTTCAGTCAGGCTCGCAGCCAATTGTAACACCTGAAATCCGCTAATTCAGAATATAGTCTACACTTTTTGACGCATTGTAAACATTCCTATTTATTTTTACCGACGATGACGACGACGACGATCCGCCGCGCGACCCTTTTCTCTTACATTTTCAGAAGGTCGCCCACACTGTTGACCGCGATATCGTCTTGGACAGTGGGCTGCGGTCGTTCTTAGGTATTGTTTATCTTCATTGTGGAAGGTAATTTGCCGATAATTCCACAAATTGCACTCTATCGAAAAGTGGGAAAAAATCGAATTCGAGGTCGACCTAGTTACCGGGGAGAAAAAAGTACGTCTTAACCGTTGTGCGAACACCTACGAATGTGACCGTTTTAGCAAGCGTAACCCCGACTTCACCTCGCGGTTCACGAAAAACCCACAATTCTACCATCATTTTTTACGGCACTAGCGAAATGATTGAAAAGAATAATCCGCTATTGTAACGCGGAAGCTGCGCACATTTATTAGTACGAGCGAGCAGTTTAAACGAATAAATGAGAATTGTACGTGATTCTGCAGTATTCTTTGCTTTGTCACTCGAGTCAGTATCGAACTAGCCTCTGCGAGGGAAAATTCCGATTAAAATCGTCTCAGTTTTCGTTAATTTTTCCAGCGCTGTGTGCAGCTGCGCTAGCAAACGTCGTTCCCCCTTTACTGCGAATTTAAAAAGTAAACCGAATAAGAAAAGGAAACGATCCTAAGCAGAATGGGAATTTGCTGAAGCAAACTATAAAACCGCTACTGTCAAATTGGCGAACGTCTATCCGTCAAAACCGCACAGAAGAATATAAGAATTGGACACACCAGATTGTAACTTTCTAAACCATCGAACCATCAGTGTCAACTGTCAGTAGAATATTACATTTTGTCGAAAATATCGCAATAATGTAAAGATCAACTGTTGTTATATTATATCTTTATTTCATAAAGTTATTAATTCAGAACAATACGCCGAACACGAAATGTACTACAAAATTATGTATTCTGTGTTTTTTATATAATTGTAATAAGTAGTACATTTTGTTGTCATTAGTGTTATTGTGAATTAATAGTTTTGCGAAATGAACATTACATATTAGCCGATAATGCGAATAATATTAACACTTTACTAATTGCTCGAAATCATGTAATACAAATAGTTATGGCCGTCGCGATAGCCTAGTGGCGTGACCTCTTGATCGTTGAGATAGTGGTCAAGAGTTCGATTCCCAGCGGCGGCCAAAAAGAAATAGAATGATTTAATTTAATGAATAGTTAGTGGCCAAATGGTATTTACAACTAGGCCAGGTTTAAAAAAAAAAAAAAAAAAAAAAAATAGTTATAACAATTTGTAGGTTACAGTGATGTGATGGCTCAATAATCAAAGGTTGTGTTGTTGGCTTAGCCTTTTTCGTATCTCCTACCACTGACCGATTTCAACTTTATAAGCGCTGTTCGGTATTCTCAGCAGAATCCTTTGCTATTTTCGAGCGTCATGAGTTCCTTTCCTCTGCTTCGCCCCTTTTCAAATACCTTATCCTTCCCGATATTCACTTAAGTGTTCTGAAGTCTCTGCACAACCTGCATACAGATAA
The DNA here is from genome assembly GCA_039619475.1 of Icerya purchasi. NCBI lineage: Eukaryota > Metazoa > Arthropoda > Insecta > Hemiptera > Monophlebidae > Icerya > Icerya purchasi. Next base: position 439,613,846 of record CM077116.1, read on the forward strand.
CGCGATTATGTATTCTTCTGTTCCGTGTTTTGCTTACTCGAAAATTTCCATACTTTTCAGCTGGATCCCCAGCCATATCGGCCACCCCGGTAATGCTAGGGAGGCTTTCTTGCTTCCATTCTGGAGCCGGGTATAGAGGTCTAATCAACAAAACTACCTTCTCAGACTTGATCCTCTATCTCAGTTTTCTCTTCCGTTCCGATCAAAGAAAAAAAAAAAGGATTACACTTACCAGACTTGGAATTTCCCACACAAACCTTATCCACTCCTATCTTCTGTAACGCATCCACCATCCTCAAAACTTTCGATTCCTCACATACTGACATCTTGTCATGCTCTTATTGTGCAACCTTCCTCCTTCTGTACCACAACTCTTGTCTGATTCTTCCTGTGTCAAATTCATAATGTTTTACGATTTCTTCATTCGTTTAACCTACTAAAAGTATTCCTTCCAGAGTCCGGGCGCACACAACCCATTAAAGCATTACTAAATAATAATAATAATAATAATAATAATAATAATAATAAGTGATGACACACAAATGATCAAGCTGTCGAAAGTCGTTAAAAAAAAGCTAGCGGAAAACTGACGATGAAAATAATCATCATCATCATCATCACTACGCCATATCCGTTACCGAACGTTGGCTAACATGTTGGCGATAAAACGTCTGTCAGCAACCTTCTGATACAGATCAGTGGAATTCCAGCCTGTCAAATGTTGCATCCATGATTTTATTTTTTTTCCTCGTGATCTTTTTCCATTTAATTTTTCTTGCAACATTAAACATTAGTAGCGGAAAGTTGTATTGAGTGATAAATAAATCATTTTTTTTTTTAAATTTTTTTTTTATTTCATAAAATAAACGCGGTTGTTGATTTTCGTTGGAAATGAAATTATTCGTAATTATTCGTAATTTCGTAGCACCATTAATAACATTTTTTTATCAGCAATTTTGCGCTAGAGTTTTTAAAAATAAATCGCAAATTAATTAAAAATTCCAAGTGTTTCCTATACTATCTTTTTCAATAGGTGGCTGCCGTGTTCATGGAATTCGCAGCGGCATTTATGAAACTCGCGGATAATTAAACGATTTTGTCCGATTGCGTTTATACATCTGTGTGTGTCTGTGCGTGTGTGTGTGTGGACGACGGAAACATATTAACGAGTGTGTATAGTTGACAAAAGTGGAGAGAGACTGCTAGTACGTATGAAGTGTGCTCGACTGGATTTGAAAAGGTAAATTGCGTAGAGTGGCAGCGGAAAATAAGCCATTTGAGAAAGTTTGGCTGGTCGGCAATCCACTAATTTATTTCGAGAAGAGAACTCTTGATATTCGACGTAATTGGAAAAAGAGGGCGGGAACGTGCGCCCGCACTTTCCGAGCGTGACGAAATTGTAAATGTCTTTACTAGCACGTGTGTCGTGATTTACCGATTTACGAATATAAATTTAGAGAGAGGTTGCATAGAGATTTTCGCCGATGAAACTCTCACCTAGAGCGATTTTGTTTTGACGAGAGGAAAAAATGGATTTTACATGGACTTTTTCACCTCGCATCTAAGAAACAGCTCCAAAGTTTTACACGCTTGGACGGGAGCGTTAGCGAATAATTTCTGACTTTCGCCCGACTGACAGCTAAGCGGCGCTAACCGCGTTCCGTATCGGCAGTGGTGTCGCGTAGACCGCACGGTGTAAATATAAATTATGGAAGAGAGATATTTTTATGTGCGGATTCTACATCTACGACAAGAGTGATAATCGTCAAAATCAATTTTTCAAATACCGAAACAGAGGCTGTTTTCATTTCTGTCCAGCTATTCTCGATCTTTAATCCAGCCGATACCTGGACAAATATAATATATTACACGGGTTTTACAGAAAACTAGGAAGGTCCGTGAAAAAAGAGAAAGCCTTGTTGTTAAAAGAATCTACCACTGAAACTGTCGCATGCGTGTATCCTTCTTCACCTATATTAAAGATGCGGCTGTAGAAAGACTCCGTGAAAAATGTATATCTCTTTAAAAATGTTTATATTGAACAACGCAATGCAGTTGGATTATTCGCGGATGGTCAATTGTTCGGGTCTGCCAGGTTTTGCCGCGAACACGATTCGCCGAAATTCGCTGCGACAGGTTTTGCCGTAGGCACGTTTTGGCGCCGGCAACATTACACCAAAAGCTACGGTTCGCCGCCGACGTTCTAATGAATAGGTGTTTGTTTTTAAGGTGGAAAGAAATTAAATGCGTAATAAGGGCAGGAGCTTTAATTCCAATTCTGCCCCCTATCGATAAATCACTAAATATTTCGTGTCGCGTAAAACAAATTCTCTTCCTTTGGAAAAAGAGTTTTACTAAATTTTATAAATGACACCGATACGTTATTAATATAAGCTACATGTATGTTTGTATAACTAATACGGAAAGTAAGTTTATTTTGCGCGTTGTTTTCTGAATTCCTTGCGTACATTATTTTGCAAGTGTACTTATTATTGCTATTAATTCTCAGTAATGCATTAATGAAATATGCTTAATTACTCTAATAAAGAATCTTTTACCATCTTGTTTGTTAATAATAGAATATAGTAAGTTACAAAAAACAAATACAAATATAACAAAAACGAATTTAAGTATAAAATGATTTACTTGGAAACGTTTTCGGGTATAACCCATCGCCAGCTAAAAATGTGTGTTTTTAGCTGATGATGGGTTGTACCCGAAAATATTTCCAAGTAAATCATTTTATACTTAAATTCGTTTGTTAGTATTTGTTTTTTGTAACTTACCATATTCGTAATTACAACTTTCGTTTCATTTACGAATAATTCAGCCATGGTATACTTTTTTAATGTTCTATATTACATTTCACATATTTTTTTTTAATAACCGCACAAAAGTCATAGAGATTAATATACTGATTTATGATGTCACCCCCCATTATTCGACGTCGGGCACCGAACCGTGGCTTTTCGTGTTGCGTTACCGGCGGCACAACAATGTGCCTACGGCGAAACCTGTCGCGGCGAATTTCAGCAAATCGTGCTAAAACGTGCTAACGTAATGGCCCCAACTTGTTCAGTCCATCAACCTATTAAAAAATTCCCATCAATTCCCATCTGTGAAATTGTTCAACACTTCGGTTCACGCGCAAGGATTTCGATAGCGTAAATTAGGTAGTAAAACACTTAGAATTCAAACACATTCGGCTGACATATCGATTTGAGGTTAACAAATATCGATTGAAAGTAAGTTCTGCAATCGTTGTTAGCTAGACACTCCGGTGTTCCGCATTAAATGCTGACCAGCCTGCACAACGAGTAGAACTTTCAAAAGAAACTGGCCGTTTGTGTATCGCGATTTTCGTATCGGATTTTTCGAGACGTGTTCGAAAATCGCCGATCGATGAAAGAGACTGACAATTCTGTCCCCCCCTCCTCTCCGGAAAATACCATTTGATCGACTTCAGAAGCTTCTGAATTACTTTCAGTCAGCAGACTAGAATGATACGCCCCCTCCCCCTTTGTTCTTTGCCTATCGGCCACTCTTTAAGAAATGACTTCTCGTCCCATTTTTCGCGCCGGTTCCAATTTCTAATTATCGATTGCGTCTTTCGAATTTCCCCACATATAAAAAATATCAACTACGTCTTCAATAACGCAGATTGCAAAAATTTCTTTTCTTTATTCAACTTTTTCCGTCAGTGCGTGTCTAAGCGTTTTTGCACGACGCGCTAAAGAACAGATTCGGAAAAAAAGTTCTTCCTTCTTGTTGTTGTTCATTGTTTTTTTTTTTATTTATGCGCCGGAAATTTTTCCAACTTTCAGGATTTACGTTTTAAATCGCCATTAATTATTTCTTTCGTTATGATTCCTTTTCAGTCGAGAAATTCCTTCCTTTTTCTTCTCTCGGATACGCGACAAATCACGCAGAAACGGCGAAAGCAAAATGAATTAGTTCAGTGGCACAGTATGAAAGAGTTAATATCAGCGAAATAGACACAGACGAGGAAAGGGAAAATAATAGCAAACGCAATAAAGAATGTCGGAAGATTTCAGCGAATGCGGATAAAGAGCGTTCAGTAAAACGGAACATTTAAGAAGTTTACTACTTTAGAAAACGAAAGAATAAAATAAAAAGGATTATAAAAAAGTTTTTACGCGTTTTTAAAACATTTTCTCGTTCGTAATACGCTACTCGAATTGCGACGAAAAATTATATTTAAATAATAATTCGGAATAGGTGTTCTTCTTCCCTCGGTAGTAGTGGCTCATATTCTAAATGATGGCTCAACTCCTATTCTTCATAATCCTGTCTCCTTTTATATTTGGCCATCTCTTGGTCCGTACTTTTCTAGATATTTGCCCTTTCTTAAAAGCTCTACAATTTGTCGCCCTTTCGATCGTAGTCTTTTTTGTTTTCTTTTGCAATTTTCATCTGCATCTACTGAAATTTGTTCTTTTTAATCCCATATTCTAATTACTTTCTTCGTGACCGTGATATCATCTTTTTCTTTGAATGTTCGACTTTTTCTAATGGACGACAATCGTTGTTCTACTCCTCTCTACAGAAATTATCGGCGCTCCTTACATTCTCTCATTTGATTTTAATTCTGTTATTCCTGTCGTTAAATTATTTTTATCCTCTGAAAGGTTTTGAGAATAGAAATTTATCTTTTCCTATATCTCTTGGGCTAATGTCTCCGTTGACAAATCCAATAAAAAAAAGCAACAAAAAAACAATAAATATGTGTATCTTTCTTGAACTAAGATTTATATAGTATGCAAATAAACGTTAATTATTTTGGAACGCAAAAAAAAAAGAACAGTAAAAAAAAACGATTGTTTTTGATCATTTTTCCCGTATTTTTTAAACGGTGGAATTTTGTTATGCCATTTTTTGGTGCTCGTTATAATTCCCGCGCATTTTTCGGAATCTTCAAAAACACCGCATACATTTTTCGCCGGCAGTATGAAGCCTGTGTATGATTCTCAACGTAATATACATCGTGGTTCGAATCTTGGCAGCAAATTTTCTTGATAGAATAAATCGCCGAAGCTAATTAAAACATTCATAATGTCGATGATCAAAGTTTAGATTTAATTAAGAACTTGTATAACACACACACACATTAACACACAAAGCAATCTAGTACAGGTTAGAAAAACTATAATTGGCTGGTTAAAGCCTTTCCTCTAATCTCTGTTTTGGTCAAGTGCTGTTACTGAGTGATGGCGTTCATGTACTGTTGTCTGCAGAGAAAGCAGATGGTTGATTTGAGGCGTGATGGATGTTGAGATATTTGGTTATTGGTTTGTAACGGTGAAAGTGTAGCAAACAGAAGGATACAGTTGGTGTAAAACATTGCAGTGTGGCAGTGGAAACTCACTTGATAACTCCTGGGGAATAAAGAGTGTGGTTATGTCAGTATTATTTTGCTTTATTTATTTATTTATTTATTTATTTTTTACACGCCATGTACAGCAACTAGGCTAGGAGCGTGCAAGCTAATTTAATATTAAATGGAAGAAACCAGTAGATTTTAGGAAAGAGGACATGGAGGAAATTGCATGTCATCCTGGAGGATGGTAGCAATGTTACTGCTGATGTTCAATTTTTGCCGGAGGACGGAATAGGAAGGATATTCTAGCAGGAGATGTTTTACGGTCATGTTCGCATTGCATACGAGACAGTGCGTTTGTTTAATTTATTTAAATTTATACTTCCTTAAAAATTGCGTCTGCAGAAAAAAAATAAATAATACAAAAGGTATGCAACCCGAAAACAATGGTGTCCCAGAACATAGGTTCTCTATTTACTTGCTGGGTAACGATAAAACAAAAAAAAAAAATCAGCGCGACCATGTCCTGCATTACGGGAAACGGAATAGCATTTTCTTTTCCAATTTAACCTAATTTTTGTTTCATTATTATTATTATTATTATTATTATTATTATTATTATTATTATTATTATTGTTTCATTATCTTAACTAATTTGAAATGGTTGTTGCTTTCCTCCCAGGAACAAATTAATCTTTAATGATTTAATAAAATGAAATAAAAGAGAAAGCAAGCGACACTGAAAATGTTAAAAGAAAATAGCTGTAACAGAAAAAATAAAATTTTTACCAAAAGGATATTTGGCCCTAAGAAAAATATTAGTATAATCGGGAAAATGATAAAGGATTGAAATGACAGATGCTGCTAGAAGAAAGGAAAGGAAAGTCAACTCCCCATCAGATCCGCCTTTAACAACATTTTATCTAAATGTTATCTGCGAATATGGACCTAGAGTGATGCGAAATTAAACGCTCTGGTCATACCGGCTTCTTTGAACGAAACATTCGGCTTTGCTATAACAGCAGTTGTTGCTTTAGTAAAATTATACGCTAATTTAAAAGTAAAAGAGACTTGAAAGCTCTTTGAAAATTCTTTTCATCCGGGCACAAAAATGAATTTTTTCATTACCGTTCAGATGCAACCGAAATAACTTAAAAACGGCCCAGAAATATCACTTGCACGGCATCGCTCTAGCACCGTGCTGAAATTCAGTCAAAAATGTTATTCGCTGTTTTGCAGCTTCAAAGGTATTTTTCAGCCGTAAATGCCCCAAATTTGTAAATTATGACCTTGTCATTTTCAGAAGAAGTACGAAAGCGCTATGAACAACAGTATTGCCGATAAAGCCATATAGACACGCACCGATACATGCATACACATACGCTTATGCGTGTGTACATTATTTTGTACTTTTCCCCGCCATTTTTTTTTTTTGGTTTCGTCGGAACCTTCGCAACGTAATAGAAGGCCGAATCAATATATGTTTTTAATTGAATTCGTATTTTATCCGAAGAAATCATTATTATTCGAATTGTACATTTCGTGAAGCGTTATCGTGTAATTAATTACGTTCCAGATTTTTCAAATTATGAAAGAAATTATAGACTAATATAACGTGTCGGAATGAAGAAATATTGGAAAAACGCCGAAACTAAAGAACTTTCATCTTTCGGCGACTTCTGTGCTTAGAATTGAGTCGTTGTGGCTTTTCGTTTGATTTAGGTTGTTAAACTGACTCGGTCATCTGAAATATATTAAAATTTAACGCTGTAAAAATAAATGTCTTAAAACTGATGTAAGAAATATAACAAGTTCAGTTAAGCATGATGTTTCATGCGCACAGGCTTATACTTCAAGTTAAAGATAACTATAATTTTCATTTACATAATATTAAATTCGAAACAGAGAAGTCTGATTTTTCGAGACGCAAAGGCACGTCGTTTTTCGCGCTTTTTTGAACTTTTTGTTAACTTTAAAAATTTCATTAAGATGATGAAATACGGTTTCGTTCCCGACAACTTTCCAACGATACATATCGCATACTCGAAAAAAAAATAATTTTCTCATGACTTTCGAGTTTTCGACGCTTCTAGCGCCTAAATATAAAATTGTAAATTAGGGCTATAGTTTTCCTACAAAGCGGTCTTTTATATATATATATATCTTTGAGATACGTTTTGGTTTCCTTAACTTTTTTACTCGAGTTATTATTTACATGAACATCCTTTTTTTTTTTTTTCTCTCTTTCCGGTTTCTAGTTCAAAAGAGTTTGAAGGGAAAATACTTTTTTATCAGCAATTTTTTGATTTTATGAAAGAGCTTCTTCGTTTTGTTTTATATTTCGAATTTTACTTTTAAATGATTATCCAGTGATAGAGTTATGAACTTTTTAAGGGTGATTTTTGAGGTCATTTTTTATATTCCTATTTCTGTCGGTTTTTTGTGTTTTTTGCCGTCAAGGATAATCAATTAGCTCGAAATTATAGATATGGTTTTAAAGAGAATTTTAATTATAATAGAATCCAATTTTGAAGTTTTGTAAGTCAAACTGTTCGTGAGTTACTTCATATTTTAATTGAAAATTTAGTTGTTTCTGAAGCTTCTTATTAGGATTCCGTACATTATATATGTATACCGGGAACCGTTAAAATCTAAACATATGTCTCTCTATGTATCCGTAACAACCTAATGACAAAATACGTAAAAAAGAGATGCCACCGTTGTCTTTAAGAATAATAATTCGAGACTAAAGTTTACATGATCTTCAGATTCACACTTAACAGGTAGAATTACTAAAGTTATTGCGAATCTTAAGGGCCTAGCATAAAAGTGGCGATGTGGTTTGAGCGCGGAAGAATTTTTAATACACGGTCACTTACCGGATTCTGTACGATTTGTCGGGGACGAAGGATTAGGCCATTATTTTTGAAAATATTTAGATAATTATAGTTTTTTAATCCTCCAAAAACGGAAGTTTTATTGTAGTAATTCTAAAATCGGAAATGTAAATTTCACGATATATTCGTGTACGGCGAATTCATAAAAACATTTCTTAATGTTCGGGCGCTTCCATTTATGTAGGTGGAAATTTGCGTCAGCTGCATTTTATCGTCAATGGCGTGTGTTATTTTTTCCAAAAAAATATCGGTTTATTTTTTTCGTAACCTTTAATGGGCGTATCGCTCTGTTTCGATGAAGTTTCTACATAAGTTTGTTAACGAATACTGCAGTGTAAAAAAAGTGTATGTTTAGAATTAATTTAATAACTGAAGGTTAAATTTTAACGAATGAAAACTTGCGAACTTGGGAAAATTAAACTGAAAATATAGACTTAATAATTTTTTTTTTTTCCCGTTTAGATCACAATCAAAAATCTATTAAACGATCTCTTATAAACAAAACCAATTCGAATAGAAAAGTATATCTAATGGAGTTTATTTGTCTGCTTTTTATTTTTTCAGCTGGGAATCCCAATGAAATGAGAATCCACGAAAACAATTAAAAAAGAAATAAAAGATTATATCTTAACATGTATAAAGAGAGAAAATGAAAGTAGAGTTAATCAGAGACAATTGATGGAAGGACATGTTGCGCAAAAAAAAGGTAGAAAAACACAAAAACTTAAGAGTTGAGGGTGTAGAATAGGTCGTTCCTGACGAAGAAGTCAGTGATCAAAGAGAGAGAAAAAAAAAAAAGGAGAATGGTGTCATTAATTATGATTCGCAGGGTGAATGCAATGGCGAATCAACAAAAAGAAAAAGGAGGTATGATTGCGACAAAGACGTATTATAAAAGAGGCGACGGCGTGGCTGCGCTAGGGAAAAGAACGAGAAATGAGGCTGCGAAGAGACGGCAAGGATTTGATGATAAAAAAAGTGAGGATTATAAAAGGAAGAGGAGGAGTAAACCTCGGTCTATATTTTAGAGTGTTTACATTGTAAAAAAAAAAGATTATGAAACGACTAGTTTTTTTTTTGTTTTTTTTTTTGGGGCAAACGAGTAGTTAACTCCTTAAAAGTAGACCGAGACAACGAATAAAAAAGTTATGGAGATTTTAGGCTATCGTATTATTTTATTTTGTGTTTTTGATGGCCAATCGGGGTCCCCCTACAACCCTATATTATCGACAAATAATTTAAGAATGCTGAATGTTCGATAAACGAAATAGAGAAGAAGCGATAGATTGCTTAAAAGAACGACGCAAAAGATAAATAATCCAGATAACTAATAAAAGAAGTTTAATAGCGATAAGATAAACAGAATATTTCAAATAAATCTCTGCAACAAAATTAATTTTTTTTTTTTTTTTTTTTTTTTTTTGGGCGCGCCAGCGGCATTGACCCAACAACAACAGAAATTAAGGAAGGGGTTAAATAAAAAGACGATTAGAAATAGAGCTTAGGAAAGATTGGAGTACAGGGATTATATCTGGAGATGGAAAGGAAAGGACAAAAGAAGAATTATACGGAGCAGGGAGACCAAGTGCCAAGATTTTCGAGTACAAAACAGAGCGCTCGGAATCAAGGGCAGGGCATTCAAAGAAGATGTGGTTTGCATCACATATGAGAGGAGAGATGGAATTATGAAGGGGACAATCGGGGGAGGGGGGGGGGCAGGGAAAAACGAAAACGTGAAGAGGGCAGAAGTGAGTGATTAATACGCAGTCTGATTAAGGAAATGATCGCGGAGCGTTGATAAGAATAGGATTGAAACCACGGCTGGGAAGAGGGAACCGGTTGAATTTGAAGATAGTGAGAGGCGGGATTAGAAAATAGGGAAGGATAGATGTCCGACCTTGCAGAATAAAGGACCATCGCGGGCGGCCGAACGGGCTAAAAAGTCTGCTAACTCGTTGCCCTCGATACCAGAGTGACTAGGAACCCACAAAAGGTCAATAGTAATGGAACGGGATGAAAGTAAATTGGATATAAGAAAACGAATTAAAAGAATGATAGAATTGGAGGAATGAGAAGGAGGAGAAGAGATGGCTTGAAGAACACTTTTGGAATCGGAGACAATCAGACATTTACTGATCTCTCTTATGGCTAGAATGAACGAGACTGCGCGTAAAATGGCGATAGACTCCGCTGTGAAGATAGAACAGAAGGAAGGGAGCTTGAAGGACTCAGAGTGATTAAGTGAGAGGGAGGTAAACGCGCCGCCCACCCCATTTTCGTTTTTAGAACCGTCAGTGAAGAATGTTAGATGAGAAGGGAAAGATGTGTCCAGCATGTGGCGGAATTCGGCTTGGATTGAAGAATGTGCGGTGGAGCTGGTTTGGAGAGGGAGAGAGAAGAGATTAATAGTCTGCCAAATGCTGGAAAAGTCATGGGAAAAGTAAGAAAGCTTGGAATAAGAAAAGACATAAGGCGAAAAATTGGAGACTCGAGCTGCTACGAGAGAAAGGATTGGGATTTTGTGAGGAGCAAATCGCCATTGGTTTTTAATATTAAGATAGGAAGAGATAAGATTAGATGAGGACACAGAAAGCCGTTTAATTAGAAAATTATAACCAAGCTGCGATCTGCGGATAAACAGTGGTTGCATAGCAGATTCAGAGAGGATAGCAGGAATGGGAGGAGATTTTAGCGCTCCAATGCACAACCGAAGGCAGCAGTTTTGAACTTTGTCCAGTTTGGTGAGGAGAGATTTAGAGGAGTTTCCATAGATGAAGGAGCAGTAATCGATTCTGGAACGCTTTGTAAAGGATTAGGAGAATGGCAGGGTCACCACCCCATTTGGATGGCGAAAGGGCTTTCAGGAAATTGAGTCTTTTGAGGGAAGAATTGTAGAGATAGTTGATGTGTTCATAGAAAGTGAGTCGGCTGTTGAGAATAACACCAAGATAGCAGAAGGAGCTGACGAGCGGAATCGGAATGTTAGATGAAATAATATTTACCAAAGCTTGATTGTAGGGGCGGAGGGAGAACACCATAGAAGAGGACTTAGAAGGAGAGAGAGAGAGGTGAATTGAGGCGAGGGAGATACTAAGGATAGATAAAGAGTTATTGATCTCTTCGTTGGCGGCGGCCACATCATTACAACTGGAGTAGATGAGGATATCGTCGGCGAAAAGGAGAGAGGAGGAAATTGTAGGGAGGGAAGCAATATTAAGGAGATAGATATTGAAAAGAGTGGGGCTAAGACATGATCCCTGAGGAAGTCCCCGGTGGATGCATCTGGAAATGACACGGGAGGGAGTAGAGAGGAAGAGGGATCTATTTTGGAACAAGTTTAGGATCAGAAAGATGAAATTAGATGGAACGTTAAGCCCAAGAAGCTTGGCGCATAGAGTAGGAAGGTGGACATTATCAAACGCAGAGGAGACGTCAACAAATGTAGTAACAGTGAATTTTCTTTCTATGAAAGCTTTGTAGACGTCTGATAGGAAAAGCCTGATGCAGTCGACCGGGCCCAACCCCGGGCGAAAGCCAAACATATTGTAAGGAATTAGATCATTGTGTTCCAGCCACCAGACGAGTCGATTGTTCACCATACCTTCAAACAGTTTACGAAGACAGGAGGCTAAAGAAATAGGACGGAACGTTGATTGATTTTTTTTAGGTATAGGGATGATAACAAAGTCATTCCAGGATTTAGGTGTAGATCCGGAGAGTAGGAAGGAGTTAAAGATATTCAGAAGAAAATGCAAAGAAAGCGTGGAGAAGTTTTTAAGTATAAGGAACGATATACCATCTAAACCTGGTGAGGAGTTGGAGGATTTATTAAGGATAGATAGTAGCTCATCATAACGGAAAGGAAGAGATAAGAAGTGAGACTCTGAGTTGGGTGTAAGAACAGGAAGCGAGATTTCCTCAAGAGAAGGAGCGTAGGCGGGCGCGATAGAATCTAGAAAGGAAAGGAGATGTTCCAGTGCGGGAGAGGGATGTACCGGGCGCTTGGAAAGGGGAGAAGTAAAAGCCTTAGCCATCTTCCAAATCTGCGAAAAGGGCGTGTCTTTAGAAAAAGCGGAACAAAATTGTTTCCAAGAATTTCTCTTAGCCGCTTTAAGAACAAAGCGAGCCCTCGCATTGGCTTCTTTGTGAGCAAGAAAGTTGGACATTGGGGACCGCGAACGAAATGATTTGAATGTAACAGTACTTTGTTTAAAAGCCTGTTTACACTCTTCGTTCCACCAGAGTGAGGAGGCAGAGGGCGCTTTTTGGTGATGATTATTGGGAACAAGCGGAGAGGATGAAGAAAAGGACGAATGAAGGGATTGGGTGAACAAGTTGTATTGGGCTATAGGATCAGAATTCGCCAGGATATGAGAGAGAGAATCGTCCATCAATGAACGAAATTTGGTCCAATCAGTTTTGGAAAGAATCCATCGAGAGGAATGGAGAGGCTTGGATTGGGTAGGAGGAGAGACGTCATTAAGGGATAGGAGAATGGGAACATGGTCACTACCAAAAGTGCCATCAAGTGTTCTCCAGGAGCATTTAGGAGCTATATTGGGAGAGGTAAAGGAGAGGTCCACCGAACTTGAGGAGAAAGCGTTTTTAAAGTAGGTGGGAGAATGGTCGTTGAGGAGGAAGAGGTTATGATTCAGGATAAAGTCTTCCAGCACAGAGCCGTTGGAGTTGTAACGAGTGCAGCCCCAAAGGGGAGAATGAGCGTTCCAATCTCCACCAATGACGTATGGTTCTGATAGGGTTGTAAGGAATGAGGAAAGCGGAATATTGAAGAGGCTAGAGGTGGGAGGGTTGTAGACACAAGCGATATGGATAGGCTTTAGGGACAGATTTAGAAGAGAAATATGGATCATATTGGGGGAGTTAGGATAGGGAGGTGGAAGGAAAGGGATAGTGTGCGATTGGTATGATAAGTCGCTCCTGATTAGGATGGCAGCTCCACCATACCCGTCCACACGATCAGCTCGAACTATGGAAAAACCTCTGAAATGGATGGAGGAGGATGATTTCAGCCACGTTTCAGACAGCAAAGCGACATGAATGTTATAGCGGTCAAGTAGACCCTCTAAAGCTTGTTTGTTAGCTCGTAGGCTACGACAATTCCATTGTATAATGTTTAAGGACGGAAGCTGCGACATAGTAGGATAATGACAAAAGGGAAAGGAAAGACGAGAGCAGTAAAGTAGGATACAAAGAGGGAGTAAAATGCCTTAAAGGAAGTGCCGTATAGGCTCACTTCCAAAGTAGAGGAGCAGAAGGGAGGCTTATTCAAAATATGACATGGCCTCTTATGAAAATAGCTTTTTACTGTTGGAAGCATCAGTGATAGTTCTGAAGAATGTCTGCACGAACTTGGATTTATGCAAGTTTGTAGACTTCCTACAGTGTACGTAGAGTATAGAAGATTTGATGGAAGGATCATTTTTAAATCTGAGGAATGCCTGCACGAACTTGGTTTAATGCAAGTTTGTAGGCTTCCTATTGCGGCAGTAATGTATCGTAGCCTAGTGGTGGAGTTTCTCATGTAAGTAGGTTTCAACTTTGCAATTGATCTGATGTGGCAGGAGATGGAAGAACGACTAAGATGTAGGAAATATAAAAAATGGAGAATAGAAGAAAAGTTAGTTGAACTGAACATTATTGGCTAGGAAAGATGAAAGGTTGTCCCCGAATGAAGGGGAGGCGGCTATGTTGAAAGATGAAAGGAGTTGGATGATGGCAGTGGATAAATTACAAATATTAGAAGAGGTATCGATGTGGTGGATAGGAGCACTATTTTGAACAAGAGGGAGATGACTTTCAGGTGGAGACGAGTTGTTGAAGGAAGAGGATCCAACTCTATTCAGAGCCCATCCGGCTGATGGCGCAGGGGAATACAGAGAAGGGATAGGAGGAAAGTGGGGAAGGGGTTTGGGATGCGACTTGGACTTGGGAGATTTATGAAAAGTAGGGGACTTTGGGCTAGGAAGAGGCGTTACTTTGCGTGGAAGGGTAGAAGTGCTTAGAGAGGGAACAGGAGCGGCGGCTCGGTTAGCATAAGAAAACGCTTGAGAGACTATGCTGGAAGCTTTTAATTTGGAGGCTTCATGGAAGGATATGTTTTCAAAGGCCATGATTTTTTTGATGTCCTTCTGTCTTTGCCATTCAGGACAGCGACGATCGGACGAACTGTGACAACCTTTGCAGTTGCGACAGAGAGGAGGCTCCTGGAGACTATCACATTCAGAGAAGAGGTGCTGGGAAGAACAATGGGAACAGATCGAGTGAGAACTCCTGCAATGTCGTGCAATATGCCCAAAAAGAAAACATTTTGCACATTGCGTGGGAGAGCGAATACTTGGAGAGACCGGGAAGCGAAGTTTGAAGATGGAAGTATATTCGGGAAGGGAAGATTTGTGGAATTTTAACTCGACACTTTTGGTGGGTACTTTGGAACCCTCGGAGGAACGGAAAATGCGTCGAATAGAGATAACAGAGTTTGGAAATTCAAGCCCTTCTTTGATATCTTCGACTGAAAAGGAGGGATGAACTCCGGTAATAACACCGATTCTATATAAGGTATTAAGAGGAATAAAGGCCTTGATTTTGTTGGCGGTGAAATAAGAGGAGTTGTTGAGAAAGGAGTTAGCGGAAGAAGCATTGGGGAAGAAGACCGAAATGCGTCCCCTACCTTGGGATTTGATGTCAGTAAAAGAAGTGGAGACTTTGCTAATGAGCTTAGCCAAAGCTAGCGGGTGAAGGTTGCCAATATTCTCGTCGGAGGTACAATTTTCGACAAAAACTGTGAAAGGACCGGGATGGTTGGAAGGGAAGATGGCCTCAGTGGTGGTTTCAGTGTTGGAATTATTATTGTTAATGCTGTTATTATTTTTATTGAAATTGTTATTATCATTACTGCAGTTGATAGCGGTATTATTAGTGATACTAGTATTGTTACTATTTTGGTTAGTGGTACTGGATGTGTTGTTATTATTACTTAAAGGAATACCGGAGATAGGAGTATCCGGTTGCGTCAGGCGTAATTCCTTAGTAGATGAAGACGGAGGAGGAGTTAAAGGACTAGAGGGCTTTCGCTTAGTTGAAGGATCTATATCCATTACGTTAAGCGATAAATTATTGTTTGAAAGTTTATTGGGGGAGGCCGCTGAGCGGCCCCCTTTGGAAACGCTCATTTACGCTCAAGCGAGAAGGTGATCGAAAAAGAACAATTGTAAGTAAATAAAATAAACACGCGAGAGAAAAAAAAAAAAAGAGAGACGGAAGAATACACACGAATCTGAAATTACGAGCGAACGAAAATAAGTCGAAAATTCCGCAACAAGAGTTACGAGTAATAAATGGAACGAACTCAGCGCTCTGGTGGAGATAAAATCCGAACACAATAGAACACGACTTTATCACTGATAACGAATTGTCTTGAACAACTATTAATTTCTGATGTTTCTTTTGGCTTTTCCCGACATAATTTCTATTTTTAAAATAAGTTAATTAAGTCGCTTGATCAATCGGTAGAAAATGTAGAAGTTCCGAGTTAGAATATGTGTGGAACGAACAAAACTGTATCAGTAGTAATCGGACTGACCTAATTTACATGGTTCGCAACTAATTTCGGAAAATTTATATTGTTTTTGTCATGTTTTCAGTGAAAAGCAAGTTAAAGTGAGTACGGATGTTTGGCGCAGTGTCGAAGATTGTAGAATTCAGTTTTTTTATAATCTACTTAGGGGGGTACTTCTCTTGTATAAAAAAAGTTCAATTTCAGATTTTAGTTGTATACCACTGGGAAGTGGTCCAACACCTTAAACCATTGGTCTTCGATTTGGAACCCAAGCACCTTTGCAACTAGGCTACTGCATTATAATAAGAAATTGTATCATCGTTCATTTTTCCAATATTTATTTTGCACCGTAGTGTTATCCCATTGGCCAAGGATTTTTTTTTTTTTTTTTCTTGTTTGGGTTTTTCCCTGGGCTTGTCAGCAACGGACGATTACCCATCAACATGTGTACATAGCAGCAATTAGGAGTAACAAGGAATGGAATCTGACAAAGAATGCTATACCAAAGATGGAGAAACAATAACAATCAACGTCAAAAAATGCCAAACGTATGCATCCTGAAAAGAAAAGGAATGACGAAGGTAAGAGCAAAAGGAGTTAGCTGTCCCATACCATGGCCATATCTGCAATTACAGAGCCCACGGTACAAACGGACAAAGGAATCTGGCTATAAATAATTAAGGAAGAAGAAACACGGGATGTTTAAAAAGCAGTTAGATCCATCAAGCACGAAACCTATATAGAACACAGCGCTTAGCGTCCGTAAACAATTATCCGGAAGTTCAATGGATAAATTACAGCAGTGACTTTTTTATAAAACGTTGCGTTATAATGTTTTCTTCTTTCCGGACCATTGTCCGTCAGCTAATTATCATCATCGGCATATTTAGTCTACAAAACCGTTATATCGATGTATTCTCGGTACTCTTTTCATTGTTTCATCGACAAAGATACACATCTTAAAAGTAGATGATGAAATTTTTCTTTCTTTTTTTTAGAGGGACGAGGGACTCGAACATGATTTGTGTTACACTCAAAAGGAGGATCTGTGGAGGGAGCAGTAACGAGAAAGAGATAGGGAAAAACAAAAACATGAAGTTGGGAGGAGAGAATGGTTAATTCTTAATCTGATTAAGGAGACGATGTATATATGTATTTACAAATATACAATTATTGCATAAAAAAGAAAAAAAAACATTAAAAACATTTAAAAAATCAGAACCGGTGATACCATTTGTATGCGTAATAAAAAGGTATGTTAATAAAGCTGCATTAAAAATATATGTATCAAACACTAGTAGAATAACAAGAATATAATAAGCCAAATAAGCATTGGAAATGGAAAATAAAAGATATATATAATCAGTCGTCTGCAAATGTTTCAAATTAATAATAAAGAATGTAGTAAATAGGAAGTCTGCGGTAGTCATTAAAGAAAATATAATATCAGATGTAACAAGATAAAATTATAGAGCATCGCATAACACGATAAAAAGTAATGAAGCTGGAAATAAAAAGTGAAACAAAGTATCCTATTCAGCAAAATCTTATATTAATATCGAGAATTTAATCAGGATACCAAACTAACAATTGCATCTGAAAGTATTGAACAGGATTCCAGATGAAAAACTAGAAAGGGATAGGAAAATTAAAACAAAGGTTAAAAAAAAGTTGGATGCAGCAAACGGAGACATAAAATACATAAATAAAAGGTTACAATGAGGATAAGCTGTAAATAAAAAAGTGAGCAAGAGAAAATATTACCTGTTTATTGGAATAAAATTATAAAATTGTAAATAGTACCGGAATATTCTGTTGATAAGTATTGTTTGATAATAGTAATATTAAGAAATTGTATCCATATACACACACACACATGCATATATATATACGTATATATATATATATATATATATAAACTCGGACATTTTGGCTCGCAAGGGGCTGTGCCCCTTGAACCCTCTTGCTTTCATTTCTGTCTCTTTCTCTTCTATACTATGTATAAAATGATCAAAATTTACAACGTAATTCTTATTGGCATCAACACACAAAAAAGATAACATAACCATAAAAATCCAATTCTAACATTTAACTTTCATTATATAAAATTAAGACATTTTTTCGTTATATTTTTCGTTACATATTTCATTACATAAAATTGTGACATTTTTTAAATAACAATTATAGAAATCCTATAAAATATAACAAACGTTACATAAAATTGGGACATTTTTTTGGGACATTTTGCGTTACATAAAATTGGGACATTTTTTCGAATAGGGGGTAGCCTAAGAATTACGTTGTAATTAATACCGTATTGTCGCTTGTACCACACGCACGTTTTTCCGCGAATTTTATTTCGTAAAGTGGAAGTGCGAGTCTTTCATGAGGATTGCAGCTGACCGGTCGTTGACCTCCCCCTTTCTAAATACACATTCCTTTATAGCCCATTGCTGATATTGCAAACTACCTACCTATTATTCTGTCATTCGTTCTTAGACACATGCATTAACAAGTCCTTTAAGACTCTATTAAAAAAAAAGAAGTGTACTCACAGTGGGTGGCTACTGCAGAACACGAACTAACTTCTACCGGAATAAAGACCATCGCTGGAGTTGATCTGTAATTGGATAATCCAAGCATAGAATGATATACCTGAAGATTTAATAAAGAAGAGTTTCTCGAAAACTGGGATATCCAACAATTTAGAGATGACAGCGAAGGTGACCTACTGTATCACACTGCTTGATCAAGCGATTCAGAAATAGAGACTATCCAGCTGACAGCAGCGACAATGAATGAAAACCACCTTAGTACATATCTATTTTACATATGTATATCCACTTTGCAAATGTAGTTTTTCTGTTTTTGTTCATTTAGACCTACACTGTTCTTCGTATTCTGTAGGTTTTCACACATAGGACGATATAGGAACGTTCGTTACGAGCCTGCTATTATAGAATCGATAAAGTCTTCATCCTGTCCAAGAAACACACTTTAAAAAATAAACTACTAAACCCTATTTCAAAATATAGGTAACTGATAATTTTTGCACTGTAATATTTTTATACCTAATAAAAGAACATTACTAATAATCGTGAGTCTTTCTTAATGTAACCTAATTAACTTCATTAAATTCTCAAAAGTTTTGTAATACGATAATAACTTTTGTTGCTTGCAACTTTTTTTCAAATTTTTCGATAGATGAAATAGAGGTACGCGTCTTACACGAGAGCGAGTGGTCCACGCGACAATACGGTATATATATATATAACTCGGCCATTTTGTTCTCGCAAGGGGCTGTGCCCCTTGACCCTTCTTGCTTTCATTTCTATCTCTTTCTCTTCTATACTTTGTATAAAATGATCAAAATTTACAACATAATTCTTACTGGCATCAACACAAAAAAAATAACATAATCACAAAAATCCTATCCTAACATTTAGCTATCATTATATAAAATTAAAACATTTATTCGTTACATATTTAGTTACATAAAATTGTGACATTTTTTAAATAACAATTATAGAAATCCTGTAAAATATAACAAACGTTACATAAAATTGGGACATTTTTTGAGACATTTTTTCTAATGGGGGGTAGCCTAAGAATCACATTGTAATTAATATATACATATATACACCTATATATATATGTGTGTGTACGTGAACCTAACTAGGTCTTACTTTGTTGATATGGAGTTAAGTCCAGTACGATATACTAGATAAAATTTCTGATCGATTGAGACCTCACAGAGCCTTCTAAGTACAAAATGTGCCGAGATATTTGCGTTTGAAGTTGAAATTTTGAAAAAAAAAACATAGTTTTGAGAAAAACGAGTTTAATGTTTTGTATAGCAACCAGACGACAGGCGAATTGCATTCAGGTTTTTGGCCATAGAACACGAACCCGAGGTCGGATCACATTGCGGTTTGCGGCATTGGAATTCACTCTATCAGAAACGCTAAAAATCTCAAAATCTAAACATTTCTGACCTAACATCCGAAAAATCGCTGTATATCCGTAAATAATTTCGACAAAGCTGTGTTAGATTCACGTACACACCCACATATATATGTATATATATATTTATATAGTAGGCAGAAACTTCATTCTGCGGTTTTCCTGGTTTGGGAATCATTATAATTGAAGCAAATTTCCATTGAATTGGAAAATAGCCAGTGCGAAAGATCGCATTAAAAATGTATGTTATTAGGATAACCGCTTTCCTTGGCAAATTTTTGATAATTTTTGCTGATATCAGATCATGCCCAGGTGCCTTCCTTACATTTAGTTGTTTTATATATGCACTTACTTCCATAGGCGAAGTTGGTTTAATAGGTGGGAGCATCTGGAATGGTATCTGTAAATATTTTTTAATGTTTTTTTCATGATCTGAGCTCCCATTGTGATGCGATTGGAAGATTTCAGCAAGATATTCTGCGAACCTATTTGCTTTTTCTTGGCTGCTTCGTGCCCATTCTGCATTCCTCCCTCTGAGAGGAGGACATTGAGCGACGTGATCTTTTTTTACTCTGTTTACGGTCTTCCAGAGATTGTACTCGGTTGATTTAGTTGAAGTCAAATTTCCAATGAACTCTCGCATCGTCTCATTTTTCAGTTCCAGTAGTGTTTTTTTTAGTTGCCTAGCTGCTCTATTAAGGTTAGCCTTATTAATTGGATTTCTATCAGCCTGCCATATCCTCCTTAATTTCCTTTTCTCTGAGATCATGCTCTTTACTATTACAGGGTGTCTTATTACAGTTTGCCGATCACTGTCTGCAGGCGTAGATAAATATGCAGACGTCTGTATGCATTTGCTGAGGTTTTCTACAACCAATTCGATATCCGCCTCCGTTTTTAATGACACTTTCAAATCTATTCCTCGCTCGACTAGCTGCTGGAATGTGTCCCAGTTAGTGTTTCTATTTGTTAGTGCTGGCTTTTTCGCTATTTGTATTACCGCAGCACTCAAGTTTAGTATTTTTGGTGAATGGTCCGATGTAGCATCCATGACAGATTCAGTAAGCGTATGATTTGCATCGATCCCATTACTAATGAAGAAATCTAGGAGGTCTGGAATTTTATTTTTGTCTGTTGGCCAGTATGATGGAATCCCATCTGATAGGATGGTGTACTTATTTTCCTGTATGCACGCGTCTAACTGTTTCCCTCTTGATGTTATGAGTCGTGACCCGAAGGATGTATGTTTAGAGTTAAAGTCTCCACCAGATATAAATTTGTTTCCTAAGGTCGTAAAGTACTCATCGAAATGTAACTGTTGCATTTTATGCCTTGGAGGACAATAAACGGAAGATAGCACAAGCGGACCGTAGGATGTATCAATTTGCACAGACGTAGCTTGTAAGTATTCCTTCGAAAATTTATTAAGCTCGTAATGTTTGATAGACGTCTTTATTATCACAGCTGCTCCTCCGTGTGCTTTACCACTTGGGTGTGGAGTGTGATACGCTGTGTAGTGAGGAATCTTAATGTAACTTTTGCTAGTGAAGTGTGTTTCTGATAACATTAAGACGTCAATTTTATTGATTGTTAAAAACAGTTCGACCTCGTGACGGTATTGCACCAGTCCGTTGATATTCCATACAGCTATTCTTAGTACTCTGTTCATTTTGGGATTAATTTACTAACCACGGTTGATAACATGTTAATTATCATCCCATTTTGTTGAATGAGCTGGTTGAACATTGCTCTAAATTCAGTTAAAAATTCAGTGAGGTGTCCGACTATATCATAATTTGTGATATTATTTTTGTTTCCGTTATTCCTACTGATGTTACAATCAGTTGTGTACGTGTTTATACCATTGGAGACCTCCGTTTCACTGCTGTATTTTTTACCGCAATTCCGTAGGACCTCTGCATAACTACTGTTAGGATTGGCATTTATTAGTTTAGGGTTAATAGCGCTTGGGTTTGCTGAATAGGAGTACTGTTGCTTTATCTGCTGCGGCATATTTTTAGGTTTACTCCTCATCTTTATTAACTCTTTGTATATTGTACACCCCTTGTAATTCGCAGGGTGATTACCCTCGCAGTGGGTGCATTTTGCTGGTGTATCAGCTGTTTTTTGACAGCTTTTCGTCTCATGCTGTTCTCCACACTTAACACAAATGTACGGTAAGGTGCAATATGTTTTGCTATGTCCAAATGATTGACATCTTGAGCACTGTATTATACTTCTACTTTTAAAAGGCGGTTCTACTTTTATTTTCGTATTGAGTAAATACTGCAAGTTATATATATCTTTATTATTATTATTCGGCTCTAAATCTACATAGAACATTGGTAACCGCTCCTTTGTCCTTTGTCTGTACACATTGATTACGTTCCTTGCCTCAAAACCCAGTGTGGATAACGCATCTTTTATCTCATCGGGCGTGATTGTGTGATGTAGGTTTTTAATAACCACCCTGTATGCTCTTTCTTCTTTGAGCTGGTAGGTGTGATAAATTACTTGTCGATCCTTTAGGTGTTTTATTATTTTCCTGTAGTTATCGGAGTTATTTGTTTTCAGTCTAATTTTATTGTCTTTTAGAGCTTGGCAAATATAATCTCCTTTTGACAGAACCGTTGAGATACTGGTTATCATGTCTTTATAATTTATTACCCCATATAATATAATAGGAGGTGGTTTAGGCAGTTTCTTACCTTCGTTTATTTCAGGTGCGCTAGTATCTTTTTTTTTTTGCAGAGTTCCTATATGATTATTATCGGAGTCTGGATGATTCCGTAGGGGCCAGAATCGATTACTTTTCCCTTCGTTGTCCGATAGCAATGGTTCTGGGGACAAGTCGGGAGTTTGCTTTCGTGCTCTTTTCCGCGTAGGAACTACTTGCCAGGTGTTGGGCGACTTTACTACGATTTTAATCGGTGGTATCGATTTATTTGGCGCTATTGAAGCTTTATTCTGTGACATTTCTACGTCGTTGTTACTATCAGGATCAATATTTGAAATACTACTCGCAGTTGTAGTAGTGTTGCGTGAACTTGTTCCGGCGGACGATGCCCAACTAGTCATTATTGATATTTGTGTTCGTAGGTTCTCTCGAAAACAAAGATCAGCGTCAACAGCTCAGTTGCCGCTGATAATTGTTTCGATGTATAAACATGTGCTCGATGTGGCGCTACGCACTCGCACGTATATGCACTATACGATAACAACAACGCGATATCAGCTGCGTTGGTAATAGCAATGTTAAATGTTAAATGGTTAACAGTATGATAACTTAATGATAATGTTAAATAATAAATTGGATTTATCTCACCGCTGTGATGGAAGGTAATCGATTCGACGTCGTCGAAATAGAGATAAGCCGATGTACATAAAATACAATATTATCGGGATAGTGAACGCGTTAACAATAAACTTACTATCACTTGTAAAATATACTACAGGCCTATTAGCCTTTTGCCGGCCTTCTCAAAACTTTTTGAAAAACTCATCCTCAAAAGAATCAAACCAATCCTGGAAGAAGAAAAAGTAATACCAAACTATCAATTCGGCTTCAGAGATCGCCATAGTACAATTGAGCAAATACATAGGATAGTGGATGTGATCAACAAAGCCTTCGAGGATGGAAAATACTGTCCTGCAGTATTCCTGGATATCGAAAAAGCTTTCGATAGAGTTTGGCACACTGGCCTTCTATTTAAAATAAAACAGTTGCTGCCTCACCAGTATTACGAAATCATTAAATCATATTTAACAGAGAGGTACTTCCACGTTAATGTTAATGGAGAATATTCACAAATTCACCCAATACTATCGGGGGTACCTCAAGGTAGTGTACTCGGGCCGATATTATATCAGATATACGTAAACGATTTCCCAGTACACTCAGACACGATAACGGCTATGTTTGCTGATGACACGGCGATCTTATCAAGCCATCAGGACAACGTCGTAGCAACAGAATATATTCAAAAGCATCTACTTGATGTAGAAAGGTGGATGAAGCTTTGGAAAGTGAACGTCAATGGATCAAAATCTAGGCAGGTCATATTTACTTTAAATAAGGGAAGAAACCAACCAATCAGGCTGAACGGACAAGCGATTCCGGAATCGAATACCGTGAAATATCTCGGGCTGCACCTTGATAAAGGACTCACATGGAAAGATCATGTGGCTGCCAAACGTAAACAGCTTGATATAGTATACCGAGGCATGCAATGGTTAATGGGCAAACATTCGCCATTATCCCACGCGAATAAATTACTGCTCTATAATTCCATTCTGAAGCCTATATGGCTATATGGAATCCAAGTCTGGGGCACAGCGAGCAACTCAAACATAGCCATCATTCAAAGATTCCAGTCAAAAGTTCTGAGAAACATTGTGGCGGCCCCATGGTTCGTTCGAAACGATGATATACATACCGATCTACACGCTCCAACAATCAAAGAAGAAATCAGCAGCGCTGCCAGAAGACATCTGTATCGACTGGAAAATCACATCAATCCGCTAGTCAAAAACGTACTGCAGAATAACTTTCTCTTCAGAAGACTAAAAAGACTCAGTCAACTCCAGCTAGTAGAACGGCCGTAGGCGTATAGCTATTTTCTATAACATTCAATAAACTACTTCATCATCAGGAATAGCGACCACTGGGAAGCGTTCCGGAATAGCGTATTTATATAAATGATCAGTGCTACTTATTACTCAATTGAGTAGATTGTACGCAACTTAAAAAAAAAAAAAAAAAAAAAAAAAAAAAAAAAAAAAAAAATATATTTATATACACATATATATATATATATATATATATATAACTTGGCCATTTTGGTTCTGTCTCTTTCTCTTCTATACTTTGTATAAAATGATCAAAATTGATTAATATATAATTTGTAAGCTATAAAATTACGAAATTAAGAAATTAATCATTAAATTGATAAAAAAAAAAAATTTTTTTACTCTTTCTAATTTTCACTAATTATAATTGAACAACAGTAGTAGCCTGTAAATGTTTGCTCTGGCAAATAAAATATGTCGCCGTTATTTAAAAGAAACTAAAAGATGCCGTCAAAGACGAAATCTGACTGAAATTCAAACTAACTCAATTTTTACTCTTTCCCAAAATTTCCATTCACTGCCTGTTTTGAACTAGTTGAAAGTTATTTCGATAGAGCTACAAAATCTCAATATCAGCCGCGAAATGATATTTGGTATTCAGCATTTTTCTCAAAGGAATACGCTTTTAACTTTTTAATTCTAATTTGTTTTAATAAAATATCTCAGAAAAAATTAAAAAACTTTAATATTCCTTTAATGTTGTCGCTTTGTTAGTTATTTTTTTTTAGAACCGAAGACGCTTCTTTCGGTTTTAAGTGAAATAATTTTCAAACCGACATATTTTCGCTATTTAGTTCTTTTCAAAGTTTTTCTGAACTATTATTTCCACCTCGAATGACCGATTATAATTTAGCAGCGTGCGGATTTTAGGGAAACAAATAAATTTTCCATCTACACGCTGCTTGCGTACCGCGCGGAGAGGGGAAGTTTCTTGGGCGAATTCAAATTGGAAAATTATTGCGAAGAACAAGTGTGCAATGTTCGTGCAGATATTCAGCGAATAATAATAATTTCGCTGCAGCAGATGTACATGTAAATGTTTGAATGTTAACGCGAGTATAAACATTTCCAGCTCGAAGTGATACAACGTTTTCCCCTCGAGAACAATTCAGCATTGTAACCGTTTTACAGTTACATCTGCCGGCAGTGTAACAGTTTTTGTTATTATTTTTTCTGTCTGTCTAAGCTGCGCTTCTTTCATAAGAAGAAGAAGAAGAAGAAGAAGAAGAAGAACACATGTAGACATTTTTTTCCATCATCCCTTTCGCTTTATTCTCTTCTCGTGCTGACAAGTGCATGCATTTGTTATGCCTGGTTTTTAAGTTTATTTTCATTTTTCTTCTATCTCTTTTTCTTTTGTTTTTATAAATAATTCATACGGAGAAGGTGAAAAATTATCACATTCGTACTAGTTGTATTTCTCGCCGGGCGTTAATATAAACTTTCAAAAAACAACTTTTCATTCGCTTTTTCCTCTTTTGTTATACTTTAGATAATTTAAATAAATTTCCATCAGCGAGCGGTCACGTTTAGTGTGCCAAAATTATTGCCGCACAGATCGTACGTGTTTGATTTTCATATAGAGACTGTTTAAGTTTTTAAATTTTAATACGGAACATGCGAAGCATGCAAAGTGCACATTTGAAAACAACTGAGCAGTAGACAAATAGCAGAACAGATAAATGTGTTCGTATTGCTGCGAGGGGTAATCAGCGAAAGTAAATTACCATCGTCAATTACCAACAGCGTGCGGATTCTAAGTAGAAAGCGGAAATGTAGATATAAATCCGTAACCTGTTTGTTAAAATATATGAATGCAAAATAAATAAATAAATTCCATTTATTAACAAACCGAAATAAGCATTAATTTACTTTAATTAATTTAAGTCTCCCCCGAATTTAAAGAAACGATTTTGGACTATATTGTTAACATAGTACACTCAATTAAAACTAAAAACGTGTACTCACTGTTGTTAGCTGATGATATAGTTCGAAAACGTTTCTTTGAATTTAGGTACTCAAAATTTATTTAAACATAAATTATGCTATACTTATCGTTTGTTAGGAATTTATTTGATACATACTTAGAAAGCAGATATACTCTTCGCAATTAAAATGTTTCTTTCCTACACCTCACTTTGATCCTTCTTCTCGCCCTCTTAAAAGTAAAGTAAAGTGGGTTCCATACCCTTGAGAGGGCGTTGGGATTGTTAAGTTAAGCTTTTCTCATAATGGTACTAAGCCTAATGGATCTGATGAGAATACTGGGGCCAGTTCCTTTCGTTCGATCGCCTTTACTTTCCCCCAGATAAATCTCTGGTACCCAATTATTTCAGGGTGAGTAAGCTTGGGAGCGACTTGGATCCGGGACGAGACAAGTCTTGAACCGGTGACTTCTGATTTGGTTACCCCTTTCTTCTGTAACTGAAATTCTTTCGGTACATATTCTGTCCATTGAGCATTTCCAAGTTTCAGCCATCGCACAATATATAGAAATACGTGGATAGTTCTTTGATACAGACTTGTGATAGAAAAGCGGCCCCTGACAGATAAAGATCAAAATTTCGGCTGTCAGCAAGGTGAAAAAATTGCGAAGACAAATAACGCGTTTTGACAAAATGCGGGGAAAACTTATACACCATCAGCCAAAAGCAACGTTAAAACAAGAAGAATTCCCCCGTTGTTCTTACTGGTTTTTCGGTTGTCCTTTTTGTATTTAAAATGCTTCATTTGTAATTATTATCGTCTATTCAAATTGATTTGCTGTGGGTTCCTAGCCATTCGGGCATCTGCGGTAATGAAGCGGCGGACTCATTGGCTCGGGCTGCTGCCTATTCTCACTTATTTTTTAAAAAAGTCCCTTCGTCCAATATCCTTCCTCTGTGCAAAGATTTTCATCTTAGGTTTTGGTCGGATATGTACGTTTCCTCTTTCTCTAACAATCGCTCTTTCTATCTGTCTGTCCAACCTAGTCTTCCTGCCAATCCGTGGTTCTCTTTGTTTCCTTCACTTCGTCGTTCTGTTGTTGTCTTTGTTATCCGTTTGCGCTCTTAAACCATACTTTATTATCTTCTTCCCGTTTTCGTTTTTCGTTGGTTGCCTCTCCATATTGTCCTCTCCACTCGAACGAAGATCATGTTTGCGATGCGGATCACGTGTTTATTAAGTGTTCATCTCTTTCTGCTGAGTGCTCGGCTTTCTACTTTAGTTTGCTGAGACTTGGTCTTCCTACTCCATACTGTGCCTCTTATGTTCTATCTCTTCCCTCTCCACAGATTGTTCCTATTATATTTGTTCCTTTCTCCTAACAATATCTGATCGTATCAGGATATAAGTGATTCCTTCCTATTCTAATTGTTTCTGGGTAAAGGTCCCTGGTTGACAAGCCCAAAAAAAAAAAAAAAAAAAATTATTATCGATACCAACAGCGATATATATATATATATATATATATATATATATATATATAAATAGAATTGAAGAAAGTAAGAAGTAGAAAGAAATAAAAAGGATCATTAAGTTAATATATGCCGTGCATTGATTTTCCATCTAAATAATCAAGTTCAGCGGTGAAGAAAGGTTTTAGGCGCATTTCCGATATCGGCTTTGTAATATATTAGTGCGAAATTAATTATCGATTTATTTCTATAATCTATTCAAGTAATGTACTGCGAGGCTATTCGCAAGATGTCCTTTTTAAGTGGGTTCGTCAGCGAGCATATTGATCCGTGAAATTGGAAGAATGATAAAGTTCTATTTTTAAACGTTTAAGCGTAAACGTTATAACAAAAGCGTGTTTATAAATGAGAAATATCAGAAGCATATTGATAAGGAGAGTATAGTTTTTTAGTAGAAAAGAGTAGAAAGACGATTGTTCAGCGGAAGAGGTCGAACATTCAAAGAAAAAAGCGTGATATTACAGTCAGAAAGTAATTACAAGAAAGCATTAAACAAAATAGAGTAGATGCGGATGAAAATCGAAAAAAAGGAATGATGCAGGAAGGAGACTATGATTAAAACGAAGGCGACAAATAGCCGAGGAGATTGTGGAGCGTTTAAGAGAGGGTAAGTATTTAGAAAACTATGAATGGGGTTGAGGAGACGCGGTTGAAGATTAAATATAACCAGAATTATGAAGAAGGATAGCCATTAGTAAAACGAGAGAAATATCGTAAGCTGAAAATCTGCCTGAAAATCTGCCGCCATTGGAAATGGATGAACGAGCTAAAGAATCCACTAATTACATTGTTCTCAGTGCCTAAAAATGACTGCGAATTCAAAGCAAATCGATCTCGATTGAGTGAAAGAAGAAAAGGTAATAGATGAGAAAGTCGGGAAAAAAATAACTTTCTTGAGAAGACTGCGTTCATTAAAAAAAAACCTTGGTCTAAGATCACATCAGTCTTCAAACGGAAGGAATTCCGGCTTGCTGATAAATTTCTATTAATTTTACTTACTGCGCAATATTTTTCTCTTTTTCATCTACTTATATTCATTCTATAGCGGAAAATTAGTCGGCTATGCTTCTGTTGTTTAGAAGAGAGCGAATATAACTGCACTCTAGTTACCCCAGTGCTGCCGTCTGTTTATTTTGGCTTTTCTTATGAAATCAGTTTATTGAAACTCAGACTTTGACTTATTTAAAAATCGTATTAAGTGTCAAAAACCAGAATATCCTTCTTACCGAAGGCAATGAATTATTAATATATTCTATTAAATAAATTTTGAAAAAAAAAAAAAAGGAAATTGTTCATTTCGCATTCATTGCAGAAAACATTGTTATTGTTCAGCGATCAAAATTGTCAAGTCTTTTTCACATATTCGCCAACTAAAAATTTTCGGGTTTATTCTGAAAATTCCCAAGCCCACGTTATATGTTCGGATAAACGGACTATCGCCGTAAGTAATTTTTATTGTACAAGTGCAACCTATTTATTTTTGAGATTAAGAACAAATTGTGAGATATGACAAAGTGCAATGAAAAATTCTGCTGGTCAAGTCTCACTGTGGCATTATAATAAAAAGGTAGGCAAATGACAAATTAAATCAAAAAATAATAAACAAAATAAAATATAAAAATAAAAATAAAAATATAATAAATCAATCAAAAACTAAAAAAGAAGAATGGATAACATTTACATATATTAATCAAAATATAAATACATTAACAAACATTTTCAAAAATAATAAAATAGGATTTAAAACAAACAATAAACTATTAAATAAGTTGATAACTCTAAACTCAGAAAATAATAATAATGATACCATATACAAAAAACCAGGTATATATTTATTAAGATGTAATAATTGTAATAAAGTTTACATAGGACAAACAAAAAGGAATTTCAAAACTAGATATAAAGAACATGTATATGCAATTAAATATAAGTATCTTGATAAATCAACGTTTGCTGATCATATAATACAACAAAACCATACAATAACTTACAATATACAAACAGACATGCTAATTTTAAAAATAGTTACAGATAATAAACTCTTAAATATAGCTGAAGAATATTACATTAATAAATACAAAGATAAAATATTAAATATACAGCAAACAATACAGCAAAACACATTATATAATATAAAACTTTATGAAAACCAAAAATAAAATATTAATAGTTTTATACGAATTCATACACATCATTTAATTATATTGTTCCATATTATTCAATTGTAACTATATATTTACTTTATTATATTCAATTCATTATTATTTATTAAATTTAAAAATTTTATATTACATAGACCAACAATTATAATATATCGATCTATATCTTTAATAATGACCAAACATGTAAATAAATAATACAACAAAATTCAGTCCATGAATATGTCAAGTAGACGAAACCGGTAGGACGAATTTTTATATATATTTTTTGTGAATAATAATGTCTGTAACTTTTATTTTAAGTAATAATTTAATATAAATAAATGTTGTATGTTTTAACGAATTAAAAGGTACTTTGTGTCCGTGTAATATTTAAAACTATAACTTTGTAGGGTATGTTTCTGCTTACACTCGGTCGACTATACATGGCCAGAGCATGGACATGTAGACAGACACCGTGTTCTAAATCTTACAGAGCCTAGTAAGGTCTTTTTAAACTTAATTTTCTTTTCGAAGAAATTTAATACGCACAATTAAGGATCATTCCGGAGTCTCCTTTGAATAATCTGGGGCGACTGTGCGGCATCCGTGCCAGCGAAATTTTTATGGATGATATTAATTATTTCTTATTTAGGCTTTTCAATGAAAACGAAAAACTGTTTTTTCGAAAAAGAATTGACGTTACTCTACGTGCTCGCGCTCTGCGTTTGGCCAACCTCATCTATTCTTGGGTATTATAATTTATATTTTTGCGTTACAGGTTTGAGAACAGAACTAAACTGACTATAACCCTTTTTTTTTTTTTTTGTTTCAATTTGATTTCTCGTCATTTAAAGAGTTTTATTTTTCTTTTTTTTTTCCCCTTTGGGCGCGTCAACACAGGACATTTACCCAACACAAAGGACTAACAAATGATGAAACGTAGGGATTTGAAAGTTATATCAGGAAGCGATTAGAAACAGAAGAAATGAAGGTAGCCAATCTGGGGAGAAGGAAGAGCAAGGATGTAGTGGGCATAGTAAGGGATCGGGAGATCAAGGCCAAGCAAATTGGAATAAAGGACTGCGCGTTCCAAGGAGAAATACAAGAACATTCGAATAATAGAACGTGATTTGCATCACAGGTCAAATTTAAGATAGGAGGATGAAACGGAACAATATTACAACGAAAGAGGGAGGCAGGAAGCAGACTGTGATTAAAGCGGAGGTGAATTATGGAACTAATACTGCTGATGCAGGGAATATTATTAAACCAGGAAGAAGTGGGTGGAGAGGGTTTGTGTTAGGGGATTGGAGAAAAGAGACTGATGAAGATTAGTTCTAAAGTCATGTTGAAAACGATAAGAGAGAGGACAAAGACATTGGGAGGGAAATCTGTCTATGAAACGGCCATTTACTGTAGCTAGACATGCCAAAGAATCGGCGAGATAGTTATCAACGATGCCGCAGTGGCCCGGAATCCAGAGTAGGTCAATTAGGATAGAACGGGAAGTTGATAAATTATAAATTAAGGAACGAATATAAAGAATAATAGGATCTGACGAGGGTTTATAAAGCGTTCTTTTATTAAACTATTTTTTTCGTTAATTTAATAATTTGAAGGTTTATTTTCAGGATGGCAAAAGAAAAAAAAGCAAACAAGAGAAACGTTACAAATAATTTAAATTTGAGCTGTTTTTACACCTAGATTTGGCAACGTCGTTCAAATGAACGTGGTTAAAACATTAGTTCATTTCAGTTATGATGGAAAGCAACATACACATATGTATATACCTAAAGCATTTATTTGTATGGTATCGAGATTACTTCGATGTTAAGCGTAAAATAAATCGTGTTCGTGTATGCTGCAGGTTTATGCGGATCGCGATGTTAATTATTCTGCTATGTATTCCATTATATGTGTACGATGTAAAGTAAAATTCAAATTACCGTAGTAAAGAAAATGAAATAATATTTTTGTAAAAAAAATAATATTATGTATGTGTATACGATTATATGGTTCTCGATAATACTGCAATAAATATATATATATATATATTTTTTTTTTTTTTTTTAAATGGGCTCGGCGTTAACACTGACCCAAACTACATGGATTTAGATCACCTACTCAGATTCTGAGGCGATCGGAGATAGAAAGTATAAAGGAAAGAAGGAGGGGAATAACGGCCGGAGAAGTTTGTATGCAACACTGTCGGCACTATCTATTAATACGGGGTGCAGCAGCATAACTTTCTTTTTTAAAATGCGCCATCTTTTTTTCTACTAAATTTTGTTAAAGAGAAATAATAACAGAAAATCGAAATAAAACTGCGAGAAGGGAAGACACATAGCCAATGGGATCTAGAGTGTGTTATTTCGATTATCTGTTATCATTTATTTTTAACAAAATTTAGTAGAAAAAAAGATGGCGCATTTTAAAAAAGGACGTAACGCTGCAGCAGCATCCTGTATAAACCTGAAAGAAAAAAAAAATTCGTACAACCCGTTCTATAGTTAATTTTTTTCCCCATTAAACGTAATATCTTCGTCAGATCTAAGGAAATTATAAAACCCTGAAAATTTTAAAATTAAACGGCCTAAATTTTGAAAAATGTGAAAATCAAGTTTTAAGAAAAATTCTTTTTTAAAAATTCCGCAGCCGGTTCTATATGAGCTATGGTATTAATTTTCTTTTTAATCTGCACACTAAGGTCTCCGCAATACAGGAAAAATAAAAAAATTCCAATAATTTTGATATTTAGGTACCAAAATTTGGAAAAATACACGCTTGAAGCGGTAAAAAAAAAAAGTCCGCAGCAGGCCTTTACATAGTAGCTGGAAGGTCACTCATTTTAAAAAAATTGATGTACATCAATCACTCAATATAGGAAAAATACGAGACAACCCCAAAAATTTTTAATTAAAAGGCCTAAACGGTTTTAAGCAAAAAGTGTTTAAAAATTCCGCAGCCGGTTCTACTATACGAGTTGCGCTATTGATTTTCTTTTTTTTTAACCTGCCTCTAGAATACAGGAAATATATGAAATTTCGAAAAATTTCGATATTTAGGGAACACAATTTGTGAAAATACACGCTTAGAGCGGTAAGACTGGAAATTTAAAAAAAAGTTTCCATGGTAGCTGGAAGGTCACTCTTTTTTTTTTTTTTTTTTAAATGATATATTTTAATCGCTAGAATATAGGGAAAAATACGAGACCCCTGAAATTTTTCAATTAAACGGCCTAAATTTTGAAAACATGTAAAAATCAAGTTTTAAGTAAAAAAGTGTTTAAAAACCTTCTGCAGCCGGTTCAATAATAGTTACGGTATTAATTTTCTTTTGTAATCTGCATACCGAAGTCTCCAAAAAGAATTCAATGTAATATATTCCCCGACGACGCCCTGTTAATGGCACGTGCTTTACTGTTTACTTTACTTTTACTTACTTTATACTATTCCTCTCACGTATGCTAGCAGTTTCAGTTTTTTAGATATTTTAATCTAAATTTCGATTTTTAATTGACGTATTATTGATGAACTTCTCTCTTTTTATCTTCTTTTTAAATAAGTATAATTTTTGAAAATTTACAATGTAATACAATTTAAAGTCTGAAGGAATGCGAGACTAGTTCCCTAGTATAATCTCGTATATATATATATATTTAAAAAAGTAATCGATTCACAATATTATGCCGACGGTATGTAATAAAATTATCACAGAAAAAATTGCACAAAAAAACATATTGTAAATATTAAAAAGCATTGAAAAAGCATGGACTAGTTTCGACGAATTACCGTGTCTTATTATCAAAATGTTAAATGAATAATTAACACCTTGATAATGACGGTAGTCCGTCGAAACTAGTCGATGTTTTTATACTTTATATTAATTATAAGGCTACAGCATTTATTTCATATTGTCGGTAGACACTTAAAATCATTTATTTCGAATCATCGCGCCAAATTGCCACCGAGTAAACTCAAGAAATACACGGATGCAGTTCGCTGAAAAATTCGAAAGCGTCACTGTTAAATTTATAGGTATTCAGCGAAGGCCTTAGAGTCCGTCACGCAGTTATTATATTGACTGTCGTCATCGTGTAGACTTTTCCACACTGAAAAATAAGAATAAAAAAGAGCCAAAAAAAAGAAAAGAAAAAAACAAAAGGCTAAGAGAGTTATAAGCCAAAAAAGTGTAAACACCACAAGGATGACGTTGGTCGGTTTATTTTCATTTTTTTAGATGTAGCAGTTATGGGCTGGATGAAGTTTGCGTGGTTAAAATTAGCGCGTTTTATGCAAATGTATCGACATAATTCCTACTTTATTTCAACCCTACAATTAAAAAGACGGCCATAGCGTACTAGCTGGTCGCATTTAAAAATGCAAATGGCCCGATAAAAGCTACTCGTCATACACTACTCTGAGGAGGCCGATCTGAGATTAAATTTCACCCATACCGTACCATACTTGTGCCGCTTTCAGATGCGACAAGAAGTTATTACAGCGATTTGTTGCCCGACACGCATTTTCACAAATTCTCTTATTTCCTACAGACAATAAAACTTTCGCGGAGTCGAAGTATTTTACGTAAAAAATAATTTCAAATCACACGTTACCTTGTTAGTCGTAAATAATAGGGGTCACATGAATACAGAACCGCAACCTTCGGACACCCTCTCCGTGATAGTTTTCCATAATTCTTAGAGGAAAATAATCGGTTTTAATTGACTATGTTTAAACGTTAGATCAAATCGATATAAACAGGTTGCATGATTTTTTACATTACTGTCGGCAAAAAAAAAGTAACGGTGTGACGATACTATTTAGGATTTATTTAGGATTTCGCCCTCGGGGATGCCAAGCACGAGATGGTTTTTTAATTTTTTTTTTTTTGAACTCTTTAAAATTAGTAAATTTTTTATTGGATTAATCTTCTATTATTTTTTTTTTTTTTTTTTAAATTCAATCATCTACTACACTTTTCTTTCGTGAACGATTGACCGTTGAAAATACATTATCACATATCAGGGAAACGGAAATGAGCAACAATGATTAATTAACATAAAATTTAAAATAAGCAAATTGTACGTGCATCACTGTTGTCGGTGGTGATCCGTTGGCAATCGGACGGCTTTCAGGTGGCTGAGGTTTTGATTGATGAGGTGCGAAATATTTAATGTATTAATTTCTACAGAAGATAATAATCCTTGCTCAAAACTGTAAGATAAGAGTCGAACGTTTGTTTAAAAAAAAAAAATAATTCATTAAATATCAACCGCGACTTTAATCTTGTTTAGAGTAAACGATATTTTGAACTTGAATTACTGTCACTGACTCGTTGAGAGGAGATTAAATAAAACGATTCTTCTCGAACGGAAAAAAACGACTGATCGAAAGCTGGATAATTTCTCTAACTAATGGTGAGCCATGACTGACGTGTTAAGAAATCACCGTCCGATTTTTCTTTTTTTTTTTTTTTTTTTTTTTCTATTTCTTCTTCCTTTTCGCTCTGTAACCACTGGAATTTATTAAACTTCCGTGGTCGATGATTGGTTCTGCAGCCCGAACGACAACAGGATCTCACATACTCGCACATTTTCTCTTTTACCACATTCACCGACATTTTATGTTTTACATATGTATATTTTGTTTATTTTATTTTTTATTTTAATATGGTAACTGTAATGTACAAAATGGTCACCCCGATTGCAATTTTTTTTTTGTCAGAGTTTTCTCTTGATTTTTTCCTCGTGTTGTTCTAGGTTGAATACTTTCTTCTGAAATTTTGCGTACGATTTCAACACATTTCTGCAATCAACATTTTTTATGTAATTCCAAACAAATTTAGATTATGTTTGAAGTTGATTTTTCTTCAATTATGCGAATACTATTTAATTAAACTGTTTAAAAAGATGTTTAACCTTCTTTCCGACTTTCGTGCTTCATATGCATTGATCTCTTTCTCGCATCATCCATTAATTGTACACCTACTAGTCAACCTTACATCCGTTCATTCACAATATTTCATCTTATTCGTCTACCGAATTCTTCGCATAGTACATATTTCAACAGCATTAATTCTTTCTTTATAATTTGCACTTACCGTCGTCCGGGTTTCTACAAAATGCTACCACAATTTTACCTTTCTTATTATGGGCGTCGCCAGGGGGGTGGGCAATGGGCGACAGCTGCCCCCCCCCCTCCCTGGAGTCTTGAAACTTTTTAATCAATTGACCATGATGAGTGGTCATAGGCGCGTAGGCATGGACAATTTGGAAGACTTATAATTTTGTTATAAAAATTTTCCAGGAACCCACGAAAATTATGTTTTAATTAAGATTTTATTCTTGTTTAATAAAATATTAGGCCTTTACAAATTATAAATTTTATTTTTCCTATAACTCGTATCCTCTTTCTATCATCTTGCCCCCCCCCCCCCCCCCCCCCCCCGACTCATCGGCTGGCGACGCCCTTGTCTCTTATTTCTATTTTATTATTTTTTAGTACTTCTTCAAAATTTTCGAAACATATTATTCTGGATTTTTTTTCTTCGTCATTACGCATTGTCATCACGGTCAACGGTAAAATATATATCAGTATCAATAGCGAATCCTCTAGTACTTCAAGTCATATGGTTCCAGTACTGAAGCAAACTGAAAAAGAGATCTACTAGTTTTTCTAAACAGCAGAGAACAACTTGTGATAAAGAGGCAGTTTTAAGCCTGGCGACAAATCTGAGATGTCGAACATTCAAAGAAAAATGCTTAATATATATAACGGCTCCGTCCAATTTTGATTCCGATTTGATGATCTATTTCGTTCGCCAAGTACTGTGAGTACTTCTCTAACGTTAGACGACCAGTCACTAAGAGTGCATCGAGAAGCATACGCAACAACAACAACAGCATAAACAGCAAATCTAATATCGAGCGTTTTCAAAACTAGGTACTTCTTCACTTTGAGCGAGTTACGCACGCGTGTTGTGAACTATATACATTTTTTTTTCTTTTTCTTTGATTTAGCCAATACGGAGCGATGTAGCGTGGCGCAGATGGTGAAATGTATGTGATCAGCTGACTTTGAGATTCTACATGTGAAAAGGATTACTTTGATTTTCGGCGCCTTCAGTTTTTTTTCTTCTGATTCTACTTTATACTCGCTAGTCCTGTAATGTATCCGGGAGGCAGTGAATTTTTTTAGTACTTATTTTTGCAGTTAGTGTATATGAATTAGTTTGTTCTGCTAGTGATACAAAACAACAATTTTTGAGTTTGACTAAAATATTCGGATGAGTTTCTTTTAACGTTTATTTTTTTTTTTGAGCGTGTGCGATTGTTCAACATTTTCTAGTCTTAGAGAAGTACGAGAGAAAAAATCATTCGATTGAAATAAGTACTTATTAAAACAGTATATTTATTATATAAATCTGACGCATTTTGAAGCTTTAGGTTTCATTATTGTCGCTGAAATTTGTCGAAATTGTCTAATAAATATATTATTTTAATAAGTGTGTTTATTTCAATATTACTAATGGTGGAAATAATAAATTAGTCCCGGTGAATCTCTTTAGAGATATCTGAAATCCGTCAGTACAACCCGAATGCGGTTTATATTTATCAAAATAAGCAAAATTTTTAGGCGGAAAATTGTATTGAACTAATAAGTAGAGCTCTCGCCGTTCTGTTGTTATTTTTTCACGCTTCGATCGCTCGCAGTTAACGTAGTGGAAACAGTCACATGGTACATACAAAATCTATTCGGCAGGAAATAATTCTAATTATTACCTCGGAGAGGCCGTATTGGCGCGACGCAATTCGCTAAAAGCCATGTTTCGCTGCCTTTGAAGTTATTTTTCAATTCTGCTAATTTGTTAGACTTGCTAATTTTTGTTGATTTATCAGGGTTGATCAAATGAACCGGGAAGAAAATTATTCACCCTTTTCGAACTTCAGCTAGACAAGAAACTGAGGGAAAATTAAGTACTCCTCTCAAGCTAATTATTTCCGAGTGACACAGACGATCGGACATTGACTTCATACCGGCAGGGAAATTTATTATAACTCATAATAAATTTCCCTGCCAGATGTTTTTTGTTACGATTAGAAGTTAAAGATACGAAGCTAAATTTTTTAAATTCAAGTAATCTGGTGGATTGAAAAATTAAACTTTTCATAATGTACTTAAGGGTTCCTAATGAGTATCTGATGAGAATATTGGGGCCAGTTCCTTTCTACTTTTGGATTATCCGCCTTTACTTTCCCCCAGATAATAATTCTCTGGTACAGTCAATATTCAATTTCACGTTAGGTATGTACCATTGGGACAGCGACTTGGATCTGGAACGAGACAAAATCTGCGACACCTCCGTTTTAGTAGCCAAGCATATTAACCGCTAGGCTAAAAATACAAATTAGACAGTCAAAATATTAGTAAAGGGTCTAGCCAGGTTTATATGGGAAATCTGCCCCCGCGGGGTTTTCGATTTGCACTTGGCCAATCGTTTTGACATCAAATAAAAATAATTCAGCAAATTTTCAGCTATTTATCTCAAACGGTTTTCGAGTATTTCAAAAAGACCACCTCGTTTTCTGATTTTATTTATTTTTTTTTAATAGTGAAATTCAAAATAAATGAATAGCGATTTTTTTCGTAATTCTTAGGAGTAAAAGACATAAAAAAAAATACTATTACTATGAATCTCAGATGGAAAGCCAATTTTTAAGAACAGAAATAAAATTAAAATCAGTTTTTTGACCACGTTTTTGAAAAATGTTCACCGCCAAATTTTGTTAGAAGATGTCTTTTTTACTCCTTTACACTCGGGATTTTTTTCATTTTTTTTTGTAGTGGCGGAACATAATGAAAAAACAATAAAAACTATTTTTTTTTTCTTCAAAATATCGCGTGCTTAAACACACCAAAACTTTTTTGTTTATTTGATGTCAAAACGATTGCCCAAGTGCAAATCGAGAAACCCGCGGGGGAAGTTTTCCCATATAAACCCGGCTATTATACCCTTCGGGGGAAATTGTAATTATTTCACATCGTGATAAATTTAAATATTCAGGTAAATCAACATTCAAATACGTCGATATCGAAGTGTAAAATATTAGGTGACTGATTAATTTTACACTAACGTGCTTTAAAAATAACTTCAATCTTTCGCGACGGGTATTTTTAAAAAGGTACGAATAAAATTTTTCAACGGTGAAATTTTTTTGTTAGAACTTTGTCTACGTATATCCGCTTTCTTTCGAATGTCGTTGAGACCGAGCGCCTCCGTTAATGGCTTACACCGTTCCATTTCGGACTGTATCATCGCAAGATATGAAAATACTATAGTTGATTTTTCTAGTGGCTTGGCAACGCTAGTCTATAACGCTATATCTTTTGTCCTTACGCAATAAGCAGCACGCAGCATCGCTGCGAGCTGAAGCATCGCTGCTGCGACTATTTACATATGCATGAAGAGCAAATAAGCTTTTAAAAAACCGGAAAAAATTGGATTTTGGATTACCTGCATGGGCACGTCTCTCGGAAAAGCTGGTTGAATACGTGGAGCAGTCGCTTAGTATCCGGTTAATGCCCATTATTTCTGCGCCAGTATTTTTCAAAATTCACCAGAGCGGTAAATCGTTAACAGCGCAGTTTGGTCCAACTTTCTTTTTTTTTTTATTTTTCATTTGCGACTTCATTTATCGATACCTCGTCTTTTCTTCCAACGTTCCTCCTTAATCCTCTCGCATTTCACTACAATACCGTGCCGAATAAAGTACTTAATTCTCTTAGCCGGATTTGAACCACCGCTGGCGATGATGGAACAAATTGCGCGCTACTTTCTCACGCAGTAACCGGTGTCTTCGGCAGCGGCCATTGACTTAGAAGATAAACTTTGAAAGAATGATAGGTCTAAAAAAAGGTGAAGAACCGAAAAATTCACTATAACAAAAAATAGAATTGATTTATCCGTGCGTATGAAAATAACAGGATGCCAGAAATAGTTGAAGAAAATCCGCAAATTTCCACGTTACTCGCAGAAATGTACATGTCAAATGAGATTTAATATATTCAAAAAAAAATAGCTCGATTGTAGAATTGAAAAGAATAAATCTCAACGCGTACTACTCCGTTAATTTTTTAATTTGTATTATCATCATTTACAACATTCGAATTAGCAGGATTTTCAAGTTATAGATAATAACGGACGATGGCTATTGTAGTTAAAATGTTTTACGAAATTATAAAGAGAACGTTCCGTTTCGTTGCGTTACGTTGCGTTACACGATTTTCAGGTAGACCTCTAGCCCAGAGACATATACAAGAAAAAAAAGAAGTTAAAAAATGACGAACGAAAAGGTCATTTTTGTAATTTTTGACGAAAGGCAAACGGAATAGATTTGGCGAGTACATATATCACTGTATTTATTATTTAAACTCATTGTTAAATTTATTTTTGTCATGAGTACATACATGTTTTTGTTCCCTCATGGTCCCGAGTATAATCAGAAGTGAAACTAGTGTTTTATTTTTACCACTATTTATAAAAACTTGTTAATTTTATTCAATTTTTTGCCTCCTTCTGGATAAGAATGTAAAGAGAAAGCTTATTTCATTTTGCCGATTAGATTAACGCATTTAGAATTTGCAAAAAAAAAAAAATTGCTTTGACTCACAATCTTGAATAAAAAATTGTATTAAATTACTTATTTTATACATAAATTACATCATTTTATAGCTGTTTTTTTTATTTTTTGATGTTATTGGATCGATGAACCAACAATCACCGCGTTTAATAACTTGGTCTGTCATGATTTTAATTAAATAAAATTTTATACACTGAAAATTCGGGGAAAAAACCAAAAAAAAAAAAAAAAACCTTCTCTTCTTAGATGTTAATTAGCACGTAATTTAATCGATGATGTTCGTTACTTCTATGCATTAAACTCGTTTATATTGGAAATCATGGAGCGTAAATGATATTAAAATTATGTCTTTCTAAGCATTTGTATAATAAAAATTAAAAGTAATAATTGGAAAAATAATTTATTTTTCTTTTTTAATTGGGTTCGCAACATGTGGTCCAAGAGCTAGGAAAAAGAGGAGAAAGAGGATTGGATTTTTATGAGATGTGAGATAGCCAAAACAAAAACTTATCAAACGTTCTCGATAACCCGACAATTGTAATCACTGTGCCATTACAGCGCGACTAATAAGAATATCCGTAATATTTTTTGCATAGATTTCTTGGGGTTTTATGTTATGGAAATGTAACAGCAGTTGCTGCGTAAACTAAACTTTTTTTTCTTTTCTTTTTTTTTTCTTTTTTTTTTTTTTTTTGGGTTCGTCATAAAGACATTGGCTCAAGAAGAGGGGGACGGATGAGAAGCGGAATCAGATGTTTATGCGATCAGATATGGAAGATAGAAAAGACTCAAGTGCTGGAATGACCGAGGGTGATGGCAAGGAGAGGACAAAAGATGCACAATACGGAGTTGGAAGACCAATTGACAAAAGAGAAGAGTAAAAGGAAGAACGTTCGGAAGCGATATAGGGGCACTCAAACAAAATGTGATTAGCGTCACCTATAAAAGTTGTGAGAGGAAGGGTGTAGGGGACAGTGAGGAGAGGGGACTAGAGAAAAGCGAAATAAGGAAGCAAGAAGCAAACTGTGCCCAAAGCGTAGGCGACAAATTGCAGAGAGAGTTGAACGCCGCATGGAGGGAAAATTGAAAAACCATGGATAAGACGTTAGATTAGGCTGGATAAAGAGATAGAAGGAATCTAGATTTGAGAATGAGGAGGAATATACGAATTTAACCATAGTTTGGAATGAGCTGAAGTGGAGAGAAGATTAATATTATGAGATGAAAAGACGCTGAGGAATTCACCGGTAGAAGAGGATGAACGAGCTAGTGTATCGGCCGAGTCGCGTTACCTTTGATTCCAGAGTGGCCAGGAATCCACAGTAGGTCAATTTGGATAGAGTGAGAAAGGAAAATGTTGTGAATAAGACAGCGTATGAGAAGGATTATGTAATCAACAGAGGAAGAAGGAAAAGAAGAGGAGATGGCTTGAAGGACTAGGGAAGTATGCTCGGCATAGAATATTGTTTTGGACATTTTTTTAAAAATTTGTAGTAAAGTACTATACATATATTTTTTCTTCTTCTTCTTCAAGAATCAGTTGAAAATTACACTTCTACAAACATTATAAAAGTGGCATTTGGGGGTCAGGGGATAAAAGCGAGATCGGAAGGATCAAGGTTACATTAGAAAAAATAAATGCCTGAACTACCGAATTCGAAAGTCAAATGGATCCAACTTGGCCTGATTCACGGTGGGACACAAACGCAATGCTGATACATGACACAGTTTATCCACACATGTCTGCTTAAAGATAATTAAAATCAGCGTTTTCCCC
The DNA here is from genome assembly GCA_039619475.1 of Icerya purchasi. Lineage (NCBI taxonomy): Eukaryota > Metazoa > Arthropoda > Insecta > Hemiptera > Monophlebidae > Icerya > Icerya purchasi. Next base: position 439,656,267 of record CM077116.1, read on the forward strand.
ATTATTGATAGTAATGTTAAGGTTTTTTGGTTTGTATTTTAATAATTTGAAGTGAAACAATTTGAAGTTATTTAAAATTTTACGTTGTTTACAATTTAAAATGACTTGCATTAGTTAAAATTATTTAAAGTAATACAGATTTTTGGCTGGTTATTTTTTTTTTGTGATTTTCATATAAAATAAATCGAAATTATTTAATATTCGTCTCATAGTATGATCAAAAATTATATACATATACATGTAATATGTACATACGTCTATATTATTATTAATCCCTTTTTTTATTACGATGAAATATGTTTACCCTTTACACAACGGGTTTAAATATTATGTCAATTCCGAAAAACACAGAATGTCGCTTGAAATAAATGCGCGATAAAGATCGAAATGGAACTGAAATCGAAAAATCTCTTTCTGTGACAAATCTAAAATGAAACTGGAACAACGATGCTTATAACATTATGAGAAAATTAATATTTGAGAATCGATCTACTTGGCAAGATCCGAAAAATTCAATTTATATAAATGTGTATCTGTGTACATATATCTAATTTCTTTCGGAAATTGACGAAATTAGCAAGTTTGAGATTTTCGGGAGATAAATTGACTGATTTTTGATGTTAAAAAGTGGGCACCATTTTTTTTTTTTTGGGGGGGGGGGGGGGGGTATCAAAAATTAAGTGATGCGCTTATTTAATATACGTTCAATCTGACAAAACAAATAGCTTGCGGAATTCATTAATGTAGTGCGATCGGTTTACACGTTTTAGAACAGATCCGAGTAAAGCAAAAAATTACCGACAATATTAGAGGAAAATGTGGATTTATGGAAATCACAGTAATAACAACCCGATGTATATCACGATAATAATCGATCGGTAAATTAAAGCTGTATAAAAGTACAACGCTGACGAGTTTGAATCAATTTCGGATGATTTTATATCAAAATAGTATGTGAAATATTTGTTTATCTGAAAATTTCATCTGCAACAAATAGTACCTCGTTTTTCCGGGGTGAATGACGACACTTTCAACAGCTCGAATGCGGGGATGAATAAAGCACAATTTTTCCACAGTTGACGAATCCATCGAACAAAAAAAAAAACAAAAAAAAACACCTATATAAATGTATATATAGGATCGGACAAATCTGAGATAACTTTTTCTTGCTGCGTTAGCCTCACAAAAGTAACTTTTACGAATTAAACAAACGTCAAATTTCTCACTAGAGTGGTGGTAGTGGTGGCGGCGAGATACAAGAAGTCGAGGTCGCGGATGGGGTCGTCTACCGGCGCACTTTGTTATATCCGATTGGGACGGATATGAAAACGGGCTAGGGGAGAGACGCAATTTCGCCGTAACAGGCTGGTAACAAGACTGAATCGGCCTCGGAAAAGTTGCGACATTTCAAAGCTGACTAAGTTGCGAATAATGAATCGCTTGGCGCGCTCCGTACTTTTATATGCAGCCGAGTGGCGAACGTTCACGTAGAAGAATGTCTATAAAATTGGCACCTTCCAGACATTTTGCCGGCAGCGTACGCCCAGAATTCCACAGCCTTCTAAAGACTGACAGCTCTATTTCTAATGAATTACGGAGCGACTTCGGCACGCCCTTCTTCTTCTTCTTCTTATTCGTCTTCTCGGGCATTTAATCGGACCAGATCGTCTTGAAAAATTCGTTACACAGAGAAAAGTTAAAGGAAATGAAAGGCAGATCCTTTGCCAGCTGTCCGGATCCGATTCGCATTATGAGTAAATATCTACCGCAGGCTATTTCTGCGGAACAGAAGAAAAATGTGACGGTTACAGGACTTAGTGAAGACACACTCGAAATTCGGTGAACGACGGAAGAGAATTATTCCGCTGTTGGGGCCTTTGGACACGCCTCATTCGGATTTTGTATTATTATTATACGATATTCGTCCGCCTTTTCCCTCTTCTAATTATTTCCAAACAGGCGGTAAGAAATGAAACGTTTGAAAATTCTTTCGGGCATTTTTTGAAATAAGGAAAATATAAATCTCGGTAAATGTGTAAAAAGCGACACCGACGACGGAAACTTTTCAGTTTAGAAGACAGAAAATTTCAATGTGGAGCTGAACGTTTGCAGGTTATTATCACTGAAAATTATTTCAAAAAGTGACAATTTAAAAATAAATCGGAGCTCAATGCGTAAATTTTGTATAAATTAACTCACTTGGCGCCAAAAGTCAAAAGGGAGTGTTATGGGAAAGTCTCTGCAGTTTATTATTTTGCAAAACCTAATAAAGTTTATTAACTATATATACATATACGCATATATATATATATATATATATATATATATATAACTCGGCCCTTCGTGCCTTTTAAGGGGCTCCACCCCTTGACTTCGCCTGGGGATACCCCCAAACTGCCGCTTTTTCACTTCTACGTTTCTTCTAGAATGAGGAAAATTGACAACGTTATTCTTTCCGACTTCGATACAAAAAAAGAAAAAAAAAAAAAGACTGACGTGTTCTATGTCTGTCATTACTAATTTACGGTTTGCATAGAAATGTCTGTTAATAATTATTTTTTTTTCTTTTTCATTGTAATTAAGAGTGAATTCAAAACTAATAAATTTAATTCACGGCTTGCATAGAAATGTCTGTCATTACTTCCATAACGCAATAACGTAACAGAATTTCTTATTAAGCCCTTTGTAGAAAGTGTCGGGGGTCCGGCTAAGAATGACCTTGTTATTTATATATAAATATAAATATATATATATATATATATATATATATATATATATATATATATATAATGTTTGTATGTGCTTTCGACAAATCAATTTGAGACTTTTTTTTTAACCTACACTAAAATTTTTGTTTGCGTGTGTACGCTTTTGGGTATGTTTTTAACTGCATCTACGAGAACTAATGGAAGTGACATATATTAACTTAATATTTCTATTTTCTTATTCGAATATCTCTCTGAGTACCGTGGTGATTAATGCAAATTAAATTACATACTAAGCTCTGTCACCATGTGTATAATTTGATGTGTACTAAAGCTATGTTTGAAGTATCCGTTTGTGGTCTGTGATTTAAAACATCTAACGAAAATGATGTAGATCCAACGCAAGTGAAGGGCTGCGGTTTAGTTTCTGGATTTTGTGAGAATTTTTTACTTACATCTAACTAAAATAACCAATGATGGCCAAATGGCGAAAGCTAGGTAGAGAGGGAGGAGGGAAAAAAAACAAAAAACCAATGTGCTAACCTTTATTGGAGTTTAATCTTGTCCTTGTTCATAGTGCTATTTCTGAATAAACGAATTGATAACTTTTACTATGTTGTTTGTTCTAATTACGTTGTCTAATCGGAACTAATTAGAATACTGACCCGTATAACACTGCACAATCTTTTCAATTGCTACAAAGGCTGTTTTCAATGTATACTTTTTTACTAGCACTGATTTTCTAGCATGTGGTCATTCTGCTCATTTAAGCATGTGAATGTAAGAAATTTTTTTTGAGCGTACGAAAGATTTAAAAAGGGATTATTTTTGATAGCTATATTTTTAACCGGTACAATAGCTCTAAAAATTTACCTTAATTTTTACATTATCGCAACACAATCATTAAGTTAAAAGTTATGCGAATTTCTACAGCAAGTCATCTACCACCAAAGAAGTTCTTAGATCAAAATCGCTATTTTCACACAAATCACACCATTCAGCACTGAAAGAAACATCATTTTAGGTAGAAAATAGTTTTCTTTTACTACAAATATCGTAATTTCATCTCACCAAAACGAAAAGCTTATTCACCCATCGAGACCTGAGGCTCAAAAAATCAGGCTGCTAGGCATCTTCTCTATTTTGCTTTATGGTCGCAAGAGCTGGACCCTGACTGCATCATTGGAATAAAAGATTAACGCATTTGAAATGTACTGTTATCGGCGTATTCTGAAAATATCACGGGTGAAAAAAGTCACTAATATCGAGGTACTTGAAAGAATGGGAAAGACCTTTGAAGTAATGCAAACCATCAAGAAACGGAAGCTGCAGTGGACACATCATACGAGCAAATACGAAATTCTGAAAATCATATTGGAAGGAAAGGTAAAAGATCGAAAGGAAGACGTCAAAATTCATGGATGGACAATCTTATTAATTGGTTCGATTGCTCTTCTATGCAACTTCTTCGATCGGCCATTGTAAAAGGAAATTTTTAATCGCGGATCGCCATACTTCAATTTGGAGACGGCGGATGAAGAAAAAGAAGAATTTAGTACAAATGCCAACATTTTCGGCAGAAAATATCAAATTTTACTGCAGAGTGACATATTTTTAGGGAAAAAAACCGTCTAATTTTTATACTACCTCTCTATAATACTCGGACTAAATTTGTACAAATTATTAATTTTGTTGTTATCGAGTTAAAAAATAAACACAGTTGTTAATATAGAACTTATTTCATAGTAAAAGATATACATTATTGTCTAACATTTTACCTAATAATAACAGAAACTGAAGATATCGAAGAATATTTATGAGATAATTTTGATGATAGCATTACATTGATGAAAGAACATTAAAGTGCAGAACAAATACTATCTGCAGTTTTTGAGCCCAAACAGCATAAATCCGCTAGTCTACGCTGTTACAATACACAATAAATTGACCAGTTACAATGCGTTGGAATTTGGTGGGAGAGACAAAGAGAAATAGTGAAAAAAAAAAACACATATTTAATAATTTGCATTTAGGTTTGTGATCAATACATTTATTCATTTGTGTGTTTTTGTTGTTATTGTAACGTGTTGTAATTGAAACAGTTTGTTTTTTATCAGATTTATTGGTTTTATTTATTTTTTCCATTATTACAGACAAAGAAAAATATATTAAAGATAAAAACATTTCTATAAATTATTATAATAACAGACATTAGCTGGTAGAATGCAGTTTGTGATTGCTGTAACTGTAGCAAGTTGTAATCAGATTCATTTATTTAATCAGTAGTGACCAGTGATGGGTAAGTTCACTAATTTTCAAGTTTCAGATCTGGAACTCGTTCACAGGTTTAGGAACTGCGCCCCAGATATATAACTATTGAACCCATATGAATTTAATGTTAACACACACACAGACATACATAGTGCACTCAACCCTAACACTATTTTGTACTAGTCGTCGATACAGTGTACTCTTACTGGTGTTAGACTAGATTATGTTATGTTATTTATTTAAACACGTCTGGAAAGCCACATAGAACTTGCTCATGTTGCTGTAGATTACATACCGTGCTTGCAATTGTTGTCAGACAGTGAGCTTAGAGTTCTTTTTGTATTAAATTAACCGATAAAATATTTTTTCATCGCTATAACTTGAGCGGAAAGTAGTATGTTTTTTTTTGTTTTTTTTTTTTTTTCATGTTTGATAAAATAACTTAGGTCAACCTATTCTTCTACGTTAAATGTAAATGAAATAAAATAATAAAATTTAGCTAAAGTATAATTACATGTTTTAAAATTTAAAAACTTAATCTTTCATTACACTTTTGATTAAGCTCAGTCGACTGCCAACATTATAATACAAGTGTATCTATTAAATAACAAAACATAATGCGTATCAAATTGTCAAAAATATTTCATTTTTTTTACCAAAAATTGAATCATCACTAGTGCCAATACAGGTGCGACGGTTAATTTGGAACAGCACCCAGAGTCTAACGTGTCCGCCTTGATTTCTTTTTTGGCAGATCTGCTGCTGATGAAAAAAAGCCAAATAGTATTCTATAGAGTTGACAGAGAGTAACAGGTGACATTTGGTGATATCATCTAAATTAATACAGCCAATTCTTTTCAGTAACAATTCTAGTGTGAAAACTGTGAAGGACTCGTAATCTCTAATCGAATATCACTCTAAATATACAGGAAGCATTCATTAAAATCGAGTGCTGTCTGCTGAGGAAGTAAATCAGAAAATCTGTTGGTAGGTAAAATGGCAAGCAGAGCAAACGTATTGGACGTCATTTTTCCAATATCGAAGAAATTTAACCATGGCTATTTTTTAATGATCGTATCGTTGTAATCGGATTAGGGGTAAAAATAAATATAATTTTCGAATAGTTTTATGAACGATTAAAGATAGAGAGAGTGCGTAAGAGAGAGAGCGCACAATATTAGTCCAAAAACTGGCAACTAAAAAAGGTAGTGTGAATGTATTGCTGAAGGCAAACGAAAACGATGAAAAACTGACAAAATTCATCACGCAGTTGTAAATTTTGATTATACCATTGAAGTTCGTATATTGATTATCTGAATAACGAACGATGAGCATTGTATAAAAAAAAATGTTGCTGGGAATGACAATATTCGTTCGTTGCGTGACGTCTTTCAGAGTTGGGATATATTAAATCACATTATCGGAGATAAGTGAATTACTGAAAATATGCTGTGCACATTTTAAAAACCCTCACACCCTTATTACATTTTGCAGTGACTTAGTCGGAAATTTGTTCTAATTGTTTTTGGAAAACAGCTGATCATCACAAGTAGAATTACAAGACACTTTTCATTTGTTTTTATAACGAATAATCCGGTATAGATAAAGCACTACCCTATATACCTAAAATTTAATTTTTCTGATAAAAAACGCATAGAAGTGTATTCGTAAAAATCGAAAATTAACGGATATACATAGTTGCCAAGCTTCCCCCCGGAGAGTACAGAATCGATCACAGTCATGATACGATGAAAGACCAACCTGAAGGAGCACTTGAATATTTACAACAGAATTTCTTAACACTGTCAACATTTCAGACTTACCACCGCACAAATTGAAATTAGAAAAAAAAAACATTAGTTAATAATGCTGCTGCGTAATTTGGATGTATCAGAAGGCCCATGTAACGGTGTAAGACTCAGTGTGACAAATCTGTGTAATAACATAATAGAGGCAAAAATCGTGACTGGTGAACAATCTGGCAGAGAGATATATATACCAAGAATAGACTCCTTAAGAGGTCAACGTACCATGGAGCGACACCAATTTCCAGTAAGATCTGCATTTGCCATGGCAGTACAAAAATCCGAAGGTCAAACCTTCGAATTTGTCGGCGTGGACTTAAGATGATTGTCAGTTTTCATGCATGGCATGTTATATGTAGCATTTTCCAGATACTTTTTCCAAATGAAAATGCTCGACATACCCGCAACGCAGTATGGAAGGAAGCATTAGGTTACGATTTCGTCATGGTAGAACTGAGTGTGTTTTCATGTATATATATATATATATACGTAACGATAGATAAACTGTAAAAAAGTACACTATAACATAGCAAATTGTTTCTATTAAAATGTTTAATTGCACTCGTGATTTTTTAATTTAAATAATCAGTTGTCATATGCAGATTAGATCGAAAAATGTTCATATTTAATCAGTATGTGATTCGTATTTAAGTATATTTTCCGAAAAAACACGATTTTATACAAAAAAAAATACCGAGCAAAGCTCGGTCGCCCAGGTAGTAATTTCGATATAAGTTCTTTTAAAATTTAGGCCAAAAGTATCACGTTTCAAACGTTTTCTTAACAGTCTTTGCGAATTTCACCCATCTTATTATCTATAAATCAAAATTGTAAATTACGCTCCGCTTATTGGTATATCAGGAACTAACCGTCTGTGTGATGGTAGACGATGGTGGTGCTGGGGACACGAGTTCATGACGTCAGAGTAAAATAATAATAATTTTGGATGATTAAATAGTTACTCGGGTCATATTTTAAAAGCTATTAATGGAGTCGTAGAGTTTTATAATTTGTTGAACTGGGAATTTATACTTTAGTCAAATTTGGATAGTTACGTTCTAAAACGCGAACAATTGAATGGGGAAGAGCGGCTGGGGCTAATTTTTGGTATTTTAAGAAAAATATACTGTAGTTATGGCGTTAACGTGATAGAGATTTCCTAAATGGTATACTTGAAGATTGCGCAACGTCAAATCCAGCATTGATGCTTTTAAAGTGCAACTCGAATGGAAAAATGAAGACAGATAGCGGTGAGATTACAAAAATTTCTCAATCTTGTTAATCAAAATAGCTTTCGTTAATCAGTATCATCGAGTTTCAAATGTTTTTGTAGCGAATTCCTCGGCCTATTACTTATATAATCGTTTCAGAAATTTAAAAAATTTACAAAATAATATGCAAAATTAGAACGCGACTCAAAAAATCCTTTTTAAATATGAGATTGTTGAGTTTCAAATGTTTTCAGCACTCTCCGAAAATTTTAGTCCAGCTATTCGATACAAATGAAAATAGAAAATTATACTACGCATATTGGTAGCAGAAACTGGTGTAATGCATCTCTGTGTGCTAGTAGACAATGGCATTGTTGGGTGGTGTGAGCGTGTGGGAATGTACGTCTGATGAGACACGGGTTAATTTTGAACAATGGAATAGTGTATACTTAGATGAGGTCAAATTTGGAAACAGATTTTTCGAACGTTGAGGTTACTTTTGGGGGTACTTGGGCATTTTTAGAATGTTGAAAGTAAATTACCAAATGCATACAGTCGGACGGTCAAGGGGAGCTAGGATTAATTTTTGAAATCTCGGTAGGATACTTGAGCTCATTTTAAAAATTTGATATGGCCAGAAGAAAAAAGGGATAGGGTTACCTTCAGGGTATGGGAAAAAAATTTGGGAGTGATTTTGAACGTCCAAGTTGGAAATGGGATTGGTTCCTGTTCCCTCCGTGCATGGTATTTCTGTTATCTACTAACTGTGCCGGAATTTTCTTTTCCCCTCTACTGACAACCATCATGTTGCATCACTTCACCGAATGTGTTGTTCGGCTATGTTCATCCACTGTTTTTTTCTTTCAAGATGTTTATCTGTATTAATTTTTGACATCCACGTATTCTCCGACGTACCATTTTGACTTTGATGAAAGTTTTAAATTATTTTCATTCTAGCACATATATATATATATATGACACTGCTCCTTTTGATATTCAGTGATTTGTTATCTGCTCTGTGCAGTATTTCTTCATTTGTTGTATACCCGTCTAGGGGATTTTCATCATTCTTTATAGAAAGCTACATTCCAAATGTTTCGTCGCATTGGGAAAGCTGGAAGTGTCCAATTCTTGGTTTTCCATACATTTTTTAGTAGGTAATATTTTACTGTTCACAAAAACAAAGACAGCTAATAAATATACTAGTGACCCATAAAGAAACAAAAACAAAAAAGAAAAAGGAAGAAGGAACAAAGAAATTTCGTTCATAAATTTTAAACAAACGAAACTACGACTAATGCGCGCGAGAATTATTTTTCCTGAAATGTTTTTTTTTTTGTTTCTTTTATATTTTTCATTTCTTCGACACTAGTCTCCATAAAACAAAAAGTAACGTCGCTTCCGGTCCTCCATAGACAAATTTATCCGATTTAACTGTGGCCACAATGTCATACATAAAGCGCATTTCGCTCTTTTACGCTCTATTACGAAGCTCGTTTTTACAATCTAGACACTCCATTAAGTTCACTTACTGTTGTAGTAGTGCTTAATCCGAATTAACGCGTTTGTTGCTTTCATATTTCGTTTACAATCTTTCAAAATGCACGTCATCGTGAAGAGGAAGAATAAAAAATAAACAAGAACGCTTGCTCCAAAGTAGGAGTTTTAGATTTCAGTTGAAAAAGTAAATTAAATTTCCCAAATAACGGTTATCGCGCCGTTACTTTCAAATTCTAATTGGATTTTTGCTTTAAAAAACCCCTTGCTTCTGCAATAACAGCCATGCGCTGGCTTTTATTCATTCCTCTACACAAACAGTGTACCTGGCTCGAACGATGACGCTTTTTCCTGCTATACAGCTGCCGGCATCGAGAGAGCCTATGTCTTGTTGGTATTTCAAATTGCTCTCTGTTCATTCATTTCAGACATTAACTACGTCATTATTTTCACTCCACCTGCGAATTCGGCCTTTTAGTTTCGGAACATAAATTTTCCTAAAAAAGCGGTACAAAGCAACGACATTTCGATGAAACAGCATTGAAAATCGGTCATTTAATCGGAGATTTTTTTTTTTTTTTCTAGCATGCACAAGTGAATTTTTTCTATAAAAGCTAAGCTATAATATTAATTAAAATGCAATTCTTAGGCTACCCCCCATTCGAAAAAATGTCCCAATTTTATGTAAAGTTTGTTATATTTTATAGGATTTTTGTTATTGTTATTTAAAAATTGATGTAACGAAACAATATCTTAATTTTATATAATGAAAGTTAAATGTTAGGATAGGACTTTTGTGATTATGTTATTTTCTTTTTTGTATTGATGCCAGTAAGAATTACGTTGTAAATTTTGATCATTTTATACAAAGTATAGAAGAGAAGGGAGACAGAAATGAAAGCAAGAGGGGTCGTCAAGGGGCACAGCCCCTTGCGAGACCAAAATGGCCGAGTTTATATATATATATATATATTTAAAAAATCTCTTGGTACTGCCCATACCCGAGCAAAAAGAGATAAATAAGTACCAATATGTAGTACTAAATTATGGACACTTTTCGAAAAATAAATCAGAATTCAATATATTTGAAACCGGAGAACTTAGCTAAATTTGTAAATAGTAGCTAGGGAACGGTTTTTTTTTCTTTTTTTTTTCAATTATACAAATTTCATTATGATTTTTCTGGTAACATCAACTATGTCAGAATGGCTTTTAAACGTGCTTGCGTTCTTTTCTCTGCGCGTAAAATATTTAGTTTACCTTTTGTTCTGTTGCTAATTAGATTCTTTTTTTTACGGGCATTGGCATCGAGGCTACTTTTTGATTTTTGGTCAGTCTACTCAGGTCTAAAAATTTATTTGTCCATTCTTATATTTCAACGTAAGCAGTTTTCAGGTATAACGCCTTGTATTTTAAAGAAATTAGCTCATTTACAATTTGGTACGCGCATATCGGCAGCGTGTAAGCTTAAAATTTCTTTCACCAGTCTTTTTCTTTCCTTTTCACATCTATCACACTGCCACAGCACATGCTCGATCGACCCTTCCAATTCACATTTGGTACAGTTATTGTTATTTACTGTTCCTAACCTTGCCAAATGTGGTGACGTCCGATGGTGGCCCAACCTGTTAACTACTTCCAATTCCCAATAAAACTCAGTTTTCCAGAGGTACACAAGTTATATCTTTTCAATGTTTCGAACAATGTCCTCCCAAACCACATTTTTAACTAAAACGCGAAAGTAGTCAATTGGTACCGTTGTAATTCTAAAGATTGTAATAACAATTTCTCTATTACTTAAATTTACCGATCCATATTATGTTTGATAAGTTTATGCTAATGATTGTTCGCGAACAACTGTTTCTGTAATTTCGTCTATCATACAGATTCTCGACAATACCACCAGAGGGTGTTCATGTAAGTTGCACCGTGTTTTATTCCCTTTTACTTTCCACAGATATTTGCGCAGTGCAAGATAAATATGGAATCGAAATTTTAAGTGTGACCGTAAAAATGTATTCACTCGTGTCTCGTCCGTAAATAAACATTTGCGTAATTCTATTCACTTTTCCGAGCGTGTATAATTTCTTAAAAAATCGACTTGACATAATGAAGCTCTACAAAGTGGAACTTTACAGACGGCATCTTCTAACGAAGAGTCCGATAACCGCCAAGATCGGGAAATTTCTGTGTATCCAGTATCCCGTGTGTCCGCCTTCTCGCGTATATAAATTATAATGCACTCTCTCAAATTATTTTACGAGCTACTGTTTCAGTATTCTATATTGAGTTCCAGCTGCTCATTGCACTATTCGCCAGATGTCTACGAGCGTCAAAATGCTCGAAGCAAATTGTTGCCGAGTATCTTTATTATGCGTGATTGTTCCTTCCAAATTTCTGCGAACGTTTAAAACATGATTTCAAGTCTTTTTAGATTAAAGATAGCCGTCGAAAATAACAACGCGTCTAACAAACGATGCCAGTGCTGTGTTAAGTAGTTGGGAAAATGATTACGCGTGTGGGAAAAAATCTCACATGACCTCGTCTCATCCGAAGTGGAAAATTTACAAGGTCGAAGAAGTGGAAAAAATTCTAGAAAGCTAAGGTTCTAGACCAGTCTAAAGAACTCGCTGCGAAAGTTCGAGGTGCACGATGACTGATTAGGGAATGGTCGGTTTTCACGACTTGGAAACCCGTCTGTTTTTTGTTGTTTTGTTTTTTTTTGTGTCGTTATTTTTTGCCATTCTTTCTTTTCTTCCATTTTAGTCATTTATTTCTACGTCCGCCGTTACTTGATCCGCGACTATTAGAGCGATGCCGGACTTGCGTACAAAAAATCGAGTGCTGCTCCGGGCTGCTACCTTCAGAAACGAAATTTTTCAAACAGCTGCACGACTCCCGAAATGCACGTTAATCGCTGCGAATTCTTCAGACTGGCTAAACTCTGTTCGCTTTATGTTTTTCTAATTCCGACCGCGGATGCTGCAACTTATTTCGTTACGCAGCGTGTAGCGTATTTGTTGTGGCGCGTGGCATTTGGCGTCTTTTCAAAATGTCTCGAAAAGCTTCCTACGGGGAGACTTTATCGCAAGAGATACCGCTTGCTCGCAGCAGCAGAAACGGCGATAAATAAACTTGCCAGGTGAAAAGATAACGCGCCACTTTCAACGCAGCACTGATTGGCTGAATGATTCTCGTTATAGCGAGTTTATTGAAAATATACAAGCTGTTGTTGCCGAAGTAGCAGTTTGGAAATTCGCAATAAAACGGAAACTATTGCGTAGGCGCGCATTCTTTATGGCGGTTCAAAGGAAATCAAAAATACGCGAAATCCTTTCTATAACGATGCTGTCGGGAAAACAGATCGAATTCGGAGCAGATTCTCCGCGCGGCTTTTACGAGTTACCAGGAGAACCGTTTGTTCCCTCTAATAGCGGCCTTTAAATTGATCTCCGTAGCAACTGATGACCACATTTACTTCGTCAACGACACTGAGGATTCGTCAAGGAGGACAATAACGGTTGGCTTTGTAGCAATTTCCGTGGCTCTTACTCGTACCTCACGTTTGCAGTTATGAAGCGAAAAGCTCTAGCTATGCATTTTACAGGTCTGCTTCTATTGAAGAGGAACCACCCCGGTGGTCGAAAGAATTAAAGAATCCCGTAAGAAATTATCAATTCGTTCGTCTAGTTACATTCTTTAATGACGTCAATGCGAAAGACTGGGTTAATAGTTAAATGTTTAACCTTTGCGCTTTCGCTTCTTATTCGTTTCCATAAAGTGAAGTGTTTTTGGTAAAAAATCATTAACAGCTTTTTACGTTAAAGTGTGATGGTAATTAATGATTAATAAAGAATACTTTTTTTTGTTTTTTTTTTCTTTTTCTTTTTTTGCCACGAGTATACACGTGTCATCAGAAAATGTTGCGGCTACTGTTGTTGTTAAAGCTGGAATATATCCGATGTGTAGATCAGATACGGTAGTGGTCCTAAAATACTGTCTTGCGGAACAGAGGCTCTAATAGCAAATTTGTCCGATTCAATTGAGCCAATCCTAACTCGAAAAGTTCTGTCCAATCGGTATGCTGACATTACCTGGAAGATATCATTTGGTATCACTAGTTTAAGTTTGAACAGCAGACCCTGATGCCACACCCGATCGAAGGCCTGCTCACTATTGAGAAACGACGCACAGCAATACCATCCTCTTTTTAAGGTTGCTGCTATTCTATCAGCTATTCTATGTTTTTCAATATTTCACCAGTAATCATATCCTCTCTTAGGGCTTTTCTTGCCGGCATTTTTTTAATAATAGCCTGTACCTCACTTGGCAGAATTCGTTTGGTCGGAAGCGTTAACTGCATGGGTGCGCATAGGCCGTCAATATCTATTTTATCATTATTACCGTTGCCTATGTTTCGATGCGGTTGGAATGTATTATATAGATGTTCGCCAAACACCGTGGCCTTTTCCTCATCCGACTTAGCCCACTCACCATTTGACTTTTTAATCGGGTGCGACTTTTTTAATTGTCTAAGGTACGATTTTGTCGTTTTCCATAACGACCTGTCTTCCGGATTAAGCGAAGAAAAGAATTCAATGTATCTATCGTTTTTATACGCATCTATTTCGGCTCTTAATTCCCTATGCAGCTTATTATTATATATTCCCCATTATAAAATGGTGTTCTATTGCGTTGCCATCTAACACGAGCATTCCTAGTTTTCTGTATTAATAATCTTATCTTCAGGGGTACAAAAAATACTTACACAGTTATTGCCCTTATTTCGTGGCGCTTAAATGAAAATTTGGAGAAAAAAAAGTGTTCTCACAAATGTATGACAACAATTATTGCGTTGGAAGTTGTCAGATTCAATGTGTAGACTGGTTTTCGTAATAAAAGAGATCAGTTTTGGATTGCTTTTGAGAGGAATTAAGTAAATTACAAAGCAAATTGACCAAACCGAAAAGACATTCGACTTATTTTTTGTTACTTAAGAGAGATGCCACCTCGTCCGGGGGTACGTGCAAACCAGTGACTAAAACGATTTGAACATTTGAGGAAGAGCCTTTGAATATTATCCAGTCGGTAGCACATATTAAAATGTTTGCGCAGACAGAGGGGAAAGAAGGGGGCTGGATTAACCTGGATAGAATATTTAGGCCGATTATGAAATTTTATTTCGAATTTTTGGTTATGTACAGCGAGTAGGTGTCTGAGGGTACTACGGAAATCAATGAAAAAATTTAAAAAAATAAATAAACGGAAAAAATATGAGAGGTTTGTTTTGCGCATCGCATAAAAAAAATTGGTTAACTTCTGCTTCCTGCAGACATTTTTCATTTGCGGTGGTTAAATACTAGCTTCTGATTGACCATCATCTTAGACGAGATATTGCCTCACTACTGTCAGTCAAAAGTTTGCATGTCACTTTTTTTATGAAAATAATATGATAAAATGCTCTATAGATGTTTTGATAAATTATTAAATTTTGGTTGTTCCGTGAAATTAATGAATTTGTAAGAAGGGTAGCGGTAAAAAAAAATATTACATAAGATGATGCGAATAAACATCGGTTTGGTATAAAATCTTTACCTACGTGATGCGATGAAAAAATAAAACCCGGCATATTATAATGTTAGTTACACTGTGTTGTCCAATGTAGAAGAGGTCCGTGGTAGCCGTGAAGAAATGGACCACGATAAATATATTTTTAACGACTATTTCTTTCTCATCATCGAATCGAAAGAAAAAAAGGTCTACATATTATTAGGATTTACGGTTTTTGGGCACTTTCCCGAATCCTTTTTCCCAAAATGGGGAAATTCCAATTTTTTCACAGAATACAAAAAACATCTGAACGCCTTTGTTCTAGAAACAAAATTTATTCATTTAATTATTAATCAGTTTAAGACTGTGTTTGAGATGATAGTGTGCAGTAGTCTCCCATTTTTCCTTGGTCATGTTTCTTACAGTTTAGAGGTTAATTGTATGCAATAATATAAAACGAAAACAACGAAAGTAAACAGAAATTATTATTTTGTAAATGTTAAAATATTAAAACATTATAAACACTAAGACACACGTTTCGTAGTAACGAACTACATAATCGCGTCAAACATTTTAACATTTATGAAATCATAATTTCTGTTTAATTGCTTTTTGTTTTCGTTTTATATTAGACAAATGCAGAAATGGATTATATACACTTATCTCAATTGTACACAACAATTCTACAGACTATTTTCGTTTCAGAGTCTTTTGACTAGATATACTTTCAGGTGAGGATAGTGTTTGATAGTAGTTTCAAACAGTGATACAGAACCGGTTGGCCATTGCGTAAATGTTTGTCTTGTAAGATTAGTTTGCGCCGCTATCTGTTGATATTATTAGCAGACAGTGCAACACTATGGGAGGTGTCTTAAGTATTCTTAAAGTAGTCTAACTGCGAGAATCGCGTGAGTGAATCGTTTTATGCTGCTGTCCTCAAGATATCCGCGAGCCTTCACTCTGTACTGTATAGCGACTGGCTCGGATGAAGGAAGGAAGCAACAGGAGACAGTTTATCTGAGAATACGGCAATTGATTATACTTAACTCAAATCGGGGGTGGACACTCCTTCGAGGAATACAGTATTATCTTCGCGCAGTAGCAGGTCGGTTACAGCTTCAGCAGCAGCGAAACTGGTACTTTCACCACACCGGGATTTCGATCGAATATGAACGTAGTCATTGACAGGTAGTTTATTATCGGAAATTCTTGCTGCCATCGTGCGGTAACACCTGTGAGATTAGGTCCTGTTTGCTTTTCTTGGATTCAGGTTTTGTTATAATAATGGAAATTCTTTCTTCTATAAATATTGCAGTTGTTCCGCGAATAATTTATGATCAAAGCTACTACCCATTCTGCTAGTATCAGATACATACAACATTGGATACGACGGAAGAGGTTAAATATTTAGGATTTTAATTATCGGCAAAACATTATCTTTTCGGACAAGAATATTATAAATTTGTCTAATAAAATCAGGCAAAAATGCTACCGGAACTTTATAAATTGGCTTTTTCAATACCATATGGTAGTTTGCGTGTGCATATTATTACACTATAGTATTGTCAAGAACCACGTATGGGATAGATGATAATCAAAACGATTAGTAGTCGGCAAAAGAAATGCTTCAAGGTAATAATCGCTAATAAAGATCAGGTTTAATATTAGCTGGTGGAGAGAGAGAGAGAAATGACATGTCTCCAAGGATGTGTGCTACTTTTATCACCGGTTGCTTGAATATAAGACACCACAAATATATATATCAATAGCTAAGATGACAAGAAGTGTAGGACAACGAGGAATAATAATAGGGAGGTATATTTTATTCGACCGAAAGGCATAAAAATAGTAAGATTATGAAATAGTTTTAATTAGAACGAATCCCAGAAGAGATAATGCCGAAAAAGAGATAATAGGAACTTGGAAAGTAATTAAGCAATGGTTGGTTGATAACCTTTAAGGAGTGACATTAGGTTAGATAAATTGGGAACTGGCTGTGGAATCGACTATTCGTATTTGTCGAACATGTAGTATGAAATTGTTTGTATAAAGATAAGTAGTTCTTTTTTGTTTTTATTTTTTTTATTTATTTTTTTCTCACTTGTTATAATTATGAAAATTAATTCTATAATTGTAATGAAATATTGTAACATATTTTTTGAATAAACAATGATAAGCGTCATGTTGGACACCCGCAAACGAGCAGTATGCCTTATGGGACCCGCAACTTATTTAAAAAAAAAAGAAAAAAGTTGAGAGTCGGACTCTGACAAGAAAGCTAAAAAGAAAATTGCACGCATTCGAAATTGTTATCTACTTCCGCATGTTAAAGATATCACGATAGGATAGAGTTACAAATGAAAATGTGGTGATTGTTCAAACGAAAATAATTTAGTTTTTACGATACGAAAATGTAAACTGGAATATTTCGGGCATATTCTTAGAAATATTAAGTACGACCTTCTTCAACTGGTTCTTCGAGAAAAGTAGACAGCAAAAAAAGCGTAGGACGAAGAAAAACAGCGTGTGGAAAGACGACTTGTTACGGTGAAGTAACAGAAACAGAACTGACACAAGCAGTCATTAATAAAGACAAACTAGCCTTTTGATCGCCAAACTTCGTTCGGAGACGGCGTAGACAAGATGTATTCTACATAGTTTGTCCGCAAAGTAATGAGTCTGGCCGCATGGCGCTGGCGGGATTTATGGTGGGAGATTTAGGTTAAGCAACGCATAGGGTGACAGTCGCGTCCAAGCTCTGACGTAGTGATGATCGCGATAGGGAACGTTAAAAATGGAGCGTTCGCTGAAACAGCGCTATGCGAGTAAATTTTACGTTCACCTGGACAAAACTGCTTCCAAGACGCTTGTGTTAAGAAGGCTTGTAAAGACGGCGCTCTATTATGGTCCACTGAAGAGTTCAAGAATGAACGGGAGACCGTTGAAGACCTTCATGGGCGAAAATGTGGCAAAAGCCGAAAGTTGTGTTTGGATGTAACATTTTAATGGCTGTAGACCTAAACATGCCGAAATAATGGTTCACAAAATTATTTTTGAAAATGTGAACGCGTAAAGGTTTTTTGCGAAATTGGCGTCAAAAGTGTTGGGTAATGAACGAAAACAACGACAAGTTGACATTTCTCGTAAGATCCTGGAGCAGTTCTAAAAAGTGAACTGGACTTTTTAGACGATGTAATAACAGGGGTATTCCAGTGCAGACCGGAAACGAAACGCTAAAGTTTGGAGTGGCACTCCTCGAACTCCCCGCGCCCCACGAACGCGAAAATGTCGAAGATAAAGACAATGTTCATTGTCTTTTTAGACAAGCGTGGGATGGCCCACAAAGAATTTACACCTCCAACGGATGAACAGTCTTAATGCCTTTTCTATAAAAAAGTCCTTGCGCGCCTGTACAGAGCCGTCAAACAGAAACTGCCGAAGAGTGCCGATCACTGAAAGCTCCACCGCGACAACGTTCCAGGCCGCCCCTTTAATCGCTTACCTGGTTCGGATACCGGTTGTAAAACTTGCCGCAACCACCGTACGATGTCAGCCGGCAGGCTTTTTTCTGTTTCCGAAACCGGAAAGGTCATCGTTTGAGCTATACAACGGACTATCGCAAGGAGCCAGTTAACATCTAGCGAGCTTTTGTGCAGCGTGGGAATCGCGTTTGGATACGCCTATCCAAGGGGACTATTTTGAAGCATTTTAACGATACATACCGATCTGATTAATAAATTCCTTTTACCAGATCCGCGGTCTCATTACTTTACAGACAAACCCTGTTTGTCATTCCTATAGAACCGCTGTAAAAATCTGGTCACGGAATCTGTAACGTTTTTACATTTATAAGACGTTTATTAGACGGGCGCAGTTAAAACCGGCTCTTCTGCAAGAACTGTATAAAATACGGGCATCTAACGGGTCTTGCCAGAAGATCTACTTTGTGCATACATATGTATATGGTAACTCGACAGTACGATATCGGAATTCACTAGTTACCTATCTAAAAGTCACGACAACTTGCAATTAGTAAATATTTATCGACAAGAGTTTCTTACTACAGTGACGACAACTAGTTATTATTTTACTGAATTTTTTTTCACATCATCGGTACACAGAAGCAGCTTTTCGCTATTGTGATTTAGTGGCTACAAAACCGTTGAGGTAGAATTTTGGGGGGCGAACTGCTCAGACAGACGCACAAATTGCGGTTATCCCGGCTTTATTATACGTGCCGACATCCTCCGCTCGTTCCACTTTTATTCTTTAAAAGTAAACAGTTTCTTCGAATTTGTTGGGTTTTTATAAATTTCGTATTCTTTTTTCGAACTTTCTTTTTCGCAGGAATGTAAGAAACGATAAAAAACAAAATTAAACAAGAGCTCGATGCGTTGGTAGGAGCTTTGAATTCCGTTTGAAAAGCGACTGAGTTGATTAAATTAAAGTAGCGGCCATCGCGTCGTTATTTTCAAGTTCTAATTGGATTTTTGCTTTAAAAAGCCTCTCGCTTTTAAAGTAACAACTCCCCCTCACCGTCGCTCTCTCTCCCTCTCTCACTCGCTGTGGCCCCGCTTTTGTTCCTTTATCATTATAACAGATGTGTATTCGAATGATGAGCTTTTTCGCATAGATTCCGAGGTGGTCCGCGTCTCTTGTCGTTAATCACCAGCGGGGGAAATGCAGAAATATTAGCAGTCTGCCTGAATTAGTGGCAGTTTATGCGTTTAGTGGAAACTTGCATGCTAATTTTTTTTTTAGACACGTCAGCAAAGGATCCCCACCCGGAAACAATGCGGAAGGAACAGTCGGTTAGATGGAAATTTCTTTTTCGGAGGTTGATATTATAAATACGCTGAAAGCCTAGAATGATGCGTAGAAAAAAATGCGACGTGTAAAGCACAAGATGGAGTGGGAAGTACAAAAGTGGGAATACCGAATGGAACGTTCAGTATGTAGACAGGGGCATTTAAAAAATACATGGCTGGAATTGTAGAAGGCTTCATCGCTTGTACGAAGAGAACAATTTTAGGAAGGTGATAGAACTATCCGTTGCAGAACCACGCATAAGACGGGGAAGAACGGACAGATAAAAGAAGAGAATGTTGGAAAATGGAATGGAATTTTTTGCATGAGGATATCAGTGGCGTGAATTTTAGTAAAAATAGGGCGGGAAGATGCAGCAAAGCGAGCCAGAAAATATGCCATTTCATTACCTTCTGTCTCTATGTGTTTAGGTAAATAAATCAATATGTACAGAATGAGGCGAGAGAAAATTATGGGTAAGACAGCGTATATGAAGAGTGAAAATATCGCAGGATTTCTGCTACATATATACATATTTACATACATATATATATATATATATATATATATATATATATATATGTGTGTGTGTGTGTATGTATATATGTATATATGTAGCAGAAATCCTGCGATATTTTCACTCTTCATAAATTGTTTTCACAATTTATTAATGGAAGGGAAGACGAACGTTTTCCGATCGTTACGATACGGAATAACAGTCATCAGGCGGTCAATAGTTGTGAACACGCGTATGCTTTGGAAAAATGTAATAAGAAGGCTATTGGAAAATCTGATGAGGAAAGCGCGGGTTAAGCTGAGGTAGAGGTTTGGATAAAAAGTTTAAAATGGAAAATAGGAAGTACAAATTATTGCAATGAGGGTGGAAAAAACCTGGAGGAAGTTAAGTAGTGTAAAAAGTAAAGTAAGTCCCACACTCTTGACGGGGCGTCCGGGGATTGTGAAGTTAAGGCTCGCTGTGTACTGAATCCAAGGGCACTAATGAGAATCCTGGCCAGTTTTTTTCTCTCGGTGGAGAAAGCTATACCGAATTTTTTAAATGAAGGAGAAAAATGTACAAAAGTTTTATTGAATTTTAAAGATGAGCCGTAGAAAAGCTGCTTTGTATAGGGGGGTGAACATTGAATAGCAGCGTGATATTGGAGATTGACCAGAAAACTGCGCTACAACGAAATGAGCGATCGACAATAATAATGATAAAGGATTTTTTTTTTCTAAAAAATTCAAGGCTATCCTGGAGTGACCCATTCGCGATCTGCACAAAGCCGTCGAAAACCTTGTATAGTTGGGAACATACCAGAGTGTTGATCGAAACTGACTAAAACTCTTGTAATCTGCACTTTTCTACATTCAACCACCAATTGGTGTGATTGTCAATTACGCTGCATAGCGATGAACAACGCAATCCTAATTAGTGGTGTAGCCTGCGAGGTCATTCGATTCGATTTCAGACTGATCAGAGATTACCAACAACAACCGATCTCTGCAACTCTACCGATTATCTCGTAATATTAATCAAGATTAATGGATAAAAAGAACGGTTTAGAAAGATCAAGGATGAGTACAGGCGACTTGGTATTTAAGAGATAATACAAAATATATAAAATTAAATACTGACGTGTTTCGAAAGTAATCACTTCATGAACATACTCTGATCATGTATTAGTTTCGAAACGCGTTAGCATTTTTTTTTTAAATAAATTTACAAATATAAATCTAGGCACCATGTGTGTAACTATCTGGGCTATTACAGCACCTAGAATCACTGAAAATTACAGAAGGCGGTGCAGTCTATTGGTTGCTGCAAAATTCAACACTGCCCGAACACAATCCGGGTGGTTCGAAAAGCAGACGATGGGGTGAGGTATGACTAGAAGTGTGGGAAGTATGCCGGAACCATTTCAGCGGATGCTCTACGGTTGGCGAGGCTATGGACCCGCAAAGAGGACGGTTAGACGGAGGCGGAGTTCCTTTTAAAAAATTAATTGTGTGACAGTGCAGTGTGCCCCACAGGCGAAGTCTTGAAAAGGTCGAGAAATCCCAACGTGAAACGGGGAACGGCGGCCACCATGGGTCGGTGTTCGACTTTATGGACCTGAGCCAGGTCGTTTGTTCTGACCTTAGTTTGCTCCACTCGTCAGCAAATCAGAAAGACTGATGACCCTAGTCGAGGCAGTACAGCGTTGAACGACATCCGGCTAGATAGAGTTGCTTTAGCAGCCAAGTCAATCCGATCATTGCCGGCAACCCCAACATGGCCAAGGACCCGTAAGTTAGTATTTAATTTTAAATATATTATTATTTTGTAAAAGTGTATATGTCTATTGATTCATTTAATAAATAATAGAAATAATCTCTTTATCAAATTTTAATATTTAAAAAATTACCAAATTGCACTTTGCACTACTCACTAACTTGGGGGCGTAGCGTCAATGGAAACGAACAAGTAACAAAAACTAAAACTTATTACTTCACGCATTACTACTGTCTGGTGTCTACTGCCTAGAGTTGCCTCTGAATGATCTCTACTGTGTATCGATGAAAGAAAAAGGTGCGCACGCATATCCAATTTGGAAGAAGCGCCAAGTTGTGTCGCTTCAAGATCATGTGTAATTTGCATGAATTTTGACGCGTACCATTGCCCAGAGTAATGTATATCGAGAGATAAAAAAAAAAGTGTACATGTTCAGTCTGGAAGCGCTGAGTCAAATCGCTTTACGCTCACCTACATCGATCAACAGCGCGATTTTTACGCATGTCAGTGCTTTTTTAAATGCTGTCGTTGGAACTGGAAGCGATGGTCGGTCGCGTTTTTCAGTCCGTAATACCACTCTACGGTAGAAGCTATATCGGCTCGTTTATCTTATTTCCACCGCCGCAACTACTAATGTTCCAGCTTGTTAAAATGCAAACACTTTCGAAACTGAGGTTACACGCAGTTGTATGATTGAAAAACCTCTACTGATTAGTTTTTAGTTCATTAAGTTTTCAAGAAAAAATTAATATTATTCAAAATGATAAATCAACGCCTAGTTTAGAATTTTTTTTTTTTTTTTTTGGTCCGCAATTCGTAATACGATGGGATAAATATATTTAGAACATTTATATAAATAACAAGTCTCTGTACTGGGGCCGTTCATTTAAGTTTATGGAACCCTGCTGACTGTTTTACGATGTTAATAATAATAATTAGTATTCCTTTTAAATATTAATATTAATACAGGTATACATGTATTTCACAGTGATTTGATTTATTTCGGCTATCGTAAAACTGCTGAACATATTTTAAATAGCTTAAATTGATCAGGTCTAATATTGCTAAAATCTGTATTACTAACAGCCGGAAAGGATGTGCCTAATATTATCAGGAAAGAATTACGTGTGCAATTTTATGTTTATGTAAATAATCTTTAAATAGGCCGTGTCTAGTAAGAAATTGTATTTGATCGATTCGGAATTATTGGTACCGGTGTGAATAGACAGACTGCCGTGTACTATAACGGATACTTCTCCCCCATAAAAAATTTGTATTTTCCTGAAAGGAAAAAAAAGAAGCAAACGGTGATGGCAGCGCAGCCAAGCCGGCTGTACTATATGTATAAGTGGTCTCGTTATGCAGAAAAACGGTGTATGATACTCTCTAACGTCGTACATACCTAGTTTAGACAATTGGATTACAAAATCAAAACGTATGTAAGATATTTAACCGCCATTTTCAAACAAATTTATGCACAAAAATGCCCCATGGTTATTTTGAGAACACAAAAAGAATTGTTCTGTTGCGCTTGCCTTTTATTCAAGCAAGAAAGAAAAATGTATGGAATGCAAATGTGACTTTGACTTGATTCAGTTTTTGGAAAAGATAAAAAGCTATCATGTATGTATATATATTTATTTAAAGATGCTCGACTTCTAGATCATTTGCGTCTACCGTACATTACAATTTATAGATAATAATTACAAATATTTCTTCCATACGTAAACTAAATCATATCTTCCGAAATAGGTTGACAGCTTTTAGGAATCTAAAAGTACTTTGGACTGCAGCTTCATCATTTCCAAGCGCCTCTTTGACAGTAATTCTTCTTGTACATGCGGATGAAAAAGCTTCCTCGCGCTCCTTTTGGAGTTTTGGACATATGGAGATGACATGTTCGATGGACAGACTTTGAGTGTTACAAAGTGCACATGATGGTGGAGGTTCATTTTGTAGCAAGGATCCGTGTGTTAGTTTTGTGTGGCCGATGCGGATTCTGCTTAACACAATCTCTTCTCGCCTGTTTGCCCGGTGTGATGTTTACCAATGTTCCAGTTCAACTTTTATTTGCCGTAACTTGTTATTCAATTGCCTATCCCATATGTTTTGGACATTATCCTTGATTGCGACCGTTATCTGTTTTTTTGCCTTTAGTAAGTCTTTTTCATGTGTTGTTACGGACCGTATTGTATTATCCCAGGGCGGATTTATGAAAGAGGATATTTTTAAAAATTACCGAAGTTACGTAAACAAATATGTCTCTAATAATAAATAGGTTTAATAATGATGTAACAAAGTTAAAATTTTTAATTCTCCTGAATACAAAAATTTTTTTAAGTTTTCAATAAAATTTTCTGGAAGAAGCCTTTTTTATTTTTCGATTTTGCAAGTTTGAAAAGTGTACTTTCAAGATTCTAACATACATGTATGAAGACACTGCGGTGCATCTTATACTTGACCGCTCTAGGTCTAGCAGAGATGATTTTCCAGAAGTGTGTACAAGCGTTCTCCTTTAATAACCACAATTCCGGCAACCACTTCATCCGCAAAGGTTGATCATTCTCAGCAGTGAAACGAATAAAAACGTATTTAAGAAATACACAAGGTCGTGACTATCTTCATTAGCATTTTGTTGATTTTAAAAAGTTATTATTATCAAACACATTAGGGGAGACGACCATCTTTGCGTGATGATGTAATAGACACTTTCGCAAACAAGAACCAGAAAATTGAATTAATTCATGAAAAAATGATACATTTCGTTCCTCTTAATTTTTGTTCCTGTTCTGTATTTAACCGAATTTTACTAATGTTTATTTTTAAGTAAAGAAAAATATTTCATTGTGGTGCTTCCTTAGTTCCACGCTACGCCACTGCACTAACTTCATTGTAACTTTCCGTAATCTGCGTTAAATACAAAAAACAAAAAGCGCAATATGCTACGTTTTCCTTTTATACTTGGCAGCTTTTAATCTGATTACAAAAAATATGACATCAAAGTTGATGCAAAATACAATCTAGATAACCAACGGGGGGTCAATAGAGAGCGTGGCCTAAAAATTTCCTAACCCTTTATTACCACTTTCAGACTTTTAGTTTTCTAGTTCTTTCTTTGAAATTTACCCTCAAGTTAGAGATGGGAGCCATGTACGTACATTGGAAATCATTTCCGAACTGTTACTATTTACAGCGAAAATAAATTTTTTATTTTATACTTGTTTGCCCCGTGTGCCTGCGATAAATTGCCTAGGCAACGAGAAACTTTCGCCATTGACACTATTAATCCATTTTGCTAACAACAGTTAACAATGCAAAGTTAAAAAAAAAAAAATCACATTTTATAGACCGCGATAGTAAATATCCTCCGCATCGACTTCCTGTTGTAACGCAAACTAAATATAATAAAATTAGCAAAGGAATTTAATAAAAAGCTTCTATGTAACATCATTCGGTAATGAAAAATCAATTCGAAATTTTTACCAATAAATTCAAAAAAAGAAGGTTATATTCACCGCGTGCATTTTTTTAGAATTCTGTACACATACGATGAGTGGTGTCCCAGAATTTCGAAGGGGGTGGGGGGGGGGGGTCAACAAATCAAAAAAATTGAGCGAAGAAACAATAGGAATATTAAAAGACAATTGTTACATATTTTAAAATCTACTATCGCTTTCTGTAGGATACACTAATAACTAGCCATATGCCAAACTGCAAGAACTAACAAAATCTAGATTACATCTGATTTTCGTTTTCTTTTCAGTTTTTTTGTTTTTCTTTTTCGTTTTTTTTTTTTCTGCAATAAAAATCTACTTTAAATAAACCGAATTGTGTACACTAACTTCCGGAATCCGTAAACATTTTTCCATGCATATCCATCCAAATTAACCCTAGAACGACAAGGCTTCTTTCTGTAATGCAAACGACAAGGCTGTGTCATAGATGACACCTACTGATATTCTTCGCTTTTATTTTCAATGTGTGACTCTTTTTTATTTCGCAGATTTGTGTTTTTTATGTTAAAAATAATAGTAACGTGACAAAAATTAATAAAGCACAAAAATTTGCATTAAAAATTATATTTTTTTTTAACCAAAATACACCTAAATTAAAACAACGTTATTAGCAATAAAAATATACAAACTTTTTTTTCTTGGTTTACAAAAAATATACTTAACGCAAAATGATAAAATACTACTAGGTAAAATAAAATAAATAAAACTCATTTTTTTACAATATAATGATTATGTAATGTGAATGCAATAGTTGCAACCATTATTCTAGTGAAAAGAAAAGGGGGAACGAATTTTATGTTAACAGTACAAAAGTAATATAGGAAGCTAACATATGAAACAGGTTAAATGTTGTGTATTATTCACTTGCAAAAAATGTCTTCATTTCTACAACATCAGTTTGTGATACGTACCATTGTTTTGTATTATACTTCGGTGCGAGTCTTTCAATCTCTTTATTTGTATAAACAACAATAAGCTGAATCATGTCATCGGAAATAAACAAACTAAAAACTCCATCAATAGCTGTGAACATATTCTGTGTTCTCCCTTTTGGCCCAGGAAGATGGATAATCTTTATTTGAAATTCTAGAATATGGACTAGACAACGCAGTAACTGTCCAAGTTGTCCCCATATGCTGATCGAAAATGTAATTTCTTTCATCACAATCAAAATCTATTCCATCTATGTCGTCATCGTTTCCAGGAAAAATCTCATCTTCGTCTTCACGTCCATCGTCTGGTAAAACATTATCTACCATCGTCAACTTCATTTACCTCCTCTGATTGTTTGAGGAGTTCATTCTCCATTTCGTTATCGGTTAAAAATCGTAAACTCATTTTTTAAAACACTACAAAAATTGTAACATTAACGACAAGGCAGTCTCAAAAATGTTTAATAACTCATCACACAATGGGCTGAACGTGAAATAACTTAAACCGCAACTAGTTGAATACTTGCTAGGAGGGTAACCAAGAGATCAGGCGTATCCGATCAGAAACGGGGCTCATCTTCTGTAGAGAAGTTGATAGGTGTCATATATGACACAGCCTAGTCGTTTTAGGGTTAAAACGCTGATAGTACTAAAAAATGAAACAAATATGATTAGTAAAAATCTTTCCAGCAGTCGCCTGAATTTCAGGCTTATTGCGCGAGCCAGAAAACGAGAATTGTCCCCGTGTGAAAAATTAAGAATCTTTATTTGTTTTTGTTATTTATTATAAGAAAAGTAAAAAAATATTCTACATCGAACTATTTTTACCGTTGCTATAAAGCGATTAAGAAAAAAAAACACAATAAACGACGTGCCTATTTTATAAATATAATTAAACATGAACGAAAAAGACAAAGTATTTCGCTTATAACCCAGTATTATAAGGCGTATCACTTAAAAAACAATTTCGTTACACTTTAAGTATAATAAATATAATTCCCGCCCCTGAACTGTACTGCTCTGAACAGTTGCTCATTTTTCTGTGCCTTTGGACAGGCCCTAATATCAAATCTTTCCGACATTACGGCGTGTGGATGGGTGGACCCCCAAAAGTACGCCACTGTATACGAGTATAATGTACAGAATCCTAATAAGATAGTTCAGGAACGACAAAAATCTATATATATATAAAAATCAAACGGTGTATGTTTGTGAGCGCAAAACTAAAAAAGTAGTGGACAGATTGACTTGAAATTTTTACACAATGTTGCATTTCTTTACAAGATGGGTTGCATAATTTTTTTATCACTAAGTTTCCCCGGGGACAGGAAATTTTAAGCTTTCGTAAGGGGCGCGATCTATGATTTGCTTTTGGCGTTATAGCGAGGAATTTCAGAAAACTGTATTGTGGCTATATATGCGGGAAGCTCTGTAATTGCATAAGTGTGTATAAATCAAATATGCGGCGACAGTCTGCAGTAAGCGATGAGATGAGTGACGAAGAATATATATCGATGAGAGAGAGAGAAAGCGTGCAACAACAGTTTCCTGGAAAGGAACCGATCATCGCCGTCGAGCTGCTAGAAAAACAAAAACTTTTTTTATGACACTGTTCGTGATTTCGATGGGTAGAGTGCTGGAGAATGTTGAACCGCATGGCATTTGAAATTGTGATCTGCGCTGTGCATATTGTTTTTTTCCGAAGCAGTTGTGATTTTTGCGTTGCCATTTAAAATTTCACTCACGCGGTCTGATTATTGCATCATCCATCGTTTATATTTATTGCGGTAAGTACTATCATACATTGTTTATTTTATTTGTTACATTTTACGTTTTATGCAATATTATTTGTATTCGGTAATAAACTTTTCAGTCCAAATCTAATTATCCGCTTGAAATATATGCTAAAGTAAACATTACCGAATTTTACAAAATATGTACAGTAACAATTTTAATACATTACTAATTTTTTATGTATACGATAGCAATCAATAATATACAGAAATGAAATAATAGTTTTTCACTACTTTTTCTCACAACATATACGTCTAAAATATATATTTTTATTTTCTATTAGCGAAGGAAAGATTTAATAAAAAGTACTTTATGTTTTATTTTTTTAACACATGTCGACGAAATTTGGTTCCTTCACATTTAGGTACTTTTGTACAATACGTACATTTTTATTTTTAAAAACGGTTTTAATATAGTTTTATGAAAACAGTAATAGATACTGCTAGATATTTCGAAAAAGAAAGAAAGAAAGAAAGAAAAAAATTTTTCACGCCATGTGCGGAGTAACAAATTATACTTTCTACAACATTATTATTTAAGCGATATGTATACATATTTATTTCTTCTATTTTTTATTTTACTTTACAATATCTATAGCTATCGCACCGGCAGCAGCTCAGTTATATACAAGAAAGGCCCATACACCAATTTTACATTTTCCAGATATTTTTTACTGTTCAGTAAGTACATGAAATTATTTTATTTACTTATGTGTAAAACAAATATGTATTTTAAGTCCAATGGAAATCAATTTAATACTTTTTTTTTTCGCATCAAATTTCTAATCAACTATTTATTTTTTTTTTCGCATCAAATTTCTAATCAACTATTTATTTTTTTTTTCGCATCAAATTTCTAATCAACTATTTATTTTTTTTTTCGCATCAAATTTCTAATCAACTATTTATTTCTTTTTCCCCCCAAAACATTTATTTTCTAAAATATTTAATTTTAGATTTCAATATTTTTATTGAATTTTTAAATTTCATTCACTTCATGATGTTTTCATTTCATACATTCGCCGATAATTTAAATAAGTTTATTTATTTTACATCACAATTTTATTTTTTCATCTCCATTTTAATTTTATTTGATCATTTCAATCGTTCCGATCATGTACTTTTCAATCACTTTGTTCTCTCCGTTACATTATCTCCGTGATTTGTTTTTTTCATACGAATTTATTAAACTGATTTTTCAGGTATGGTTTTTTTATTCATTTAATTATTGATGCTACATATTTATTTTACTATGTACATTTCAATAAAAGAAAACTGGTTGTATACTATTTCTATATACATATTATATGTATGTTTACATATACAATTTATGAAACTGAATTCTAAAATTAATTTTATTATGATCTCTTTTTTGACTTTTGCTTATTTTAAAAACACTCAAGAAATCGCATTGAAACATAAAAAAGAAATTACACGTTTATATTTTCGGCTATATATTATGTTACTTTGTACCTTCAGTTAATTATGATCTATACGCAGATTATACATCCGCATAAATATCATTTAAATAAATACATGCAGATTCAAAGGTGAATGATGTATTTATATCGAACACTACATCGGCATTTTCAAGACACTTGGTAAAAATGGAAGTGTGACCGTATATTAATCTTTTAATTAGTGATAAAAAGAAGAAAAAAAAAACTGTAATAAAGAGAAAAAGGAGATGAAAAAAGGTTAGAATTGATTTGATGAGATTATGTATCGTTTTCATTTCACACATTCTCTGATAATTTTAATTAGGCTTATTTATTTTATATCACAATTTTATTTTTTTAATTCTTTTTTAATTTTGTTTTTTTATTTCAATCGTTCAGATCACATAATTTCATTAATTATTTCTCTCTGTTAAATTTTCTCTGGGATTTATTTTTTTCATACAAAGGCTATAGCCGGATTACTATAGTAAAATTTACACCATTTGATAGGGGCTGAAAAAAACTTCTACAGACAAATTTTCAGCTCTATATCCCCTGTGCATGCGTAGTAAAGTCAAAAAACATTTTTTTTAAAAAAAAATTTCTGAAGCACTTTCGATCTGAAAATTCTGAAAAAATTCACAATGGTGGGTTTCCATGTAAGAAATAACTATAATATTTTTCAAATTTCATAACCTCAAAATTGACCCTTAAAAACATTTTTACCAAATACCTTCAAAATGCAGATGAAGTGTTCGATGTAAATAAATCATCCATCTTTGTATCTGCATGTGTCTATTTAAATGATATTTGTGTGGATATATACTCTGCCCATAGATTATAATTAACTAAAGGGATAGACATTAGATAAAGCAACATAATACAGCGTGCGGCAGCATAACTTAATTTTTTAAAATGCGCCACTTTTTTTCTATTAAATTTTTTAAAGAAATAATAACAGAAAATCGAAATACATACTCTAGATCCCATTGGCTGTGCTTCTTCCGTTGCAGTTTTATTTTGATTTTCTGTTATTATTTCTTTCAAAAATTTAGTAAAAAAAAAGTGGCGCATTTTAAAAAAGGAAGTTATGCCGCCGTACCCTGTATTTAGCCAACGGCCATAATTTAAAAACGCAACATAAAATTCAATTTTATACTTCGTTTCTGTCTCTCAATATTTAGTTTTATTTCCAGCCATATTTTATCTCCCGCAATTAAAAAAATTAATATTGCTTTTTCTGTGGTATTATTTCTTTACACTGATCAGCAATATGACCTATTTAATTTCTGCAAACTAAAAAGTCAATAAAAGTGTCATTCTACCAATAATGTTTTGTTTTGATAATTTTGTACAGAGTTTAATTTATAATTTATTATTGAATGAACATCGTTATCAATACCAGAAATGGAAGTTTATTTAATTTGCTTTTTACGAGAGGTTATTTTTAATTACACATTCATGTCTACTTATAAGTATCAATTTTATTTTGTAACGGCTTCTATTACATTACCAAATATCTCGAGATGATGCGATACTGAAATATCTTTATTGTTTAAAAAAGAAATAGGCATCCCCTGTTTCACATTTGACGCTATGCTACTGAGGAATTTTAAACATGCATATTTAATTTATATTAAGAAAAGAACATGATCAAAAACATTGTTTGAGTATATCAAAATTAGCCTGAAAACTGCTGTAGTGAAATACCGGCACCGCTGCCCTGGATGATGCACATAAATAATGTTTTTATTTTTATTAAAAACCGATTATTTTTTTGATACCCACAATATATATATATATATATATATATTTGTAGAAAAAGAAAACGTTATTAATAAAAAATTACAAATATTAAGATGTATATATAAAATCCCTTATATGTAGCATTCAGTTTGTTAGGGTAAGAAAGTTGATTTTTTAAAAAGAGCATTTTAATTTTATTAGCTTTTTTTTTACTTTTTTGTTTGCACGTGTACAATAATGAATTTTTCACCATTATTTCTTTGAAGGGGGCCCCTCATGTGAGATTAGTCCCGGGCCCCATAAATCCTTAATTCGCCTCTGGTTTGAAAAATGTAACATGACTCAGAAATATCACATAACCATAAAAAATGTTAGATTTCAGTTTATAGCAGGATGTAAAGCAATAAAAATACTACTATTTTTATAACATCGTCATCGGAAAAATAAACGAAATATGTGAATAAAATTCTAAGCCTTCAGAATGCACTGCAACTTAACTTAAAAGTAGAGCAAAAAAATTTGTAAAAAATCAGATTTTTCACTGATATTTGAACGTGTTATACTAAAAAAATTTTATTAAAATAATATCACAAAGAGTGGAAAAAAATAAAATATCATTTAAGCTCTTTAATTGTAACATAACCTATTAAAAACATAAAAAATGCGTGAAAAAGATGGTTTTTGACTAAAATCGAGGTGGTTTGCCATTTTTTTTTTTTTTTTTTTTTTTTTGCAATAGCAGCACCATCGTAAAGAGCGAGAAAGAACATCATAATCATGAATTTGAAAAGCGGCACCTCAAAATTAGAGCGTGAAAAAATGATTTAAAACTTAAATAATGTTTTTAGGGGCCAATTTTGAGGTTATGAGATTTTAAAAATATAGTTATTTTTTACATGGAAACCCACCACTACGAATTTTTTCAAAATTTTTGGATCAAAAGACGCTTCAGGAAAAAAAATTTAAAAAAAGTATTTTTGACTTTACTATGAATGTATAGGGGATAGGGAGCTGAAAATTTGGCTGCAGGAGTTTTTTTCAACCCCCATCGATTGGTTTATAGTACATGCATTTTTAAGAGGAGATTTTACTATAGTAATACGGCTATAGCCTTTATTAACCTGTTTCTAATATGGTATATTTTATTCATTTGACTTATTATTGATGCTATATATTTATTTTACTATGTACATTTAAATAAAAGAAAACTAGGTTGTGTACTTATTTATATACACGTATATGTATATACAACTTATGAAACTGAATTCTAAAATTAATTCCATTATGATCTGTTTTATTGATTTTTGCTTATTTTAAAAACACTCAAGCAATCACATTGAAATTTAATAAAGAAATTACATGTTTATATTTTCGGCTATATATAGGGTGCGGTAGCGTAACTTCCTTTTTTAAAATGCGCCACTTTTTTCTACTGAATTTTTTAAAGAAATAATAAAGCAGAAAATCAAAATAAAACTGCAATGGAAGAAGCATAGCCAATGGGATCTGGAGTATGTATTTCGATTTTCTGTTATTATTTCTTTAAAAAATTTAATAGAAAAAAAGTGGCGCATTTTAAAAAAGGAAGTTATACTGCCGCACCCTGTATTATGTTACTTTATCTAATGTGTATCCCTTTAATTAATTATAATCTATAGGCAGAGTATATATTCGCACAAATCTCATTTAAATAGACACATGCAGATACAAAGATGGATGATTTATTTACATCGAACACTTCATCTGCATTTTGAAGGTATTTGGTAAAAAGGAAGGTGTAACCGTATATTAATCCTTTAATTCAGGGGTGGCCAACCCGCGGGCCGCATGCGGCTCCGTTTTGAACATTTTTGCGGCCCATGAGATAGCCAAAGTAGTAAAAAATTATGTTCTGGGAACTTATAATGCACACGCATATTGGAACATTTAATATAACAAGTTTTATGTTTCACTCTTAAGTGTGTCTATAGTGGTTCAAAATCTAATACGGGGATATATGATTTTATATGCGACCCGCGGAGTTATGATACACTTTCAAAGTGGCCCGCAAGATCATTAAAGTTGGCATCCTTGCTTTAATTAGTCATTTTATTTTTTAAAAAAACAAATAAAAAACCATAATAAAGAGGAAAAAAAGGATGAAAACAGATTAGAATTGATTTGATTATATGTTGATTTCATATTGAATGTTTTGAAAATTATCTAATTGTCTGTTCTCGAAAAACAAAGTGTGAGTACTCAATTCTCTTCTTTCATTTTTATATAGTTACTCATCATCTGTGTCTCCGCCATCCGTAGTACAAGTCACATTCATTAATCATCTGTAATGCTTTGGCAACGTGCAAACATAAAGCGCCGTTCTCGACACACAATCATAGAACGTCAGAGAAGATCAATCCGCACTGATCAAGAACGTTCAGACAATAATGAACATGTTAGAATCAGAACTTCTCAATGGCGAGCAGAATAATTAACAGATCAGTGGGCAGAAAAACTTGGAAGTCTTAACGGGTAAAAGCGAGAAGAAGAAGAGCAGCACGTTCGTCTCACCAACGCCAAGAAGCAGTAGATCAACGGCGAAGACATATTCGTATGCAATGTCTAATTATGCAAGCATGAAATTCATTAGCGAGATATCTCTGGAAGCGTTTGATTAAAATCACCGGATAGTGCTCCATCAAAAGAAACCTGATTATTTCGCAAATCGTTCAGTTTATAGTCTAAATTTTCAGGGAAACATTTTTTCTTTCTTTCCTTTTATTTCCATTTCACTATTCTTTTTTTTTGTATTTTTCTTCTTACAATTTCTACGAATGTAATTATATCTATATTATTTGCTCGGCTTCATTTTTATGAATAGGATTGTTTTCATGGGCATGCACATTATTTTTATAG
The DNA here is from genome assembly GCA_039619475.1 of Icerya purchasi. Taxonomy (NCBI): domain Eukaryota; kingdom Metazoa; phylum Arthropoda; class Insecta; order Hemiptera; family Monophlebidae; genus Icerya; species Icerya purchasi. Next base: position 439,690,704 of record CM077116.1, read on the forward strand.
TACCTACAATAGAAGTATTATTTGCATTCGCATAACGGCAATTTTTATTTTTTATTGGATTATTTTATATTACTTGTACACGATTATTTAATTTCACTTTGTTATTTTGTATATAATTTCAATATTAATATTCCTTTCCGTCCGGCTGTTTAATTTCATTTTGTTTCACTGTTGTTGTTTTTTTTTGGTTTTTTTTGTATATAATAATTTCGATATTTGTTAGTAACTTCTAAATTAACATATCTGTTGCATGTTGTAGTCAAAACGTGTAATAATAATAATAATAAAGATTATTTTATTTCACTTGATTGCATTCCTCAGCATAGCCAAAGCAACACAAAGTATGGTATTAAATTGAATGGTGTCTTTTTTCAGTGAATCTATGTTTACTGCAATACTTTTATCTACTTCCCCAATCATTAATATCAATCTGAGCCACAGCGAAGCGTGGCCGGGTTCAGCTAGTATCAAATAAAAATCAATACATCACGAACGGTTTGACTTATAAACTTTAAAATTGGATTATACAACTAAAATTTTCTTTAATACGATCTATAATTTCAAGCTAACCGATTACTCTTGGCGGCAGAAATCTTAAATAAGCTGTCAAAAATATATAATAGGGAATTTAAAACGGCTTCAAAAATCACCGTCAAAATAGTTCATAACTCATCACCAGATAAACCTTTAAAAACGAAATTTAAAATATAAAACAAAAAAGCTCTTTTATAAAAGCGAAAAATTTCGGTTAAAAAATTGTATAAACCTCCCTTTAGGCCCGAAAACAGCAACAAAATGATGTCCACGTAAATAATAGCTCGAGTGTAAAAAAGTAGAGAAAACCAAAAACATATCTCAACCTTATGCACAAAGAACCGCTTTATAGGAAAACTATAGTCGGGCTTACAAGTTTACATTTTGGTTCGTGGGGCGCCGAAAGCTCCTAAATTTTGGGAAAAAAGTATTTTTTCCCCAGGCATGTGATATATCGTTGGAAAGATTGTTATTTGTCCGGAACTAAATTGTATTTAATTTCCTTAACGAAACTTTCGAAGTTGACGAAAAGTTCAGAAATTACGTGCCCCTTCCGCTAGCTCCACGAGTATTATAGCTAAAAATTTTGAATAAGGTTAAAATTATGTATATTCAGGTTTCCAACTATGAAATTAGGCCCTCTGGAGGTGTCTAGAGTTCGAAATTTGAGAAAAAAATAATTTTTTTCCCCAAGCGTGTGATATATTAATTGTCAGGAACGAAACTGTATATCATTTTCTTAACTAAATGTTTGAAGTTAGTGACAATTTCAAAAAATCGCCAAAAACTATATCTGTCTCTTACTCTTTACGGCGGGAAAAATCAAATTTCTTCGTTTCGAATTAAGCATTATGTAAGTATAAATATCATGGCTGTGTCTTTAATTTAACACGCGGAATCCTCAGCGCATGAAAAATCATGCTTGACTGAACTTGTTTTTTTTTTTTTTTCAATGTTTATTTCGGGGACATAACTTTTAGCCGTGGTTGATCAATTTTACTTTTTCTTTTTGGCACATCTAACAAAATAGGTGATCCTAAAAGAACTTCTTTTTACACTGAATTAAAATCGGTTGTCTTTGCCGTTCCATTTGCATAAAAAACAACAATAGTTGCAAACCCGTTAATGACGCGATGACTTTTAAATCGCAACATATTTTCCAACGGTACCGGTTATGCTGAATTTTTCCTAGCAATATTTTCATATTCTTGTTTATGTTCCTTTTATGTCTGTTGCATACGATAATGTCACAGAAGGAAACTTGTTATCATTATGCAACGAAACAATCTTTAAGCTAGTTTTTGACGAATCAGTGAACGGCTATGTTCATGATTAAATGCATCCATAACGGCGCAAATATTGTGTTATAGTATACTAAACTATTTTCATTGAAATAAAAATCTCGTAATCCTTCTTGGTGATTGCGAAAGAAACATATTTCAGTGTCAGCATGGAGTAGATTCTAGCCTTTCATCCTAGAATCCGAGAGATCAGTTCGTTTCTTTGAAAGGTTTAAATCTTGCACAAGGTCGTTTAGTTCGCCTCGAGTTATCCACGGGGGAAGCAGACTCAGTATTATAAGTCGGATCACGTTGTTCATGTTGTGCATCGGCAGTTATGTTATATTCCAATTCATCTTCTATATCAGGAGTTCCCAACCAGGGGGGCATAGACGGATGTTAAGCGAGGCGCGAAAGAAAAATTAATTTAACGCGTAAATTAAACATCGGACGAGATAATGTGACATGCCTTCGAAAACGACCTTTCAGGCATCTGAAAATTTTCATAAATAACCAACAAAGTAAAATTATCGCCATTTTTTGCATTACTTGCGATGAATCCGCCGACATCGTTAATTTGGCACGGTTAATAGTTTATATTCGTTACGCTGATTTCATCGAAAAAAAAAAAAAACCGATTCGGATTGGAATAAATTCATTGGACATTGTACAGATGGCGCCCCTTTCAATCTTGAGTTCAAAGGAAAAAAAATTTTTTTTTGCAAATGTTCAACAACGAACAATTTTAACGGAGGTTGACCTATTTAACTGATATATTTGTTGCCTTTAATCAACTAAACTTGAAGCTTCAAGGCAGAAACGGCACTTTAATATTTAACTATGATCATATTTCGGGGGGGTTTATGTCAAAATTTCAACTTTGGAATTAAAAGGTATTTTTGCTAAAAACGTAATAATATCTTTTTCTCGACTATTCGAAGCAATTACAAGTAAAACACTGGACGAAGATTTAAAAGTTGAAATACAACCTTCTCATTTGTAAACGCTGGAAGACGAATTTCTCACCGATAATATCGAGACATTAATTCAGAGTCACTAATATGGCACACATGATTAGAAACCCATTTGTTGTCGATGTCTTATAATTACCAAAAGAAGTTCGGAAAGAATTTCTAGAAATGAAGGCCAATTCGACAACGAAAGATGACTTCCATCTCTTGACAATGGAGAGAAATTTTGGATCAAACGATTCCCCTTGTTAATTCAAAAGTTGCCTCTCTCGCTTTGAGAATACTTGTTCGTTTTTCTTCGACTAACTAATGTGAGGCAGGGTTTTCAGTTCTGGTTTCAGTTAAAACTAAGCAACGAAATCGTCTTGCCGTTGATTTCGATCTGACGATAGCTCTGGCTAAAACTGAACCTAGAATCAACCAACTGGTGCAGAGCGTTGCACGCTCAAGTGTATCTCATTAGGACTTTAATTATAATAAATTATTTCGAGAAAAAAAAAAAAGGTTTTAAATTTGGTTAAAGTTTATTATTTTCTACAACTTAGAAATAAAATAAATAAGTGTCATTAGAACAATGTGCTGTTTTTTTGTTTTTTTTTAATGAAAAAATTAAGGGGGCATAAAAATGTTATTTATAAATGGGGGAGGCTCGACGAAAAAAGGGGTTGAGAAACTCTGTTCTATAGTCACATGTGCGGGCGGTTGTGGTGCAGGTAAGTGATCACAATGAGGCACTGGCCTTATAGCAGACACGAAATTCGGGTAATGCGCACGGTGTGTTTAAATGTATTACCAATTCCTTTTATCTTAGTTAAACAGAAATAATGGTCTGACAAATGGTTTTGATGTTTACGCCAGACCATAGGAATGGCAAAATTCATGCGACGCTTTAGCCTAGTCTGTTAGACGCAGTAAATATGAGGAGCTCAATTCTCTTATCTTGATGCCAAACTGTACACAACCAAAAAAAAAAAAAATACAGAGTTCATAACATTTTTTAACAAGTGGAATCGAGACTTCGTCGTTGTTCTTTAAACGTCAAATCATAACAAAAGTTATCCGGATCATTTGCGCACTCTAGGCATTTGATAACGGACATCACAAAAAACGAAATGAAGTTACCGAACGTGCGCACGCGGAGAACGATTGAATAGTACTAACGTGTGACTAAATTGTCACGATTACTCTGTGCGATTACCCATGCAGTAAATGAATCGTCACGTATGTTGAATCATGTAACGCAGCTATTTACTTCACACTGCGATATGCTTATATTATGTCTAATTAGGATAAATACTTCCCCTAGTCAGTTATCCGATATAAAAATAATTAATAGTTCTCTATGTAGTATATATATATATATATATATATATATATATATATATATATATATATATATATATATATATATATATATATATGTATATATACATATATGTTACGTGCTGCGCTAGTAGCACATTAAAAATTCCATCACACAAAAACTGCGGGTGATGGGAAAATTCTGAATGCATATTTGAATTCGGCGCAATGAGAATAGGAGCCCAGTAAAACATACCTGTGTTAAAATTTTGTTTCTGTGTGTTATTTACAATTAATGTTAACAAATATTTCTTTGAAAACAGAAATCTTCACGATTTATTGCAAAAATTTAATAAAAACGTATTAAAAGGTAAAAAAAGAACGATTCGATAAAACTGCTTCACGGTAACACGACTTGGCGGAGGGACATTTTGCGATTATTCTTAAGCAACATTGTGGCTTATCGCAGAGTTTCGATAGAGCACACTGAAATTTCAACAATATATGTAAATATAAATCAGATTAACTCGGTAAAACGATCACCATCAGAAATATTTAACGCGGGGTTTTAATTATTGTTACATAGTTGAATTCGGTGTATCGGATCTTTGAACAAGTATTATCGCTTGAAAATTCAATAATAAATGTGAAAAAAATGGCATTCGAGTAGGACCATTTTTGAACAAGTAACGACGAAATATGTTTGTAGTTTACCAAGGAAAAATAGCCGAAAATTTTTAAATATATTTAACTTCATAAAACTCCAAAAAAGTTTGAAACATTGCAATTTAAATAGGCAACAAAAAGTATTTCGAAACAGAAACGAAAAAAAAATTATTTAAAATTTTACAAAAAAAAAAAACCATTAATACTTACTAGGTAAAAACCTTTTTGCTCTATTACGGGGCAGACATCCTTCGTCGACTCAACCAATTTAGCAGCTATAGTCGGTGAAATATTTTCCCATTCGCGTAACAACGCACCTCTTCTTTTAGCTCCTTTCCGTTAGAAATTTTTCATTTTCACGTACTTCTCGATCAGATATTTCCAACGCAGATTTTCTGTAGGGTTCATGTGACTGCGGGGCAGTTTCAATCACTTTTGGCCAGTTGTAAAGCAACCTACTGCGAGAATTTATGTTTAGGGTCATTTTCTCTAAAACGCTTTTCAAGTCGCAAATCGGCGGTGCTTGCTTTTAAATTTTTCTTTAAAACTTTAACATACATTTCGGCATTCATGTTGCCATCGATAAATTCCAAATTGCCCACTTTCCGGAGGCTGCGAAACACCCCCAAACCATCACACTTTTGCTTCTCTGTGTTTAACTGCAGCATTTAAATTACGTTTTTCTAACTCTTCTTTTGATTTTTGCAACATTTTCAAACGTCCGTCATTGCCGAAAAAAAAAAGATTAAATATACTTTCGTCTGTAAATATTACCGATTTACAAGAATTAAAATCGCGGCGCTGTTGGTTTTCTTTAGCAATATTTAAGCGTTTCTTTTTTCGATTCAGTTCATCTACGAGAGCTTTTCGTCGAGCAGTACGCGAATTGTAACCGTTATTTCGAATGTTTCGACGGATGGTTTGCCGGTGAACTTTCAGTTGAAAGTAGAAACTTCGAAAGTTTCGACGCGTGAATTGTAGGATGATTTTTCTTTACTTCCTTCATGATGAATCGCTCTAGTCGCACGGGTGTTAATTTTTAACGTCCTATCTGAGGAACAAAATCTAACCTGCGTTCAAGATCGAATCTCCGACAAATGTCGTGTATACTATGCACCCTTTTTTTAACATTCAACAATTTCGCGATTTTACGATAAGGTTTGTGCCTTTTGCGCGATTGAAATTAGTTAATTTTCGCTCTTCAAAGCTCTCGTAGTTTTACTTTTTACGCGAAGATGACACACCTAGTGACGAATGATTACGTAAAAGCCTTTGCGTACAGGTGCGAGTCACCTGATGTGACAGCTGAATGAGTCATTTTCATGAAAGATATAAGCTAGATGTGCGAATATTTTTGTTACCTTTAAATGATGAGGTTTTTTTTGCAATTTTAATTTTCATTCGATGACTGTGGTAATGTAAACAGTCTTAATTGGATGTTTCTTCTTGGCTATACCTACAGCAAACATATTTCGTCGTTAGCTGTTCGAAAATCGTATACTGCGACAGGTATTTTTTCTCATGTTTATTATTGAACTTTACGTATGTCCGAATACATTAATGTTGTATTTCACCGTAAAATATGTTATTTTTTATTGACTAATTATTTCTTAATTTTTATTAAATTTTTAAAGCAAGTCTCGAAGTTAGTACTTTTTTTTAAAAAGTGTATTGCATTTTACAGTGTTCAGTGTAAATATTTTCGAGCGATAACACGGATAAACCAAGTAAAAACGTTGCTACTTCCTGCGTTTTATGGTATTAAAGAAGAGTACAATGTTTGAATTCCGTCCGAGATGAGCTTGTAAGTCGCGCTCGGAGCGTTTCAAAATCTTCATTCGACAATTTTATCGCCTTCATAATTTTAAAATTACGCGTGTTCATATTTTTCCGGTATTCTAATGATTTCTATTTTTTTTTTTTTTTCTTTCTCTTCCGTTAACTTTTTTATCAGTCTATATTAATAAAGAATGAACATCTCTTAGACTAAATCGTTATACGTCCCTCTAGACCTTCTCCCCACCGGTTTGATTGACACTGGTAAAGCAACGCGGAGTGTTATTGTTGAACAGCATCTCCCATCATAACCTCCATTCCAATTGCTTATTGGCTACATTGATCGCAATTTTAAACAAATAAAAAAAACAAATCTCTAAGGAGAGACCGTTTGATTTTTAACGTTTATCTTAATAATTACCGAGTAATTTTCACCATCATCACTGTGTACAATTTCCTAATATGCAATATCGTTGGAGTCAGTTCCATCAAAAGTTATGCGTGGGGCAGTGATGCGCTTACACAAATGGTCTTTTGTGCTTTCAAATTCGTTTTCATTTTCGATATTTATCTGCGCGTTAATTATTATCTATTTATTTTACTAAACGTTTTTCGGAAGAGGTCTTTTTCACATTATTTCACATTATTCGGTCCACCGTTCGGGGTCTGCGTTCGCCGATAACCTCCGTTGTACCCATATATGTATATGGTAAGACCACCGCGATCGCAGTACATTTTCAGGTGAAGAATCATTAAAATCAGTCTAAATAATCAAAATTTATGCGGAAACAAAAGAAAAAGCATAACCCCTCTTTTTGTTGAGGTCAATGATAAAATAAAGGATTCCTTTCGGAAAATTCTGTAATATAACAAACGCTAATTAGCACTTGAAATATTATCAGTGTTATTTACCACCATTAGGTAGAGCGGAAGGAAAACGAATTTCCGATATAGCCAGACAAAAATTAGCGCGGGGAAATATTTAATTTACAGCTCTCGTTTTATTTACTCGCCATATTTTTTTTTCCCCAATCGGAACTGCCAAAAATGTTTAAATCGGAATTTTAAAATTAAACGGCGCGCCAGTGAATATCATCGATATTAATTACGCGAAAAATATAGATTCGAATAGAGATGATTTGAATTTGGAATCGCCTTAATTACGAGCTCATTACCGATGGAAATTTTGAACATTGAACTATAATGTCAGCACTTTTGATATTGGTCCATCTGCGCATTATCAATCGAGAATATTTTCATTAAGAATGGCGAAATAAAATGGTTTTCTAGAAAAAAGTGTAGTATTCAAAGCGCACTGATCAAGTAACGGAAAGAGGTTGTTATGATTACTCTTGAACACTATAAAATTACAGTCTCGATAATTCAAATAGCAACTAATTAAAGAATGGTTTTTTTAATCGTTGCAATTTGAATGCCGACGTTAATAAATAATTTACCGTCGTTTAAGAATAATCATAATAGTCGCTCTTTAAGTACGCGTTACTTTGAATTGCATCAAATAACTTTTTTTTACTTTTTAGTTTCTGTTAAAAATTTTTAGAGTAAATTTGAAGTCCGTATTGCTTTTTTCTTTTTTTTTTTTTTAAATTAAAAAAAGGCAGTTCTATTAATAATAAAATATAACCAAAAACTAATATAATTTTTTGATCCGTAACTTTTGAATACGCAACCAAAAAATGAGAAATAATTTTTCTCGAATCTACGATATAAAAGCGTGTGATATTAGTGTCTAAAGCGCTCTATGCTTTTATATCGTAGACATTCGTTTTTCTTCTTTTTTCGGGCTTATTCCTGGCTTTGCCCTAACCTACTTCATCCCCAACCGCCTGTTCCTTTGAAGTCTGCGACACGATTCGCGAAGCATTCGACTGAATGGCAATTGCTCGATGTTGGATGCTGAAATATATGGAGCATTTTTCTGTTTGGAATCTTTCCTTTCTACAGAGCCTACATCACAGAAAGCTCCGCTGGTATCTTATTCATCCGTGGCTTTATCGACAATCTCTAATCCCCTCACTAAACATCCTGTAGCAATTCGAACCCAGCAGGTAGCATACGAAAACTTATTAAGAGACAGTGCTCCGTATCCTTTCTGTGGGAGCCCAGTCATTCTGGGATTCCTGGAAATGAACGCGTCGATACATCCGCCCGAGCAGAAATATATTGCCCCTTGCCTAGTAACAGCCTTCCTCCACCTTATCTATCGAACATAATCTTCAATAATCTCACGTCCTCATGGAAAACCCATCGGTCCTCGTGTCAGACTTTCTCAAGGTTAATATTAAACCCTCAACCGAACCATGGTGGCCAGAAAAAAACATTTTCCGCAGAGATTTCTGTGCACTTAGCCCCATGTCGCATAATTTTATTTTGTAAAGAACCCCCTCCCCCCCCCCACACTTCTATGAATTGTCATTTCTGTGGCCAAGATGTTGCTCCCTCAACTTCTCTCATACTGTGCGACTGTCTAGCACTATCACCCCACCGGCCCCCTTCAATTAATAACAAAACAGTCACCAACATTCTTGAGAATTCCCCCAATACAATTTTATTTGTAACACAATTTATCAGAACTAGCGGAATAAGCAGATATCTATAAAAACAAACTACGCATCTTCGTACTGTAATAGTCACAGCAGTTAAACATGATGCAGGATGTTGCTTTCACAAAAAAAAAAAAAAAAAAAAAAAAAAAGAACATGTCAGGAAATTAGACTCTGAGAAGCGATAATGGAAAGAACAAAGAACTGAAGTAAGGAAATTATTGCTAGAAATTGGGATTGGAAAGGATAAAGGAAGTACTCTGTAAGGAGAGGCCAATGGTCAAGATTTTCAAACACAAAAGAAAACGTTCGATAACAAGAGCTGAATATTCCAGGAAAACTTGGTTTGCGTCACATTCAAAAGCAGAATCAGTGTTTCGTGGAGGGGACGGAGAAGGAGATAGAGCGAAACGAAAACGAATCGTAAACTTTAGCAAATCTTTTTTAAATTATCATTTTTGAAAAATTATTACTCGTTTTCCGATAGTGCATTTAAAAAAAATGCATTTTTTTAAAATAGATTTTAGTTTGATTACAGTTTATCATTGAAAACTGACCATTGTTTTTTCGCAAGTAAATGAATATAACGAATGTCAAATAAAACCGGTTTTTTAAAAAATCTGATTCCTACTTATCAGCAGCAATACTCGAGTTATCCGCTATTATTTTTCTTTTTTCAAAAATATGGCCTCATCTATATTGAACGAATGATGATGATTCGTGAGTGTGAAAGGATAAAACAAAAATTGTCGATACACATATATTTCATGTAATTTGGGAAAAGTAAGACAGTAATTTTTTTTTTCTTGCTGATATAGATGTATTAAATTTAAATTTCAAATTCGACGAGTTAAAACGCTAAAACAGGAGAATTTTGCATGTCACAATGATTGTTGTAGCTCAAAAAAGAACTATTGCTGAAGTAGATTTAAACTTTCTTTTAAACAAAACTCTCTTAATTCGGTTTTTTATTGATTTTTAACATGGCGTAATGAAGTATTGACAGCGTGGTAGCCTAGCGGTTAAGGCGCTTAGCTACCAAATCAGAGGTGTCGTCATAGGTTATCGAGACTTTTCTCGTTTCAAATTCCAAGTCGCTCCTAAATATATACCTAATCTGAAATTGAATATTGGTTATACCAGAGAATTATCTGTTACAAAGTAAAGGCGACCGAAAGGGAGGAATTGGCCCCCCAGTATTCTCATCGGATCCATTAGGTTTAGTACTCGTACATTATGAAAAGCTTTACAATCCGTTATGCCCCTTATCGACGATATCCATGAGACTTACTTTACTTTAATGAAGTATTACGAAATCGATTCAATTTTACCGTTACAACCCGAATTTAAAATGAATGGAAAAAAGAGAAGCATCTCTGATTTTGTTGTATACGACCGAATCATATGCTATTGTTAGAAACGCACCTATTTCATTGCGGCTGCGATTCTGTCTTCCGATGACGATTGTGATGTAAAGACATGGGGAACCACTTATGTTATAGTCGATCTTCGTTTAATCCTGCAAGGCTGTTTGCGCATTTTAATTGTAAACTCGAAAAAGTCACGCTCTAGGGGCTTACACGCTTGCTGGTAATTTTGTAACCATAGCCGCCTAAAAAATAACGTTCGACACATTGTGGGACTAGGGGGCTGAACGTTTCAGCATCAACCACTTTCTTCATGCTCTACATGTATATATTTTTTTTATAAAGTTTGGTTCAAAGGTACTTTTACCCCTTTAACCGGCTAGGCCCTTTGAACACAAAATCTGTATAAGACAATAGATAATAAACATTATATGGGCAGGAAAGCATCCGAAAGAAATTAGCACACTAAAGAAGCGACCTTTAACATGCTCGTATCTGTTATAATTAAATAATAAATGGTTATTATCCTCGTCAATATTAAAAAACTGGTGAATATCACAATAGACGGCATAATTTAGTTTTTGAACATCATCACTTTCCCTGAAGTAAACCGTAAATTGTGATTATTTAAAACCGTGTTTTTCTTTTTCTTTAACGAATTGTTTGTTGGACTAAAATAATTAAACTGTTACGGGTCTGGGAGTAAACTTTAGATTACAGGACAAAAGCAGTTTTTATATATTGAAATGTGGAACCTTCCGAATTGAGACTGCAGGCTATGGATCTAGGACACCTTGAATAAGCTCATTATTAAACGTATAGAAATGGACGGAAACCTACTAACGACAATCCCAAAGTTCCATTATTTCGCCAAATTCTACCCTCTGATTTTAATTCTCGATTCTCTTATATTTATTAATAGATTTGTAAATCGTTTACTCCTCTCTTTTGTCTCATAATTTTTCCCCTTCTCAAATTCAGTTCTTTTGTTCTCAGTTCTTTTTTCCTTCTTTTACACCGCGTTTTGTCCTTTTTGTCCATTACGTAATCAATGTATTTCGTTCTAGCATGGAGCATGCTTTAGCTGTAACCTAACTAGCAAAAAACGCCAGAACGCGAGTGCGTTATGCGAGGGAGGTGAATAAGAATGCGGCCTTTTCTTCGAGTTGTCCTAAGTCAGTCGTGTTCGGACCGCGCTTCGACGATGATCGTCTGTCATGCTGAGATGATTTTCATCGACGTCTATTAGAATTAATACGGTCAGTGAGGAATGTGTGGATATTTGCGCTATCGAAGGTCAACGAGAGCTATTCGTGACTATTTATAGTACATTTCGCCCCAGGCACTTCCATTGACGACATTGAAGATTTCTCTGAGTTAAATTTATTGGCACGCCCACCTAAAGTATAGCAGAAATTGTTAATGCGATCAAGAAGAGAGAATACGACACAATACCTATACACACACTTCCATCAGGGGATATTAACGTCGATCTCAAGGAAAATTGGCGATTATTTCGGTTGATGGAAGATACCTTTGGATTACAACTCAAAACGAATTCAGTTCTACCAGAGCTATTCATGGGTGATCGTCGTGTATCGATTTCATCTTGTCACATCGACAAAATTGATTCTAAAAATTACATAAGTTACTTTTATAACCTCAATAGTATACGGGCTCCATTACTTCTAAGGATCGTGTGACACAAGAAAAGAAAATTTTTGAAAAATAAAATCGTTATCATTATAACACATTTTCTTTCGAATTCAGGATCTTCAATTTTAACATGTTGTACAGAAACAATTGAAAGTATCATCAGAGATGATATTAATAGACAGCAAACGGCTAAAGCATGTTCCGTGGTTTTTATTTTGAATTTTAGCCATATAAGTAGAAAGCACATTGAGGGGTCCGGTCTGGAGATCCGGAAGGGCGTCCAGCGTCGATTTTTTAATTAGAATTAAAAAAAACCGACGTATATTTCAGTTTTTGTACAACAGTTCGCGATTTCGATTTTTAAAGTCAAAAGCCGAATTAAAGAATCGTTTTTTTTCGGAAAAAAACACCGGGAAAACTGTGTATAGTCGAAAGCAGCGTATTTTCACTATCGACTATATAATAACTGGCGATATCGACAGTGAATCATCAGAAATATTAACTTGAAAACGACTCGGTCTTTCCAGAACGATCGTGTTTCTTTGGAAGAGACGATTTTCAAGTCTGAAAAAAGTCGGGAGAATCGCACCACCAGTTTCTCAATGGAAAATTGGTAAATTTAAGAAAGGCTGTCTGCAACGGGAAAAATGGTCCGGATTAAAAATCGTTGCGCGCTGCAATATAAACACAGTAGCAGGAAGATGATGGTTTGCCCGGTGAAATGAACCAATATAGTGTTACGAAATGGCGCCTTCGGTCTACGAGGAAAACAATGCGTTACAAATCTACGACGATGGTTAACTCTGCTGCCGAACAACAACATAATTTACTTAGTTAAGAAACTTTTACCGTCCAAAAGATAACATTACAGTTGCATTGTGCCCTTTCATTTCAAACTTGCTCGCCACGCTTTCCATGAAATACGACTTCCATTCTATCCAGCGACAGCTTAGGCCCCGCGAAATGCGAAGTGCGAAATGTGAAATGTGAAATGTGAAATGCGAAATGCGAAATGCGAAATTCGAAATGCCAAATGCCAAATGTTATAATATTGCCGAGTAGTCTATCGTTCTAAAAAAGATATTCCGCAAATGAATTTACAAAATTAAGATTGCTCGAAGGAGCACGTATGTATTTCTTTTTCTAAAATTCATTTTCCTAGCGCTACTCAAAACAACGCCACTTCGTGACGTTTCTCGCAGTCGCTTTTTATCGAGTTTTTTACTTTTTAGTAATTATTAAAACTTACTTAAAACGTTGTAATAGTATTTACACATTCACGGATGGCACTGTCTCGCAAATACCGTGTGCACGTAAAATTATATTACTATTATTATTTTCGATAAAAATACTAATAGCTGCTCTTTAAAATCACTTGCCGACACCACTCCCCTTTAGCCGACCGTCCCCGCTGAAAGTAAATTAATAAATTACCGATTATATACAGGAATGAAAAAGGATCATTTAAATATTACAGGAAATTGTACATATCACGGTTGCCAGCGGTGATCCGTAGTTCCAATATCCCTCCAGCGGTCCAAACGGCAATCGATAGAATAGAATCATCCTTTAATTTTGCGTCCAGACTCCTCACTCCTGCTCTTGAAGTGGGCGATAGTGCCCCTTGTTGACGCTGGAGACCTCCAGGGAGGCGGCGGTTAGCTTAGAAATCCATTCGGAACTTTACTCGACCGAATTTTATCAACTGATCAATAATCACTGATCGACCTAATTTTTACGGATACTTCCGTCACGATCACGAGAAATTAAAAAAACAAGAACGCCTAAGAAAGCTAAAACAGCGACTGCAGCAACCATGTTCTTTTTGATCATTTCTTTCTTTATTTCTCCTTGACCGATCGTAATCATTTCGGTCAGTACCTTTCGGTGGATATTCATCGCCGGCCGATAATAGGATCTCACACACACTCGCATTTTCGCGTTCAATACGTTTTCCGAAATTTTACCATTTTATTTTCTTTACTCGCAGTCTGTACAATAGTACACACTACAACATTCGGGGACCGCTCTTTCGGGCGCGATCGATCGGGCGCGAAAAAGCGGGCGCGACTCTATCGGGCGTAGACTCTATCGGGCGCAGCCTCTTTCGGGCGCAGGCGAACTCAGACCTTTTACAGACCACCTACGGTGATTTTCAGGTATCATCCGTTAAACGTTGTCATCTGTGTTAGTGAGAAACACGAGTTACCAAATACAGCTATCAGAAATTCCGTCCAAAAAATACCGTTCTTCGTTAGCGATTTAGTTTTTCCGCGCGTATAGCATGTTATATATGCATATATAATCACAAAACACATATTTTACATGATTTTATTTGGTTATTCGCTTTTTTAAAATATTTTCAATTTTTTTTTTTGAAATTACGACTTCAGCGTGAAATACTCATAAACAGACTTTCGCGATGTAAGTGTAAGAGTTCTGTTAGCAATAGTGATGCGAAACGGACGAAAATTATTAATATTAATAATCGGTCAAATGGATTGTCGGTTTTCTTCATTTTATTTATTTTTTTGCTAACGTATAGTCAACCGTATTTAAAAAATTACAAACTATCAACTCTACGTCATTTAAAGTGTAACATAACTGGATTGAATTTGCTTCTGATACATACTCCTTATATTATCTTTCTTTTTTATTCGTATCTAACAAGTTTATTTGGGGATACGTTTATTGAAGTTTTTTCTGTTATTTACAATTTTAATTATATATTTAATTCCTTGACGAATCAACCCTGGTTTCAAAAATATATCGAAAAAAACAAACAAAGGCGCAAAAATTTTTAAACATAAACACATTTATGTTAATACTGGGCGAGAAATGAATACGATATTTCAAATTAAAAATTAAATATCTTTGTTTTGAATTTAATATTATGTAAATGTAAATTATGGTAATCTTTAAATTAACTCACAGAATGTTCAGTACATGAAACATCCTGCCCGGTTAACTTCTTTTTTTTTTTAATTCGTTTAGAAAAATTTTAAATCTTCAAAACACTGGACTAATATTATTTTCATAAAAATTTTAATAAAGCCAATAAGGAAGAAGCTTTTCTTGTTTTGTTTAATAATGAAGCGAGCGGCTCATAAAAGAATTATAATAATTAGAAAAATCGACTCGGCAATACTTAATGCGTGTTTTGTAGGGAAAAAGAAAAAGTAAAGTAGTAAGTTGAGAAACAGAAGCGATTAATTAATTTTCTACTGTGTAATAGTTTTTAATAAAAAAAGGAAAAGAACCGTCAATGGCTACAACCACTTTGTAATTAACACGTTTGTTAGTTACAAAACGCGTTTTAACCGAATTTTTTTCTCTAGAATTTCGTTTTTTTACTAACTTATCACACTAAATTGCAATAATACTTTCTAAATATTGTCAGTTCAGGTAGGTTGGATTTGAGTAACACAAAGCTTTAAAAGGAATAATTTGCAGGTATTCATTATTCGAATCATCGTTCTATTAATTTACATTAAATATTTATAATAGTAACTTTTTTGACTTCTGTTTCTCATCATATCGGCTTTCTTTACTAAAGGTTTTTTGGTTTTATTTTGAAAAAAAAAAAAATTCTTTAGTGACGGTAGTGAATAATATGGAAGAAGCTGTATTTAGTTCTCTATATCTGCTTATTGGTAATGACCGCAAAACATAACTAAGAATTACCTTTTTCGACCTCAGTCTTATTTATATATTTGGGCACATCAATCAAGGTCCTTTACCCGGTTTGCATTTCGATACTTATGATATGTTGTTGCAAATACTAAATTATCCGCACGCTTGCTTGTTTTCTTTTTGTATTTGCTGAACAGAAAAGTCGCGTTGAGGCAAAATGTGATCAAACAATAAATGAGTAATTGTTAAAATGAGCACGACCGCCTATTTGTTTTTATATAGTTATTTCATTAATTTATTCAGAATGATTTGTCAGTTAGCCTTAGTATATTTGCTTCTATTTTTGTTCGAATCCTTTAGGTTGCTTTTTCAGATTTAACCTCAGTTGGCCTAAAAGTAAAACGCACAGAAAGAAAAAAATATTTAATATTTATGAAAAAATGAACTTGCTCCTGCGTGCATGTTTTGTAGTAAACGAAAACATAAAATGTCGCATGAAGTAGGCATGGAGAAGAGAAGAGGATAAATTTTGAACATATTTATAAGAAAAATAATATTCTAGTTCGTCGTTTTTTTTTGTTTCTTTTTTTCACATACGGCTTAAACACAACTGTGCCGATATCAAGCTGAGCCTGTTAAATTAGCTTACGGCATACTACACAAATTACAATGTTTGGTCGTTTAGTAATAACTGAAATTTTCAAAAACCACAAAAATTGGAACAATATCCTCATTATTCTTCGATAAGGAATCAATCTTTCTTATATGAAATGGATACAGTTTTATTTAATAAATAGGTATTTTCTGTAACACGCATAAACAATATTTAAGTTACCAAAAATTTGAAACCTATAGTATGTATTGCGATAAAACTGTCGCAAAAAAATTATCCCCTCTTTCCACAGGAATGATAATTTCTCAAACCATATATACAAGGTACAACCAGTGTTCATACAGCTGGTCGAATTAGAAATTATGTTTTTCCTCTTTCACGTTTTCCCAACAAAATAAGAGTTTGCAATTATAATATAATAATAATAGCATTAATTACAAATATAGAAATAAACGATTTCGAAATCTTACATATACACCTAAGTAATAATAATAATACCTATAATACATGCAAACACTAAAGTTAACTAATTACATTATGTGCTACACCACGAAGATAATCTTCAGGCTGAAGCTGATTATAATTTGTTGCGACTTTCAACAAACGTTTGTCGCAATCGACATATTTCTTTTTTTACTCGGTTACTTTCATCAATAAGACTATGTTTTCTTCATTTTGTTGATATTATATCACGTTCACAGACGAATGACAAAAACTATTATGTGTCAACATCCTTTGCGGCATTCTTTTTTTTTCGGAACAGAAAAGTAAAAATAACAATAATGGCAAGTTTTACACGCATTCATTGTACATTTTGTTATGTTCTTCTGTTAGGAAAATTAACCATTTTCTTAGAAATTAAAAACCGAATAGCCAATCGTACAGGTTATGAACAATGCAGGTAAATAAATTTCACCCTATTCAGGATTTGGTAAAATAAACAAACTGAAGCACTACACTTATTTACAGAAAACAGTTTCATTCGTTAATTCTCCGTACTACGGTCATTATTAAGAATAGTCTATTCGAAAATTATTCTAGTAATTCTTCTTCCGCCGAAATAATAACAACTGCTTTACAATAAACCTATAGTCGATTCTAAGAAAAATATACGATTTTTTCCACGACGATTTTATCACTTTTTGTTCTTCTTTTAGTCCTACAGATTCGCATATTGTAAAATATTCGAGGTCCTATTCATTACCTCTTTTCAATCACTCGCAGGAAATCCCCCATTGTGAGAACCGAACCGACAAAAAAAAATTGACGCCCGTTTGAGAAACATGAGTAGTTTACAATATATCCATAAAATTATTTTCCGCATATATGTTTTTAGTGCTGTTGTATTTTTTCGGAATACTCACTGCCGATCAATATTTACTTGTTTTCTAAAATAATTACATATAACGGTTATAAAACAAATATATACTTTTAAGAATGTCAAATAGTTGTTTAAAAATCGGAAAATTGTTGTTACTTAATTATGTTAATTTTATTACTAAATGAGCTGCTTTATTGATGTTTTTGCATGGTTTAAAAATGAATTCTGGTTTATGTACGTCATATTTCACAGTAATAAGAAAAAATGATTCCAAGTAATTAATCCGTGTTACATAACGTGCAGAATTAAATATCTAGCTCTAAAATATTTATTTTGCAGGTAACTGTATTTTAGAAAAAATAAATACATAAATAAAAAATAAAATAAAATATAATTTTATCGCAAATACAGCAAAGCAGTTGACCATAATGTGTCAACCGCCAAGGATTTAATATGATAAGTATGAATTATCGTAATTTCAATTTACATAATACTAAATTAAAAACAGGGCCAGTCGATTTGGCTCAAACGAATGGGTTCCGTTAAAAATAAACATAAAAATAGGAGAATAATTTCTTAAAAGTAATAAACGATTTTTTTTAGTAGTTTTTCATAATCATTAAAGTTAATTTAATTTTATTTTTTTGCGAATGTAAAAATTTATTATAAAGCACATGGATTTCCTTTGAAAGCAGAAAGTCTGTCACAGAGGGAAATTATTCCTATGATCTACTAATTCTTTCTGAAATCTTTTATTGAAATAACCCGCTAAACGAATACATAATCAGAACTTCAAGTCTTTATAACCAAAAATAATTCTTTTTGCGATATACGAACGCAAAAGAAGCATTGAAAACAGCTGGTTTATTTTCTAAACAAATTAATTACTACTTTCACGGGTGTTTTTTTGATTCATTACGCCTTAAATATGATAATTATAGAAGAAAAAAAAATTAAAAACTCAATAAGGCTAAACTAGGTCTACTTGGAAAAAAGACGAAGTCAAAATGTAACGAGGCGAATCGTGTTGCGGCCGAAACGAAATGACTCTCCAGGTAGGTATAAAAAGATTATGAAAAAATGTGATTACTCCTACACCCGGCATAAACATGTAGGTTACTAATTAAGACTTAGTAGCTGGAAAATAAAAAAAAAATCGCGATACTGCATTTTTAATTTTGTGAAAACTATCCACCAAGGTACGCCAGTTTATTAATTAATAAATATTCTAAAAACTTTCAATTATTATATGTATAAAAATTTTCACTGACTGCTTTTACTCGGACTTGGGTCGTTAATGTTCACCACACTAAGGTTAATGAATCATTATATAATTACTAAGTCATTAATATTTTTAAGTTAATTCTAAAAACGGGGAATATGTCAATTTATATATTCTTGCTTGTACGCAATTTCAGGTAAATACGAAAAGGTTATAAAAACTGTGATTTTAATTCGTTATTTAATTTGATGAGTCCATGCTATTCAGTAGGAGCGTTATTCTGGGTTGATTAAATCATTTTGCAATGTAGATGTATCTAATATATTTACAGTTTGCCACTTCAGTCACGTGTATATAAATACTAGCGTTACCCCAATGGTCCAAATTCGACCTTAATTATCATTAAAAATTTTAGAAAAATATATACGAATTTATATATTTCCAAAATTTTTCTCCCACTCTTATACATTCGTTCATTATATATCTGAGAACATATACTTTTATATGTACTTTCAATACAAAAATTAAATAACACCTTAAGATTTAGTACACTTTAAAAAAGCCAATAATGATGATTATTAAGAAAAATTAAAACATTTCAATAAGAACAGATTTACTGGCTGCAGCAACTTCCTTTTTCAATTTTTGTATTACTTTTTTATTTAAATACGAAATAAAAAGTATAACTGTTCCCAAAATTTTGTGTACTGATAGCTCTAAAGATCATCAATAGTTACTAAATAGAAAAAAAAAGCAAGAAAATCGGTTAATAAAATACTGAACTGTTTTGTCTTTGCCTATTTATATACAGAAGAAGATTATCCATTATTTTTAAAATAGAATTTCCCGCAGTGCATTTATCGGGAATATTTAAACAAATTCAAGGTTTGAAAGATTCTTCCTTATTGGCTTTATTAAAATTTTTACGAAAATAATATTAGTTCAGTGTTTTGAAGATTTAAAATTTTTCTAAACGAACTAAAAGAAAAAAAAAAAGAGGTTAGCCGGCCAGGATGTTTCATGTACTGAACATTCTGTGAGTTAATTTAAAGATTACCATAATTTACATTTACATAATATTAAATTCAAAACAAAGATATTTAATCTTTAATTTGAAATATCGTATTCATTTCTCGCCCAGTATTAACATAAATGTGTTTATGTTTAAAAATTTTTGCGCCTTTGTTTGTCTTTTTCGATATTTTTTTGAAACCAGGGTTGATTCGTCAAGGAATTAAATATAAAATTAAAATCGTAGATAACAAAAAAAACTTCAATAAACATATCCATACGTTAGCAAAAAAAGAAAAATTAAGAAAACCAACAATTCATTTGACCGATTATTAATATTAATAATTTTCGTCCGTTTCATGTCGCCATTGCTAACAGAACTCTTAAATTTACATCGCGAAAGTCTGTTTATGAGTATTTCACGGTGAAGTCGTAATTTCAAAAAAAAAAAAAAAAAATAGAAAATATTTTTAAAAAGCGAATAACCAAATAAAATCATGTAAAACACGTGTCTTGTGATTATATATATATATATATATTTATGCATATAAAAACATGCTATACGCGCGGAAAAACTAAATCGTTAACGAAGAACGGTATTTTTTGGACGGAATTTCTGATAGCAGTATTTGGTAACTCGTATTTCTCACTAACACAGATGACAAACGGATGATACCTGAAAATCACCGTAGGTGGTCTGTAAAAAGGTCTGAGTTCGCCTGCGCCCGAAAGAGGCTGCGCCCGATAAATCGCGCCCGATAGAGCTGCGCCCGATAAATCGCGCCCGATCGATCGCGCCCGAAAGAGGGTGACCTACAACATTCACTGTAAATTATTTTCGTTTTTATTAAATGTAAATCAATAGACACTTTTATAAAAATTTTAAAAATTAAACGCTGACGTGTTTCGCAGTTAATAGATTCATGAGCTCAGCATATATATTACTAACGTTAATTTGCAAATTAAAATACAATAAAAGAATATATTATATCGATTTTGAAAACGGTTGATTATAAATGAGATCGATTATTATTATTTTACGATAAAATTATTTTTAATAATTAATCCTAAAGTTGTCTGAGAAAACTTTCATCATACAGTGCCATACTTAATTCCTAAGCGTCGGCGACTGCCTGATTTCAGCTGTATAGGCATATAGTGTTCATAGCTTTTTTTTTTTTTTTCTTGTTTGGGTTTTTCCCTGGGCTGCCAATAATAGGCGATTACCCATCAACACGTGTACATAGCAGCAATTAGGAGTAACAAGGAATGGAATCTGACAAAGAATGCTATACCAAGGATGGAGAAACAATAATAATCAACGTCTAAAAATGCCAAACGGATGCATCCTGAAAAGAAAAGGAATGACATTGCCGAAAGTAAGAGCAAAAAGCAATTGTTTATATGCAGTACGTAAACTCGCAAGACTACATTTTCGGAACTGGTATTGTGACTGTTTTTGATTTATCGCGCTGTAAGTGCAGTCCATTGGCAGCTTAGCCGTTCGATTATTTCCTCTATAGTTCGCCTGCGGTTCAATCATAATTTGCTTCCGGCTTCTCTTTTCCGTTTTTCTATTGTTCAATCTCCTCTGTGTCCTTATGACCCTCCAGAGCTCAATTATACCTGTGATGCGAACCATATTTTGTTCGAATGCCCCTTTATTTCCTCCCAACGTTCTACTCTGTACTCTAATCTTCTGCGCCTTGGCCTTCCTACTCCTTATAGTGCCCACTCCATTCTTGCACTCCCCTCTCTCAATATAATTCCTTTATTGGCCTTCTTTATTTCCTCAATTTCTAATCTTTTCCTTATATAATGTACAATTCCTTGCGTTGGGTAAGTTCCACTGTTGACGTGCCCCCCCCAAAAATAAATAAATAAATAAATAATTTTTAACGCTACCTCCCGTCCGTAAGATTCAAGTTTGAATATTTCATCACGAGCTATGATATAAGGATTTCTCTCCGGTCTGATCGGACGTTATACTGGCACACTCTCTTTGTCCATTACTTTTCGCCGATAACTTTTTTTTAATTAGAAAAATATCGTTTTTTTTTTGTTTTTTTTTTTTTCAAATTAAATAAATTCAGGAAAAAAATCTGGAAATGTACAATATAAGTTTGGAAAAATCATTTTACGATAATATAAAAGGAAAATTTCTACAAAATTTCTGTTTAAAGGTTATTTCTTTTCCGTGACTTTTTAATTTTAATATATTAAGATCATCAACGGAACTGTGCTTGCCCGACACTACTTAATGTTATTTCCTTTTCTTAATTCTTCATTGATTTTAACTGCACTCATCCTAATGCGTAGATTTGAACAAATTATTTGATTTGCCTATAATTCCTACTTCCTGCATATCTGGCATCAGTAAATGTCAATAAAGATTTTATAAATTAGCAGGTTTCATTAGAAATCTTAGCAGCGATACTCTGTTGATTTCCCTTCTCTAAAATACCCAAACTGATTATTATTATGAAGAATGTTGTTTTGCTCCCCGGATCTTAGCTGAAGTGCTACGTATTGTTCTAGAGTTGTTGCTATAACCGATATTATCGTAACTGAATGGTAATTATTACAAATGTTGACTTTTCCACCTTAACGTCGATTTTCAGACCTTTAGGAACAATACTTTGTTTAACGGAACAATTGATTAATTTTGTCAGAAGTGGGGTTAGGATTGTTGTATTATTTTTAATATCTTTATATATCATCCCAGCTCAGATGAGAGCTTTGCATATTATTAATTTGTTAACTATTTGTATTCTACTTGTAAGTTTGAAACTTTTTTTGTACATAACTGGAACACCTTTATTATCATTCCTATCCCTAAGAGAAACTTCTCTCTTCGTCCGATCTCCATAGCATCATGTCTCAGAAAACTGTTTGCATGCTTAACAAGCGCGTGGTCTGGTGGCTCGAGCACAATAACGTTTTTCCTTTTAATATGTTTGGTCTCCGTCCTGGCTTAGGTCCTGCTGACTGCGTCAGTCTTTTTGTTTCCTATATCTATAAATCTTTCATCGATAAACAGTACACTTTAGCTACTTTTATCGATGTTATCAGTGCTTTTGATAATGTCCATCTCACTACTCTTTGAGATAGAATGATAGCAATTAACATCCCGTTGTTCTTGTCCTTGGTTCCTTTATTTCAGCTGTCTCCAATCGAATTAGGTTCTAGTTAGTTGTCTCTTCTTCCCATTGTGTCTGGGCAATGGTCCATAGTTGATGCAACCAAAAAAAAACCAAAAAAAAAACACATCCCGATACATTTCTCTTCCCTCATTGTTAACTTGATGTTAAATCCTACTATTCTCCTGTCTTCATCCTCGTTCGAGGTTACAAGAGTTGTTTCTCGTGGTCTTCCACAAGGATCCTGCCTTAGTTCTAATCTTTTTAATATCTATACTATTCCTGTTGCTTCTCTTTCTATGAACTCCTCTTCCTTATTTTTTTGCCGATGACATTCTTCTCTTTTCCTCATCCCGCGATATTGTAGATGCTAACGAAAAAGTCAATCTATCTACTTTCGAACAATTTCTTTCCTCTCTCTGAACCTTTCTATTTCCTCTTTAAAATCTTCTTGTATTGTCTTTTCTCTACGTCCTTTTAATTCCACTTTAGTCTCTGTATCCCTAAACTCCAAACTTATCCCTCGTAGGAATTGCTTTTGCTATCTCGGTGTGTTCCTCAACAGTCGTCTGTCCTTTTATGAACAATATTAATTACCTTTTCTCTTCTGCCCTTAAAAGACTGAACCTACTGAAAGCTATTTCCCTAACAAAATGGGGAGGCGATCCTTTTCTCCTCATTTTCTTGTATAAGTCGATTATCCGTTCCAAATTCGATTACTGTTCCTTTATCTTTCCAAGCTTTATATAATCCAAAATTCTCGTATTCGTCTTTGCCTTGGTGCTCTTAGATCTTCTCGAATACCAGCAGTTCTCGCTGAGTCAAACTCGCTCCACCTTTTCATCCGCAGATCCTATTTAGGGTATCACTTATTGTGTAAACGCTTATCATTATCATCTTCTAGACTTATTCCTTCATATCTTTCTATTCTGAAAAACTGTCGTTTTACTCTCAAGAAAATTTTTGCGGCTGATTTCTTTTTTATCCTGCACAATTTCTTATAACAATCTCCCTTACTTTTCTTTCAATTTTGCAGATCTCTTCAATCCTCTCAATGTATTCTTGTCCTCCAAATCCCTTTCCCATGCAACAGTTATACAGGAATTCCATAGTTATATCGAATCCCATTTTCCTTCCCGTATAGCTATTTTTACAGATGGTTCGAAGGGGCCTAATAGAGTTGGAGCTTCTTTCGTCCTTTCGAGCATTAATTTCTCTGAATTTTTTCGTCTCCCTTCCTTTTCTACTATCTTTACGGCCCAGTTAATGGCTATTCTACGTTTCATAATTTATATCTCCTCCCATCGTTCTTCTTCTGAATATTTAATTATCTCCGACCCCATGTGTGCTCTTAAAGCTATTTCCTCACATTTCCTCTCGCGCTCCTCTGATCTTTTTATCTTCCGCATTCGCTTTCTTGTTCACACTCTTTGCTCACTTCATACTATCCACACTGATATGCTCTGGGTCGTCCTCAGTCATATGGGGATAGAGGGTAATGGAATGGCAGATTCCTTGGCTCAGATTGCCGTATCCCCTCCCGCTTTTTTTTCTCTAAAATTCCCATTTCTAATTTACTCCCATTGTGTAAAAAGTTTCATGTTAGATTTTGGTCAGATTTTTACGTTTCTTCCTTTTCTAATCAAGCTTCCTCTTAAATTTTTCCATCCAACCTAATCTTCCCAGCCGGCCTTAGTTTTACGATTTTCCTTTGCTTACTCCGTTATTGTCCCTATTATCCGTTTACGTCTGAATCATACTCTTCTTCCTTCTCCACGTTATCGTTTTAATCTCGCCTTATCCCCTTAATTATCCTCTCCATTCTAACGACGAAGCCGTCTGTGATCCTGACCATATCTTCTTCGAATGTTCGTCCCTCGTGAATGAACGCACTTCTTTGTACTCCTATCTGTTATCACTCAAACTCCCTACTCCTTATCGTGCCTCGTATATCTTATTAAGTTCTTTCATCTTATCAATAGCTGACCGAATCTGCATTTAATTGATCCTTCTCCCTCGCATCGTTTCTGGGCGAAGATCCTTTGTTAACATGCCCAAAGTGGGGGGTTTAAAAAAGAAAAAAAAAAAAAGAATGAAGAGAAAGTATTTTATTTAAGATAAAATCATATTCAACAATTGTGAATGACAAAATTGTCTAAGTTAGGAGAAATGTGCAATAAAAAATTGACCTGCAGCGTTCTTTGCACTTTCGGAATATTTTAAGACCAGGTCATGAATCGAGATTTTGTTTTCATTGCATACTATTTTGATCAATTAACCGCCATATTTGTTTTTTTCTTTTTCGTCATTGCTATGTTTAATTTTGTTTTCCTGATTTTTGATATTACAAAAAAAACCAAAAAAAAAAAAAACAACACCGATCACTATTAATAAGTGCGAAAACATATCGACGCCTTTTCAGAAGTTTATTCAAAGAGTGACACCTGAAATGTGCGCCATTAAAGCGTGAACGTTTCAGGGACAATTTGACCGAATTTTTTCTTTCCAGTATGAACTAGAAATGTCAAACGGGTTCGACAGAAGCGATAGGTGAAAAGCATAATTCACAGCGGGATTAGTATAAATATGCGCTACGGATGCGCTGGAAGCTATAAGGGTGAGAAAAATGTGATTGATGAACGAAGATGGTTTCCGATTATATAACAGCGAGTTGCTATGCTGTTTCGGCAAAGTTAAACACATGTCCGCCCCGGAAGACAATGCGTTTTATTACCAGAATGAAATATCATTTACGACCATCAGCCGGCATCATTTGTCTTCAACGATTTATACCTTTCCGATAACAGTTTCACTCAGACGTTATTGTTTTCGAATTCGGTGCTAGAGCTCGCCGGCGCTTCCGTTAAAATTTCAGTTGAAGGGAACATACATATGTAGTAGTGTACTTTTTAAATATAAAGTTTCCGTTGCAGATTATTATTAGCGAAATAATCCAACGAATTCCTCAGCGGGCCTAGCGGAGAAAAATTATTCGTAATAGAACAAATCGGTATTAGGCCTTAAAAAAGAAAAAAGAAAAAAAAAGGGCTGTTTCTGTAGAAGAGGGAAAGATGATTTAACGAAATAAACGAGATAACAAGGCGTATATGTTTTCAGCTGAAATGATATTACGAACGAAGTTAAGTAATCGCTAGGAATTGACTTGAAATCAAAGATATAAACATAACGATAGCAACGGCTATAAAATTAATGGCGTCATTAATGACATTCGCGATTATGAAGAACTTTAAACACGTTGCACAGAGCGAACTACAGCGGTTATATGATTAGGAATTTGGTTTTGTCGAAAACTTTTTCCGTTTCTTTATACACGAATATCGCTTATTTACAAATATCAGATAGCTAGAGACTGTTATTTCCGCCCAACAAATTCGGTACACACAGCAGATGTCATTATTTCCAGTCGATCTGAAATATTTTTAATTTAACGCGGATTATCACGAAGTTTGAAAATCAAATTTATTACGATAAATATATATATGCTATATGCGAAGACGGCGACGGTTACAGATATTGCCGAACTCGTGAAAAGAACAAACTGAAATAATAAAGAGATATTGTAAATCCATCAATCTATTCGAGACATTGCCGATATAATATAATTGATAATTAAAATTAACGTTTTGCTGATTTGAGCGTTTTAGGACACATATCTTTTTAGAAATGTTTCATATAAAATTTCATTGTAAAATAATTCTGTCTAATATTCTAAATTATTACGACTGGCTAGGTCTTCTGTTTTGTGTGTTCATTTCATATAAAAAACAATTTCAGGTGATTTAACGTTTTGCACGAACCATACGATATTCAGTTTATACATATTACACGAGATGATGGCTCGTCACGATAGTTTGAAGCACTCGACTTCCGTTAAAGAAGTCCCGCGTTCGATCCCAGACGACGAAAGAAATTAACGAAATGCATAATTAAATTCACCGCTAATGGTCACGTACAAGGCAATAAACAAATTGATGTATAGTAGATAGATATAAAAATAAGGACTGCGCTTTTTTTTACATCGATAAATCAATCACAATATCAGTTTCAAGTGGAGTCTATACTTACACTGTACATTATCCATTATAGCTAGAATGTACGAATAAGTCGCCTACGCTCAAAAACAGAAACTGAGTAAAAGTAAAGAGTGCTGCGTGTGACAGGGTGTCGGGCATTATGAAGTTAAGTTTCGCAATGAAGCCCAACACGGCACCGACGAGACTAGTTCCTTGAGTATGGCGCTACAAAGAAAGAAAATATCGCGCAATAAGAAGGGGGAGGGGAAAAAGGCCGAAAAAATATTTATGCTGAATCGCATAAATCCACGAAAATAATATGACCTACGTGGATTATGATCCTTATTATTAAACGATAATCAGATTGCCAATCAAATGTTATAAATAATACAGCGGTGAAAATATTATTATAAAAAAGGCAAACGTAACGAACATCGTGAAATAAAAAATATCGGTAAATGTCAATGAATAAAAAAGAAAAATTAGAAAAATAATTTTTTTAAAGTTACGTATATATATATGTAAGGTATGTGACAATGTAGAAAAATGGTGCGCTGTGGGACGAGCGATAACAATTTTTTATTTTTTTTAAATCTTCATATTAATTACAGCTGGTCTCCATAGGCCATCAAGCGCAATTGCGATGCAAATTAACCCGTAAGGGGCCACCGCCATTTCCCCGAGAACATATCTATTGAAGTTTTAAATAAAGTCAGACTCTAGAGCGGCTGCCGAATTTCTTGGCTGTTGTCAAGCAGGTTGATAGCCAACGGGTTGGGGTGGGTTTCTAAGCGACTAGTATACCGTTGGGTGGCAAGTTTTATTTCTTAACTATGGAATGTGTCCGTACACTTTGGAGGTGACGCAATAAGTCTAATGGCCCTATTTTGAAAACGTTGTATCTTGTATTGATATGTGTATTTTTAGCACAACCCCCCATAAAGTCAGTATGTCCATACTGGTTTTAGTATTAAATTTCATATATTAATAATTTGTTTTCGATCGACAAGCTGGAATGCTTACCAAGAAGCCGATAGAGTTTCCCCAGTAAAATCCGAGTGCTTTCTTTCTCGTGAGACGCGCTTATTCCACCCCTTAATTTACTGTCCAAGTGCATTTTGCTTCATTCCTAATCGGAATTGTTTTTGGTCATTAATTTTCTTCGGCAGGCAGGCAACATTTCGAAGTGTGAATGTAACTACACTTTTTCTTAATAACTTTAATCCGCCATCGATCTAACCACCTTTCAGATTTTACCAGCGCCAGCTGTAATTTATTCGTCGTCATTCCGGCATCTTTAACTGCCGCAATAAGAGCAATATGGTCTGCGCAAATGTAGCGATAGTGGAGTAGATTAATTTTAAACGATATCAGTTTCGTGATATAATATTTTTATTTATTTGGTATATTAAATGTGTTTTGCATACGTTTAGCATCAGCACTGAAAAAGTTAACGAAGATAAAAATTCTACACATTTTTTGTTTAGAATTCGAATAGGATTCTTACGGGAAGCCATCGTGTCGTAATAGGTGTACATATAAATTCATCGTCTCCGCGTTACGTATGTAGCTACCGGGGGGGAGGTTGAAGGTTTCTGAATGATATTTTCAAAATCGATATATTAATGCGGCTGCTTGTGTTTCCTTTTAGACTTTTTCGTGCTTTGCTCTTTGACAGCTGTTAGTTCAAGTCTGTTGCTATTTGATGACTTCCGATCTGCTACCGTTTGAAATTTACCGTGGTCGCAGTTTTGTTTGTGTGAAACTGAAATAGACACTGGGACGGAAGAATCATACTCTTTCAACGTGACGGTGTTATTTTACAGCCCGTTTTTGTTCCTGTTTGGCCATTTTTTACATTTCATATTTAGTAGTTCTTTTGGGGTCGGGCGAAGAAATACAAAAAAAGCACATTTTCGATTGCGAAATTATACTTTGAGAAATCGCACAACTACAGCGGGGGTTCTTTTTAACGCAGAAGACGCGCCTTTACCTGATTACACATGTCTTTTCGACAACGCTGAAAAGCTACTTTGTTCTATTTCGACGCTGATACGAAAGTTCCGTACGAAAATGACTCTAGTTGGACAAAAAGACGACGCGGGCAAATCCAAAAAACCTATTTCCTTCATTTCTTGTATTCCAGAACGACTTTAATGTTCTTTTTCAACCTATTTTTACATGTTAAATTTAAGAGTCGCGAGGATGAATTTATAATTACGTACGCGATGATACTGGCATACTTTTTCCTATTTAACTTTTTTTTTTTTTTTTTTTTACATTTCCTCCGACGTTAGATTTAAAATGGTGTAAACATTTAAGAAGAATAAACAATATAATTATGTTTTGGGGATCCACAAACGGGCTTCGGCCTTGTGGGGGCCTACAGATTATTTAAAAAAATAAAAAAATAAATAAACTGTGGAGCATGCACTTCTGTGATTCGTAAACAAAACACCGTGTACATTTTATTCGCGGTGTACTATAATTGGAACTCTGTACTTCGATAATGAAACTAGAAGTAAAATGGAAACACATTCGATACGGCTAGAGAGAGCACAACGTACTTTCTAAACTGATTTACTTAAAAAATTAATTTGAATTTTCGAAATTATCTAGAAATTTTTAGGATAATTACATTACGGCCGCTCCAATATTCTTATATTCGATGTGCGCACGAATGAACAATTTTATTCATCGAAAGAAATCAACTATTTAATAGTCGAAAAAGAAAAAACCCCGCGTATCAATGAGTACATTGAGACAATTGTTTTTAAAATTCTGAATAAGAAAATAAAATAAATGGACTTTAAATACTGACATATTTTTATATACGCGTTTTTTTATTTTTTTTTTGTTTTTTGAAAATTTATTTGCGGCAATGGAAGTGACCGAATTTTTAATCAACTCAGTTATATTTGAAGAAGACGGTAAATTGTTAAAAATTAAAAGACGAAAAAAAAAAAAGGGAGGTGTTATCATTATAAACTGTAGGGGCTGCGAGCGCTGTCTGCGTACATATTATAAGGTTAATATGGCGTTATTTTTTGTGCTCAAGGGATGCCACCGCGGTTTTGGTTCCGCCGAATTAAAATTTTTTAATTAATTTTATTTTAGTGGACTTAAAAATTATTATTTTTTAATTTAAATTCTAATTATTTTTGTTAGAGTAAAATTATTTTAAAAATATCTGGTACGGATTTAGTATTTATTTATCCCAATTTTTACAGGAATTTTTCGAGACACTTAGAAAAACAACGGACAGAGGTAGCCGATGTACACATATAATTATAGTAAAATGAAATTAAACAAAATAATATGTCGTAAGTATCACTCTGGCTGGGTTGTTCCCGGTAGCTGTTCCTTTTGTAGGCCGATTATATGCTTCTCGATGACGACGAGGAGGAAACGCGTTGATTAAGTTGAGAACAAAGGTGTTTTTATAATCGTTTAATAATCGAACTTTGACGACTGATCCGGTTCTCGGCCTTGCTGGATCGTTTTCATTCGTACTTTATCGTTCGGACCGCTATTCTATTCAACGACTCGCAATTCCGCTGACGACGTTTTCTCTTTCGAACAAAAGAAATCTCGAGAACTAATTTCAACCTCGGTAGAAGCGGAACTGAATCTCTCCTCTAATTTTTCGGCATTTACCGATATAATTTCTTCCGTACTTGTCTCTTCCCCGTCGCAGACCAACCAATCATTTTTTCATCGTCCCAATCATCGTGCGCATCCCTTCTTCTACATCCATCTGTGTCTCCCCAGCCAGCGATAGGTTCTCACAGACTCACACATTTACCCTCTCATTACATTATAATTATAATTAGCAGTATATTTCTTATTTATTTATATTGTTGTTTCTTTTTTTTTTTTTTTTTTTTTTCATGTAATGGGCACACTACAATATTTAGATGCTTTTATGGAGGTTTAATGAGTTGAGCACAATGTGGAAAGAGCAAAGACGCGATGTGAATGTGCCGGAGAGTGTGGATTCTTAGGGCATTCGGAAAAAAGGTGAACAAGATCTCTGCATCTGTTATAAATCGGCGGAGTAATTAAAGTACGTATGATCTTATTAAACGGTCGATACGCGGCACAGGTATTTCCGTTCTTCCGGATGAACGTACCAGATCGCGATGCGATGTATTTTTTTTAGCAAAAGGTGAAAGATTTATTCGCAAATGAAGAGAAGCTACTAATTATCCGTAAGTAAGAAATTCGGCTTTAAATTTTGGTCGGATATGTGCCCTTCCTCAGTTACCGATAAAATCGTTACTTTTACCTCTCAATTCAACCTTTCCTGCTAATCCATAATTTTCAGAATTGGCTTTTCTTTCACATTCTGTTATTATCCCTACTATTCGCCTACGCTTTAATCCCTCTTCCCGCTATCGCCTCTCTTTGGTTTCTCCTCGCCTTAATACGTATTCTACGTACTAATGAAGCAGAATTGTCTGTGAATCACATTTTCTTTGAGTGTTTTTTACTCTTTCCGTCGAACGTTCTTCTCACTCCTCTCCCTATTGTACTATGTCCTGTCCTTTTCCTCCCAGTCCGTATTGTCGCTGCAATTGGTTCCTTCGTTTCACCTATTTCCGATCGAATTAAGTTATAATTAGTTGACTTTTCTTTTCTATCGTTTCTGGATGAAAGGTGGTTCCTAGTTGATGAGATGAAAAAAAAATAAATTTATATATGTGTATACATATATTTTTTTCTGGCACGTCCATTTTTGCTGCCTCAATTCCAGAAGAAGAAAAAAAAAAGAAAACAAAAACGGCTTCCTACCCTGGTACATGTGAACGGGATCTGAATTACTGAAAACATCTTGAAGGCCCCTTTTTTTTTTGTCCTCATAATAGCCGGTCATCAGATATTCGCTGGTACGTTTGTGCGACCGGGAACCTACAAGATATTGCCGTTGCTTTAAGTATCCAACGCGTTTTATAAGACTGGGAGAAATGTCAGAACGGTGCTTTTTTAATTAATAATCGTCGCAATGACGTGAAAATTGGAAAAATGATGTACACAAATTAGAATGCAAATTCTGAGAGCGGCAGCTTACACTGCCTAAGTTGGCTGTTTCCAGAATTTTTGGAATCCGGAGAATAGTGAGATTGCGGATAAAATTGCGCATGAGACTCTATGGAACGGCTGCTTCGCAATCGATAGTAGTAGTCTACTTGATGAAGGATCGATCGAAAAAATAACTCTGTACCGCGCGTGCTGTGACTTCTTCTTCCGACCGTTCTCGAGCTTAGGCTTATCTGATGGCAAACTTGATTAATTCTTTGTAGGCACCTCTATTCTTTGCTATGTGGAACAGTTCTTCAACACTGCAACCTGTGTCTGTAGAGGTTCTTGAACCATGATTGTTCGTCCAACTCTTGTTTTTTATCTTACACCTTTCCCATCAGTATATTCTGCAGTAATGTCTACTTCGGGCATCACATGACCGAAGTATTCTATTTTTCTTAGTTTGACAGTGTCGATCAGCTCCTTTTCTTTTCTCATCGTCTGTAGTGCCTCAGCGTGTTTGTCTTCTTTTACAATACCAAAAAAAAAAAAACAAAAAAAAAGAAAATGAGGAAGAGACGATTTGAAAGGTAATAGACTGCGGTTTGGCTGAGTTTAAAAAGGAAACGTGAGAGACTAAGGGTAAAATATGATTGATTGACGCTAAAAGGTTAATCCGAGAGTATAAGATGAAATTCTATTTGCGCGTTCCTGCTAGGATTATTGGACAATTCCGGCGGATGCTCGACAGTGATTAACTACAAATATTTCCCGCTACCGAAACGATTTAAAATTTAGTTTTCGAAAAACTCGAGGGCCAACAAATTCAACAGCGCCAGTCTGGACGGTTCAATGTTAAATTTACTTTTCCCTCTTCCCTCGGAAATTAGTGCACACGGATAACCTGCCGTTCTGCAATTTTACCCGGTCGCCAGAGCTCCTTACGAGGAAAATTGTTAATCTAGCCGAAAATGGAATTATCTCGCTCTCGAAATCTGGTCTCTGTCATAGACGAATTGTTCGGGATTAGTCTGGAAAAGTGGCAGAAAGAAAACTGGAAGGTAAAAATAAATGAAATTGCTTAATCCTTCGGTTTTTGGCGAAATTATAAGAAAAACGCGCCGGGGTCCGGCGCACGCTGTTGCAACCGTCTAACGGGCATTACGAGACTAGTTCAGCGCGAGCAATAAAGACGCGTCAACTGCTCCATCAAGCCTAACACTTTTTCCGACGTGTCTTTGATATAGTTTACCGAGAGAGAATTTTTCGAAAGTACCTATCGTACGAAATTTTCGCTGGCCCAGGTCCTTTTATATCTTTCGAAGCTGAAAGTTGGCCAGAGTGTGTGACTGAACTAGAGAAGTGCTTGAGAAACGCAAAGAATTCGATGAATTTTTGAGAAATTCTCGTCAAGTACAGTCGAGGAGCTGAAATTTCCTTCACTTTTTCAGTTTACATAAAAAAATTTCGAATTCTTCTCTTTAAACTCGCTCGTTTGTAGCCTAAAATTGAAAGGGATGTTTTTGAATATTTCAGTATGTGAAAGTTTTACAACTATCAATCTTGGAGGAGATCTCAATATTAACTTACACATTGCGATTGAATTTTGCAGTATTACGTGAAAAAAAGGATTTTCGATTACAGCTGAGCAATGATTTTTCAACTATTTCGACAACGAGGAACTATGTCGATAATCTCGAAACAAAGCAATATTCATATTAATATTGTACGAAATCACCGGTAATAACACAAATATATTAAATAATAAATATTGAAAAAAATATTAAAAAATCACCGACATGTTTCGGAGCAAATTCTACCTATATTCATGGTGTGTGATTGGGGTATTATTTTTGTTACCTATCGCAACGTGAATATGAAGATTTTGCTCCGAAACATTTCGGTGATTTTTTAATATTTTTTTTTAATATTTATTATTTAATATATTTGTATTTTCATGTTATTTGAGTATAAAGCTGCATACACTTCAGGCATCATCGTCCGTCATTGTCAATTACCCTAGTTCTGTACATTAAAGTTATACACTGACGGACTGAAATTCGTTTTATTATTTTTTGGTTGAGGTTCTGTTGCAGGTTTATAAAAGAATAATTGTATCATGATTTGATGTTTTTCAATGAAGTGGAAAAAATAACGCGTTTTTTTATTAAAATTGTTTTTGGCGTTTTCCGTTTATTCGTTGAGAAGGGAACTTTATTGCTGGGAACACTTTTGTTTATAATTCTTAATTATTGAAGCGACTATTTTTTTATTTATTTATTTTTTTTTTATTGCGGATTATTCCATGATAACTTGTTACCAACCAGTGTCCTTCGAGTCGAAACTGGCCGAATTTTTATTAATAATTTTCCAAAAAAAAAAAAAAAAAAAAGGTGCGAAAATAATTTTGCACTTTGTTTTTCTTTTTTCCGTTTAAGTTGCTTATTTTTTACTTTGGTTTCCATCCCACTCGTTAATGGTATCAACCGATTGGTATATTTCCGCAGAAATATATCATTCGTCACGGTGTAGATCCGCATTTGCAAACAGAAGAATGAAATAAATTAGGTTGCAAACTATTTTCAGTTACGTTGCACATATGATCTTTTAGGGATCACCACACGATTTATGCGATTCATATCTTTTCCGGGTAATAAATCACTTCGTTTCCTTATCTTCATTTTTCTCAGAATACACTGTAGCGAAATCATGTACGCGCAATTGTTCCCTGACGTAATTTGCAGGCTAACACGAATTAAGTACTCCCTTGTTTAGCTCTGCGCATAGGGGTCAACAATCCATGAAAAACCAGCGGGCAATATTTGATTTGTTATTAATTGTGTTTCTAGTGAATTACTTTTTTCTTTTTCCCCCCGTACATTTCCATTAATTATATATCAAATCAAATCAAATTATTTATTGCTTCGAACAGATAATACGTTATAATAATAATAATAATAACAATAATAATAACTTAACATAATTGAAACCGAAAAAAAAACAAAAAAAAACGCACAATATCCATTCTTACAAAACCATTAGGCCAGACATGTAAACAACTTTATCACAATACCCTTTAAGAAATGCCATATTGAACTTCAAACCCGCGAGTGCGCATGAGCTGCATGACTTGTGGAATACAAATGTTAATTTACATGAGCTAAACTGTGCGCATACTTTCTTTTCCATTAAAATTAGTAATACGAAATTTTCTCTTTATTTAGCCGAAGTTTAGCGCGTTATTCAAGCACATTTAAATCTTACTCATTAAACGACTGTATACACATGCAACATTTACACCTTAAAACTATTGTAATAATTACTTCTCAGCATTGTTGAACTGAACCACTAACAATTATTCGTATTTGTTACATTTTTTCAATCCCCAATTTCACAAGTAGTGTATTTTGTAAATTTTGATCATTTTATACAAAGTATAGACGATAAAGAGACAGAAATGAAAGCAAGAGGGGTCAATTGGCATTGCGGGGCCAAATATATATATAAATATATATATATACATACTCGTAAATATGGTAGCGCGGTAGCCTAGTGGTTAAGGTGCTTGTCCACTAAATCAGAAGACACGGGTTCGAGACTTGTCTCATTCCGGATCCGAATCGTTTTCAGGTATAGACCTAATCTGAAATTTAATCAGATACCAGAGAAATCTAGGAGAGCAAAAGCGGCCGAGAGGAAGGAACTGGTCTCCTCAGTATTCTCATCAGATCCATTAGGCTTAGTACACTGTGAACTTCAACATCACAATTCCCGACGCTCTCCTAAGGGTATACTTAAACTTTTACTCGCATATCTGTGTGTATATTGATACAGAGATGCAGTACTTTGAGGGACTCAGCCGTGTCCAAATTTGAAATTAATTTTCGGTTATGTTCATTGATTTTTAGTATCTTGAAAATCATCCCCTATTCGGTTTATCTGCAGCGCATGCGCACCGACCGATCGAGCAGTATCGGTCAGTGACTAATATAAAATCCGGTCTGTGGTCAGTGCAGTTAATGTGTAAATTAATTAATAATAATCGGTGTTTCGCTCGTTGATTAAAAGTTCAGTTCGTCGCCGCTCCATTGTTCGTTCCATTTCGTGGAATTAAGAAATTATACAATCGAGTTCGATGTTGACTAATTTATAACGTAATGTTGTCGCTAATCGTTAATTTTAAATCGTGTTTTGGTTCGAAGTCGTGGTAAATGTTCGTTTGTAGATGTGATTCTTTTTCATTAAATAAAATAAAATTCACTTTTTTTCTTAATAAAGTAATTTTTTCTTTTTTATGTTTTCGTTTTCTTTCATTCTTAAATTACTGTTTGTTTATTATCACGGTTAAGATTTCGTTCTTCCTGCCTCCTTTTTTTTTTCCTCTTTAGTTTTGTATACGGAAATAATAAATTCGGCATAATATGTAGCAGATTTATGTATGTAAGCAGATGGTAGCGATTGCAGCAAAAACTGTCCGGCATACGGGCCGTCGGTGATTAATTAATAAATGTTTTTTTCCGAACGTGAGATAACAAGAAATTGAGAGCGATAACTTGATATAAAGATAAGAACGACGAGAAATATTTTTGCGGTAACTTGGAAAGGATCTTCTTGGGGTTCAAAGTGAAATGTTCGACATTGAGTTTTTATTACATCAGAACGGAACAAAAATGTGGACTGATGGAAATCAAATGGGTCGAAATCTTAACATCTCGAGCAAAGGTATATTTACAAGAGTAGACACGGAACCGATACACCGATGACCAGCGTCTTGAGTAAAGCCATTTGAACGTGTTAGACTTAAGCAAAGCATGTTATCATATACTGAGAA
Source organism: Icerya purchasi (assembly GCA_039619475.1). Taxonomy (NCBI): domain Eukaryota; kingdom Metazoa; phylum Arthropoda; class Insecta; order Hemiptera; family Monophlebidae; genus Icerya; species Icerya purchasi. The sequence goes on from CM077116.1 coordinate 439,727,647, forward strand.
TTCTGGGAAGCGCTCATCCGATTAAAGTGCCGCGGCATAGTGATGTGCAGGGTAACGAGGGGCGTAACTAGAAACTAGTTCCAGCTCTGAAACGATTCGCTTCATTCCGGTAGTCGGTAATTTACGTTACTTCGTCACTCCTATCACTCTTATGTCCCAGAAATTAGTTAGCGTTGTAACTAAAAGAAGATATTGTAACTATGTAACTAGTGTCTTGGAACTATCGAATGAACGAAAGAAACGATTAACTATGCAATAATATCAGACGGAGATCGGGGGGAATTGAAGTACAGATGACGCCTTTTTAATCACTCGTACACAGTTTGTATGTATTTCTCACACTGCTTGCTTTTTTATTGGCCACAACTTACCAACTCATTACACAGCGGTATGTATGTATGATCAGATGATGAATAAAACAACACTATTCTGCTGTAACTGGCTGGGAACGAAGTTCTTTTGGAGTTACATATTTCGTTACAATAACTGAATAACGTATAATGTGTAAACCTATATCTATAATAGCTAGATTGTCGTGTCTGTGTTATTATCATAGCTGGAAATAACGTTATTTACGTAATCCAGTTAAATCTGTATATTTTAATAAGTAAAGCGCACATTATTACGTTTTTTGTACCATACGGTAACGATGATCGCACATAATATACTATCTGATGATAATTGGCGCTGTAGCGAGCAACAACTCCGGAATTCTACGCTACCATCAAAAATTTTAACAGCTGTTTTTATCAAAAAGCAGGAGACGGATTTGTTTACTATTTTTTTTTTAATGCGGTTATAAATTCCAAGTTTACTTCATTTTATTTGTATGTCTCACATTTCGCTGTTTTTCAAGATATTAAGTCGAAACTGTCATCTACTGGCTTCGAGTTAATTTAGCTTTTAAACATTATTATTTTGTTAACCTCTGTTTTGTTTGTTGTTGTTTTTTTTTTTTTTTTTTTGGAACGAAGTTCTTTTACGCGGCTTGGCGATAGGAGTAAATTGGCAGAAATCGCCAGGTCGCGAAAAAGCGTTATGCGTCCTTCAGGCGACCTTCACTATCTTTCTCTTTCACTCTGTCTCTTTCTATTATGTACGGGTGTGTGTGTGTGTGTGCGTGCGTGCGAGTATCGAAATTCGAGCAGCAAGCATTGTGCACGGTCAGCTGTATGAGCTCAATTGTAAACACGTGTACATTTTATTGAATTTGAAAATTGGCGCGGGTTTTTTGTGCGACGTTAACACACTTCAACCAGTCTGATGATATATTTATTATTTTTATTTTAATTCATAAACGGTATTCGTATTGTGTCATTATTGCAATTTTATAATGGAAAGTCGCGAAATTTGCAGCAAGTATAAATAATGCAAACTTAGAAAAGTAAGTTAATAAATCACATAACTTAATACACGAGTATTTACATACATTTAATGTACATATCATTCGAGCGTTCACTATTTACTATTTATATGCATTACAGAGACATAATAGTGAAATCATATGCTCAGCGTCGAAAAGAGTATCGAAAGAGAAAAAAAAATCACGTTTAGAGTTGAAAAAATAACGTAAGGAACTTCATTCCTGACGGGGATCCCCCAACCACACTATCTTTTTTTTCTCGCATAATTCCATTTTCTAATATATTTAAATTTATTTCTATTTTGATTACTTTACTTTTTTTGTAACAGTTTGTAACTTTGTAACTAACTTTACATTCTTGAGATCATTAGGAACTTTGTACGTGACTTTCCAAAATATTTGGAACTTTACCCATCACTATTGCAGCATCAGGCTGGCTGCTTGGAGAAAGTAGAGACTTCTTTCTAAAATGTCCGCCAACAAAGTCCTAAATTCGTATGCTGTTTTTCCTTAAGCCACTCTACCGGCAGAGAATGGGTTTTCGGGAAATATTATGCGCTTATAAGTTATCTCGTGTATAATTAAACTACTTCCGAGGAGGACATTAACCGCCCTGGGGAATATTCAGATTTAAATGCTAATTTTTTTCCTTTTTTATAAAGTTTCAATTAAAGGGAAAAAAATAAGGGGGGGGGGGCAGAACAAAAGAAAGACACTTTCAATTATGGTAATTTTGCGTTGCGGGAAACACAATCAGGTAAATATCGGGGTTCGGGTATAGCTTGTTAATTAAAAGAGATAAATAATAACTGCTAGTCGAGACAGAAGTGACTGTTGCGTATTTTTGAACGATTGAAGCGTAAACACCTAAATGACATTGCACAGTTGCAGCAGCGCCATTGATATCAAGAGTCTGTGATAAATCGGTTCAGCTACACCTTTCACGGTAATTATACGCCATCAACGTTTCGAACAGGATGGGGAGCAGTGCCGTCGAACATGGCTTGCGTTTGTTTGTTCCTCTTTTTTGTTTCCCTAAAGCGCATTAAAGAAAGAAAATCGCATCTTGAGAACTGTACTCGGTGCAGTCAGGAGCGGGTTGGTAGTGAAAAATGGCTGGTTTGTGGGTCGGCGGATCGGAAATTATGTAAACGATATTTTTATGCAAAACAGGCGGTGCGCACTCGTTAGAAAATTCGTCATCTGCAGCTTGCTGTCAAATTTTCTACAGGTCGCAACAGCATACTTTATCTTATTTATGTACTTTTTTCACCTTTTCCCTGCAGCAGTCCTCTAATGCTTTTCTATTTGAAATACACAGCTCCCGCTTACCAGCCGTCGCTGTTTACTTCGATTAGAACATTTCCCCGACATTTTCCTCTCTTTAACCAGCTGCACATTCCAGCCATTAACTGCAATACATACACGCATTCCGCCAGTCAAATCGAGCTGCAACACTTTCAGCACTGCAAACTTCCTGTTCATCGCTTTATTTTAAGCGTACTGCCCGTTTTATTTTTCTCGATTTTTCTTTTTTCTATCGAAATTATCGGAAAATCGTAGCTATAATTTTCAGAAATAAAACAACATCAGATGGTTAAATTTTGCTAGCGTGTTTCGCTGTTTCGCCAGCTTCACTTTTCCCTTGTTTGTTTTGCTTCTTTCTCTTATTTCATTTGTTTCTCTTTTTTCACTTGTTCCCCTTGTTTTACTTGTCAATTTGTTGAAAGCTGTCACAATTATTCAGCACATTTTTCTCTTTTTTAATGCAACACTCTTAAGCTGAGTCTAGACCGCATGATTGTCTATCGTCGTAGGTACCATTCGTTCGATATATCGTATGGTCGATCCATATGATAAAATCAATTGTAGTTACTACTCTTAACTTTTACTAGAATGCACGGCGATGTAATATTTTCTATCTGGACTAGTTTGATCACTATGCTTATTATGGAATTGTTCCATACTTTTTGCGCAATTATTGCACTTATTCATCAGAATATATCCTGAGAGAAAGATTACGAAAGATGCAGAACGAATACGGTTTTAGAATCATCGAAAAGAAAACATGGCACTTAAGGGAGGTTATGGGAGGGAAATCAATTGCAGTAGACAAACAAGGCTGCCGTTTCCTGAAATGGACAAAAGGAGCCGTTATCCATCTTACTCCGATTGTCGTGTTGTGTAGTGAATCAGCGACACGACCTGTTCTGTTAAGCTAACTTTAGTTGAATAACCGGTGTCAGCATAGCACTGCACGATGTACAGCAACCTTCTGGTTTGCCGTCTCTTGTAAACTGGGCCTAGTGATCACTTGAGGTCTCGCTTTATGTTTACCACAAAAAGTCGGTCGCAGTGCAGTTTCTATTGAACGTAGATTTGCTGGCCCGGTCGCATCGTATGCAGGTATTAATTATGGAAAAATATCCAACCGTGCAGTAGTATGATACGGAGAGTAACGAAAGTGATACCGAACTGGAGAGGAGTTCGTTGCCGTTTAGTCGCGGAAGATTTTAATCATTGTTAAGCGCAATCGCTCTAAAAGTTATTCTCCGTCTACGATCTTTACTCCCATCAGTCGGACAAAGTTCTGAGTATTTTGTAAGTTAGTCTCGGTCAGTATCACCGACGACGCGGTTGTGGTCGTGAATAACAGCTGCGGCAGTGGCAATATCGATATGAGAAGGAAAGAAGTAACGACGGTAATTCGTTAGACCACGGTGTTTGGCATTAGTGTCCGTCATCGGAAATGATTGTCCGCATTTTTTTTGAACTACAGTAGCGACATTGCTGACCTAGGAGGGGCACTGCTACAAAAAATATACAAATTCAATTCGTTATTGAATCGGCCGCTAAAATCGCAATTAAAGGTGATTGATTGGCGCTTCGAAGGAGACTTCATACTTGGCATCCGCGCGAACTGTGGTTTAAGAGGTTAGTTACGAAAGCACGGTATATATCAAATTTTACTATATTTAATTTGTCCACTACCATCTAGGCATGCCGTCATCGCCTTTAAGTTTAACTTTTGTTCGCCGTATACGCTAGCTGTCATAGTTACCACGACATTGCAGTATAAAGCCTCGGAGGAGGGCTTACTTAGTTCCATAAGCACTCCAGGAAACCCCGGGGGGAGTGGTGCAGATGATTGAGATTCTGAATCTTCCTTAGCCACCACTGACCGACCAACCGACGAAACGTAACCTTGTGACTGGTGTTTTCAGAAGATGTTCCACACTAAAATTCTGCAATCAGCGGGTAAGTAGAGCTTCGATTTCGTGTTGAATCTGACGAAATAGCTCCGATTTGGTGACCGACTAGGTAAAATACTTTGCCTCTTCCGGTATTCCGTTCCAAACTTCCGGAATATAACGTGACCCCGGTCACTAAATAGATGTTTGCCAGTGTTCATTTCATTCCTTTAGCACCATTTTTGTGATCGTTCGTTTCCGTGCCGTGAATTCTCTCAGACGAAGAACCATGTTTCCCGAGACATATTTTTGTCCACTTTTCAATGCCGCCTTTTTCCGTACAAATCAACCTAGAGGGGTCGCTCCTGCGCTGACCCGTGACCGGTGAATGTTGATGTTGTTCTGTACCGAGCCTATCTTCGTACCGTTCACGTTTATATCCCAAAGCACATGCGCCACCCCAATAGTATCCACAGTGCCCTTGTAAATTGTTTTCGCATGCTACTCTTGTCCTTGTAATCTATTATTCTTTATTGCTCTTGTACTTTTTGCGCGATTCAAGCATTTCCTTTATCACTTGTTCCGCTTTTGTATTATTGTAATTTTTTAATTTATATTTTATTCATTTACTTGATAAGTTTCGTCATCATCACCTTCAAGACCATTGTCTTACGTAAGGACGTGGTGACATCATGTTACTTTTACTATTTTCTTCTACGTATCTCGCTCCATTGCCAAATGAAATTCTTCCGACGCACCGTTCCCAGTTAATGGCTTTTGTTTCATCAACCCTTCGTATCGAACATTTTCCTCTAGGGCGCTTTTCTTGTACCCTGTATTCGAGTTTATGTTTTCCTCCCTACGAGACCGATGTTAAATTTAGTTCCATCTTTTCCGATGATGTTTTAAATTTATTATTAACTAATCTTTCGCACCCTTTTATTTCGTTTCTGATGTCTACTTTTAAGGTTTACGTTCTTGACGTTTTTTAAACAGTTTAGATGAGATTCTCTCACTAATTGGTAGTCCAGTAGTTAAGGTGCTTGGCTACCAAACCGGAGTTGTCATAGATTTTTGAGACCTGTCTCGTTGCGAATTCAAGTCAAGTTTACTCGGCCTGAAATAATTGGGTACCAGAGAAATCTGGGAAAGTAAAGGTGTTCCGGGAAACGAACTAACCCGAATATGTGAAAAGCTTAATTTTGGAATTCTTAACATCCCCTGTGTCAAGGGAATGGTACTTAAATTTTACTACTATTATCTTTAATTAATATATCTGCTCTTTCTTTGCCATTCATATTTGTGTAGACCTAAAATTTCATTAAACATTATTCTATATTTAATTTCCTTCCTGCTATCTAACTCGGATTTTTTAATAATATTTACCGCTAATTATTTTTCTTATTCAACTATTAATTCGTAATAGATTATTTTGTGATTTGAAAAGTAACACAAATTACATGACAACTCAAAATTTTTCATATTCACCCACCCTCCAATCCCGTCATCCCCCGTTTATTTTTTTTAATAGGTCTGTCAACGAGGACTGGAAGAAGGAGAAAATAAAGTTATATGATAAACGTATAACCTATTTGAGTATTGTATATCCCATTTCGAGCGTTTATGTCCATAACCTCCCTCTCTACATTTTTGAAAGAGCTATTTATTGTCATTTTTTTTGACATTTGAATTCATTATTCTCTATCTTCTTCTGATGTACTTATTCTTATTTAACTGTTAAAATTTCATGCTGTTACTATTTAGTGGTTTTTACTTCGATGTATTATAATTTAATTTCATATATAGGAAAATTCATAATTTATTTTGAGTTTGTTGCCACCGGAGCATATACTTGTATTTATGTTAATGTGTTATTATTTTTAAACTCAAATTTGTACTATTCTATCCCCAAAATTCTCTATATTCAATTAACTTTTTCTCCCAATTTCGATTTATAAGAAACCCCGCACCACTTCGTCCATAGTCATATCACGTTTTTTTTTTTTATTTAAATAAGTTTTAATAGCGATTTTCTATTTTGACTTTCTGAGTTTCTGTTTTTCCTTTCCTCCAGTGCTCTCTCTTCCCTGTCCTTCAGTTGTTCCTTTGTTAGCTTCTTCCGCTTTCATATTTCGGATTTTTTTTTTGCCATGCAACTTTCGCTTCTTTCTTATTCTTCATATTTGGTAAGCGTCCACTGTTGACATATTCCCCCCCCCCCCCCACAAAAAAAAAAAAAATAGTTTTAACCCGTGCGGTTTGGATTTTCATTATTTTTCAAGAAATCATTTTACGCATTTAACGATTACAACTTACACTTTATTTATTTTTTCGGAAGCTAGGTTTTTTGTTGGTTTTTTTTTCCTAATATTATAACAAATGTAAAGTTTTTCTTTTTTCATATTGTAATTTAAGCATAAATGTATTTTTGATGCACGCTGGCGAGGGTAAATTGCTCGATACGCGTAAAATTTAAAATGTTTATATTTTCTTTGTTTTGTAAATTTAGTAAATAAACTTTATTCAATCAATCAATAACGATATCTTTCATTAAATACCACTTTTAAAAGCTTCAATTAATTATTATTCTTAAGCGGGTACCGAAAGTATGCAGAAATATTTAAAAAGTCAGACCTCCGTTAATTTTTTAAAATATTTGGTAGATAAAATTGTATTTTTGCGGTGATTTTTTTTATTTTTTTTATTTCAATAATAAATATCAACAACTTTAGGAAGGTGTACAATTATCAAGACTATTACGGTCCCAAAGTTAATTACGTATTACACAATGGATCTTAGACCACTTTTCCGAATGAAAATCAGCGTAGATTCTATATGCCCGATGCATTATTAGAAAGGGCAGACTGCAGGCTCGAAATGCCAAGGTTAACGTGTGAGAACTGAAATACATCACGATTTTTGGACCGAATTCTATCCTTCATTCTTTATCAATCCTCGAATCTTTTTACCTTTCTATACAGCCCTTTCCTTCCTTTCTTACCTGGTTTAATCTTTTCCGCTACCTTAGATTTCCTCTATAGTTCGTCTGCGGTTCAATCATAGGCTTCTTTTTTCGGTTTTTCTCTCGTTCAGTCACCTTTGTGTGACCCTCCAGAGCTCAATTGCACCTGCGATGCGAACCATATTTTGTTCGAATGCCCCTTTATTTCCTCCAAATGTGCTACCCTGTATTTTAATCTTCTTCGCTTTGGCCTTTGCACTCCCTGTAGGGCTCACGCCATTCTTGAAATCCCTTCTTTCAATACTGTTCTTTTGTTAGCCACCTTTATCTGCTCAATTTTGAATCTTTTCTTTATATAATGTACAATTCTCTGCGTTGGGCAAGTTCCGCTGTTGACGTGCCCCCCAAAAAAGGAAAAAAAAAAAATGGAAAACAGGGAATTGCAGCAGGATATGCCCGGTAGATGGTAGTGTCTGGGAGTTGCAGAAGGGGCAAACTGTTGGTGGGTCGTCCCCACCTAACACGTGATTGTGCGACCCGCGAGTGTGGCCTAGACGCAAGCGGCTAAGCACACAGTAGTCCGCCCTCGGGGTCCCATCTGGGGGCCACCATGGTTCAACCGACCTCTTAATGGTTTGCCGGAAGGAGGGAGCGACAAGATATTCTTGGGTGGACTGCTGCCTAATAAAAAGAAACACGGCATCCGCTATTTTTGACGAACTAGGTGGATTTTGTGGTGATGAATTTTACCCAAAAATTAAATTGATGAACTATTTTTAAAATTGCACTCTCCTATATGAGCATAAACCTAGTTAAAAATCATGAAATTATTATTCAATAGTTTTTTAAGGAAAAAAAAATCCACATGCCGTATTCAGAATCAAAGTATACTCGTATGTTTTTTTGTATATTTAAAAAAAAATATATATACTTTTTTTTCATGTTTTTTTTTTTTTTTTTTACTAATTAACACAGCGAACACTTCTTTAACATACTCGTAAGTATCATAGATTAATTGCGTCTTCTATATGTATGTTTACCTTGACCGAGGACTTACATAACTATACAAATCCCCGAACATCAATTGTGCCTGGTCACGTGCTACGCGAGAAATAAATAAATAAATAAAAAAAAAAAAAAAGAAGCTAAAACGATATTCAAAATGTATAAACATTTCGTTCGATTCTAAAATCTATCGATTCTCCGTAATAATACATTCCTCGTGTAATTTGTTGGTCGACAAGTAAAATATAATATAAAAATCGTTTCCTTATTGTCCGTTGCACCCCTCCAATAACCAATTTGTTTGTGATCCCGATTAATTAATGTTCGGGTGTTCGTAATTTTTCTATTCTTTCCTTTTACAAATTGGTATTCCCACTCCATACAGTGTGCTCCGTTTATTCTCTCCCTTTTCCTTCTTCTTCTGCTGTCCAAACTCTTGATTATTTTTTGTCGGCTTTGTTCTCGAGCCAATGTAGACGAACCGAAAAAAAGGAGAAAAAAAACATCACTGATATATTTTATGATATAAAATTTCTAAATTTTAAAGCAAACAATATTTTTATGCAATGTACGTTAATTAAGTAAGAATTTGATTAATTACGGAATAGTTTTAAAGAAAAAACGTGACTTTGTCGAGAATAATAAAATTTCCCAACGAATTATATTATTACCCGTTTACATTTTGAAATCTTGACCACGATTATATTTATCGGCATTACCGCCATTTAAAGTGAATGATACAGTTTTACGAATTTATTATTTTAAATAAATTCGACGTCGATATTAATTCAAATAAAAAAAATATACGAATTCCGATGTATTTAATTTTTTTAACAAACTCGATTTAATTTCTTTGTTATTCTATTGTCGCGGGTTTATTAAAAACTAAAAAGGCTATAATATAGAAACAGTTTTCTACTTCCAATTTTAGTCAATTTATCTCTTTACCTGATTTACCAAATTAGATTTCTTTTACAATACGGACGCAATTAAAGGTCGTAGGACGAAAACGTGCATTTTAAGTTAAAATTATTAATATTAAATATATATTTGGAATAATATAAATATCAAGATTATTTTATGTTTAAGTATTAACGCAATTAACTCTGAAACTATGGCCGGTGATGTAAGAGGACCGTTCTTTTTTATTTTACTTAGAACGCTTTTTTTTTTGTCTCCTTTTATCGTTTATTATTACAAAAACGTCTCTTTTTAACATGAAACAGAGGTAGTCGCCCGGCAAATGATTAAATATATCTTCAGTATTGCGGCATCAACTAAGCGTCATTCTGTTTGTTTTTATTTTCTTTCGTTTCTTTTTAAAGTAACTGTAAGGGCGCTTACCCGAATTTTGCAAAGTAAGTACCTTTTCCATTTGTCAAATTTAATTATTCATTTCCTTTGTCCATTTGTTAGAAATGAAATTGTTCGCAACAGGAACGGAACTCGGTTTTTGTTTCAATAAATTTTTAGGAAAAAAAACTCTCCCTTATTTTATTCTTTTTTAGTTCGACTTTCGCTCTTAGACCACTTCATTTCGCCTTTATTGATCGAAAAGAAGTGAAAAAGAGAAACGCGGACGTTTTATAATAGGCGCTAATTCGTAGGGATAGGAAAAGAAATAAAAGCGGTAAAACTGAAACAGATCGTATATTTTTTTTTTTTTTTTTTTGGAATTTACTTTTTATAGTTCTATTATAAAAAAGTTTTTAATATTACGTCAGAAAAAAATTACTATCACGCTGGATTCTATATTTTGTGAATGGAATATTTGTGCTTTCCAATGACTGCGGTACGGAGAGTCTTAAGGAATGAAGTTGTTTCCCATGAATTGTAAGTGAAGTGGTGTCAAAGAAAAAAGGCTAATTTCTCATTTTTCGAATTGTATAGTCTTTTTGTCAACTGAAAAAAGACCTCTTGGTTGGTTACTCCGAAGTAGACTTAGCAGTATCAGTGGTTTTTTAATTTCGCAAAATAATCGCCGAATTAAAAAAGAATCATTCAATTAAAAAAGAATCATTCAATTAAAAAAGAATCATCGAATTAAATAAGAATCAGCAACATTTGAAGAAGAAAAAAAAAACAACTGAAAACTCAGTAACGGTAAATCAAGTCTACTATGAAATAGGATGGGTCCGAAATAATTTAGGTTGAAATACGGCCCGGCTAAAACGATCCAGGTGTAGTGCGGACTGAAAAGTCTCTAGAAGTGCAATGCGCGCGGTAAAATCTTCGGCAAAATAAAAACTATTCGGATCGTTTCTTCTCGGCGGTCCGGTTTTGCGAGCCAAAGGAAATTTTTGACAGTCGACAAAACGACATATGTTCACATCGGCAATCGAGCAAGACGCGTTTTACGAATACAACGATCGACATGCCATTTCGGCGACGATTTTTAAAATTTATACAATTCGGTCTCATTTATAAAGAATATACGTGCACATAAGCTTTTTAGGATTCTGTATACATATAATGTACGGAATCCTAATAAGATGGTCCAGAAACGACAAAACTATTCAATTAAAATATGCAATAACCGGCGAACGAGATCAGACTTATTAATTTCGAAATTTGGAACATAAATTACAATTAAAATTCCCTTTAAAACGATCTATAATTTCAAGGTGACCGATTACCCTAGGCGGCAAAAAACCAAAAAAAACTGTTAAGAATATATAGTATGATATTTAAAACTACCTTAAAAATCACTTAAAAAATCATAACTCATTCACTAGATAAACCTTTAGAGGTGAAATTCTAAATATAAAATAAAATGCAGGAGTCCTTTCGTAAAATCAAAAAAGTACAGTAAAAAAATTAATTACACCTCCCCTATTGGGCCAGAAAAAAGCAAAAAAGAGGAAGTTCATGTAAATATTAGCCCGAGTAAGGACGTTGGAGAAACCAAAACGTAATTTAGACATACGCATACAGGACCGCTTCATAGGAAAAATATAGCTAAGCTTCCAGCTTCATATTCAGACCTTTGGGGCGCCGAAAGCTCAAAAAGTTTGAAAAAAATACGTTTTCCCCCGGCATATGCTATATTGTTGAAAAGATCGCTATTTGTCGGAAACAAAACCATATTTCATTTCCTTAACGAAACTTTCAAAGTTGCCGAAAAGTTCAAGAAAACGCAAAAAATAACGTGCCCCCCTCATTAGCGCCGCGAGTATTATCGCTAAAAATTTTGAACACGGCTAAAAATATAGGCTTCCATGTATATTTGTGTAATTTGGAACATTCGGGTATATACAACTTTAAAATTATACCCTCGGGGTGCCGAAAGTTCGAAATTTTGAAAAAAATATTTTTTTCTCCGGGCATGCGATATATCGTTGGAAAGATCGCTATTTGGCGGATACAAACCCGTATTTCACTTCCCTAACGAAATTTTCGAAGTTTACGAAAAGTTCATAAAAGCGCTAGTTCTAATTTGTAGAGTTCCCTATTTGTGACGCGAGTATTCTAGCTAAAAATTTTGAACAAGGTAGAAAATGTGCACATCCACGTTTATGTCTTTGGTTTGGGTCATCTAGGTTTCCAACTTGCAAATCACACCCTCCGGGTTAAGATATTAAATTAAAATAATAAAGTAGAAATGGAAGTTTATTTTAAAAAAAATGTCTTACATACTAAATAATAATTATAGTCATCGTTAACTTACATACGGAATCCTCAGCGCATGGAATCTCATGCTTGACTTAACTTGTTTTATTAGCTCTTTCGCTACTGTTAATGTTTTGCAAGTATTTCCGTTGCAACATAAATACTCATATACACAAGAGTATATCATCCATCTCGTATGTTTCCGCCTTTCTCGAAAGTGATTTTAATTGAGGCTCAACAGATTTTAATGAAATTTGCATAGATTATAAATTGCAAGCCTAAAATGTGTGTCATATTTGAATTGTTTCAATATTTTAAAAAGTTTTAAAGATAACCGCGAAAATTATGCAAGTCCCTTTTCAATAGCATATAGCTCAGTTTATCTAGCAAAAAGACTGCGGAGTTACGATTTTTGAAAAAATATCTGTTTCTATTATATTTTTAATTATAATATATTATTATCAGCTTTATTAATGATTCATTTTTTTATCGTTTGTAAAGAAATTTTAATGTAATAACATTTCTCACTACCGACTTCCCAAACAAAGGTAATATGTCCGTCGTGTATTTTTTATTTATTTATTTATTTTACATTTGGTTACGTATAGTTATGCAGATTGTTTTTAATGATTCTTTGTTCGTGCAATATCACCGGTAAAAAAATGATACCGACCTCAAAGTCTGTTGTAAAAGTTAAACAAAAAAAAATATGCTAAAAGTAAAAAAAAAACTGAATAAAAGGTAATAATATGTTTCAGGATAGTAATATACTTAACAGTCTTATGATTATTCTTCAACAACATTAACTTTTTGGAACCGGTAACAAATCAAATTAGAGTAAATATTTATTACTCAGCTTACGGGAAATAAATTATTATACTATTATACGTACTCATTAAAATAAGTTTTTAATTTTTTTCTGCAATTTGAATTCGTTGCCGGCTGTAAGAGTTAATGTTAAGCGTTTAAATTTTTACGCATGCTTTTAATGGACATATTTGTACCGTCAGCGGAATAAAATAATTAATAAAATACAACAAAAAATATTTCGATAAAGTAATACAAAAGTAGACCTGAGAAGAGCTGTTTCTAACAAAAAGTTCAGCTGATCAGGAAATCGTGAAGGCGGTAGAAAAGAAACCGAAGGAATAATTAACACGAGGCTAAATTAAAAAAAATGATATAATAGAAAAGAAATAATTAAAAAATGGAAATTAATAATGAAACGAGAAAAATGAACGGTACTGTGCGCTAGCATATTACTTACGAAATATTCGAAATAAAATAAAGAAAATAAAATAAATAATAAAAACATAAAAAAAAATTTGGTTGCCTCTATGTTTGTTTTCAAACTCGCACTTCCATTGCTTGCAGTACATGCCCAATACTTAACTGTTACGTTATTTCTATTATCACGATTTTTGTTTATTTTCAAATTACTATGTACTAAATTTATATTCCCTCTAATGCTTGAAATAAAATTTAAATCCATTTGACTTATTTAATTAATTTAATATAATAAAATACCAATAACATTAAGAGCGTAAAAATGCGCAGTGAAGTTATCACTGCGCATGTACAACTAAATGGAACAGGTACAGGCCCGTGCCCAGAATTTGGGGGGGGGGCGAATTTTTTTTGCATATGTATTTTATAAATAACAATACATTTTTCACTAATATTCGTACTATTAATAATTTCCATCATTTTGATTTATATCTATTAATAATTCACATAAATGAATTACCCCGTATATGAACATTAATAAAAATTACGTATGTTATTAATTATACTCGTAATAAAAATTTTGGCATAAGATATTAATAAAGTACCTAAAAATATGGAGCATATTTTTTCTTTTTTCTTTTAAAAGTAGGTAAGAACACCCTAAAAAAACTCATCAATATTTATTTTAAATTTGTGATTTTTTTCAGATTTTTGTGTATTTATAATAACTATTTCAGTTCTCATCGGGGGGGGGGGGTTGACACGGCCTTGAACAGGTAGATCTTGTTCTGGATATCGCGAGAAATTTTACCGTGAATTTAAAAAAAGTATACATATACGTATTTACGAAGCGATAGTAATTTTGCTCCAAGTCGGAGAAGTGAATATCGATGCGCGAATGTGTGGTATGCCGTATGTTCAGTACTTGAACTCCTTTCGGTTTGTAATGTGCTGAATAATCATTTCCTAAGATTGCTCGCCAATTTCCAATTTTATCTACAATTCGGTATGACGATAAGATGCGTTGTTGCCAGAGAAAAATTTATTTCTTGCTCGTATAATCATTTTCGTCATTTAAAGTCATCGATCATGTTAAAATAAGGAATTTGGCTCGCAAAACCGGTGGTGGTACGCCCGTTTCTTCTATAGCATTGCCCGAAGAAACATTTCTACTTAATTACGGCGGCGAGGGGGGCTTCCCGACCTGGTTCCGACATTGAAATCCGTATACCGAAATGTGAGAAACCTCGAATTATACTAGACCCACTTTAAGACTCGTCTGACTGTTTGGGCACGCTAGACTCCATTCGCAATGCTAAAATTGATACTTTGCAACGCTTCACGATCGTACTGTTTTTATATATAATACTATATTATAATATTTTAGACCTAATTATCCAAGTGAAATAGTGGTCTAGTGGTAATGTGTACGAGGAGTCTACTACATAAGGTATTCGTCATCACGTACGTATACTAGAGGTCAAAACCAACAGCGAAGTTATCTTTTTATTTTAAAATATTTAAACAAATGTTACGTATTTTATATTAGAAAAATTTTCTTGATGTTATAATAAATTATATAGAGACAGTATTCGTAGTTTTATTTTTAAACGATGTGAAATAGTTTTTATACACTTACTACTAACTTTAACTCAAAATCATTTAAAATAAAAACGTGCAAAATAAAAATTGTAAAAATAAAACTATAGTTTATTATAATTATGTGAAAAAAAGCGAAGGTTTAAAAAAAGGATGTGAATTGGACGGAAAAGCAAAACTATAATTTCAACCGAAGTAAACATAAGTTTAATAATTATTTTCGAGAGAAAACGATTTAAAAAAATTTATTTACGTAAACGATTTCCGCAGAGATTAGCCGTGTCGGAACTCACATAACATTTAATTAAAATCGTCAATGCTTTGCGAGTTTTTATTTACTTATTTATAAAAAACGCGTCTTCCTTATCATAATTGTACATTTAATTAAAATTTGCATAATTCTGTTTTTATATTTACATATCTGAATATGTATTTAATGATAATGGTTAAATAGACACAACTTTTAACTGAATGTAATTGTAAACATTATGTAACGATCGTTTACCATTAAATTTTTTTAAAGCACCTTAATTACTTCCGAAATCCCGTGTCTCAGTTTGTATTACATTTTTTGATCGACTATACAAAATACGTTCATAAATAATAGACAACATTTTTTCTACGTTCGAGAGTATACATAATTATGGTTTCTGAGATTGCTGTTAGTTGAATAATTTGTTGTATTGTCGTAAGATTTTTTCTGAACTTTATTTCCCTTTAATTCTTTATTTCATTTATTACCATTATTTCTGTTCATCATTATTATTACAAAATGCCTCTTAAAAAAATTCCTAACCATACGGGTATATTTAAATAATAACTGTAATGTTTTAACTATGCATTTATAAATCGACAACTTTTTTTTTTAATATTCAAACCCCTATGATGTTCATGATTTGAAAACCGTTCTATACTGCATATGGAAGATAATTTCTCAAATTTTCATTGTTAGTCGCTTTTATAACTATTTTGTAAATATAATCTTTCGCTCAATGGATTAATATCGTATAATATCCGAGCTTCTTCAAATTAAAGTTGAACTATAGAACTTTATTTTTATATCGATTACAATAGAGTAATCTAGTAGAATAAATCATAGAGTATTCATAGTTGTGCTTTCGGATGCAATTAATATAACTATGTAATACAAATATAGAGTACATCATACAGTTTATAATATATTAGAACACTGAAATTCAAACTTATACAATTACAGCAAAACCGGCTAAATGTTAATTGTTAACAGTTTTAGGACACCAGCGTGTACAGCTAACATCTGCTAGCGCGATCTACTGGCGCGGATATGAAAAGAAGCAAAAAAATTGGTACGATCGTGTCGCGTTGCAAAGTATCAATTTTAGCATTGCGACTGGAGTCTAGCTTTGGGCACGCAGCTGATCAGGGTTACCAACCGAGGCACTGGAAATATCGTAAACTGACTAAATTCGTTGGTGGAATTGAAGTGCATTATCGGGGGCTATTTTTCGACCGTTGAAGCTAATGGGATTTGCGGAACGGCCATCAGACGTCGTAGTATACTGAATATATATTCGTCAGCTGGTGTAATTTTTAAAGTTCTTTTTCTCAATCTTCTTATTTTATCGTGAAAATATTTTAATTAAGCTTATAGAATTTTCATAATCTATAAGATGGATCAGGTTGCGAAGTGAACCTGATCAAAACTGATTCAGGGGCCGCCCTACGCAAAATCCGCAGCAGATTTAACATTAAAAATAGACAGAAACGAGAAGTTGTTCGATTTCAGTGAATATTTCGATTTTAGACGCTCAGGCTTTTTTACACTTTTGCAACGCCGGTTTTCTTCGAATCGATGGTGGAAATCGCTTCAATGTTTGCCATCGACTGCTTGCGTCGATGATATTAACGTTTGGACCTTGTCCAATGTTCTAGTTTATGGCCTAGTTCGACATGGCAATTTAGCGTTGACATCGGTTCTGTTCTGGCACGTTATTTATCGTACACACGCGTATTCTCTCATTCTCATTTTAATCATTAAAGCGCCGTTTAACTTGGCCAGCTCGTTCGCCTAATATTAATCATTAATATATAGCTAGAACGTCTTTTTCGCATGACTGAATCGACCGTAAACTTAAGTGAAAACGATGTTAAATAGTTCACGGCAATCCTACAGAAGAACTTTAAAAACGTCGTTTAATTTCTTTCTCTTTAAACATTATTCGCCTTTCGAAAAGAAAAGAAAAAAATTAATTTAATTGTTGCGGAAGCATATATTAAAAACTAACACCTGTCGGAACATAGTGAATCGGCCGCCCCAGAGGGATATCATCGTTTAGGAGTATTTTCGTACTAATTAGATGTGTTGATCGTTCGAGTTTCGGACCTCTATCTATTTTGGTTTTTGAATAAATCGAAAAAATTGAAGAAACGGAAAAAAATTTTTCCCCAAAAACTGCTTAACTGATTTGAATGAAATTTGACACGTCATAGATAAAGACTCTTACTCGGAAGAAATAACAGTTCACGGCCTTTAGTACCTGGCGCACCGAGCAACTTGCTCGATTCATAAAATTATTAATAATTACAATTATAGTTATGTTTTTCTTACAATTATTTAATTAATTCCAGATTACGATGTGTTTTTACTGCACGTGTTGACACTTAAAGCGTTACAAATTTATCAGTATAGACAATTTAATTATTCAATTATTTATTTAAAAAACCACTTACGATTATTTATTTTATTTAAAATAATTACGAATTATTTTCATTGCACGTGTTGATACTTTTAAACTTTTTATAATTCCGGGATCATAATTCTAATTGGCGTCCACACAGGCAAGGTTGTTTTTTATTCAGCTTTTTAAATTTATTCATTAAGTTGGCACTTTTTCTGAAATTTATGAAAGTAGGCGCAGCTTTCATAATTCTAACTGGCGTTCACACGGTTTAGAGTTGTTTCTTGTGGCAATTTTTTAACCCCTTTAAACGCGTGGAAAGAAATTTTGCCATGGATTAGACTTTGAGAGATTGATTTCTTGGCCGAAATTTGAAAGAAGAGGCACGAATTACGCCATCAAACAATAGTAATGCAGGATAGAGCAGATAAAAAATATATAGAGCATTGTAAATTTATTTGTTTATAACTGCTTAAATGTTTAATAGATTTCGATATAAATATTTTGTAATAAAAACCAACGTTAATAACAAACAAATATAAGGGGGTAAAAATAATTTATATCAATAAATTAACTAATTTAGGAACCTTTTTTGGGTATAGCTCATCATCGGCTAAAACTAACTTAATCATAACTGAAAACACACTGGAAAGAATATAAAGAATACCTATGTATATATATATATAGTAAATGCAAATACATACATATGTATTCCTTATATTCTTTGCAGTGTGTTTTGAGTTTTGATTAAGTTGGTTTTAGCTGATTATCATACCCGAAAACGTTCCCAAAATTAAGGCATTTATCTAATTTATTATTATAAATTATTTTTACCCTTGTTATTAAAGTTGGTTTTTATTATACAGTTTATAACAAACAGGCTTGTATTCACCTACATAAATATTTTAGATCCGTCGGTAATAAGACATTTCTAACGCTGAGGGTATAGCTTTAAGGTTTTTTTAAATGAAAATTTATCCAGATTCTACAGAGGACTTCTACGGGAAGCAAAGCATAAGTCCAAAGAAGCAAACTATAATTCCGTATGGGTAAAAAGAGAGAAGATTTTTATGAAGAAAAATCCGCAGAAACGAGCAATTCAAATAAAAGATCAGGACGACTTAAACAAATTATCATTAGACGGATTTGAGAGCAGCCTGAAAGAAACACGGAAAAGCACAAAATACGTAGTTGTAAGCTTAAAAATAAGAAAATATTCGAAAAGAATTTTAATACTTAGATTGTTGTACAAATTAGTCTTAAATTGTAGAAATAAGTTTAGAATTAATAAGATGGGACTGAGCGAACATATGAATATGAGCGTAGACAAGGGTAGTGTAACATAATGCTTGGTGCGTGTGTGTTATTGGGATATTAGGAATTTGCCTAGCAGATGTGAGTATGTGTGCGCGAGAGGAAGTGTGTGCAGGCGTGGTTGTTGAAGTGGTTACGGGCGGCGTGCATATGTGTGTGCGTGCGTGGAGTTTTGGTGTGTGTTCTGGTTATGTATGTGTGGTCTGGTTTGGCGGTGTTGGTTTGGTGTCGAGAGTTGTAGTGGCGTGGTGAAAACGGTGAGAACAACGTAGGTGTGAAAAAACGAAAGAAGTATAATAGAAAGCGAAAAAATAGATAGTAAGCGAACGAAGGAGCACGATAAAAGGTATGCAAAGACACAACGCCGGAGAAGAAGTGAAATAGGTAAGACATGCAGATATATCTTTACTTCGCCGTTGCAGGTCTCTAAGGTACGTTTACAGTTATATTTATATCGTAATGTAAATTGTTAATTTCAAAATGCCGTTAATTTATTGTTTTAGTTTTCGGTACGTTAAAATTAAGGGAAAAAAGAACCAAAGAAAGGAAGGAAAAAATATAAATAGAATAAGCTTAGAAAAAATAAGAGGTTAGATAAAAGAAAAAAAAAATGAATACAAAATTAAACGTAGCGTACGCAAACATTAGATCAACGAGGAAAAACTGGGAGGAAATCTAGATATTAGAGGCAAGACAAGAGAATATGATAAATTAATTTTAGAAGAGGTAAATATAAAAAAGGACGAAATAAATTTATATAATTTAGAAGGTTATGAGAAATGTCACGATGTAGATACGGAATGTGTAAAACATGGGATTGTGATATATATATATATATATATATAAAGCAGGACAAAAAAATACAAACTCAAATTAGAAACCAAAATATGGAAAATGCGGAATGTGTAATAATTGAAATAACTTGGTATGAGGAAAAACTATTTCTATGGGCATTATACAGATCATCATCAGGGAAGGCAAACAAATACATAAAAGAAATAAAGAGGATCGACAAAAAATACATGGAAAATAATTCTACAATATATATATATATATATATATATATATATATATATATATATAGGAGACATAAATATAAATACTGAAAAACACAGCTCGATAGCAACGAAATATATTAACACGATGGCAGGAATGGGTTATGAAAGCAATTTAGAAGAATACATAAGAGAAGAATGGGTGGAAAACAGGTTCACGCAAACCAAAATCGACCATATATGCACTACAAAGAAGAAGAGAAACATCGACTTTGAATATCACAATACAGATATTAAAATTGTAGATCACAACATGATAGTGTGTATAACAAAAATGAAGGTGGGGAAATTCGGAGGAAAACAAGCAGAATTAAACAGAATTTTTTAAATGGAAAATAAAGTAACAACAGGAAATTTTACACTCGTGGAATCAGCGGTTCCAGGCCCGGCCAAATATACTTGGATAATCAAAGAAAAGCGTGGACGCTTGGCCGCTAATCATTGGTAATGTCTGCTCACCGAAGCTGGAAACACTGGTTAACAGAATATACCTTGGGCATTCAAAAATTACTCACTCATATCTACTGAGTAATCAACCACCGTCCCTATGCGACATTTGCAACGTACCGCTGACAGTTCATCACATTATCCTAACCTGCCAGAAGTACAATATCATCATCGCGATAATCAACTGAGAAAAAATATCCTCGACATAAACAACCTCCAAATGCTTACTGATTTTATTATTAAAACAAAAATAATCAATGATATATAAATGACCTTTAATCGAGTAATAGCCGTATAGGCACTAACTACTCGTATAAAAAAAAAAAACAAAAAAAAACTCATTAAGTGGGAAGGAAAATCAGATAAATTGGACGTTGAAAATTTATACAAAAACATAAAAGAAAAATTTGAAAAAGTATATTGTTCTGATCCAAACTTCCGTCGATGTCGCAACGCTGACGTCGTCGTTTATAATTTCGACAATTGCTGTACACGCGCTTCGCTAAGATATCATTCGCTGACATAATCGCGGTTGTTGCGAACCAAAAGTCCCCTTTTATGACGCAATGTTAACATCGCGGTTTACGTTTTTTTTTTTTTTTTTGGCTTGGTTTATCTTTTAACCTTTTAGCCAGTTTATATGTTAAACATGTAATATAATATTCAAGTCTTAAATTTCAATATTGCACTTTTTGAGGTATTGATAAAGTTGTTTACATGCCTGACCTAGTGGATTACGTTTCGCCTAACGGTATATACGCTATTCAATAAGCTTCATTCGCTGACGCCTTTAAATTCGTTAAGCCTTCTCCTTTTTTTTTATTTACGCTTTTGTTGCGAATGACGCAATTTTAATCAGGTGACCAGTCGACCAGTCCGATATATGTACGGGACCGTTTTTCGATGTTCTCTTCAGATTTAGTTTGATTCTGGTACTAGACCTGTGCCGGAATAAGTCTCCGCGGTATCGGATTAATCGATAAATCGAACAAGTCTGTCCGATTAGTTTTTCGCCTTTCGTAGCACTAATCGAGTTTTCGCAGGCTAACGAATCCTTATATCTACATATATATCCGTTACTACCGCGTAATTCGATCACCACTTTCGTTTTTACGTGAAATAAACGCGAAATCAAATTAGAACGTTCTCTGTTATTTTTCACGGAAAAGAAGTTGATCTGTGTTTCCGTATTCATCCGGGATCGCAACAATATAAAGAATATAAGCAAACAAAAAATACGTCAGGAGAAGAGAAAGTACGAAGGAAGAAAGAATGGATGACCCAAAAAATAATTGAAATGATTAAAAAGAGCGACAAATTGTACAAAAAAGTAATAAAAAATAATCGAAATATTGAATTAAGAAGGAAATACAATAAATTAAGAAATCGAGTTAAGATGGCATATAAAGGTATGTTTATCGGGAAAAGTTTTAAAGTAGCGCACGGGTTATCAGGAAAACTTAGTTAAATATAAATGAGATTATAGGAAAAGAAAAGAACCTAGGAGTAGATGAAACTATAAATAGATACTTTTGCAATGGACAAGAAGCAAGAGAAATTGCAGATAAATTCAAAGAAAATAAAAATTAGTGAAGGAAATTACTAAGCTAATTAATCAGACATTAAAAGAAGAGAAAATACCAAATGGATTAAAAATATCGAAAATGAGATATATAAAAAAGGAAAACATAGCGAATATGAAAACTCTATTATGCCAATTGCTGTAAGCAATGTGATTGCAACAATATTAAAAAAGTACTTAGCAAATAATCTAACAAAGTACTTACAAGAAAATAGAATAAATTGGCAAAATACAGTACGGGTTTCAAAAGAGAAAATCCACATCAAAAACAATCGGTGAGCTTACCGAAAAAATAAGTAAGAGATAGCTTTGAAGAGGGAAATAAGGTATTGAAAACACGTTTATAGATCTTACTAGAGCATTCGAAACGGTTGATTATAAAATACACTCATAAACGTTATAGAAGAAACAGGGTTTAATGGTTTTAAAAAATAGCTTCAAAGTTATTTAAACCAGAAGTAAACAATTGTAAATATTTTAAATGTGCAAAGGGAAAAAGATGAGATGAATG
Organism: Icerya purchasi; assembly: GCA_039619475.1. Taxonomy (NCBI): domain Eukaryota; kingdom Metazoa; phylum Arthropoda; class Insecta; order Hemiptera; family Monophlebidae; genus Icerya; species Icerya purchasi. Next base: position 439,750,169 of record CM077116.1, read on the forward strand.
TAGGAGTACCGCAGAGTCTTGGCACCAATAATGTTTATTACATTTACAAATGGTCTACATAAGGAATTAAATTTACAGTGATGTGGTTTCGTTCGCGGATGATATAGCAATAGTTAGGTCGGATAAAGATGTTAAAGAGGCAGAAAATAGGATACAAAAAGATTTAATAACAGTAAGTAAATGGACACACGATGAAAATCTAAGAATTAATGTAAAAAAGACTAATGGTACTACGAAAAAAAAGAGACAGCTGCGATTTGTATTATCCAAATATAATAATGCACTCAATACTTTTTTTTTTTTGGCCCGGACCAAATTACAACGTCTTTCTGTCCAATAATTCCCCACAATCAACAATACCTGAATAACACATAATGAAAACGGGAAAAAATTATATAATAACCAGTAAATGGATAAACAACAGAATAAAATAAAACTAGCTCTTTGCATAAAAAAGGATAAATAAACTCTAATGAATAAGGAAAGAAAAAAAAATTAAATAGCACAAAAATTAAATAACAATCCTGTTTTCTTCAATAAATCTAAAAAGAAAAAAAGAAAATTTTATAGAACAAAGAAGGTAAAAAATACACAATGAAGGATAAATACCGCAGGACATGAGGTCTTTAGAAAACATAAAGTCTTTTGTTGTCAAACTGGACGGAATTAAATAACAGGTGGTTAATATCTTCTCTAAAATTTTGTCGACAGTAGGTATTACACAATCCGTGCAGTGCCCTGTGCTTGAAAAGTTTGAAACCGATTGGCAATGGCCGGAGCGGAGCCTACACACAACGGTCACAAACTTACGGGTCATTTTAACTGGGACACAAATACGGTAAAACCAAGGTGTGGACGGCAGAGATGGTTGGACCATATGGGAAATTTGCATGAAAGTGAAATGAAAAACTGTCAGAAGTTGCAGATAGTAAACTCAATATAAACATTTTTGGGAGAGTAATGATGGACAAACACTTATGATGGGACGTATATATGGAATACATTGCAAAGAAAATAAGAGCAGTTTTACCAGCTTTATATATACCTATTAAAGAAATATGCAACACGTGATACAAAGTAGTTTATTATGCATTCGTGGAGCACATATAGAATTCAGGCATAATGACGAGGAAAGTATACTCGGGGAAAATAAATAAACTGCAAATTAAATGCTTGAAATTAATAGCAGAAAATCTTAAAGGAAGAAATTGAAAGTGAAATTATTAAAAAAGAAGACGTAATGAGCGTAAGAGGAATGTATACTTATTAGCAAAGATATAGGATAATACATATCAACAGAAAAGAAAATCGAACTGGAGGAAAAAATAAAAACAGAATACGATGTTTTGCGGAAAAATAATTCAGATGTTGAATAAAAGACCCAAGGAGGTAATAGCGAAGGAAAAAATAGGGAAAAGGAAAATAAAGGAATGGCTTCGGGAAGAAGGAAATGTAAAAAAAATAATAAACATAAAATCAAAAAAAAAGTAAAGAAAAAAACATCCATTATAAAAGAATAGGAAATAGATCATTAGGTATGCAATAAGTAAAAAGGTAGATTAAGATTAGTAAATATTTCACGAAGTTATACACATAAGTTAAGTGATTTAGGATAATTAGCTGACAAGCGTTGTAGCTTGACAAAAGAAATTTATGTAATAAAAAACAAATACATATTTTTCAAAAAATACCGTCATTAGATCTCTTTAGTCAACAACGTGTAACTTTAATTATAACTTTATTAATAGTTTAAGCGAAATATGTTCTTACCTAATTAAAAATCTTTGCGAATTAATTAAATTCAACATATGTTTACGTATTTCGTTATTGCTACCATTACACTGTTCTTATTATACAATTCAGTTTATTCTATTATTATGGAATAGTATTAAATGTTGGTCACTCTAAAATGTTCAGCAGTGCTACAGACGACTGGTGGATGCGATTTAGTCAGTACTAGAGAAGGAAGAAGTGTGTTCCGTGGTCTTCCTGGATGTGGCTCAGGCGTTCGACCGAGTTTGGCACATGGGACTTCTGTATAAACTGGGAAAAATTCTTCCGATAGATATCTTTATCTTATTTACAAAATAGGACCTTTTTGGTAAAAATTAATGATACAGTATGCGAGGGGAGAAAAAAAATGTTTGCGTCTGTCCCGCAAGGTAGCTTGTTGGGGTCAGTTCTCTACTCGATTTCTATCTCTGACTTGCCGGTATCAAACCAAACTATCATGGCAACATACGTGGATGGTATAGCCATATTAGCTTCGAACATTAATCCTATACGTACAAGTATGGCCGTACAAAACCAGATAGATAGAATACAAATCTGGGCCACAGACTGGAGGATTGAATTTAGCGAGGAAAAGTTCCAATAGGTGACTTTTACAAATGGATTTATCACAGGCCCTAAACTGAAGATAAATGACATTGAGATCGAACATTTAGATCGCCGGTTTACGTGTTCATGTTGCGCAAATCCGTAGGAAAATTTTCACACGCGCCAAACAACTGACTCCATTAATAGGAAAGAAGTCCACTCTGAATCTAAAGCTGAAACGATCTGTCTACTTGATGGTCGTAGCGCCCTTATGGAGGTATGTACTTGAGGTATACGGGGAACTCTAGTAAAAGTAATCTCTTACAGATCCAAAGGCAACAGTCAATTATTCTCCGAACAATCACGTCAGCTTCAAAGTGTGTCTCGGACTTAACCTTACATAATGATCTAGATATTCCATATATTAAAGCAGTTCACGTCGAACAGTATTAAAAATTCTTTGAAAAATAAAAATTAAATACTAACCCGAACATAAATAGAATATATATGAATACTCTTCCGGATAATCCAAGACGACGGCTTAAGAGGAGGACATGTGACGCCCTTCCTCTCACTTAATAGCATTTATAACTTAAATTATTCAGTAATATAGAAATATTTAAATCGTTACTTGCATAAAGAACACACTTGCTGAGTTACAATAATGTTGATCCTTTACTCGGAATAGCTTCTACCAGTATACTACTCTATCGGCAATGCATAACCGCATTAGTGTGGGCTATAAGCTTTATATATTCCTGGACTCTTATGGGCAGTGCTTGAATGCATTTGCTGCCATGGTGTCCGGGTGCTATATGAAATACATTCTTTAACCAGGGTCCTATGGGCAATGCCAAGTCACATTGTCGCCATGGGAGCCGGATACTGATATTATATATTTCCTAGCACATCCTCGCAGCAAAAATTGGTATCTCGCACCTAATTCTCTCGTTGGAAGGATTGGCCTGATTTATTTTTGGTAGGTTAAAGTGGAAGTCACCAGCGCTGTTTATGGCCTCTTAAGCCGATACAGTGGAAATAATGAAAAAAAAAGAAGAATTTTAACCGAATTCGACAAAAAAACAAACATTCGATTTTTTTGCTACGTGCAGGTTAGGTTTATATTAAATCCGCAGCTGCATGCACATTTAGTTTGTCGCTGCTATTAATTTTAAAGTCGAATGCGCGTTTCATTTTCGATTTATCGGAATATCGGGGAATGAGATGATTATCGGAAAACTTTTTTAAAAAACTACCGGTAAAGTGTCGCTCGAAAATGACAGTTTTTCCAATAATCAGTTTTTTACTACAGTTATTTCTTTTTTTGTAAAAAAAATGGTTTTACGTACGCTTTGAAAAATGAACTCGAATTCCTCTAAACCGACGAATATAAATCCGATTAACTCTATACGTGTGTACGTTATTACACTCCAAATTGGTGACAGGTGAAACTAGAACTTTCATTTCTTCGCTTGAATATATTAATTTCTAATTTGTATATATCTTGATTACTCTCCCGGTCATCTATGTACGTATATATTCGCATTAATATGAAATTAATTTACATTAAAAAAAGTAGCACGCACATAAAAAAACACCCGCTGTATTTTTTTTTTCTTTTTTTTTTTGGGCGCGCCAGCGGCATTGACCCAACAACAACAGAAATTAAGGAAAGGGTTAAATAAAGAGACGATTAGAAATCGAGCTTAAGAAAGATTGGAGTGCAGGAATTATTATATGCGGAGATGAAAAGGAAAGGACAAAGGAAGAATTATACGGAGCAGGAAGACCCAGTACCAAGATTTTCGAGTACAAAACAAAGCGCTCGGAATCAAGGGCAGGGCATTCAAAGAAGATGTGGTTTGCATCACACATGAGAGAAGAGATAGAATTATGAAGGGGACAATGGGGAGAAGAGGACAGGGAAAAACGAAAACGTGAAGAGGGTAGAAGTGAGTGATTAATACGCAGTCTGATTAAGGAAATGATCGCGGAGCGTTGATAAGAATAGGATTGAAACTACGGCTGAGAATAGGGAACCGGTTGAATTTGAAGATAATGAAAGGCGGGATTAGAAAATAGGGAAGGATAGATGTCCGACCATAGTCGGGAATGATTAGCTGAGGAAAGAAGGAGGATGTCCGAGGTAGGAATGTTGCAGAATAAAGGACTATCGCGGGCAGCCGAACGGGCTAAAAAGTCCGCTAACTCGATTGGGCCGATAAAGTTAGTCGGTAAAAACAAAATTGACTTACCTGATTTTCCCGTTAACATTATAACTAAAGAGTCATTAAATTGTACACAAAAGAGGAGATTTTTTCGCTGTAATATAAATCCGATCTAACAATTCACTATAGTTTATTAAAACTACTGGTAACTTGTTCAAAAGCGTTTAAAAACGATCGGTGTCTTTAGCGCAATACTGTGCATACTAAATGGAAAAAGTTTTTTTTTTTTCGTTTTTGTTTTTTTCTTCTTTTTTTCGATATTATAGCGTAAAGAAACAGCAGGCAGTAAAATTCAAAACATTATTTTTGTGAACATAAATCATTTGGTGCATTTTTGTAAGTATAACGAAGTGTGTTATTATTTGCTATTTATACTGAAAAAATGCTCGCTTTATGGTTTGCGTAAGAGCTTTCACGAGAGACTTCTGCTATAAACGAAAAATCTAAAACCTCTATAAAATTTTGCGTCATTCCCCCCCCCCCCCCCCCAAAAAAAATTCCTTAACAGACTTAAATAAATTTTCCGATACTTCTTCGTCACACTTTTTTCGTGGAAAACTAAAGGTTTAGATTGCGCTCAGCCATACGACATACCCGTGTCAAAAAATAAATAAAATTTAACGGGTTAAATGATATTTAATTTGTAATCAAGTTTAATTATTAAAATCGTAATGCAATGACAAACATGTTTAGATACATAATAATTTACTTAGCAGGGAAAGTAAAACCGTTTGTGTTAGCTTTTTGAAGACACTTCGAATTACAACAAACTAGAAAGCATATATGCTTCTAAATTCTTTTTATGCAAACGGTTCTTCACCGTCACTGAACTCGTTATCTAGTTGCGCCGTTGCGACTAATCGATTTTTTAATTAAGTTTCCTGCTCATGATCTTTTGCTTCCTCTCCTAAACATCGTAATTCTATTTGTCGCTTCCTTTTTTTAAAACTTTTTCTCAATAATTTCACTTGCTTTTTTTACCATTGTTTTCTGGTCTATGGTCTGCCTACCTTTACGAGTGCTTTATACTTACTTCCTTCACCGGCAAATGGTTTTTCCGGTAACTTCCTTCATCGGCTTTTTTCATTGGTTACTGAAATTTGCGAATTTGTATTTATCGATTTTTTAATGAAAGTAACAATTTAGCAGTATTTTATTTTAATAATTTTTTTTTAGAATAATCCTTACGACGATACCGTGTTTTTTTATTTTTAATTTTAATTCTTAAATGAATTCTTTCCAACGTGAATAAATATATATCGACGAATAAAATAACGACTCCAAGGAGAAGAAGCTATACTAGTGTAATATGAAAGATCCGCTGAATAAATTCGGATGGTAAATTTGATTAAAATAATTCCTGTTCGCTTTTAATTCTGTGTGACTTCTGAGCGGTTTTCTTATTTCACAAGAGGAGAGGGCCGCCTATCGTGGGAAAAAAAGGTAAATAACTTAAGAAGTACGCGGAAATTGTTTCCAAAAACAAGGGCACGTTATGCGTTACACTCTAACAGGAAGGTAACAAAAACCTCATAACCGTCAAATCCACGCAACTTTAAAAAAATTAATAAAACAAAAGCGCCCGAATTAACCTCGGAAATTCATTTTCGAACAAGAATCCGTATAATACTAGTACTTTTCCTTAGGGTGTTCACCCTTTAATAATAATAGCAGCCTTTGAAATACTAATAAGATTCTTTACGCTCGAGTATCTCAGGCTCGACTAACTTGTTTTGGTTTTTTTTTCTAATTAATTTAATTAATTATTTTTACAATTAAATAAATCTGTTATTTACAAATACCAATAATTAAAATAAAACTTAATTTTGTCTAGAAAAAAAGGCTTATCAAAAATACTTTAAATTATATTTTAATTACAGTAACTATTTTCTTCTTTAAAATACAAAATAACTAATAGTTACGATAATAATACTTATAAATAGTTATTACAATAAGTAACATATTGGAATTGTATTATTTAATTTAATTTTACGTACATTTTTGATTACAAACAACAACTTGAATGATAATTGCCATAAAAACATTTGAAACAATAAATTTTTTGACATCAGCAGCACGCAATTAATAAAAGAGGAATTATCGCAAGAACACAATGTTCTTTAATAAATTCAGTTGGAAAAAAAATATCGTTTACATTCAAGGAAATTTCTTTCTAGATTTGAATATGATCGAAGTAATTGTAGTTACTTTTATATGTATTATCGTAACTATTAGTTATTTTGTATTTTAAAAAAGAAAATAATTACCATAATTACAAAATTATCTAATATTTGATAAGCCTTTTTTCTAAACAAAATTAAGTTTTATTTAAATTATTGACGTTTGTAAATAACAGATTTATTTAATTGTAAAAATAATTAATTAAATGAATTAAAAAAAAAAAAAAAAGATACCCGAGCATAAAGAATCTTATTAGTATTTCAGAGTCTTTTTTCTCCGATTTGACTGGCTATTCGACGCTATTATTATTATTATTATTAAAGGGTTAACACCCTAAAGGAGTACTCTATTCTTATACAGAGTCTTGTCACGAAATTAATTTCCGAGGTCGTCCCTTGTTAGATGAATTAAAAGTATTCGGTCAAGACCGACTCTGATTATGATACGGGGGATCGATCGAACAAGTGACTGATCGATGCAATCGATCGAATCTTAGTCGTGTTTGACTGATCGATAGGCTATAATTGTCTTCGACAGACGTTTCGAAATAAAAAAGATTCCAAAAAAAAAATCTGATCTTTTTTAATACATCCGTAATTTAACATTTACCGGCACCGATACATCGTTAACAAAACTATTTTAAATTGCTAACAAAATTTCAATATTACTAGAGCGTATTTCTTCAGAAAATAACCAGAGCTCTGTTAATTGAACTGTAAATAACCGTGTGATCAGGTGTATTGATTTTCTGTAAAATAACTGTAATATTAAATTTGTAATTTTATAAATTTCTCTCATTTACGATATGATTTCTTTTACGATTGTAGCTAACTCTGGTTTTGTACTCGCAGCGTAGAACAGGTTTTCTAAACTTTCCTTTAACATTTTGACTGTACCCTTTTCGTTAAGCCATGTTTACTTTAGACCCCTTTGTTTCATTTCAAATCGAAACTGTTCACGTTATCACTCTTTTTGCTGATATTGCCGGTGGAAGAATATCTACATATATATATATATATATCGACAGGATACCTAATGTGGAAGTATATTTCGTACGGAGTAATTGGAAACTTTCGTCTGCAGTATAGATATTTTAGTAGCTCCATTCAATTTTGTTTATGTCGTCATCTCGTAATTCTCGTAGATACTTAACAATATCGTAACTCTAAAAGTGTTCAGCTGTCTGCTCCCTTTCTCACTTATGTGATTAACTCGATTTATGATTTACGATCTCCTTTCTGAATATTCTACCAAAATCGATTTTTCACGGGTTCCTGGTCACGTCGGTGTTGTTGGAAACGAATTATTCGATTCTTTAGCTGGAACTGTAGTACAAAATGGCGTCCCTTTATCGAAAAGTTTTCAGCTCTTAATGTCCATTGGCGATTATGGATTTTTAAATTGCCCTTTCCTAATCACCCGCTTCATTATACCTATCGATAACTTCACTCCCGAATCGTCCTTGGTTTTCTATAATTTTCCATTTCGTCGTAGCTCAGTGATTTCCGTTACTTGCCGTCTACCTACTGGACGCCCTTCATTGCCTTCCGCTCTTCGGAGATTTTCTTGCGCTGTATTTCCTTATTATCTTTTAAGTTCTTATAACTACCATTCGGTATCTCAATCATGTCCTTTTGAACGTTCTTTCCTTTCAGCTGAACGTTTATTGTATCTGTACTCTGAACCGTTGAAACTGAGAATTCCCACTTCGTACAATGCTTCTTTCGTACTCTCGCTTTTATCGTTTCCTGTCTTCCTTCCTCTCGCTACCTTTCTTTCTCTAGCATCCGGTCGCATTAAAAGTAAAGTAAGTCCCATATGTCCTTGATAATTATGCATTGTGGAATTAAACTTTTCACAATGTACTGAAGGGTCCCTAATGGGGATCTGAAGAGAATACTAAAGCCAGTTCCTTTCTACTTTTGGATTATCCGTCTTTATCCAGATGTTAGGTTTTAATATTTCTTCGCTTTCCATTAAAATCTTTTAAGTCTGCTGAATTGATGACATTTTTCGGCAAATCCCAAAAAAAAAGAAGAAAAAAAAAGGCTCCGGATAATTAAATTTCGAACGAAACATCCTTTAAATCCAAAGGAATATGTGCACTTTTCGATTAATTGCAGCCTTAGTTCATCCGGATAATACTCTACTTAATATATATATATATATTATATTGCGAACGGTTTTCGCCGTGTACTTATTTTTATTTTAAATTATTTTCCGGCGATATTAATTTTATCGCTCATACAGGTGTACAATAATCTTGCATCTGGTTATAGGAAAAGGTCTTTATTTTTGGTTTTTAAATCGAAAAAAAGGGTCTGCAAATTTCGGCTTCGAAAATTCCTTAAATTAAATTAAGTTAAATTAAATTTTTACGTGCCATGTGCAGCAACTATGGCTAGAGACACGGGAGGAGAAGGAGGATTAGATCAGTGAGTAGAGTCCGGACTTATGAAGGAAAAGGATTAAACTGGATAATGAAGAGGAGTTGTCTTTAAGGATGAGGGGAAGATAAGAATGTAGGTTGAAACATTTCTTTTCAAAGGAATATAAAGGGCATTCGGTGAGGATATGGTGAATGGTGAGGGAAACACTGCACATGGTACACTGAGGAGCCTCGGTTCCATTTAGTAGGTATTCGTGGGTGAGGCGTGTGTGACCCAATCGAAGTCTGGTGATGATTACGTCATCTCTTCGATTTGGAAGTGATATGTTCCACGGTGATATTGACGGCTTGATTACGCGAAGCTTATTCGTTTGTGATGTTTGCTGCCATTTCCTCTGCTATAGGGTTTTTAAGCTATGTTTTATACGAATTTTAAGATCGGTTGCTGGAACAGGAATGTTTGGCACCGGCAGAGTAACAGCAGCCTCCTTTGCAGTCGTGTCTGAAATTAATATTTTATACGTTTATTTTGTAATTGAAGAATATTTTATAATTTCTATTTAAAAACACCGTTTTTCTATTACAATTGAAAATCATCTCTACTTTCCCGCAGCTATTCAAAGGCTATGCACATAGTGGCGCGTCAAAGAGAGCTGCGATAAAAGCTGTATCGCGTATTTTAATTAATAAAATGGTACAAAAAAATATCGACCGAAATTGAAGAAGAAATTGGACTGTCGAGAGGGTAACTTGACTGGTTTATCCATCGTCGCCGTTGGACAGTGGCCATTTGTTGACAACGGTTCTCCGCTTTATATCACAGAGAAAATTCAGATATTATCATCGGTTTTTATTAAAAAGCAAAAGCATTTCGTTCACTGTCACCGAATCGAATAATTCTAATCGCATCTGTCTCGTTGAAAAACGCACGTGAAAGATAACGTAGAGAATTGCGTCTGTGTTTTTCTTAGCCGGAATATCTGTCAAACGGACTAGGTAGCAGGTGTGTGTATTAAAGCTGGTCAAACTTTCTTTAATAACAATTTCACTGGCAGATATCACTGACAACGTGGTCTGATTATTTTGCCAAGATGACTTTCATAAAGCTCGGTTTAAACTGCGCAGTGTAGTATCCTATCGTTTCTTGTTAAAATATCGAGTTTTAAAAAATCGGGTATCTCGGTATTTACTTTTTTTTTTTTTTCGTTACCGATAAAATAGTATTGATTTTCAAAAATAATCGGCGTACATGCACGAAATTTTATCTTAATGTTAAATTGTTGCAAATGTTTAATACGGGAGACAGATTCTACTACCGGATATTAGTCAGTTTGAAGATATCGCTTTGTTTTTTGTTTTTAATTTTAGCAACGAGGAATAAAAATTGCAGTAAGAGGAATCACGGGGAAGGTACCGGGGAAGAAGGTTAGAGAGATTGTAACGATATTAACAGATATTTTTCAAAAAGAAGGGATCTCTTCAGGGTCCATAATGTCCCATAGGAAAAGATATGTGAAAAGCTGAGACATGGAAGAGTAGCACGTAGTCGCCATTGAGCAATGTTCACGTTAGACCCGAAAAAACTAAATTGCTTAATCTGCAGTAACAATGAAATTTTTATTCCGCTTATATTAAATATTTCTTTGTACCGATGTTTTTTTTTTTTTTTTTTTTGTTTTATCAAATTTATTTATAGTTAACCTATAGAGTTGAACCTAGATCGACGCCGTAACCATCTTTAATTAGGCAATAGTTAAAACCGTTAGTTAAAAATTATATTCAAACAACGATCAAGAATCGGCAAAGAAGATGATTGAAAAGTGGCACGTCCAACTTTGACGCAGCAACAGTATTTACATTGCCTTAGCTCGCGTACGCTTTTACATTATAAACGTTTCAAAACTCGACATAATGCGATGTACGTACGGAAAATTAACTACCAAACACCTTTAATTACTCTTACAACGAACGAATGAAAGTATGAAACTATTTAAGAAATCACACGTCTCGCAAAGATAATTCGGAGGTATGTTTAAGCGTGACTTTTCCAGTATCGTGGAAAGCTTCATTTTAAACATTCGCAAAATGTTTTATTATACATTTCTTCCCTCGCGTATGTTTAAAGTTATAAGAAGGATATGACTGAAGCCTGGATTGTATAAAAGTAAACAAATAAAAAAATTGACACGATTTTTATCGAATCACGAAAATGCGAATAAAATAAATTTTAGTGTTTTAAAAAAATGTTCACTATAACATGTACATATATATATATATATATATATATATATATATATATATATATATATATATATTTATATAAAAATTGCAAATGATGAAACAAAAACTTTTTTATTAATTTCCAAATAGGGATTTAAACGGGTATTACACGGGCGAAGCTTGGTATTATGGTATTATTTATTTATTAATTTAAGTTATTTTTGAAAAAATGGATTTTAATTTCCATCCTTTTTTTATCGTCGCTTAAAATAAACTTATTATTTTAGAAGATATTAGACAAAATTTGATACCGCTTGATGAAATTATTTATTTAGCATAAAATCGCTTTAGCGAAATAACTTTTTTAAAAAAATAAAATAAAATTTTCTTCTTCCCTTCGCGATATATGCGACATGTCGGGTAACTGGGATTTCACTAATGACCTTTTTTGCATCAATTTACTATCTATAATAATCCCCATGAATGAATTTCGACACGTGCGTGTAAGCATTACAGGAATTTCCAATTGAAAAATTTTCAATTATTTTCTTTCACTGTAAAGTTAATTCTGTCTGGTGCGCAAACGCAGCTTAAGGTGGTAGCCCCGAAGTACGCATATTTTCGCAGTATGAACCTGGTTCTGGTGGCAAACAATGCAGAAGCTAAATTAAAAGTATTTTTTATAAGTTAAACCGTACCGTATTATAAATGTAAAGCATTTTAAAAAATGGCCATTAACATTACTGATATTACATTTCTTGTATTACACGAACGACATACAACGTTCAACAATTCACAAAAATATATAACATAATCTAGATTGTAAAACACATTAAAAAATGAACCATGTAAAACAATGAATATAATAAATTCGATTTCCGGTTTCGTCAATTGTTCGACATATTCATGGACTGAACTTTTTTTATCACCGGGGAAAATGTTTATTAACGACCGAGATTAAATCTTCCAGAATAGGCATAGAGTTGGTTGAAAACACATTAAAATAAAAGTTTTAAACTATGTTGTAGCTCGTTTCACGCCTATCTCAAAATCGAAACTGTGATTTGTAAGTAAAACGAAAGATTAGAATAACGAAAATTAGTTCGGCGGAACGAACGGAGATTTTATTAAAAAGGAATACAAAAGAAGAAAACCGGAGCGGTGGGGATGTACGAGGAAAATTTTGAATTTTTTGAAGAGAGAACCTCACCAATAGTTGGGGAAAAAAAGTAAGTGTAAAGGTAATCAAAAATTTGAAAAGAAACTGGCTTTCCAGCTTAATCGATAGCTAAGACCCGTGAAGAAACAGAGAGACCACGTTATTTCCTCAAGGATTGGAGAAGATTTTGGGCCACATCGCAAGTTTCCGATTCGATCTATCTTGAAAGGAGCAGAGATGTACCGGAAAGAAATATCGCTACGTAAAAATGCTTTTGTATCGAATAACATATATCTGTATACATGAAAAAACAATATTTATAACAAGTACAAATGAATTCTCTTTTATATATGATCAAAGCTGGATAGCACAAAGGAATGTAGGGGGAATAGCAGCTGGAATTACGAAGTGAAGGATTAAGAAATCATTGAAAGGAGCACGAAGGTTCAACGCTAAGCGTTGAAGGCGTAGGAGAGAATATTCGGTACAAAGAGAGCAGATGGTCCAAAGAGGACGTGATTGGAGAGAACAATAGGGAGAAGGTGAATGATGAATAATAATTTGCGGACAACTGCGTTTAAAAAAATGAAATATATTTCTTACCTTAAACACAAACCTTAACGTTTCGCACAAAGAAGCGAACTAGCACACTAGAATGCAAACTTCGGTCGACAATAACGACAAAAATAAAAAAAAATGAAAATGTATGACAACCCAAAAGCAAAAAAAAAAAAATACTTAAACGAAAAACGAAAAAAACACAAAACAAAAGAATACAACGGAAGAAACCAAGGAAAAAACAAAAAAGCCAAAATGAATATACTAACGAAAAAATATCGATAACCGCCGAGAACTCAAATGCGCAAACGAAGAAGAAGAATCTAAAAATTCGGAAACGAAGACTAAAGAGGAACAAAAAAGAGGGAACATATTAAGAACAACAATGGACTTAAACATAAGACTGATGTAGAGGGATGAGCAAAAGTCAGGGTGCGCTATCGAAAACTGCACGTGGGCGAGAAAACGGAATTTTCCCTTGAGCAAAAGTCAGGGTGCGCTATCGAAAACTGCACGTGGACGAGAAAACGAAATTTTCCCTTGAGCAAAAGTCAGGGTGCGCTATCGAAAACTGCGCATGTGCGAGAAACTACGAGTGGACAGCTGGAGGAATATTACGATCATGTTGTTATCATTTTCAGTGTTGCAATGGCCGAAAATGGTAAGTGTAAATTTTCGATACTGAGCGTGCATTTTCCGTAAAAAATGATTACAAATTTGACGACGGCGACCGTAATGTTATCTTGCAAATGTTCGCTGAAACCTTTCCGAGTGCTGCAGTACCGAGTCCTAATTATCTGTACAAACTCGCAAACAAGTTTGAACGGACCGGCCGGTTTTGCAGATGCCCCTCGGAATGGGCGTCCGCGCTTACGGCGCTCCGAAGAGAATTTCAATCTCGTTGCACAGTCTTTTTCCCTTACGCCTCGTGAATCCGTTAACCGAGTATGAAGGAGCTAAATCTTCGAGTTTACCGGCCGATTTTATTACAAAAATTACGTGAACCAGATTATTAACCGTTGGGTGTGCAGTTTTGTGAATGGTATGTCATAATGAACGAAGCAGATCCCCATTTTGCTATAAATCCATCTTGTGGAGTGATGAAGCGATATTCAAGATGATCGGCAAGTCGGTACAACTGCGTTTATTGGTCGGATGGTATGATCTTCGAAAAATAGGTGAATGCCACTGGAGTTATGGGCTGGAGTTGGAGCTCGCGGTGTTGTAGGCCCCTTTATATTTCTTTGATACCAACGTCAATTGCGCTTCATACGTTGAACTTTTAACGGAACTTCGACAGACTTTAAATGAGGATGACCGCTTCGCCGACATTGATGTGATTTTACGGCAAGACGGAGCGCCGGTTCATTATGGGTATGCAAGTGTGAACATTTCTCAACGATAATTTTCGAAATTTGCATTGGAAGAGGCGGCTGCCTATCCGCCATGTTCTGCAGACGTAACTTTGATCGACTTCTCATTCTGTGGTATTGTCAAGGACAGGGTGTTTTCTAAAACCATCCACAACTTGGAACAGTTACGAGAGATAGCATTACTTAAGAGTTTTATATCACTAATCAAGACGTTGAATTACGAAATCGAATATGGTTTCCGCAAATGTTAAACGTTATTTGAAGCGTATTGGGGTTGGCGGACAACATTTTCAACATCTTCTGTACAAAAGAAAACAAAAAAATTCTGTTCTGATTGATTAAAACCAAAATAAACAACGGAATATTCGTTCTGTAAATCTTGTTTTTCTGATTTTGCAATTTTGCAATTTTGCACCCTGACTTTTGCTCAGCCCAGTACATAATAAATTAGGAAAAAACACAAAAAACCACCTGAAATAATAATAAACACTGCCGGAAAGGAAATTTCCCCGAAGGAGGCGAAAATAAAAAAAAACGAAAACAACACGAAAATTACCTAGAAACTTACCTGAATATTCACCGGGAAATTCATCGAAAAATGCACTGGGAAGTTCACCAAAAGTTCGCTTGAAATTCATCCGGAAAAAATAAAAACCAAATCGCAAAGATGCCAAGTACGGAAAGAGTAAAAGCCACAGAGATCTATAGAACGAAGAGAAAACTGCAAAGGCAAAAGAGAACAAAGGAGACGGAAATCCAAGGAACGTGAAAATTCACTAGAAAAACCCCCGCAGGAAAATTCTCCTAAAAATAACAACCGGCAAAAGACGCCATATAACGGAAATGCAAAAGGAAGAGAAAGAAAGAAAAAAAAGATCATCACCTCAGTTTTGTTAAGTGAATTACAGGTTTTCACGCCGCTGGAATAAGGAGGATGGTCTGTATATTCTGGCGGCGTGGAAAGCTGTGGTTCATTTGACGAAACTGCGGTGTTGTTTTTTTTTCTTTCTCTTCCTTTTGCATTTCCGTTATATGGCGTCTTTTGCCGGTCGTTATTTTCAGGAGAATTTTCCTACGAGTTTTTCTAGTGAATTTTCAGGCTCCTTGGATTTCCGTCTCCTTTGTTCTCTTTTGCCTTTGCAGTTTTCTCTTCGTTCTATGGATCTCTGTGGCTTTTACGTTTTCGGCACTTGGCATCTTTGCGATTTGGTTTTCATTTTTTCCGGGTGAATTTCCCGGTGAATATTCAGATAAATTTCCAGGTAGATTATCAGGTAAATTTCTAGGTAATTTTCGTATTGTTTTCGTTTTTTTTTTTGGCCCCTTTAGGGAAATTTCCTTTCCGGCAGTGTTTATTACTATTTCAGGTGGTTTTTTGTGTATTCCTAACTGATTATGTGTTATGTTAGTCTTATTTTTAAGCCCGATGTTGTTTTTTATATGTTTTCTCTTTAGTCTTCGTTTCCGAATTTTCGGCTTCTATTGTTTTTGGCGGTCTTCTTCGTCTGCGCATTTGAGTTCTCGGCGGTTATCGATATTTTTTCGTTAGTATTCATTTTGGTTTTTTTGTTTTTTCCTTAGCCTTGTATCCTTTTTATTTTGTGTTTTTTTTATTTTTCGTTTAAGTATTTTTTTTTAGATTGGGTTGTCCGTGATATACATTTTCATTTTTTTTATTTTTGTCGCTCGTTCTGGTGCATTAGTTCGCTTCTGACGATGGTCAGTATAAGCTGTCCGAAACGTTAAGTGCTGTATTTTTGGTAACAAATATATCTCATTTTTTTAAATGCACTTGGCCGCGAATTATTTATAAAAGAGTGATTTAGTCTTACAAGGAGAGGTCACGACGTTGGGGTCATCGATTCTGATGGAATTTTCTAGATCAATAGAAAACCAAGAGTATATGAATCACGCAAAATATTAAAATGCAACGTTTTGATTTACGCGGGAAATTATAATTTTTAAAAGCAGCGTAAACAGATGTTACGGACAACCGTTTAGGCAAAAATATGCTATAAATTTCATTTTATGTTCATTTATCTCGTGTGAATGTTATGGAAGACCAGTTACTTTACATTCACGTAGTATAAAAACACAAGTTATTTGAAATTACTTTTGAGTTGTAGTGACAAAAGTGATTGCAATTCGTGCAACACGAACAAAGGATTGGGTTTGAATCTACCAATATCATGTCAAATTTTTTATCCTACGTTTTTCATTATTAATTCCTATTATTAGTTCTTTACACATACTATATAAATACAATAAAACTGTTTAATTTTATATTAATTATTTGCATTTCTATAAACGATAAACATATTCTATATGTAACAGATTTATTAATAATAAAAATAAAATTACAAATATTTGCTTCTATTTTATTTTACTTATAAATTGATCTTAAAACTTTTTTCATTGTTTGCTTTACACACACACACACACATAAATATATATATATATATATATACAGACCGATACTCATTAGTTTTACTGTCAGGGAAATTTGTCAGAAAATTTGTTACGAAAATTTTTTTTCCTTCACAAAAATGTGTCCTAAAATCTGACATTCGGTAAAGATTTATTTTTTTTTGTCGCGCATTCGGTAAGAATGACGTTGTCAATTTTTCTCATTCCATACGAAGCACAGAAATGATCGAACTGACGGTCCGGGGGCGTCCCTTGGCGGAGTTAAAGGGCGAGGCACGAAAACTCATTTATATATATATATATATATAATGCTTATGCACATAATATAAATAAAAATAAACAAATAAAAAAAAATATGCTCATAAATAAATATATTTATATACATAAAAAATTAAAGTATTAATAAATATTAATTGTAATTAAAATTCTACGAATTTAATCTTTACTTACATAATTTGGGATGATATAAATGATAAAAACAAATAAAACTACAGTTGCTGCGACGTTCACTGCAGCGTGTAAAATAATTATTACCACAAGAGCCAATTTTTTTAAAATTATTGTAATTGAAAAACAAATTTCATTTACGTTTGAAATTAACGGCATTGTCATCGGAGATGTTAAGAGGAACAGTTAAATTTAATATTTCTTGATAATTTTTTATTTAATCAAAAAGAAAAAAACCTGTCGTTAAATAATTTAAATATTTAAAACTTTTTATTGTATTTATATAGTTACGTGTATAGAATTATAGCAATTAGATAATAAGAATTAATAATAAAATATGTAAGATAAAAAATTTGAAATGACACTGGTAGATTCGAACCCACATCTCTTGTTCGTGTTGCACAAATTTGCCGTTACTTTTATCACTACATCACAAAACAAATGTCAAATAACTTGTATTTTTATACTACGTGTATGTAAATATCATTACGTCCCAGAGGAAGATATGGGCTGATCAAGTAAATACATCAATTGGGGGTACAAGTTGTCAGAAGAATTTAGCAATGGATCGAAATAAATGGAAGGAAACGTTGAGAAAGGAATATGATGCCACCACGTCCTTACGTAGGTCAATGGACTTGATGATGATGTATGTAAATATGTATAATAAATGACGTTTAAATTTTGATTCAATTTAAAAAATTGTTCTTTTTGCATTACCTTGTTGTTTTTTATTTTGTTTGATAAACTTCATTTTGAAGTAACCGGCTTTCTATACCATAGACACGAGCTAAATAAACATAATATGGAATTTATTGGTTACTTTTGTCGAAACGACTATCCATAACATTCGTTATATGCGGCTTCTAAAAATTTAAATTTCCCGCTTAAATCAAAAAGTTGCTCTTTAGTATTTTACACGGTCTTCTATTAATCTGCAAAATGTCATCAAAATCGGTGACCCCAACGTCGTGACATCTCCTTGTTAGTCTAATTAAGGAAACAATAGGAAAACAACGACAAGAGAAAAAAGGATTAGAACCAGGGCAGAGAATTAGGAGTGGGCTATACAAGGAGGTAATATGAGGAAAAAAGAGAAGGGTAGATATGCCCAACATGGTTACTTGAGGAAAAAGGGATATCTACGGCCGGAAAACGTGAATTATTTAAAAGTACTTCGCTGTTAATTGCCTAGCAATTTTTAATTATTACATAGGCGGGGACTCGATTCGACATATAACGGGAGATTTTTAATAATTTTGCCACATGTCTAAAAAACTGTGTTATACAGATATCGTTAGTACGGTTTTTGTTATACAGATAGCGAATGTGAGATGATTTTTGTAATATTCACGACCGTTTCCATGAAATTTTATGGCTTACGAATTAAAAACGATTTCGAAAAGTTTCAAGTTGCATACGAATAAGGTTATTGTTCAGCGGCGATGGTGTGAGAAAAAAAGACGAAGCAGAGGAGAAGCATTTTGATGCGAATAATGCACATCTGCGCGAATTTCGTCTTAATCGGATGATGGCTGTTTTTCAGTGAAAGAGTTGCAAAAGTTTCTTTCACTACTTTAAAATGTTTATATAGTTTATCTAAGAAGTTTTTAAAAATGTTGTTACGATGATCAGTTTTAGCGCCATCTTGCTTTTTCTCGTCTGCTAACGTTGAAAATTTGACTTTATATAAACTTAAAAATTAAGCTAGTGTTTACAATTTTTTTAAACTTATTTCGCTTTCGCTGCCGATTATAAAGCGCGCACTGCAGGCAAAACTTTCTATAATTAACTTCCTTTTCTTCTAATTTTTTCTTTTTCTTTTTCCCTATTTACTGCAGTTCGGTGAAATTAGCCAAACTACTATCAACACCGCAGAGGCAAAAAGAGTTAATTGACCTTTAAGAAAACTTTAGAATATAGTAAGGGCCGATATATAGTTTGTGCTACAACTCACGGACTTTATTAATACTATTCACGAAACACTTTTGTTACAACTTTTGTTACAAAAATACGCTATAATTGAAACGAAAACGTTACATGATTTGTATATTTCCATCAACGTAAAACCAGCATAGCACATGTAATATATTTTACTTATATATATATATATATATATATAACTCGGCCATTTTGGCCTCGCAAGGGGCTGTGCCCCTTGACCCCTCTTGCTTTCATTTCTGTCTCTTTCTCTTTTATACTTTGTATAAAATGATCAAAATTTACAACGTAATTATTACTGGCATCAACACACACAAAAAAAATAACATAACCACAAAAATCCTATTCTAACATTTAACTTTCATTATATAAAATTAAGACATTCCTGCGTTACATTTTTCGTTACATATTTCATTACATAAAATTGTGGCATTTTTTAAATAACAATAACAAAAATCCTACAAAATATAACAAACGTTACATAAAATTGGGACATTTTTTTGGGACATTTTTTGGGACATTTAGCGTTACATAAAATTGGGACATTTTTTTGGGACATTTTTTGGGACATTTAGCGTTACATAAAATTGGGACATTTTTTCGAATGGGGGGTAGCCTAAGAATTACGTTGTAATTAATATATATATATATATATCTATATAATATTGTAATGGTACGCATTAGTCTACGAATCGTATTGATCGATGGCAATATAATTTGCGCTCACTTACGATCGTAGGCTGCTGTATGTATCAGCAGAGAGGCTGTGAATGTTATCAAATAATTTAAATTCTACCGTTATTTATGGCTTATTCTAGACGATGCATAATGAGTTATTATTACTGGCTAATTAATTTTTTTGACTAAGGCATTTGGACGTATTTTAATTTTTTTATTACGTTGTTTTTATTACTTTTTATTACGATTTATTACGATTAATATTATTTTGTCGACTTAACGTAATTAAACAGAAATCAGATGTGTTATAAATGAATTAGGGGGGGCGGGGGGTATTCTAGTCTAGAGGCACAAATTTAGGAGGTTTTTTCAAGCTCAATACAAAAAAAAAAAAAAAACAATAAATATTTTTACAATCCATTTTTTTACCATTTATTTATTCGTGTTTTAAGATTCACAAAGTTAAAGGCTGATGAAGTGGAGGAGTAAAAAAAAAGGGCGTGCCCTGGTTGACACGATTCCAGTCCTTCTTAGTCATCTGAAACAAAAAACAAAAAAAAAGATTCTTAATTGGTAAATATGTCGTTATAGCCCCCACCACAGAGAAGGAAAAACAAAATTCCTCGTAAAATGGTGACTGTTTGAAGAAAAAAGGTCGATTTTTTACCTGTTTTCTGACTTTTCTGAATTTGTTAAAAATAGTAAAAATCAAAATTTTGTCTTTATTCTAGTAGGGGCTATTATATAGGAATATATAAAGAACATATCCAATTTCAAGTAAATCGGTTCATTAGAACTTGAGGTATCATGTCAACCGTGTTTGATGAAAGTAGTTTCGAGAAAAACGCGTTTCAAATTTCGAAAGTTTCAAGTAAAGTTTCAGGGGCAGTCTATTTTATAGAACGGTGCACGTTATACTTAGATTTTCTTAATCGGCGATTCCTGCTTCATACAATGGACCTCCTTCTGCTACTTCAAATTGTACATTTTCTGAAGTCCTAAAACTAGACGAGCAGTCCTAGCTTCTGCGTTGAAGCACCAGAAGCTCGGATTTCAGAGCGTTCAATCCGAATTACGTTCGCCTGACAGTCTAAATATCCTTTTTTTTTTTTTGTCTATCTGGACGCACAGAACTTCCTTTGTTACCTATTTTTTTATTCATTTTACCCTTAATAAATAAAATATTCACTTAAAATTTTATATTTTTTGAATTTTCACAGAGTACGTATGTTTGCGTTGCTTGAAGACTGAAACGAAACTGCCCTGAACTGAACACTAAACGAGAATAGATTTCAACAAAATACGTTACAATGGCCTTCAATTGATTTTTAAATGTATATATAATGTATAAAAGAGTTTGACTTATCCTCAGATAGTCGAAGAATGTCTACCGTGTCTATTGTTTGATCCGCCCCGACTGAGCCGATTTAAAATAGCTATAACTCCGTAAATAATTTTAATTTTGAAAAATCTTTTTAGGGACATATTTTTAAATGTCTAAACTATCAGAATATGCAAAAATGAAAAAAAAAATTATTTTTTCATATTTCTAGACTAGAATACTCCCTTAAGTATGTGCCTACTTTAAGTAGGTAACGTTAATATTACGAAATTTAATATATTTTTATTGTGTTATTTATAAAATTTAATAAATCGTGGATAAATGGCTATTTCTCGTATTACGAACCTTTTGAATAAATTCATAATATTAAATTTCTGAAGATTTCTGTTAGTTTATGAAGTAAACCAGTGAAATCAATTTATTCATAATCTGCGACAAAGTATAACCTCAGTTCCATTGTACAAGGGACGATCAATAAATGTGAATTGAAAAAAAGTACCGAATTAGAGATATAAAAGTTTTTATGTTAATATACGAGGGTGGTTTGAAAAGTTCCGAGCCTCTCAATGAAAAAAAAACATATTTTTATAAAAACAGCGCTTTATTTCTCAATATAGCATCCATTTAGGCTCACACATTTGCTCCATCGCTCGGAAAGTTTATTAATACCGGTAGGTTTCTTTAGGAAGGTCTTGAACATATTCATCAACACCGACGATCACTTCACTATCATTTGCAAGTCTTTTTCCTCTGAGCCATTTTTTCAAATTAAGGAATAAATGATAGTCGCACGGTGCCAAATCTGACGAATAGGGCAGATGTGAAAGTAATTCGAACCTTAATTCGTTGATTTGTGCCATCGCGACCACAGAGGTGTGAGCAGGCGCATTATCCTGATGGAAAAGGACTTTCTTCTTTGCTAAATGTGAACGTTTTTTTTTTTTTTTTTTTTTTATTTCTTTTGCTTAAACGTTGAAGCAGAACCATGTAATATACTCCGTTTATTGTTTTACCTTTTTTAAGATAGTCGATGAAGATTATTCCGCGTGCATTCCAAAAAACCGTCGCCATGACTTTGTTGAAAACCAAAAATCACCTTTGCTTTCTTCGGAGCCGCTTGACCTTTCTCAGTCCATTGGTTAGACTCTTCTTTGGATTACGGAGTATAGTGGTGAAGCCAAGTTTCATCATCAGTGATGAATCGACACAAAAATTCGGCTGTATTGCGATTGAAGTACCGAAGGTTTTGAGCTGAGATGTCTTTTCGACGCTGTTTTTGCTCAGGTGTGAGCAAACGCGGCACCCATCTTGTGCAGAGCTTGTTCATGCCCAAAACTACATGTAAAATATGGTACACTCATTCAGACGATATGCCTACACCTTCAGCTACCTCTTTAATTTTGATGCGCCGATCTTCCAGCGCCATTTTGTGTATTTTTTCGACGATTTCTGGCGTAGTTGCTTCTATCGGACGTTCACCGCGTGGTTCATCTAATGTGCTCGCACGACCCATCTTAAATTCTGAAACCCAGCGTTTAACGGTGGTTTTTGAAGGAGAAGACTCCTTTAAAATCGAGCTTAGATTGTATTTGTGTTGCATTTAAACCATTTAAAAAAATGATATTTAATCACAGCTCGTATTTCGTTTTTTTACATTTTTTCGTAACACACGACTTCTCTACTTGAAACTGCCGTAAAACTGGTAATACTCTTTCAAACAAGCTGAAACTTGTTCAGTGACGCTATGAAGTATTTAGCTGAGCAACGCGCTCAATGAATTAACCCTAGCAGCACTATTTCTCGGCGAGGCTCGGAACTTTTCAAACCACCCTCGTATATATATATATATATATATATATGTAATTAAATTTTATTTTTGTTTTGTTGTAGATACTCTTATTAAAATGGGTTAAACTATAACAATATATATATATATATATATATATATATATTTATATTTATATATAAGATATGCCAATTTCGAAAAATTTTGTGTGAGATTTGACGCAATTTTTACTATTAAGTTTGTTAAATAAGAGCACAGAACCTACTTTCAATCACTGATGTTATGAAACTACTTTAGCGCATGAACACCAGATTTACAGTCACGACTCAGTAACTTAGGAGTAAGACAACCAACGAGTCTAGCCTCAGGAAAAGAAGAAGTGACTGTTTGAACACTCGCTCACTTGAAATAGCAGTGGCCTTCTAGTTCGATACGAAGAACTTGAAGTGTTACCGAATCATAATAAAAGTGACATAGCTGTGATATCTAAAACACGTTTCACAATAAAAAAACGTCATCAAAACTCACGGATATGAAGGATCTGTTAAAGATCACACTCAAACAGACATGCATAAGCTGACACAGAAATAATCGTCAAAAACGATATTTTTTATTTATTATTTGCGAGAACACCAATTGCAGAAGAATACTTCCCAAATGCAGTGATCACGGTTCACGGTAGTGGTGCTGAACTTAACACGCCGTTAGTACATTATCCGTCTAAACGCACAATTCAGCAAGAACAATTTCAGTTAAACAGCTTGGTGCTAGATTTATCATGGGGGCAGATTTCAGTGCAAAATATTCCGCTTCGGGGTCAAGTTGTGTATTACCTGAAAAAAGGGAAACAGTTAATTCAGGCGTGCAATAGTCACCACTGTAACTATTTGCACAGAAGCCAATCTATTTGCTTACAGATAATCGAAAGATTCTTGATCTTAGTGATTTTTTTATTATCGAGCTTCTAGACTGCTGTTAACATCAACGACCTATGTTCGGATTATACGCCTCTTTGTTATTAACAATAAGTAATTCGGTTATAAGAAAAAATAAAACACAAAACCTGGCCAGTAAAAAAAAAAAAACAATTAAAACTCGGATATATTCTCAGAAATGAATTGGATTTAAGAATCTCAATCTTAAAACAAGATTAAAAGAAAGGAACTTAGGCATAAAGCTTTATTCAACAAGCAGCGACCTTAGCAACTTCAATGATCGCAACACGTAGGGACGTATTAGGACTAGAAATCCAATTGATACGGCTATACTTTTAATCGAACCAGGCGACAATTAAATCAGTTAATAGAAGATATAGCGCAAAAAAATATTTAAAACTTATTGGAAAGTATCTCTCCAAAAGTTGATAAAGACTGTTCTTTGCGGAAAGCAACATGCCAGATAAAACGTCCAATTATTCACGTTCCGCCACTCAACGATGAAAATAGCAAGTGGGTAAGAAAGATAAAGCGGAACCATGCGTAAAACATCTGCGTTAGATATTTTCATTATGCAACATTAGGGGTGGAACCCTGAATACGCGCCCACAACCTCTTCCCCAGGAAACGCTATTATAGCGGCTAAAGTATTCAGGAAGCGGAGGCGAACTGTGTGTAAATACCTCACGCCATTGGCATGCTTACCATACAATAATAATAATAATAATAATAATAATAATAATAATAATAATAATAAACAATAACTTTAAACTTATAAATCTTTACGAAGTGGCTAAAGAAATAGAAAGTAACATCAACCTGAAGTATACGCCAGTAATTGATGAAATATCATACTAGGAGTGTTAAATGTGTCTATTATTTGTAGACTGCACATAGGTCACACTATCCTAATGGTCACCTCTTTCGAAATCGTTCTCCACCAATATGTAGCACCTGTCATACTCAAATAACAGTTAATCATTTTCTCACCAAATGTCCTTTGTACGCTCACCATAGAATCATAAGTAATTTACCAACAACTCTGCTGTCCATTCTTCAAGATGATCCCATGTCACTATACTGACTCCTTCACTTCCTTTTCATCACTAACCTCATAAATAATATTTAAGCCTATATCCTCATCTTGCTTCTGGCCTATGCAGCAGTAAATGGCACAAAAAAAAAAAAAAGGGATGTTTCCAAGAACTAATTCCTGGCGTTAAAACGGATTATACGTTTTTTCTGTGTTAAAAATATCGACTAAAATTCTTTGTCTACGAATGCGCCACTGACTGCTTCTTGATTATTTTCCATACTTCTTTTCGGGCATTATCTATCTTTAAATCCATATTGCAGAATATGGTTCCTCTTTTATTCCGAATGTTCTTGCCAAGATTAAAAGCGGTAGATAAAATGAATGTAATGTAAATAAGATGGACCTGTTTGTAAATATTTGTGAAATAAATACCTAAATAATGGAAAAAATTAGTACAAATAGTTTAGTTTGATTTTAGTTTTATCTGAGTGTACTCTACATTCTTAGCTGATGAAATGCTCGAAAACGTTTCCTTAAATTGAGGTATTTATTTTAATTTATTATCGTAAATTATTTAACAGTGATTTTGTTTGTTATTAAGGTATTTATTTGAAGACTGAAAGCTGAGGCCCTTCCCGATGGCTGTCCTTATTTCGAAAAGTGTCACCGATTAGTAGTTGATGCGATTTCGTTAAATTTGGAGGAACGCGAGCTATGTTCCGTGATATTTCTCGTATGACACACAGGTATTCGATAAAGTCTGACATCCTGGATTGCTGTATAAATTGCGACAAATTCTTAACGAGGATATATTTATTTATTGTTTGAAAGTAGGTAGTATGTCTTCATCTGAGCACAAAAGATACCGCCGGCGCTAGTTAGCCAATCAGGAGCGAGTATTTGACGGTCTGCTTTCGTCGAAGCTGTCTGGTCTGACGTCACAGGCTAGACTGCGTGCAAACTGTAGAATTCGTCGTCGTTCGTCGTGGCCGCTCGCGCGCTATCCGTTCACGCTACCGCGTTTTTTCAAAATTACTGGCGTAAGTATTCTAGCAGGGTTTCAAACAATTCTAATTGTGCAGCCCCCCTACGCACTAATGTTCACCCCGCTCCTGATTGGCTTAATTAGCGCCGACGGTATCCTCTGTGCTCGGATGAAGATAAATTATTACCTACTCTTAAATCGTACTTGTCCGAACGCTCGTTTGTTGTTCGAATAAATGATTCATTTTCCGAAATACATTCAGTCAGATGGTCGATACCTCAAGGCAGTTTGCTAGAACCTTTATTGTATTCCATCTTTACCGCGGACATATCTAATCTAACGTTACTGGCTGCTTTCGCTGACGGCGTCTAATACGAATATTATGTATGCAAACACTACCCCGTTCAAAATCACCTTAATCGACTAGGGAAATGGGCATGCCTCTGGCGCATATCGTTCAACCCGACTAAACATCGTCGTCACATTTTATTCATAAACGAACGAATAAGCTATCCAAACTTGACATTTGATGATTCCACAAGTAGACTTTGTGCACTACCTTGGAATACATATGGATAAGCAATTAACGCGTGGCGTAATCATGTGGAAAATACAAGACGTTTATAATAGTTAGGGCTAGACTGCTGTTGGACGAAAATCAGTTCTAAACCTGGCCGTAAGGCGGAATGTTTATTTATCGGTTATTGCTCCCCAGTATGGAGATATGGATTGGAGCTTTATGGAACAACGTGTCAAAGTAGCCTTTTCATAATACAATAATAATAGTCCAAGTTCCCTACGTGCAATAATGGTATCTGCGGCTATTTCGTATCGAATGATACATGGCTGCGGACTTGAATGTTCCATATGTGAAGGATGTTTACGCGGATCAGTACAAAAAGTTCTTTGAGAAACTTCAGTTTAGCTCGAATCCACTAATATACCGAAAGATCTAGCGGGCGATTGAAAAGAAATAACTTCCGATTACTTAAGTGTTATTGTACTGTTCTCAGGGACTCTACGCGTAATCGTTATGTGCGGTGAAAAAAAAAAGAAAAGATAAATAAATCACTTTCTTTTTGAAGACCTGAGTCGGGCAATTCGTTGTAATTCTGTCAGGTTAATATTCGTTTCGTTTCTATTTTTCTTTTCTTATTCATTCTACTTTTCCCCGATCTTCTCCTTATTTTCTCATATTACCATTGTTTATGGCAGGCTGCTGTCGGTACAATGAAAAAAAAAAAAAAAAAAGGAAAAAAAAAGTTCAAAAAGGAATTGTTTTCATTCTATCGGACATATATGTAAACCTAGTCGGAGGTCACGGGTTCGAAACTTATCGCGTCCCGGATCCAAATCGCTCCCAGGTTCACCCAGCCTGAAATCGAATAGAGTACCAGAGAAATCTGGGGGAAAGTAAAGGCGGATCCCAAGTAGAAAGGAACTGGCCCCAATATTTTCATCAGATCCATTAGGCTTAGTGCCATTATGAAAAGTTTAACTTAACATTCCCAACGCCCTGTCAAGGGTATGGGGCCTACTTTACTTATCTTTTTTAACAATTGAGACCGGTACACTTTGGCCACATCTGATTCTATTTTGTGATCGATACGGATACGGAAATAATTACATCTCGCTCGCTGAAATGTCCTCATTTTCGCTCTGACTTTATTATTTTAGCGTAAAGATAATTACGGAGCAGCAGGATCAGATCTTTAATCCATCGCTATATCGTTTTTCTTTTAATAACGTTCGATTATTTGTGAAATTTCCGATGAAAAAATCGATATGTTTTATCGTGTATCGAATGGAATATACTGGATTTATGAAGGTTGCCATGTCAACAAATAAACCATTGATGTGTGTAAAAATTCGAATGTACACGAGGAGTAACTTTTGTATGTTTTTTCTTTTTTTTTTTTTTCGGTTCTTTTCGCATTTAATCATTGAATTTTATTTTAAAGGAAGGAAGGAAATATTGTGTTTTTGAATGAAACGGTATTATAAATTAACAAAGACCGATGACGACGCAACCCGTAGAAGAGATGGAAAAAAAATCACTTGAAAGTTTCATTTAGGGAATTCTTCAAGGAGAACAAAGTTAAGCGGATATAGACTGGAAATAATGGGTCGCATCGTTCTGCGAAGAATTGAACAATTACCGGAAATTTATGGTCACAACGAAGCGGAAAAATTGCGCTGGAAAAGTGCGACTGAAAGGACTAGATGAAAATTTCGTTCAAGAGAACCGCTCGTTTTTAATAGTTCTCCCTCGATGAAGGCAAAAACGATCTGGAAAATCGTCAACAAACAGAATTCTCTGCCTCGTGATATCCGAAAACGTTTCCTTTATCTTAACTGTCAGCGTATCAAGTCCTCATTCATAAATACCCGAGCCGGTCACGTCTGTACTTCAACTGTTCCGACCAACGTAATTTCCCAGTAGAGAACTTAGACGCCAAACCAGGAAAACCGACTTATCCGTCGCGCGCGAGACAAAATAAAAATACATAAGCCAACTGAAAGTAGCACTATGTGACATCTAGGATTCATTTTAGAGTGCGGAGGAGGCCTTTTAATTCCTCGGCAGCAACCACGCCGGCCGAACAAAACAACACTCGGCCGAAATATAAAAATCGCCGTGAAAATCATCTGAACTTTGATGATCGTAGACGTGTAAGTTAGAGCGAGCTGCAGCTGGTAACGACGTGTGAGATACAGATAGCGGTAATCGTGGAATCTCCAAATAGACAATATCCGACAAGTACACGAGTAAAACTTAATTTTCTAGCGGAGTTTTCTTTCTAGTTTATTTGCGCTCGAAAAAAATTTCTAACGTTTAAAAATTTGAACTTTCCAAAGTTTCATTTTTTCTTAGTTTATTTCACCACCATAATTCTACCGAAAACTCTCTTTCGCTTTCATTTATTCTTTATCAAGTTCGTTTTTTTCGGGATTTTTTAAACGAATTAGCCGAACATCGAAATTTCGTCAACAGCAAATGAAAACGGATCGAAACTTAAGAACACTGGGAAAAAGTTTACAGACGTCGAAAAATAAAAATGAATAATAAATAACAAAGCGAAACTGCAACGCTGGAACTAAACTGTTTTTTAACTGATGCATCGGAAAATAGAAGAGCGCTAGTGAAAATCTCGGTTGAATTAGGTGCCAAATAGTAAAGGAAACCCAAAACGAAGTTTAAAACGAGTATCAAAATTGTTTGCGCGATTATTATTTTTAATATTCGCGCGTTAAATCAGTTGCGGGGCGAACGCGTTACTTCTTTCGGCGGATCAAATGCCGCGCAAATTCTAATAGACGGTCGCAGGTGGAATAGAGGGACAGTTCGCATGCTCTCGATATGAGGTAATTGCGGAATAATCCAGTTTCTCCCCTCATAACGGGAACCAGTGTTTCTCTCTCTCTTTTTCTCTTTTGGACACTTGTTTTTATTTTGTCGGGTTTTCTGGTACCGAACAATTTCAAGCTGATTAAATCTGAGAGAAATACGAAGATGTCAAATACATCGCGAAATTGAACCGTTCCGACAGATTCTAAGAGATAGTGTATAAATTACCAATAATGATGGGGAGAACGTTTTCTTGATAATATCCGAAAATTTATGGATGCGCATATTTGCTGTCCACGGCACAAGGAACACGCGGGATTATATCGAAAAATCGTCGTCGCGGCTCTTATCAATAAAAACAATCAAATGAACAAAAACAGAAGAAGAAGAAGAAGAAGAAGCAGTATCCTGGGGGCAACTGAAATTAAATTAAGTGCTAGAGTGTTTAATTATTCGAATTGATTATGTCGGGGAATAATAATAATTTATTGGCAAATTAAAAAAAAAAAAAAACAAAAAAAAACTGGTGGTTAATTAGTAGCGCTGTGTGTAGTTGATAAATTTGAGAAAACCCAAATTTCGAAAATAAACACAAACTCCAGTTTTACGCAGGAAGTTAAGGAATACGAAATAGTGTTTAACAAACTTGACCCATTCGTTCCTCATATCTAAAAAACCGCCCAACCTGTGTCAACGCTGCAACGTGCCTACATCGGTGAGGTATCTTTTGATCGAGTGTAATCACTACCAGCAGGCCAGACAACAAGCGGGTATTACCAACGGCCTTCCAGAGATGTTTTCGGACGCCGGGAAGTGTAAAAAAATCGTAGCCTTCCTCAAAGACATCTCTGTATTCCAACTGATCTAACTTCCCCAGCCTTCAGCTAATTTTTTGATTTTTTTTTGTTTCGCTCATTTTCAAATATTCAATATAAAATTTTATAATTATCTGTAAAACCGTAGTCGCTAATGACCTTGTAGTCCAAAAGCGACTTGTAAATATAATAAATAAATAATAAATACTTATATACAATAATCTTTTTTACAGTCGGTTTGTATAGTTTATTGTTTTGTCTGTACTATTAAGAAATAGTGGAAATATTTTTCGGGTACTACATAATTAAAACTAGATTTTTAGTAAAACACGCAATGATGTGTACCCGTGATGGGGTAACAGCAAGAAGAAGGTAAATAATTTTCGTTTAAGGTTGTAATTTTTAAGTTCTGTTCTTCCAACTAATTCGAAAACTCTATCAAACTATAGACGCGATAATTTTATTCGATATATATTTTGATTTCCGAGGATCACACTTTTTTCATTATAAGATTTTAAAATATTTCTCTATAAACAAGGTCCGATTTTTACCTCTAACCTGTATCTGTTGTACTGGAGCCACCGAAGCCATCGAAGCCACTGGAAGCACCGAAATCGTTGATAAGTTAGACGAATTGTTCTGATTTTTGTACTTTAACTTTTTAAATTTTTTCAAGTCGCCAAAAAACTTACTTTATTCTAGAAAGTGTTCCTGTGAAAGTAGTAAAATGTCTTATGTTACACGGCCCTTTATATTTCCGGACACTAATTCATACGTGGAATTTCGGAAGTTTCTTTCCTTAACTGTTATAAATCAAGAGATTCTATTAAACGTTAGTAAATCATTCCTTTCTAATTAAATAGAAAATCAACCGAAATAAATCATTAAAAGTCAGTCATTTCGTTTTTTTGTAATTAAAAATGAAATAAACCTGTCGAAACGTGATCAGAATAACGACCGATAATGTTTCACATGATATAGTTGACATTATCGTATAAAATTGGTTTGCAATTTTATACGATACTTGGTCATACACAGGGAAATGTACGAATTGCATTCGTTACACTGTAAATATTACACATCATGCCGACTGTTGTTAGGACCGCTTAATTTACCTGCGTTTCTGCTTTAATAAATCTTAGTTTAATATTTCGGTACGTCAGTATTTACGAGTAATGTTTCGATTTCTTTAATGTAAAATATAAATATTAAATTCTAACGATTATCGACTGCTTACACAGAAAAAATCGCTGTCGATTGTGAACTCTTCATTAGAGAATGTCTTTTGCATTTCCTTTCAGAACTTGCATTATTCTTCGAACGGTCCTAATTAAAATTGGTAAAGTACGAAACGAACGGTTACAATTTAAAACTTTTTCGGTATTTTTAATAATTAGCATTTATCGGCTATTTAATTTTGACGAATGATTTTAGCACCTTCGTAGATGTAAAATAATGCAAAAATCTCGCAGCTTTTGACGCAACGTCGGTGGTTCGAGAGCTTTTTGTAACGCCGCCTAATACGTCTAAAAATTACGCCAGTTCTTTTTTAATTAGGGGCATCTTTCAGCTTTCCCAGATGCTCCTTTAGCGTGTTAGTTGGACTTCGAGCTCTGCATGACCTGGCTGCGATTTAAGTTAATTTTTTGTTTTAAGAGACGAAAAAAAAAAAAAAAAAAAATCAACTCCAGCATCCTCTAATAGCCGTACGATTACTAGACCATCATGCTACCCGTAAAGATGGTATAACAACAATTAGAGTGTTTTTCGAAAAGCAATTTATGAGCATACTTGTTATGTCGGAAATCGAAAATACTCTTTACAGAAGTTTGAAATCATCCTATACATTGTAGCGCTTTAAAAGAAATTCATCGAGTCGAAAATTCAAAATGAACCTAAATTATATATATAGTCCTGAAATGAAAAATTTAACTACTGCTCAAAAAAAAAAAAGAAAAAGAAAAAATATACACACATATATATATTAATTACAACGTAATCCGTAGGCTAACTCCCATTAGAAAAAATGTCCCAATTTTAGGTAACGTTTGTTATATTTTATAGGATTTTTATGATTATGTTATTATATTCATATGGACCGATTTAGAATTGCGTTGTAACTTTTGATCATTTTATACAAAGTATAGAAGAGGAAGAGACAGAAATGCAAACAAGAGGAGTCAAGGGGCATTGCGAGGCCAAAATGAACGAGTTTATATATATATATATATATATGTATGTATATGCATATACATAAAGTAAAGGAAGTAGCATACCCTTGACAGGGCGTCGGGGATTGTGAAGTTAAGGTTCACACTATACTAGGCCCAACGAAACTAATGAAAGCAGGGGGAGCAGTTCCTTTTTCTCGACCGTCTTTACTTTTCTAGATTTCTTTAGTACCCAATTATTTCAAGCTGAGTAAACCTGGGAACGACTTGGATCCGAAACGAGTAATTTGGCCGTATGTATATATATATATATATAACTCGGCCGTTTTGACACCGCAAGGAGCTCTACTCCTTGACCCCTCTTGCTTACATTTCCATACCTTTTTCTTCTATACTTTGTATAAAATGATCAAAATTTACAACTCTTAGACCGACCCCCATTAGATTTTATAACGAAAAGAGATCCCAATTTTATATGATAAAAAAAAAAAAAAAATTTTATTAAACTACCGCAACAACTTAACATACTACAACACATATAAATAATACTTTTTTTGCGTTTCATTAGTATTATTAAATTAGTAATATAGCCTAGTTGCTAGAACGCTTGGCTTCCGTTACGGAAGTCTCGGGTTCGATCCCAAGCGACGACAGAAGTCATTACGGAAAACTAAAAATTAAATACTCGCTAATAGTCACGTGGAGGGCAATGGCAAACCATCACGTATACCATGAATATGCACGCTAGGTACTACACAGCAGACACACCGGGACTGCACTTGTATATCGATAAATCAAACGATTACAATCAGTTCCGAATGTAGTCTTGTCGTGCGTACACATTCGTAGTGCATATAAACAATTGCCATGAGCGTTACCTATTCTGTACAACTAGAATGTACGAACAGGTAGTCACGACGCTTGGAACCTCGGGAAATACGACTAGGGACTACAGTTATTTCATGCTTTTTCTTGTAATGGGACTTCTTATTCATCAACTTGCACAGTAATAAGAAGTGTATTCATTAAGTTTCCATAAACGAAAACCGCCACCGAACGCAAACGTGAATCGCGGACAAAGAATCCGTAAAATCGGTCTATATAAAGATGAGTTATGCGTGAACAAACATAAAAAAAACAAAAAAACAAAAAAACTTACGCAACGAAACTTCTTCTTTTTTTTTTGGAAGTCGATAAAAATAAAAATATTACAAACGATTTTTTCCAACGGGGGTCGGCCTAAGAATTACGTTGTCATTAACATATATATATATATATATATATATATATATTAATTACAACATAATTCCTAGGCCGGCCCCCATTAGATCTGACAACGAAAAATGTCCCAGTTTTATGTGACGAGATTTAAATGTTATGCCAGTAAGCATGACGTTGTAAATTTGGATCATTTTATACGAAGTATAGAAGTAAAAGAGATAAAAATGTAAGCAAGAGGGGTCAAGGAGTAGAGAGCTCCTTGCGGGGCCAAAACGGCCGAGTTTTATATATACATATACGGCCAAATCACTCGTTCCGGATTCAAGTGGCTCCCCCAGGTTTACTCAGCCTGAAATAATTGCAGGGAAATCTGGTAAAGTAAAGGCGGCGTAGAGGAAGGAACTAGCCCTAGTAATCTCATCAGATCCATTAGAACCTTAAGTACCATTATGGAAAGCTTAACTTCATAATCCATGATACCAAGGGTATGGGGCTTACTTTACTTTACTATACGTATGTTTATTTGTATATTTGTGAAACAATATTTATTTCTTAACTTTAATAATTGCAATAAACTTATTTAAGTATCAACTGATTAGTAAACATCCATAAAAATAAAGTAAATGATGAAATATTTAAAATTAAGTCGTATTCGTTTTTTGTTTTTTTTTTTTTTCGTCACTTAAATATGGTTTACCACAACGAAGACGTATGGCAAATTTTCCTTGTAAATTAATTTTTCACATTACATATAAACGGCTTTTTTGCTTTTCGATTTTTTTTTCCCCAACCGTAGTAATAACAATTCGATTAAGTTCCGTAGTTCTAATTCGAATATTTTAATCAGCACCACCGTGAACTGGAATCCGCGAATTTTGGTATTCATTACAAAGATCGGTCTCTTTTTGTCGTCTACTACTCAGTATTTGAAATGACGTAATTATTAATTCCGGAAAAGTCTAAACAAGAAAAAACGTAAAGTTAATAGTCGCATCCTCAAAGCGGAATACGGATTTTTGAGCTCATCAATCACACACCCCTACTGCAGCCTTAGTAAAATATTAAAATGTTAGGTTCCTGTCAGATTCTGACGTTTGTTATAGATAATAGTAATATAATCGTTTTTTTTTTTTTTGTTGTTCTTTTTTACATCCGAAAGTAGCACCGAATTAAATCCGAAAATATTACTGTAATAGACAGAAACGAGCATTCTTAAGTGTTTTCACTAATGTTGATTTGTTGCCATTGAAATGCTAACGGTGCGGTGCGATCGTAACAAAAACACCCATTGGAAAACAAAAAAACTTAGAAATCGCGAGCGGATTATTATTTTTTTTTTTTTGTGGGACATTAACTGAGAGCAAGTGAAATTTTTGAAGTTTCAGTGTACGACAGTAGGATATTCGAGCCGAACGAAACATCACTGCCTAATCTAACGGCATAGTAGCCGGCTCGCCGGCGGAATAAATAACCGCGTACACGTGTAATTCGAGACACCCACAACGACACTGCAATAAGGCGCTCCCGAGTGACAATACAGTTCGTAATGACTATAAATAGAGCCCTAGCATGGACATGGAGAAGGCCACGCCTGTTTCACACGACTGCAGTAATGCTCTGGCATAAAGAAAAGTCCTTTCTTCGACGCGAGGTTCTTGCTGGCTCGAGGTCGAAGAGTCCCATTTTTGACTAGTTTTATTAATTAATAATATAGAACCGAATGAAAAAAGATATTTTCCCTTTATTTATTCAGATTTTATTTTGTGGCGATACAAAAACACGATGCTGACGATAACACTTTATTGTAATTTTAATTTTCACTACTAAATAATACAGCTCTCAGATGTGTCGCGCGAACGGCGTCACCAAGTAACGAACGTAGGCGCTCTCGTTTCAAATTAAATCCGTTTTCGGTTAACAATCTAACGTTGATTTCGAAAAAAAAAAAAAAAAAGGGAGAGAAAAAACTGAATTACACGCCAATCAGATGCTTTTATTTGTTTTAAATCAAAAAAAATAAAATAAAACGTAATTTGGGATTATTTAAAAAAAAAAACGATTTCACCGATTTTGTCGCTTTCTATTATTTATTTACTTGATGGCGCAGGATGTTTTTCGGCTGTTTCGCGAACAAAATTCTAGCGGATTAATTTCAGCAATATTATAGGCTGTAATTTTAAATTAAAAGCATTACCGAAAATAATCCCAGTTCGCAGAGTATTAAGAGCGATGACGGTGCGTTTTAAAGTGCAGCGAAAGGCTGGAATTAAAAACAATTTCAAAAATGGATTTTTGCTTTGACATTTTTAATGGTACAAGCGAGAGAACAATGATGAGCCCCTGTCGTCGATTTCACTCAAAATTTGTTCGAATTTTTAATGAAAATTTCATTCGTTTTAGTTGGACGGATGAAAATCGTAGGGTTTTGTCGCGTTGTTTTTGCCATTCCACTTAAACCGGCTACTGGCCATGCGCGTTCGCTACTATTTTCATCCATCCATAAATCTGTTTGATTCAAAGGTGCTCGTTGGCAAATTTGCAAAGAGCTTCATTTTAGTGTAAAAAGGCTTCCTCCGCAGTCGTTATGAAGTTTTCTCGCGCAAGTAAAAGTGTATGGCCGTCGACGAAGAATTTTATCTTAGAGTCACTATTGTCCGTTGAATTATTTAAGTTTCGTAGTCGTTTGGCATGTTTTCGCAGCATAAGTGCCGGTTCCCGTGTATTCGTTTATTTTCCAGGTATATTGTGGTTTCTTTCTTTTTTTTTTTTTGAAGTAAAAACTTCTTTAGGCGCGTTTAACGATTTTTGGTAGGGGAACAACTTATGTCCACGGGCGTCACGGACATGCTAATGTTAACTGGTATCGACTAGTGAGAGAAATAAAACCGCTAACGTCTCTTTTCTACCCCCCGCTAATCTCACGACTAAACTATTAATAAAAGAGAAAGGTAAAAATTTAATTAATTATATTAGGACTACTACTAATAGGGAATAATAATAAAAGTTTACGATGCCAGTAAATTACCGGGAACATTATTTAATAATGAAGTATATTGTCTAAATTCTGTAATTACTATATTACTAATTCCATAAAATAATAAATAGGTATACGGCTGACATTGTCGTCTCTGTTTTCGGCGATTAATTTGTTATTATTAAAGAGTGATTGCGCAGCGGTAAAAGTATTTCTTAATTGTTTGTCGAAATTAATGACGATAATGATGCAAACAATGAAAATAATGTTGACAATTAGTTCGTTTAAATTTAAATTTATGTAAATATAAATATACCGTGTATAAATAATATAAGTGTATAATAATTATTATTTCACGAACGTTGCGGCAAATTTCTTTCTACTATCTCTATATTTA
The DNA here is from genome assembly GCA_039619475.1 of Icerya purchasi. NCBI lineage: Eukaryota > Metazoa > Arthropoda > Insecta > Hemiptera > Monophlebidae > Icerya > Icerya purchasi. The sequence continues at coordinate 439,787,100 of CM077116.1, forward strand.
AATGTTTGTTAAAATGCTTGTTAGTTAACGTATTCTATTTTGAAATACATTTTTGGCCCTTATATTCTTCTTTTCTTTTTTTTTTTTATGGCCCGGCTTTAGTTAACTATCAAGCCATTTGGCCCCCTTTTGCCCTCTCCACTCAACTGATCCTCCATTTATACGCGACCCCAACCATATCCTTTTTGAATGCCCTGCTCTTTTTCCTGAGTGCTCTCATCTATACGCCGAACTTTTGGCGTTCGATCTTCCTACCCCTTTCAATGCCTCCTTTATCCTTTCTTTCCCATCTCCAGCCGTTATTCCCCTCCTTCTTTCCTTTATACTTTCCATCTCCGATCGCCACAGAATCTGAGTAGGTGATCTAAGTCTATGTAGTTGGGTCAGTGTTAACACCGAGCTCATTTAAAAAAAAAAAAAAGCCATTTGGCCAAGCCTTTATTTTTTTTTCCTAACATCCTTTAAATACCTACTGCCTGGATATTATTTCATTTTTATCTGCATTTATCTGTTATGTCTGGGTTTTTTTAACGTTAGTTTTTGTTCAATTTATTTTTAACTTTGTCTAACTCTCTTGTTACAAGCCTGTGATTCGCAATACCATCCACAAAGCGTAATATACTTTAATTCCATTTATAATTAAAATCTTTCGCTTTTTTCTTTCAAATAGATAATGAGCAGATTGACTCCTATTTTTGCCTCTACACGAAGTATTTCAACCGCATCAAAGTGGTACTCAAAGCAGTGAAGATGACGTAGAAAAAAAAATATATATTTTTTTTTTAATATTTGCAGGCACCATTTCAGATGTCACTCCCAATAAAGCAAACGTCTCCCACGGAAGTAAAGGCTTACATACAAAAACATCTAAATCCGAAGAAGGAACCACCATACCGGGGTATGATTTAATCATAGCTAATATCATAAAGAGAATATGAAGAACAACTGTAATATTGTTGACGCACATTTACAATGCAATCTTTCGAACTGGCTATTTTTTAATGGCACTTCGCTACGATAGTAACGATCCGAAAATTGGGAAAACCTCAACATGAAACGACTTCGCACAGACCTATTAGCTTATTACCGATCTTCTCTAAACTCTTCGAAAAAATCCTGCTCAGAAGAATAAAACTTATTCTCGAAGAAAATAAAGTGACACCCGACTATCAGTTTGGTTTCAGGAACTACCGCAGTACAATGGAGCAAACACACAGAATAGTCGGCTTTGAAAAAAAGAAATATTGTACTGCGATTTTTCTCGACGTTGAGAAAGCTTTTGACAAGGTTTGGCATACCGGATTACTATGTAAGCTGAAACATCAACTACCTCATCCCTAGTACCTGCTAATAAAGTCCTACCTAGCAGAAAGACACTTTCGTGTTAATGTAAATGGTGATTGTTCACGAATGTACCCTATAATGTCAGCAGTACCACAAGGCAGTGTGGGTGAGACCAGTGTTGTATCAGATAAATATACACAAGACTTGCCAAAAAATAATGATATAACCATAGCTCTATGTTTGCTGATGACACGACCATTTTATCAACTCACCGAGATAACATCATAGCCACCGAACAACAGCTCCATAATCATCTGCTATGTGCGGAGAAATGGCTTAAACAATGGGATTTAAATGCGGTATAGAAGTTTTTTTTCCGATCGCTTTTTACAGCTAAACAACGGAAGCAGCTGGTTAGCGTTCACCTAGTTTGGAGCAGTAGGATCCTGTTGAAGATTTACCCGAATTATTTACCGCAACCCCTCCCGCCGTTTTGCAATTTTTTTGTATCCTTTTTTCGGCTTAAAATTCGAAATACGTATGTAGATTTTTGTGTCTTTGTAGTTTTGTGCATAGAGATTGTAATGGAATAAAAGATCGCCGCTGGTGGAGCGTCCAGGAAAAAAATTCATCCGATGTTTTGTTTTACGAATATTTTCATAGCATCTTCGGCGTCATCGGGTTATAAAATTAAATTGCGAGATGGGCAAATTTCTAAAAAAACGAAGCCTTCTTCAAGGAAGATTTTTAACGCGTGTAAAAATTTCATTCTAATGTTCGGCCTGGGAAATTTTTTGTTCCCCCATTTGTGTTTCCTGGTTTTTTGGTCCCTCAGTTTACGTTCCCCAGTTTACCCGAGTTTAGTTATGGCTGCGGAAAAAATGAGCACGGAAAACCGGTCGGATCGACGATCGAAATTTCGTCGATTTTGATACGGAAGTGAATATTTTTCGATCACGCACAAACTTCCGCCGAATTTTCTAATTGAGGGAACGCTTACTGCCCTTTTTCTTTACAAAGGTAACATGTAGCCCGCTGCCGTGGCGTCGTCAGATTAGACAGTGCTGTTCCGTTTGGACAGAATTTGAAACTTCTAATAACTCCACTTGAGCTGAGTTAATGTTCTCACAGTTGACGCCTCTCCCACTCAAAGAAATAACAACAAAAAAGCCAAAAAAAAAAATAGAAGGCAAACATGTACCGGTTAGAGATCCTTGAATGCGGAAAATTCGAAATACTAGAAGCAGGCAGAAAATGGGGAAAACCCCCCTTTCCTTTCTAACGCACACATCCGGTTTTCAGCGTACGGCAGTGACGTAATTAAGAATGATGTTCGAGGGGGGCGATATCGAACACGTTATAATCGAATATTCCGAATCTTTCAGAGATTACTTCGTATGGGTCGCATACGAAATGTTATTTCTCCCGATATGCACGACGAACGTTTCAATTATGAATGTTCGTACGGCTTAGTTAGCGGTTAATCTGTGTTAACAATCGTTCGAAATTAATTGTTTCTTTTACACTCTTTGCTGTATTCGTTGATTTCATTCTATTTTCAATTTATCTATATATCTACGACGACGAAATGTAATTGATCCGTTTATGATAATCGAACCTACGGGCCTACCAGATGTTTTTACTAGACGCTCGGGGCCGGAGGAGCGGTTTTATTTTGATTAATGTTTCATAATTTTTCTCCTCAGAAAAATAACGTACGCGGAATAGTTGTCGAAGAAAATAATACAGTTACGGATGCCGAAAAACGTATTAAAAGTACAAATTGACTTATGAAAATTTGGATATATGTTCGGTGTAAAGTTGAAGAGGTAAGTGTGGGAAAACCGAAAATTATTAAAATTAGCGCTTGCTAGACAGCTCAGCCGATGCAAATGGAGTGTGAAAATATCTAAAATGGCATTAAGAAAAGTAAGTGAAATGTCGAATATTTAACGAATTTATCGTATCAAAAGACTATAACGATCTTAATTAGCATCGAAAAGCGTACACAAAACGAAAGCGATCGATTGCAATAAAAACCACGCTGCAATCCTCAAAAAATACAATAGTACATAAGAACCATTTATGTAAATGGGTCTCCTACAAATAAGCGATTAGTAAAGGAAACTGCTCGATTATCCTTGACCACATCACGAAAGATATTGTAAAATGCGATGTTTGTTAAAATTAGTTTCGGTGAAACAATGAATCAACACGAATAGCAAACATCTTAAGACATTAAATAAAATTTGCGCTAGAAACGTTTTTCGCTATATTCAAATAAAAGAAAAGTACCAACATCCGAGTTTGAAATACGAATAAAATGCCGAGTTTTAAACGTAAAGTTTTTGAGTTATACTAAAATAATTTTTTTTTTAATACACGCCATGTACAGCAACTAGGCTAGGAGCATGCAAGCTAATTTAATATTAAATGGAAGAAACCAGTAGATTTTAGGAAAGAGGACATAGAAATTGCATGTCATCCTGGAGGATGGTAGCAATGTTACTGCTGATGTTCAGTTTTTGCCGGAGGACGGAATAGGAACGACATTCTAGCAGGAGATGTTTTACGGTCATGTTCGCATTGCATACGAGACACTACTGCGTTTACGGAGTTTTGTCGAGAATGTGCTTGTGCGTCAGGCTAGTGTTCCCTAAGACGACCTACTCCCTGCGGCTATCTGGCTGGTGATTCCATGCGCATATTTGCTTTTTGGTAGAGCGTAGATGGGAAGGTTCCTCTGATTGATTTATCCAATCCTGTTGCCATGACTCCGACAGAAGATCTTTTAACCAGTTTTTCATGTCGCCAAACGGCGTTTTGATGTTCACAACTAGGGGAAAGATTTTAGCAGCCTTCTTTGATTCCGCATCCGCTAGTAGGTTTCCGGGAATATCTGCGTATCCAGAGGAAAGACGCGACCAGCGCTGGAGAACGTATTAAATAACCACAAATATCATCAGCAATTGGGTGCGTTGATCTTTTTTGTATGCATTGTAGCCCCCCCCCCCCCCCCCCACACACACGAGAGAGAGTCTGTGCAGATTACTATATTGTTTTTGTTTGGCGGTGATTGCACATTCGATTGCCAGCCTTATTCCATATAGCTCCGCAGATGTTGCTGAAAAAGTTGCCGGTAGCGAACAACTATCTACTACGACGGAGTTTTGGATAACAGCACATCCTGCGTGGTTCTGCGATTTTGAAGCATCGGTATAAAATATGCGAAACCTTCTCATTGAGAGTGTACAAGGGCAAATCTTGATGAGCGGTGTTTAATCAGGGAAAAATCAAATTTATCGAGCCAGCGGGACCATGGCGGCAAGGTCGGGTTCTAAGAACGTTCCACGTATGACAGTTCTTCAATTTTGAGATCCAAAGGTATGCTTATATTTGATTGTGCGTATATTCTCGATAAGGAGTTTAACGTAAGGACTGCCAAAGGGAGAAAGTGCGAGCTTGAAAAGGAGTTTGCTCGGAGAGATCGTAAAATCGGTTTTGAAGTAGGTAAATTTGCCACGAACTAAAATTTTGTTCTTATAAAAATTTAATACTATAAATAAAGACATTTCCGCAACATAGAAGATAGTGTAGAGCGTTCGACGGAAGGATATTAATTCTTCAAAAAAAATTACCTTACGATATTTTTGAATCTGTCATGGCCAACCAACAAATAAACAACATAATTTACGAAATGATAGTTGTTATTACACGCAAAAAGAAATCGGAAAAGTTCAAGGCGAATACTTGTTGAAAGAGAAAGATGCACCGGGCTGCGAAATAGATTGAAGGCATATCGCTCAGCCGATGGTCTGTTTCAAATTCAATCCGATTAATATGACTGTTAAATTTTATCTCGCGAGTCGAAAGAGGAAATAACGAAAATTCCACTACTCGAATCTGTCTTCTTAGCAAAGCCCGGAACTTGAACTTTTCGCATATATACGTGTACCACCTAGAGAGGATCTCTGGAAATGGTCTACAATAAAACGATCAAGTACAGCGGCGGATAGTTAAAAAACGGCAAAGAAAAACAAAAAAGGCGGTAAAAATTAAAGTTCCAGGATCACTGGAAAACGATAGACAGAATCAGAAGTAAGTTAAAGAAAAACAGAGAGGGGATGTGATGGGACGGGATGGGATGGGATGGGATGATGGGGGAGAGAAGAAATAAATGGGAGCGGCCGATAGCCGACGAAAGTGTGGCACGTTGTGGACTGGTAGGTGCGTATTTTATTTCACTGCAAATTGGAGACAATTTTAAACGGAACGAGCGGGTGGCAGACCAGGCTGTTTTCCGCTGAGATTACATTTGTCTCTTTGTTAATTAAAATGAACTCGGCCCCGGCAACTCAGCGAGTTCTATTTTATTTCTTTCTACATCGTTTTTATTCAATTTAGCCTTCGTTCCTTTATCATTCCACCCTTAATCCCTTTGTTTATCGCTTTAGATTACACCGACTGTTCCTCCTCGTCTTTCTCTTTGTTCGTTGTTCTGCCGCTCCGACGCTTGCTGGCGAATGTGCTAGTTTCATTTGTAGACGCTACTACAAATTCACTCTCGAGATTATATTAGAAAAAATATATTAATCCGCCCGCATCATTTGTTTCGTTCAGGCATTTACATAAAAGCAACGAATTCTGTACTGTTCTAACTTCGCCATTTATCGTCCATCGTACTTTCAGCGTGAAAGCACTCGATGAACTGAACTTCAGCGTTTTTGTCATGTTTGATGGTCTCGATCGCAGACAGGCTTACACTATGTGCGCTAGTGTCTATGTATCTTTAACAATTCACGCCCGATATTGATTTTTGCGTTTGTTTTATTGATACCGTAACTTTGCGTCCGATGCTTTGGACTTTTCAGTTAACGTAAATAAATAAACAACGCGAATTCCGAGGAATTAAGAAATTCCAGGTATAGAACACGCGGGATTTTTTCGGACATTGAAATTTTCGCAGAAACGTTTTAAGTGCTTACGCTCGCGTTAATAAGGGAACTCAGAAAATATTACAGTAACGGGTTATGTATTATCTAAAACACAGATTTGTCCCCATTGTGAAAGCTCTATTATCATCTTAATAATCCGCGCTTTAGGCTTGACTTTCATTTATTTTTTCGAGCCTAATTTCTGCTAGCTGAATTTGGCTCTGAAGCATTATGTTACAGCGCTATTTATTTTCTACATTACTAAAATATGCATTAGTGTAAAGCAACGTGAAACAGAAAATGTAAAAATTCACAAAATATGCGTCACGAATTTGAAAATTTAATAAAATGTTTTCAAGATTTATTATAAAAATTTAATAAAATTGCACTAATAAAATGCGTTTTTACAAAAAATAAATACCGACTTCAAGGTTTATTATAAAAATTTAAAAATGCACCAAAAAGTAAAAAATAATTACTCCCGATAAAAAATATATATCAGAGTGATATCAACAGAGTCATGCAACTAACATCAAAAATAAGTTCGAATCTCGTTTTCCTCAAATTAGAAAATTTATTCTCAATCCTCCCCTTTCTCCAGTGTACACTAACCCTCCTCCTTGGCTTTTCCTAACCCCAGATATCAATCTTAACTTAATCCATCTACCCAAATCCATATATCCCGACTACATCCTTCATCAACACATTACTTTCGAAACTGTCCAATACGCTGACTACATCTTCTGCTTTACGGATGGCTCAAAATCCACTGACCATGTTGGATCAGCCTTTTTTGTTCCTCCTACCACCCATCGCTTCCGGCTTCCGAAATCCTGCTCTGTATTTTCGGCTGAATCTTTCGCCATCTTCAAGTGTCTTGAGTTCCTCTCCTCCGCTCCGCCTCTTTCTAAATACCTCATCCTTACTGATTCACTCAGTGTTCTAATGTCCGTCTACAACTTTTACACAGATAATGCAATTGTACATCCTTCTCCTTCACGATCTCCTTATTCGATCCCAAATTTCTATATCTTTCATGTGGATCCTCAGCCATATTGGTTTCCCCGGTGATCAGGCCATCGACCGAGTTGCTAGGGAGGCATCCCGGCTTCCATCCATATCCTCGTACTTCTCTTCTATGAGCGATATGAAATCCTTCTTGAAATTGCTTATAATTAAATCCTGCGAACAAGTATGGAGTTCTAGTCAACAAAAAAACCTTTTCCTTGTTAAACCCGATCCTCTATCTCAGATTCCCCTTCCATTCCGTTCAAGGAAGAAAAATATTATTCTTACCAGACTTACGATTTCCCACTCCCGACTGACCCATTCGTATCTCCTACAACGCACCGATCCCTCTCTTTGTCCCTTTTGCCAAAGAACCCGGCTTTCCATTCCCCACTTACTAACATCTTGTCATTCCCTTATTGCACTCAGAGCCCAGCATGGCCTCCCCCCTTCCCTATCACAACTCCTAGCTGATTCTCCGTGTCATATCCGCAATGCGTTCCAATTCCTTCATTCCCTTAACCTCCTAAATTCAATTTAGTATCCCTTCCGTTCCTCGGGCGCATATGGCCCGTTTGAACAGCCGGCGCCTATACCTTATAACGTAATAATAACTTAAGGTGATATCGTAATTCTTATACAACATTAACTTTTTGGAGTTTGGATTGAATTCATATTATAATAATAATTAAAAACTGCGTTAAATGTTTCTTAGATATTGTAACATGAATTTGATGTCAACTCCAAAAAGTTAATGTTGTATAAGAATCACGATATCAACACTTAAGTGTTATATCACTCTGATATATATTTTTTATCGGGAGTAATTATTTTTTGCTTTTTAGTGCATTTTTAAATTTTTATAATAAACCTTCAAGTATCAGTATGTATTTTTTGAAAAAAAGTATTTTATTTTACAATTTTTAGCGTTATGCTTGAATTTTTTTCTTGTTAAAAGTCAATTTTTTTTCACATTATTCTCCATACTTAATACTCAAAAAAATCGATTTCTTCATTTTGAACTGCATTTCCACGGCGTAAAAACATCAAAAGCTACATTTCCACGGTAATTTGGCAAATTTATAATATTTTAAGTCAATAAATCTAACTTGACGTTGAAACTAATCACGAATGAAAAGCATCCAAAAAGCTTCAATCTCCCGCATTACTATTAAGGATAACTCAAAAACTACCGATCAGATCTTGATAAAATTTAAATGGGACCACATGCGAAGCACCGGCATTTAAATAAAAGAAAAATCATCAAAATCGGTTCACCTAGAAGAAAGTTCTGTGGTAACACACATAAAAAAAAAAAATAAAAAAAATAAGAATACAGTCGAATTGAATACCTCCTCCTTTTTTGAAGTCGGTTAAAAAGTAGAAAATAATTCGATAAATTTTTAATATCGCAAATAACAAAATACATCATAACGTAATCGAAATGTCAAATTAATATCGTATAGTTTTTCGTTTTATATGTGTATTCGAAAAAATGAAATCTTCAATCGATTTCACATCATACCTCCGGATTAGAGATGTGACCGGCAACTGATTTGCTGGAGCAGCTCCGCCCGGTGCAGTTCTTTGAAATGAGCAGTAATTTTTATTGTTGCTCCACCAGAGTAGTTGCTCCCCGAAACAAAATTATTATTTTTAACTGACGTACGAAAATTTGATTGATGGATAATAAAGATTAATGTTTTTTTGGATGATTAAAAATATTTTTATACTAAAGATTTTGTAAAATTTAATCAGTTATGGATAAACAGTGGCTCGGATTTTTTATTAGAAAAAACTACGTTTTACAATGAAATTAAAAATACAAAATATTTTTGAAACGGTATTTATACGATTTTAAGAAATAAATGTAAAATTCCATAAAAAAAAAAAAAGTTAAAACTGACCATTTCCAATATTTTTGTCTTGCTTAATGATACACCTTTAAGAACTTAAAATAAAATTGAAGCAAAATCTTTTAGGATAAATAATTAATTATTTAATATTAGAAATTTGGTTCTTAGACATACATTGTTCGTATTTATAATAGCGATGAAAGGAAAAAATAAAAAAATAAAAATAAACACTTAAACGTAAAAATAGTGTAAAAAATCGTGGGGACATGTTAGTGTACGCGATAAATTCCGAAAATAAGATGAAACATGTGATTATGAAGGCATTTTGTGTGATAGAAAAAAAAAAAAAAACGCGCAATCCTAGAAGTGACTCATTTTGGTCTGGGGCTACGTGTTTTGATGTGTGTATGCGTGTCGAGTGCGCCTGGATGATTAGAGGCAGTGGAACACTAAACAGAAGAAACAACGCCGTTACTCGCTACACTGGAGCAGCAGTCAGAGAGCAGTGAGTAGCATTTTTCTGTTCTCTGCTCCAAATCGTAAATGCTCATTTGTCGTAGCAGCGATAAAAAAGCAGCGCTGCGATTTTTGGGCCATCACTACTCCAGATGGTGTACAAGCGCATTCAGAAAAATTACTCACCGTTCGGAAATTGTTCTCTTCCAACAAAGTTGCTACACTCCGCTCCTAATGTATCTTCGCTCTATTTTACCTCGAAATAATAGTAAATTCTTAATGTATACCGATAAATAGAGGACTTTTTATGCTGATATTTCTGGATTTGTAGGCCATTTTGTAATTTTCGATTGTTCTCCTCTGTTTACTATTTTTAAAAAAATTCCCAAACCGATCTGATTCAGATTTGACCTTTGCAACCTGCTGAAAAAGGAGGCGCCTGGTCATGCGGCCATAAAAGATTGGCCGATTATCTGGCTAAAACTCCAGGTCGATTCTCCTACCTCTGTTCAAAAAACTTCCAGTTTTTCTAATAATTTATTTTACTACTTGACTGTTTAACTTACACTTTCTTTCAATCCGTGGTTCCTTGATTTCACCTTATTAAAAAAAAAAAAAAAAAAAATGTGTATAGAAACAGATTTATATTCGGCATTGCATTCGTACCGCGGTAATAAGCGATTAATATCAGAAGAATTGTTTCAATCGACTACGCCTACACCGGCACGTATATTTAACCGGGGGGAATTAAATTAACAACTATAGGAATGTAAAATACGGTCCCTTTAAAACGGAACGGGAAACGTTGCATATTTCATAAAACGGTTTTTTCTAATGCATATTTCAAATTAGAGAGGCTTGGCTTAAGAACGGCGTTGTCATTAATGAATCCCCTGCGAGGCCTCGTTCGGGTCTCCAACCGCGGCGTTTACAAATACAGAAATACTGTAAAATGTTCGGTTACCGTATTTCTGCGATACGGTGGAATTATATGAAAGGCACCAGCAGCTCGGCGGGATAATAAAAAAATAATTTCGTACAATTTCTCGGGATTCTTAATGAATGAATACGCATAGAATAAATATGCAAAGCTAACCACAACAGCCGGCGTGTAGTATATTATTTCATTTGAAAAAAAAACAAAAAACAAAGGATTCTCCATCTTCTATTCTTCTTCACATGTTCCTTCTGACAGGGAAAATTTTTTTTCGACTTTTTTCCATTCTACAATAATTCGTTTCTATCGCAATTACAAAAAAAAGAGTACACGTAAATATATAATTCAATCCTCCTCTGATTTCGTTGAGGGGAGACGCAAGTTTTTCCGAATCCTACAACTGTTACAAATTTTTATCGTATTTTTCGGAATTTCCAGTATTAAATTTTTCTTTCTTTCTTGCAATTCTACAATAATTTTCGGACAGTACATTTTTCGATAATTTTCATTTCTAATCCTAATTTCGTTTGTAAAGTCTTATACTTTTATAAGCAAAATCCAACCTGGTCAAATCGTTTATTTTCTTTTTCTTTGTTTTAATGATACGGCTATCGCCAAGCCGCAATGATGGTATGGCGAGAAAAATATAATATCACATTACGATACATATTGACGGTTTACTACAGGGGGCGGATCCAGAAAGACATTTCGCGGAGGGAAATTGTTTATACGGTAAGCACAGTAGGCTTGAGGCGTACCCCTTTTTTCGTAAAGGAAATCAAATAGCGACCTCCTTAGAAATTTAAAAATGTTTTAAAAATACATAATTATCACAATATTTAATTAAAATTTTTTTTATTTTTGTATTTTCAAACATATAGTAGATCACAATAGAAGAAAACTTTATCGTATTTCTTGCTGTCACTAAAACGACTGGAGAACATTTAACTAATGCAATATTGGGAGAGCTTGAAAAAAATGCCTTAAATATTCAAAACTGTCAGGGCTCCAAGGATACGACAATGGCGCAAATATGGCGAGCGTAAATGGTGGAATTAAAATTCGAATATTAAATATTAATCCCATTTTTTACACCCTGCAGTTGTCATAGCTGGAATCTGCTGCTGTTGGCGGACGTAGCTAATTCTTCTGTGACAGAGAAAACCTTTTGGTTTTATTCAGAAAATTTATTTAGCAAAGGCTGGAAATTAATCAGTAAATTAAAGCTTACCGTGAAGCCTTTATCAGACACAAGTTGAGAAAGTAGAATCGAAGCAGTGGAGGCCGTATTATTGCAATTTGATGACGTTGTTGAATGCACCGACAGTTTAAAAGATCAAACTGAACAATAGTGCTCCGGTTTATCTCGCGAGCGTGAGTTACTCCATTATCATCTTTTAAAGCTTGGTCTTCCTGCTCCTTTCAACGCCTCTTATGTTCTTTCTCTACCTATTCTCTCTGTTGTTCCTGTCCTAGGGTTGTTCCTTGATTCCATTGTCGACAGAATAAAAATATAATTTCCATTCTATTCCATGTATCTATTCCTTTTTGCTGGACTAATGCTCTTTGGTAGCAAACCCAAGGGGGGTAAAGAAAAAAAAAAAAAATCTGACACACTCAGTGATTGTGATTAAGTTTTAAACGAGATGTTTATATATCATATCATGTATGGTATGAGATATTATTGCAAGTTAATGTCATAACCGAATTATGGTAATTTGTATATGTCCATTTAAGCATTGCTCTTGAATATTTGCGTACATTTTGTGACTGGGTCAAAGAATACCGCGACAAACTGGATTCGAAAAATGCTTGTCAGATGCTCGTCAATTTATTGAGAAAAGCAGTTATGATCTGTCAAAAGACTTTAAAAATAATAAAAGGGGGTAGCCAAAAAGAAGAAAAGGATATTCAATTATAAAAGCGGCGATCAACCTGTACAGTCTCATAATAGACAGTATGAAACAGATTTTTTGAATGCCATGATTGATTCTATAATAAACAATATGGATTCAAGATTTTTTTAATCAACATTTTGAAAATTTTGGTTCCCTCTGTGATCTAAACAAGTTAAAAAGTATACTCCTAAAAAGAGCAATTATTAAAAAACTGTCAAGATTTACACACTGCCCTGTGAGTGGGTGAGAGCAGCGACTTCCAACCTTACGAATTGTATGAAGAATTAATAACAATGCTCTCCCAAATTTACCCAACTTCATTAAAGATGTGAAACATCTGCGCTCCAATACATAACAGAAAATAGCTTGAAAGAAATTTACCAAAATATTTACATAGTCATTTGAATTTTGCTAACAATACTGGCAAGTGCGAACAAAAATTTTTCAGTAGCAACTGTTTTTTATTTTATAAAATCCGTCTTTTTGCGTCACCAGAGGGCCTCGCAAAATGGACCTTGCCCACATTAACATTAATAGTTTTACTAGAAAACATTAAACATTAGTTATATATATTCCATAGGGCTAACATTTATACAAATCATTTCTTCTTCTTCTTCTTCTTCTTCTTCTTCTGGTTTCGGCCAACTATGGACCACGTAATTTCAGTTATCGTTCTTTCTTTTGGCCTTTATTTAGTATATAAATTACGTTCCTCTGTTGTAACAAATTTTTTCATCGAGTTTTTGGTTGTTCGGGGGAGGGGGGCATTTCCCTCCCCGCGGATCCGTCACCACTGGTTCACTATCGTTTCAAATAACACAGAATAAAAGAAATATAATTTAAAAAAAAAACAACTAAATAAATAAATAAAACTAACAGAACGAAAAATTACGTAGAAATGAATACTTTAGAACAGTATGGACACGCAAATGTAATACTGAAACAAAATCTTTCGTTTACGTTTAATAATTTCTACAGGGTATTAAAGGACACGGTGTGATCACATTAGTGATAATAAGGACAGTGTGACGGAAAACCACGCGACATCGCATTAGATTCATGAAAGGGAAACAACGCAAAATTGCCTTTAATCGGCGGCTAAATATTTCATGCGTGTAGCAGCCGAAAATAATACCGTTGTAAACTGTTTCGGAGATTTCTTCTTTTTCAAAATCCCTCCTATACACGTAGAGAAAACATAAATGTTCAAGAGACGCACGGGTACGGGGGATTCTCGGTCGCATTCGTCGTCGATTTAGATTTTTGCGGTTCTAAACGGTGCGATTATTTTTAATCTGAACCTGCTCTGTGCATCGTGCTTGTTAAACTGATAATAAAGTTGTTTGCACTTTTTCCTTTTGCGTTCTTGAGAAAACAACCCCTCCGAGAAACTTTACTTAATTAGACGAAAAGACGATTTTATAAAAGTTCCGTTTTTGTTTGAATTATACAACAGCGGAACAAGAAACGAAAAAGAGTGAGTAAGTAAATAAGTAAATAAGAAACAGAATAAAATGGGGTCGCTCGGTGTTTAGCAAAAAATAAACAAATAAACAAACAAAAAAACAAACCGAGTGAAATAAAACAATAAGAAAAATAACTTTTTTATCGTCGGGGGAACTTTGGAATAACCGGCGCATGAAAGAGGCAGTCGCGGAATAATCGTTTAAAAACGCGTAAAGTAACGAACAGGTGCCTATCTTAAATAGTGACGGAAAAAATGGGAAAAAGTTTGAAAATTGGCGAGCGATAGTTTTATGGGTTCAGCGAAACGTGTGGAAGGGAACTCTTTTAATACACTCTGCGGCGAATAAATTAATTAATTTTGTTTTCCCATTCGAACCCCTAAAAAGATGTACTCAGGTTGGTCTGGTTTTTTTTCTTTCCTTCCTTAACAGCGAAGAGATCTATTGTCTTTTTCGCCGTTTGCTTGAGTGCTATGTGCATTAAATGAAAAATATGCAGATGGTATTAATGATTCGGTAAAAGTTAAGTTGTTCGTCGACTTTATCGCTTAATTAAAATGCCGCGCTAAAATCTTTCTCCCGTACAATTAATAAGTAAAGTTCATCGTGGCACTGAAGGTACAACAATGCACGATTAAGACGGAACCCTGGGGTATGATGGTGTATTTTATCTATTATCCTGCCACAAGTCCCTGTTGTCGGCAGTACTATTTATTATTTATCGGAAGAGTGAGAGTAAGTTTACTGGTTTTTGTGAAACGATATACATATATATATGTATGTATATATATATATATATATATATATATATATATATATATATATATATATATATGTCGATTCTGTCTCGTTAAAAAGAACCGAACGGTTCGGCGTGTCTCACAGCGGGCTAGTGAAAGCTGCCCAATTTGACGATAATTCTTAGCGAGTTTCCTTTTTTAGATGCAACTAGATATTTTCGAGGTTTGTGTCTTTTTTTCTTCCTTTTCTTTCTTCTCTTTCTTTCTTGTTTTTGTTTTTTTTTCTTTTGTCAACTATTCTGCGATCTCATTAACTCGGTGCTTAATAATGACGTGAGCAACTTCGCGCGGTGGGCGGAGGTGTCGTATAAGCGTTTCTTCGCGTAATTTTTCCTTTTTTCATCTGTGTTTCGATAAGTAAATAACGAGCGCGTTAACAACTATGCCGACAATTTGAGATGTCGACTTATATTAATGACGCAATGATTTAGCATTCGCGCCTTTCAGTTGAGTCGGATATCATGGTAACTTTTTTTTGCTCTAAACGGAACAATTATCGGGCGGTTTGGGCACAGTGTGGCGTATCCCGGCTAATTATAAAGAATGTAAAGTTTATTGGAAAATATTAAAAAGTGAAAAAGCGCTGCATCAGCAAACATTTCATATGAATTAGGAAAACAATTATTTTTTAATCTGCCGACCAATTTTTGTGATGCATGTGCTTAAATTATAAACAAACAAAAAAACAAATGTGACTAATCGCGCGCAAACACAATTACATATGTGGTAATAGTAGATTACTTCATGTGTAATATTAGCTCACACCATGGATAAATTACAAGCTTTATTTACATGCTTTAACTCTGCTTACAAAACATTAGGATTAGACGTTAATATCGGAAAGACTAAGGTTCTAGTGCAGACAATAAGAAAAAATACAACCTGTGCAACACCTACTCAGACACAGGGAACAGATATCGAAGCGGTTAAAATTTTTCCGTACCTTGGAAGTATGATAACTGAATCAGGGCTTTTGGATACGGAAATTGAGTACAGATGCAGCAAAGCTTCTGCAGCGATGTCCATGCTTGGGAAACGAGTCTTTAATAATAAGGATCTATCTTTGGGCGTAAAACTTACGGAATATCAAGCAGTGATAATCCCTACTTTACTCTATGGATGTGAAACCTGGACGATGTACAGAAGGCGTATAAAGATACTTGAGTAATTTCAACAACGCTTATTACGACGTACACTACGTATTCTCACTGGACGAGTTTTGTTCCTAATACAGAATATTGCGACGTGCAAATTGTGTACCTATAGAACAAATGATCTACAAGACACAGCTACGCTGGGTAGGACACATTGTACGTATGGAAAATACAAGGATGGCCAAACAGATATTATTTGGCGAACTTGTTACCGGTAAAAGGAAGAAAGCAAGACCTCGAAGACGATTTAAAGACCAAATTATAGAATTGTTGAAATTTTCCCAGATTGGAAACAATTGGGAAGCCTTAGCTACAGAAAGAAAACATTGGAGAGATTTATGTACAAATAAGCTTGATATAATTCTGGAGAATAGAAAAAATGCGATCAGGTCACGTTTGAGATCGGTACAAACACCAGCAACATGTACCATTTGCGGGCTTGTCTGCAGAGCAAGAATAGGACTGGTCTCGCACATGAGAACACACTCCTAGTATGAAATGCATAAGACTAACTCTGATACGAGTGTCTGTCTAATAATAAAAAAAAAAACATTTTGAAAACACTACGTTAATAACTGAACAATTTATAGTGAATACTTCATACGTTCGGTTGAAGAGCATAGACACAAATGTGACATTCAATTTCTGATTACTAACGTCGATAATTTTATTTTGCATTCCACCTGCAAATACGAGTACATCTCAAATAGAAGCAATAATTAACGGTCTAAAAGTACATAAGGCTCCCCTCCCGAATGGGACGAAATGAGGATAAAAGATATTAAACAAAACTCGAATATATTTACTCCTATTTTAACCAAAATGATCCAATCGCTCTAACTCCAGATGGGCTCAAAAAAGGTATTATTATTATTAGGCCGATCTATAAAAAGGGGGTGCAAAATCAATTTGAAAATTACCGACCAATAACAATAACATCTGTAATAGCTAAAACTTTAGAACACTACATTGATGATAAACATTTAAGAAATTATGTGGTGAAAACAACAACCTACTCTATGATTTAGAAGAAAAAAAGATTCGCGATAACATTATCGGGAACGATTGTAAATAAGATAAATACAGGACTATCAATGGGGAACCAATTTTTAATTACATTTATTGATCTATCCGAAGTTTTTGACATTTAGTTGACCATGAAAATTATTGTTAGAAAATCTGTGCATTAAAAATGATCAACTAATGTGGTTTAAGAATTATATAGAAAATAGGTAAGTAGAAATCGCAGGGAGTAACAGTAATGAAAAAAGTATTCAATTGGGGGCAGGTCAGGGAATTCTATACTGACTCTAATCCTCTTTCTAATATACAATAACTTATTATACAGGCACATTAAAAATGTAAAAAGGTATATGTTTTGTTTTTTGTTTTTTTTTCTGATGATATTGCCCCTATTAATTGAACATAAAATGTTAGCGGTGGCAGAAAAATTACTACAAGAGGATATAGATAATTTTAGTAAATAGGCACATGATAGTAGGTTATGTGTAAATATATAAATAAATCCAAATTGTTACATATCCGAAACAGTACTTAAGAGTCGCGATAATCATCCTTCATAATAACGAATGCTGTAACTCCATTAACACACTTTCATGTTCATGTCCACCTTTAGAAAACGTAAAATACATTTTAAATATACATAATAAATAATTTTCGGAAACAATTGTGTATTTAAATAGATATTTATTCGCAGTCATTATAATCAGAAAATCTACGCCTCCAACTATGTGCTTCTTTCGGCTTGTGTACCGACAGTTCCGCGCATATTTCTCACGTGCCCAAAGTTCGCCACGTTCCGGACGCAACATGATCTACCTTGTAACATACAGGATTGTCTGGCAACTACTACAACTAACGTCGCAAGGGTTCTTTGTTAGAACGAGTGGTTTGACCGAACATATATAAGTTACCTCCATATATATGTGCTGTAATGACCTTCGTAGTTACAAACGGCGCATATAAAAAGGGTGAGGAGGAGAATCAAAAAAAAAAAAAAATTTAGTTTCCTTCCTTTGTGATTTATATAATAGGCATGATTAAATTTGTAATGTGTTCAATTTGAATAAACGATAATAAGAGCGTATTAATCATGTGAGACCCGCTACTTATTTTAAAATAAAAAAAAAAAAAAAAAAGTACCATTTATGAAAAACACAAAGTAAATCTGATTTTTTAAATTAAGAGTGCAATCTTCACTATTCCTGGTAAACAAATCAGCGAAAAAAAAAACAAAAAAAAAAAACATTGTGCGTCAACATTATAAACTTTATGTTAATTTATTAGAGTAGAATATGGTGGTCAGGAGCACTGTAAGAGGTTTACGTTTGGAACGATGTAAAATTTATAAATACGGAATACAATTTTACATTTGCCGGCTTAGTACTACAGCGTATAATTATTTACTAACACAAAACGCGAAAAAGAAAGTATTTGTTGAATAATGTATAAAAAGGGAAAAACTAAAAATCGAACCAAAATTATTTAAAAATCTAGCTAGCAAATCTTCGATCAAAATTAAGATATTTCTTCAGAAGCTAAAAGAATTGAAGCTTGAATTGATCCAAAACTTTTTAATTAAAAAATTATAAACTTGAATTTCAGAATTTTGTAAAAATACCGACAAAAAAAATTCGTTTTGGGAATGAGACACTTCCATTCTCCATTTACGCACGTTCCTGCTAACGGTTCACACGCTTTCCTTTCTTCATAGTTGTACTGGCTTACAGTAAAGCGGTCCAATACTCCTACTGGTTTCGACTTTACTTTATCGTCTGATAAATTTCAAGTTAAATATATCCGTGAGGAACAACGAAATCGTTTCTAACATTGATGTCATCACTTGTTGTGAAAAAAATTGTTTTTTCATCACTATACGATAGGTGTAAAAGTGTTTTTTTTTTTTTTTTTTTTGTTTTCATCTAACTGTAACAACTTTTGGGAAAATGCTTTTTTTCCCTTCTGATAGTAAAAATAAAATAAATAAAAATAAACGATGATATTAAAATAAACAATATCAAGCGTGAACACTAATAAATAATTTACCCCTATAAACAATAGAAACACTTCGCGCGAGCATTCTTATTTTATCACGTTAACTCAACGTTAAGTTTCAAATTTCATCCGTGCAAACAGTTTTCGGGAAAGTTAAATTATATATGTTCGTGTATCTCGTCTGTTACATAGTTAATAAACGGATAGTCCGGTAGCATGCGCTTCATTTCTAATAATTTCATCGTAATAATAACTTATTTTAAGGTACGCATTTAAATTTGTTCGAATTTGTAAACATTTTTAGTAAAATAAGAGTGTTGGCCACTCACACAACGGGCCTGTTTGCCCTGCGAGATCCGCAACTTATTTTTAATCGAAAAATAAAATAAAATAAAAGCGAGATCGGTGGTCGTACTTTTTTTGTTTACAACTTGCAAAAATTGAAGTTATGAAACAATAAAAAGAGTCGAAAGGATTCAAAAATTTTTATCGCTAACGATTTGTCGAAAGAAGAAATAGAACAAGAGAAAACAAAACTTCGACGAAGACTTTTAGGAAGGAAGGTAAACATGCAATTATAGAAAACGGAGTTTTATTAACGATAACGTGGAAACGGACATCGATACCAGAGCTGAAAAGAAACAGGAACGAACAAATGTATTCGGGAAGTTTTTAAAAGCGAAACCAAGACGACTATAAAAAGTACAAATTTAAAATAGAAAGCCTCCGTACTCGACGGTTATTTAATGATTCTAATTGAAACCCAGCTCCAGTCTGCCGATAGGATTACTGTGAAGTCCGAATACCATCGTTTATGTATCCTCAGACTCACGAGGAAACAAAGAAGTTATCCATCGATCATGTTTATACAGCGGAAAAGAACCGTTATCTCTAACGTTTTAAGCACACATTAAAAAGTGAAGAAATGTTAATCAGAAAACGCATTAAATGCCATAAGATGGCATATGGTTTAGCTGAAATTACAAGATCGCAGGGAGAAACAATACCAGAGCGATATCAAGGTAATATTCGGTTTCATTCAAACAGCAACAAAGTACAAGAACGAGTAGGATATTTTATGTAGATTATAAGTTAAAAATTGCAGTTGAAGAATTTAAAGTAATTAATGAAAGAATAGCGCAGTGTTAAAGATCAATAATACCGTAATGAAGCTGGTCCCCGGTGTTATGCGTCTACTGCTACTGCGAGTCCGGAAGAAAAATATGTCTTTCACAACTTACTACAACAAAAAGCCATCGATTAAGATTTTAGCGAAAAAGAAATTATCCTAATGGGTGACTACTTCAACACAATAGGATAGGTAAAAACATGGTGAGATTTTACCGCTGGAGGTAAAAACGGCGAAAGGCAAAGATTGGTAGAATTTGCCTTAGAAAATAATTTAAGAAATATTTTTAGTAGGTCCACTTCTTTTAATAATGTTCTTCGATTTTCTTCTTTTTCAAATGAAAACAAGTTTTTATTTAGGCCTCTTTCGTTTAATTTCGTCTCCCCTTGTTAATATATTTTCCCTTCCCCTCCCATTTCCGGCGCTAATAATGAAAAAACACGTTTCCCTAGAATATATTGTATCTGTATATCAATACGTGAAGAAAGAACTTTGTACCCCCTTGTTTAAGCAGATTACGCGCACAAAGGGGTGTTCGATTTGACATGGTTAAAGTTCATATGGAGAAGGAATGCAGGAAGATAAAAACTTACGTATAATATGTGTTACAAATAGATTAAATAAAATAAAATAGAACATTCGTTACGTTTATACATTGTTAAAAGTTAGCGAAACGGGGAGTGACTTTGGAGTGAATGCAGAGTGGACGATTTGTAATCTCTCCCCCCCCCCCACAGTGAAATTCACTCCAAGAGGGAGTTTATTTAGAAATACGCTAAGCATTTCAGTTCCACACCTATAATGTCCGTTCTAATTGATATATTTTTATCTAATTTATTTTTCCCCTAAATACACGAGGAAGGGACGAATCTATGTTTAAAAAACTCATACGTATAATGTGTTTTACGCGTATTACAACAATAAACATAAAAAAACAAACAACAGTTATTGTATTTTACGTCAAACAATGCTCGTACGCTATTGGTTTATGCTTACGTGCTCCAATACATAGGCAGCTGTGTATGTATTCAGTTAAGTAAACTAAAGTAAGTCTCATATAGCAGGGCATAGGGAATTGTGAAGTTAAGGTACACAGTGTACCAGGTGGATTTTTCGGAAATTGTTTCGAATAATTTTTTTGCAGAGTTAGAGTGAAATTTAACTGAATTCCTTCACCTTTCGAACATATATATATATATATATATTAATTTTTTTTTTTTTTTGAAAATATATATATTTATTAATATTTACACATTTCCTCGTCAAGCTATATTATCGACGAGTTTTCTTACATCTAAATATTTATACACTATACTACTTATATACTATACAATTTTATCGCCGCGCAAATATTTTATTACAAACTTATCCTATTTTTACTTATTTCTAACTTAGCTATAACTTATATCTTTTATTTATTTTATTTTTTATTATTTTATTTATTTATTTTGTTCCGTCTCTTTCCCTTTTTTCATTTTTCACTTTTGTTTATTACTATTTCCGTACCCTCTTCTCTTATTTAATGCTTATTATTGTTCCTATATTTCCCTCTTTCTGTGTAACCATTCCCCTTTATTTTCTTTATTTTTCCTCCTCTATTATTTCTTTAGGCATTTTATTTAACAACTGCGTTATAATGTTGTTTTTTTTTCGCCCCATTATCTTTGTTTTAGCTAACGGAAGTTTGTACAAATACAGGTAAGAAACTAAAACCTACACGTAAATTTCCATTAAAGTAGGTATAGGATAAAGTAAAATTTACTCCTATCAGTGTTTTCGGACTAATTGTAAAAAATGGGCGATTATTATTATGTGTAAAAGCAATCACAATGTTTCAACATGAATGGGGTTGACAATGAAATAGAATACAGAAAAGTTGAAATGAGAAAAAATAAATAAATATAGAGATTTTCCAATGGAAGTAAAATTTACTCCGATGGTTTCCATTAGGAGCCTATTATGGAGGGTTTCCATCCCAAGGTTAAATGATTTTGTATGTAATTAGGGTACTATATATATATATATTTTTTTTTTTTTTGTTCCTTTTTCCACACACCAATTTTCTTTTTTCGTTTAACATATGATTGGAGATAGTACTTATTAATTTAATTAAAACTGAATCATCTGTGTTATCAATTGGTAGATTTATCCCTCTTGAGGATAAATATAATATATACGTAAATTACGTTGTCGAATTTCGACCACTGCTGGTTTAATTTAATATTCGGTCTTTATCGTTGTAGTGTTTATAATTTTTTCACATTTTTAAGGATGATTGAAATTTTTACGTGATTAGGCGTTGCGAAGTTTAAAAACAAAAGCAATACTTTCCGGTGTTTTATTAAAGGCATTTTTTAATACGGACGCGGTGTGATCAAATTTAAAAAGTAAAAAATTAACAGCGATTATGAAAAAAAAAAAGTATTACAAACTGCCCCAAGAAAAATCACTGGAACATTTAAAGTACACTGACAGGGTGGTGTTCCTTCTCGCCGAAAATGGTCTGCAATTCTCGAATTCTAATTCTGTTAACCGCGCATAATTCTTTTTTGGGGTTTTCTTATCGTTGCTTGGCATCCCCATAACTATACAAGCACGTCTTAAAGCAGCAAAGTCGTGTATTTAATGGAAAATGTTCTTAAAATGCCATGCGATGACCTACTTCTTCATCCGCTGTTCCCAGTCACGTAGGTTGACGATCAACATGGCTGTGTATGTCACCTCTTGACACATGACGGCCCGGAAAATGCCAATAGGCGAGCAGTTAAATCGTCTCTAAATTGTCCGGGAATTTTTGAGGACGGCCTTTTCTTATGCTTTTGCCAGGCAGCTTTCCTTCCAGAATGTTGCGCAGAATCCCATATTTTGGTCATCTCATAATGTGACCCTCGGGTATTTCAATTTTCTCTCCCTTAGCAAATTCAAAAATTGGAAAACAAAAAAGAGGGAAAAACCGAATTCCTAAAATTATTTACAAAATATTCTCGGGAAATCCAAACATCCGCTAATAACTAAAAAGGAGAGAAAATTATATTTCACATCTATCTATCCATTTATCTATCTATGGTAAAATTAGATAATAGGAAATCCGTCGACAAGCTTTTGACGCGTTTAAATTTAAGATTATAACAATATTTTTAAGAAATATATACGATTAAAAAGGAAAGCAATGTGATATTCGGAAATGAAGCTCGCAGTCTGATAGGTATTGCAGTGAAGTTGCGGGGAGCACTTTAATAACGTGAACATGGTATTGAGTTCACTATACGAAAATGTTGTAAAAAATTCACTCTTTTATAATAACATTTTTGTGATTATTATTATTATTATTTTTTTTTAAATAACCACACGATGTATTATTCATTTTCTATAACAAAATATAAGTTAAAATTAGAGAGGAATTAATAAAGAATCCCACAACGGGCGGAGTTTTCAGTAATTACATATTTAAATCTTAAACAATTTCCAACTGTCGTAATTTTACCTCGCGGAGTATAGTGAAAGTTTTTTTTTTTTTTTTGGAAAACGTCACTTAAGATTATTCAGTTTTTAATCTAGCTGTTCGGAATTAGCTTTCGTCGTATATGTTCGTTACGATAGTGACGATTAATGCGTCGATGATGATTTCATCGCTTACTCGTCATTACGGAAAATTTATACGCGGAAATTATTCAGTTTCGTCTAATCCTCTCATAATCTATATACGAGCGACGTAAATAATCGCACATATTAACCGATGCGCTCGTGCGATAATCCGTATAAATACTACTTGGAATTGAATGTATTTTTGCCGGTACAGGTAAAATTAATATAGAATGTCGAGTAATTTTCGTCCACATTCATCTTCCCAACGTGTTCTGTCTTTAAAAAGGTCTGGCTTAAAATTACTATTACGGAATGCTTTTTAGCGGGGTCAAGTTAGCAGGAATACGACGAAGTTTCCAGGTTAAATTTAACTAACCGAATTGCATTTAGTGCCGGCAATTAATGGGAATTCTCGGTGGCCAGACCGTAATCGGGATTATGAGCCGAGGGACCAACTTGGCACAGCCTTCCTAAAAGTAGAAGGAAATTGAAGATTTTTTTTTAGAAAATGATTGTATACGCAATATTTTTATGCCGAATTTCGCTACAATTTTTCTGTCACTACTAGAGCGCTGGTCGGATAGTCGCCATGATTTGTCATTTAACGTGCGCCGTAGGACATTACGGCATAAAAACAATCCTCATTATTCATTGTATCGCGCTGATGATTTAAACTTAAATTCAAATTGCTTTTCTTTTAAATACCCGTTTACATTTTACTTATTTCCAAGGTCAACTTAAATTCGCGCCACTATTTAAATGATCTTTTACCGTAATACTAGCTGCCGATTGGTATAGTAAATAAGTTAAGTAAACTAAGTGTAAAGCAAGTCCCATAACGATCACCCCTGAATTCGCATTTATATTTCATGAACATTGTAAATCTTACACCGGGTGGCTGAACTATATATGTATGCAATTTGACGGAATGCATTCAGTCGAATCGGTGAAAATTTCCCTGTAAAAACGTGTGCCGTACTTTGTTCATTATATTTAAGTTTGATTGAAAAAAAAAAAGGAATTTTAGTTTGCCAATTGCAAATGTTTTCCCAGTTTTGTCTTAGTATAAAAGTTTCATTCGAATTTGTATTAACACTGTAAGTAGAAATCGCATAAACGCCTTTTGTTTACATTTAGTTTATATGTACATCGTTATCTGCTACTTAATTATCGTTTTATAGACTGATCACGATCGCACATCAGTCACAACACGTAATATTATGTAGCCCCCCCCCCTCCCCCCCGGGGACTATGAAAGAAAATAATTTAATACATAATAATTAGTTTGTGTTCGGTGGAGAAAAATTAGCTTACTTAAAGTGATACTCGATGCAGATAATAGCTCTTCCTATTAAGTCTTCTAAATTAGTTTCTGCTTATTCCTACATCCTGGCCAATTGGCTGTTTTCTCCCCTGAAGATTCCTATTCTTTCTCACGTCTCTCGACGCCTTGCTTCTTATTCGTCATTTATCTGCACATATCATAAACTCCCGTTCTTTACATTCAGCTTTATAGATTTTTTATATCCTCCTAATTTGTTTTTCCTTCCTTCTCATACTAAATATTCACTTTCTATCGCTTTAAGCGAGTACAACGCAGCTTTGAGGTCTCTATTTCCTTCTTCGTCTGTCCTCTTTACGGATGGTTCCAAAAGCGATGAGGGGGTCGGAGCTTCCTTTCTTATTTCTTCTCTTCCACACTACGAACTTTATAAACTTCCTTCCTTCTGTTCCATTTTCACTGCAGAATCGTATGCAATACTCCGTGCAGTTCTGTTCATTGCACTTTCCTCCTATAATAATAAATACCTTATTTGTTTTGACTCCATGAGCGTCTTGCAGGCTATATCCTCCCCTTTTCCATCCTCTTCATGCGACTACATTATCCTTTCCATTCGTTCCTTAATTGCAAATCTCTTCTTAGTTCGTTCCATTCAAATCGATCTTCTTTGGATTCCCAGTCATAGCGGCATCGCAGGCAACAACCTAGTTGACTCGTTTGCTCGCTCTGCTTCCTATAACGGCAAATTTGTCAATAAATTTCCTGCCAATAATGTCCTCTTTCCATCCAAACGAGCACACCTCAAATCATGGTCGGATACCTACATTACCTCCTTTTCCAATCCTCATTCCTTTTACAAATTCTTGCAACCTCTTCCTTCATCACGTTCCTGGTTTGCTGATTTCCCTGGTTTCAGTCGTTCCGTTATTTCCTCCATAACACGTCTTCGTCTCAACCATAATTGTCTTCCTTCGTCTCTCTTTCGTTTTTCTATTGTTTCTTCCCCATACTGTAATTTTCATCTCTCGGATCATGACTGTGTTTGTGATGCAAATCATATCCTTTTTGAATGCTCTCTTCTTGTACAGCAGCGTTCCCTCCTCTGCACTAAGCTTCTCCACCTAAAACTACCTACTCCTTTTTGTGCTTCCTACATACTTTCCTTTCCTTCACCAGATGTTGTTCCAATCTTAGCGGAGTTCATTTCCTCTATTTCTTTATATATCAAAATTTAATCCTGTTTTCGTAATTCTTTGATGATGGGTCATTGTCCTTGGTTGGCGTTCCCAAAAAAACAAAACAAACAGATAATAGCTGACGGAACACTAACGTGGGGTACCATCTTTTTATATCAATAATCAATCAGATAGAAACTAATGTCTTCCCGTATAAATTAAAATAAAAAATTAGAAAAATTAAAACAAGCTATCGCGTAAAAAACATTCTAATGTTGATTATAAAACATATCGTATACTAAACCCAGTTAAAGTGCTCTAAGTTCACCTAAACGTGTAGGTTGAAACCTTGTTAGTTTCTCATGAATTTTCGATTCTCTCTTTTAAAGTAATTACGAATGGAAAATAAATAAATCGGAATGATATCATAAATTACCGTTATTTTTTTCGTTAATAACCATGGTATAAAATATATTATAGAAATATTTAGAAATATGCAAAAATTGTGAGATGAAACAATCATCGAAATACTGATTGTACACTACATAATTTAAAGCCAAAAGAAAAAGGATATTGTTTGCTTCTTGAAAAAATGCTTGAAGAAAACGAGATCTTTTTTTTTTAAAGGCCGGAGCCCAGATAAAAATTTTAAATACGATGAATTTTTAGAAAATACAAAATTATTCGGATATTACGTACACGTTTGTTTCTGGGTAAACGTCAAAAATAATAATAATAATAATAAGTACCTTTTGTTTTCGTTATTCGTTTTCACTACGCAAAACGATAGTTTCCCTCAAGAAAACGAAGATGGGGTGCCTACACTGACTGTAGTTAACGATAACACCTTTCTCTGTTTCTTCCTTCTATCTACTTTCCTTTTGTTATCCCGTGTTTATTCAAGTTTTCCCCTTTCGGTATAATAAGGGAAATAAAAAGTAAAGTAAGTCGCATGTCCTTGATAAGATATAATGGGTTGTGGAATTAAGCTTTTCATTGGATTTTTTTTTTTTTTTTTCCATCACAACTGACCAGTTTTAGTTGGCATTTAGCGATTAATTTATTGCGATAAAGAATGTTTTGTGGAGCAGTAGTACTCAGCAGTACTCCCTCTGAACTTTATAATGGCCGGACAAAGTCTAGAGGCTTATTTCGCCACAGTCTACGTATTTCACCGGAGTTATCCAGCAAATTGTTAGCAAGTAGGTTCATATGGATGCTAAGTCGGGCAACATATTTATTTGCTTGTTTTTTGATTTCATCCTTCACAGACATGACATTCAAGTTATTATGGAGGGTATAATTTGAGACGTACCAGGGGGCTGCAGTAATGGTTCTCAGTACCCTATATTGATATCGCTGTATTTTCTGTAAGTTCGATGTTTTTGCGCAGCCCCACAGCTGTATACCGTACAGCCAGATCGGTTTTAGAGCTATTTTATATAATAGAGTTTTATTGTCTAACGATAAGCCCGATCTCTTAGCTAACAACCACGACATGGTTCTAGCTTTAAACCTCAAATGCTCCATTTTTTTTTGAATGTGAGTACCCCAGGATGTGATGAGAATACTAGGGCCAAAAAAAAAAACAAAAAAAAAACGAATACTGGGGTTAGTTCCTTTGTTTACTTTTCACCAGATAATTTTCCGGTACAACTAATATTCAATTTCAGATTAGGTACATTGGGACAGCGACATGAATCCGGAACGAAGCAACTCTCCCCCCAAAAAACCCATGATAGATCTGATTTGGTAGCCAAACGCCTTAACCACTAGGCTACCGACAGGCATCTCTCGACTTTGCTGACGGTATATATAGGAGCTGCACTACAACTTTCATGTTTGTGTGCTCGATGGTACTAACCTAACCAAACGTACCCTCACACCGTGTGTAAGACTTTAACATAACCGCCCAATAATGGGGGGGGGGGGAGTAGGACTGCTGAAAACCACAAGCAATAGAAGAGCTTTCGACTTTAATCTAGTCGTAAGATTCTGCATCAGAAACATGGTACGAGTTAGGCCGAACGTATTACGTTTTTTCGGTAGGTGGCGTGAAAAGATTTCATAAAGCCACGATGAAAACTTTTTTCATGACTTTTTAGAAAAGCGCTCGGATTCGGTTTAATTATTTCGTCTTTTGCAAATCGATAAAAACCAGAGAGCGACCTTACAACAACGGCATTTCGTCGGGACCGTTGAAGACTTTTAGTTGCGTCCGATTGGTCGAGACGTTTGCGTTGTGTGATTAGAATAGATTCGCAGATTGCCGCTGGCTTATTAGGAGATAAATCGGCAAAGCAGCGCTACAATCAGGTAATTGGATAATATTAACGACCAGCGCCGGTGCTGTTAATTGCGTTTTATTGTTTAGAACGTCGGCTAAAATAAATCGCGTTACCTCTGACGACGCTGTCTCCATCTCGACTGCGGTAATTAGTAATTCGTTTCGACATCTGCCGTATAAGTCAAACGATACCGGAATTATTATTTTGGTCACGTAAGTACGTAGCTAAAGATGTTGCGTGTCATAGCGGGAGAGAAGACGATGATCCCCGCATTATCTCTTAAATAGAATCGCAGTCGAGAAATGTAATAATAACCTTCGAAATGAAATGCCGCTAAACAATGTATCATCGAGTTGCCGTTGCCACATAAATCATCCGACCTGCTCCTACAACGCCGGGCTCTCTATGTTAACGACTCCCCGGATTTGCCGAATGTTCTCGATCGTAACATTGATTAAGTCAGTCTAACGGTCTACCGCTTGCAGGCTTTGTTGAAGCGGAATAATCAGCCGAAAAAACAATTTGCGATAAAGTCGACGTCAAGCTTAAATTTTAACATGAGAATTATTCCGCCCAAATGCGAATGTACACCTATATCTATGAATATACTTATAGCTATATAAAATAAACTTTTCAAAATGCTGAAAGATCTCGAGATTCGGCGGATCGTCGCATAATAGAATATTTCTACGCACATCAAACCGCTATAATATCTCATGAGAATAAATTCACTACTAGCCCGGTGGCTATAAAACGAGGAGTCAAACAGGGATGTGTTCTATCTCCTACACTTTATTTAACATTTATGCTGAACAGATTTTCGAGGAAGCCTTGGACAGCGCTGAAGAGGGCATCGAAATAGGAGGAGTTAAAATTAACAATATACGATCCGCCGACGATACATTTGCAGATAGAACCGGAATAAAGAAATTAATTAAAATTATTTAAAAGTATCTGGAGGGAAAAATCAGAGAGACATTTAAGAACAGAAAAACTGATCCCATCCTCACCCGGAGAGGAGTTGGATGAACTTTTTAAAGATAAGCGAAGTTCTAACAGAGTCCTAGAAAATGTGGTGAACTACGATCAGCTAGGAACATAACTAGGAGCTTTAGAATCAATAAACGGTCTAGTTTTCAGGAGGAAAATTATGAGTGGAAGGACGTTGGCCATTTTCCATACATGAGAAAGCGGAGTGGATCGAGAAAAAGAGGAGCGGAAGTTTTTCCATGAATTTTTTTTAGCTGTTTTAAAAACAAATATGGCTTTAGCATCGGCATTCTTGTGAGCTAAAAAGTTGGAAAGAGAAGGACAAGAGCGAAAAGTTCTATAAGTAAACATAATACTTGATATAAAAGCCACCTTACAGTCCTTATTCCACCGCAATGAGGAGGATGTTTCGGGTTTTTTGTTGGGAGTTAGTCGGATAGAAGGAGAAGAGTAAGGCAGAGAACATCGATTCAATAAAGAAGTCATATTGGGAAGATGAGTTCAAATTAAGAGGAATTGAAGGGAGCGAAGAATCGACGAGAGAGCGGAAGATGGCCCAGTCTAGTTTAGAGAGGATACATTTGGGAGGGGAGCATAAGAAAGGAAGTTGTTAAAAGGATGATAGGAATATGATCACTCCCAAAGGTACCGTTTAGAGTTGACCATGAACATTTGAGACTAAGATCAGGAGAAGTGCATGGAAGGTCTGCAGAATAGGAGGACAAAGCACTTTTAACGCAAGTGGGCGAACCATCATTAAGAAGGATTCTGCAAACCCAAGCAGGTGAGTGCGCATTCCATTCGTCGGCTATAATAAAAGGGGGAGGAAGAGAATCAATAATCGACCGAAAAGGGAAGGTACGTATATCAAAGTTAGGAGGAATTTAAGACGATATGCGATTAAAAAACAAACAGTGAACTGGAGGAACAATTTGCATGTTTCATAGAAGCAATTCGCGAAGCAGCAAAAGTTTCTACTCTGAAACCATTGGATAATACTGCACAGAAAATCACACTTCCTTTAGAAGTACGTCGTAAAATTTCAGAAAGGAGAACAGCAAGACCCAAATGGCACAACTCGCGTGATCCACACGATAAGAACACATTTAATCGAATCAGTCGGCAGCTCAATATGCTGATAAAAAATATAAAAAACAAAACGTTCGCAAATTACTTAGAGGGACTGAGTCCACTTGCTGATAAAGATTATTCTCTTTGGAAAGCGACCCACCGAATTAAACGTCCTGTCAAGCGTGTTCCTCCACTCCGAGATGAAGTTGGAAATTGGGCGAGACAAGATAACGAAAAAGCGGAGCTATTCGTACATTACTTGACGTACGTGTTCCAGCCTCATGATATTGAATCCGATGTGGACATCACCATCGCATATAGCGAAAACAAACGATTAACTACATTTACACCGTATGAGATAGCTAGAGAAATCGATAAAAATATCAATTCAAAGAAAACTCCTGGAATCGATGAAATATCCCCAGAAGTTTTAAAAGAATTGTCAAAAAAAGGTATTGTCATGCTGACCTACCTCTTTAATGCGTGTACGCGTCTTGAAGACATACCGTCTTGCTTCAAGACAGCGCAAATTATAATGCTTAAGAAGCCGAATAAGCCAGATTCTGAAGTAACATCGTATAGACCATCACTTTTACCGGTGATATCCAAGTTATTTGAAAAATTACTGTTGAAGCGATTGTTACCGCTGATTGGAAAAGATCTGCCGATTCATCAGTTTGGATTTATTCGACAATTGACCAGGTTCACATAGTTACGTCTGTCATAAATAAAGCGTTTGAAGACAAGAAATACTGTCCGACAGTTTTTCTGGATATTGCACAAGCCTTCGACAAAGTGTGGCATGAAGGCCTTGTCTTTAAGCTGAGCAAAATATTACCCGGAAACCTGTGCAGATTGTTAGAATCGTACTTGGCTAATCGTCAGTTCAGAGTAGCGTATGAAAGTTCTACGTCGAACTTTTATAATATTACGGCTGGAGTTCCACAAGGTAGTGTCTTAGGACCTATGTTGTATCTTCTATATAGCCAAGACCTACCGACCGACAACAGTACAACGACAGCTATGTTTGCCGACGATACTGCTATTTTAGCTGTTAGCAGCAGCCACCTCGAGGCTACAAACAATTTACAAAATGCTTTGGATAATGTATAGAAGTGGGCGACGGATTGGAAAGTCAAACTGAATGAAGAGAAATCAGCATATGTTATGTTCACATACCGCCAAATAAAGACAAATTACCAAGTATATTTGGGGAATAAACCAGTACCGTAGGTAAATTCTGCCAAATATTTAGGTATGCACTTGGACAGGCGTCTTACGTGGAATGTGCACGTTAAAATGAAGTGCCAACAAATTAAGCACACAGCGAAACAATTACAGTGGTTGATAGATCGGAGATCGCCACTGGATGTTCGATATAAATGCATTCTGTACCGTCAGATCATTATGCCGATATGGACAAACGGAATACAGCTGTGGGGTTGTACTAGTAATTCAAATCGTGCAAAAATTCAGGCGAGGCAGAGCATCATTTTGCGAACAATAGTCGATGCATATCGCTATTCTCGTAATGATGATATCCATAGGGACCTGCATATAACATCAGTCAATGATGTTATTAAGCAAATGGCCATTAAACATAGAAAACGGATTCATCGACATGTTAACGTAGAAATGATTCGACTTCTTAACACCAGAGAAGACGTAAGAGGCCTTAAACGACGCCATCCATCAGATTTGATTTAGTAATATTTATATATGTATATATATATTATAGGATATAAGATGTACGATTGTAGTTATTATCTATTGTAAATATGTAATATGTTAAGAGCAGTGGTCAATGGACTGTTGCTTCCATACGGGTTTGGCTTAGTTTAAAGCAACATTTATTAAAGTAGATACTTATTTAATTATGAATTAAGATTGTATCAATAAAAATAATAATAAAAAATAAATAAAAAGTAATAAAAAAAAAAAAAAGATCCTCAAATTGATGTTTGTAAAGCGTTATTTCAATTCTTATCAGATTGTAATTAAAAAATTTAAACTATAATATGTTAAATAAAACATGCGTTATATATGTTTATATATATATATTGTTAAATTGTTTGGTTGCATAATAATCCCATTGGGATTAAATGCGTTAATAAATAGATTAATGTTTCATTTCGAGTAACTGCTGTTTGTGACTTGATAAAACTTTCCTATTACCCGTATCGGGTTTTTTAAATAAATCTGAAGCTTTTAATTAAGCTCCGGGCGGTGTTCACTCATTCACCGCTGATAACATCATTTTACTAGGGAATGCCATCAAATTAAGCAGAACTGTAACTGGAAAATTAATAACCTAAATATATCAATACAACTAAAATTTCGAAGACCGTTACCAATTATGACAGAAGGACCGTTTTTAAATTCTGAATGGAACGAAATAATCAGAAATTCGCCGCTACGCTTAAAGTCGATTATTACAGATGCATCTGCGCGCTTACTAGCTTTCGAACTTCCGAGGAAGATTTGGACAGCATTGAATCGCTTCCGCACTGGACATGGCCGATGTGCACTTAATGCATTAGCGGTGCCTAACCCCCACTGGCCGTTGTGAATGTGGCGAGATGCAATCAATGGACCACCTATTCCAATGTTCCCAGTACGGTGGACACTTCACACTGGAAACCATCCACCAAGCCGGAAAAGAAGTCATGGAATAAATTGAAAGTTTTCCTAATGCGCTATAGATTTTATATCATAGATTTACTCATTTACACCATTATCGCTTATATCTTTGTAATGTTACTATTTAATTTTTTAAATTTATATCATACAGTTTTCGTACTCGGAAAAAAAAAAAGAAAAAAAAAACAAAATTTTATTTCTCCGTCTGAATTTAACAGTAATTGATAATCAGCAATGACGATAATTTTTAGTTTGGTGCTAGTAAAAATTCGATTAATCACAGATTTACACTTTTTTTCATTTATCACACGTCATTCTTAATAAAATATTAAAAGTAAACTCGACGTAGTTAATTAATTTCCAAAGTTTTAACTGCACCTAATTAAATGTATCATCCGAATGAGTATTCATCTTGAATAAGAGATATACAATTTTTTTTTCATCTCGAAAAATAGTCTGTTCATTTGTGTTCTGTGTTAGAAAAAAGTTCAGAATTGTTTTAAACGAAACTGAGAATTTTAATAAAGGAAATGGTTATTATTTTAGAATTATTTATATTGACAGTTTGAAAGTCGTGAGAAATGAAATTTTAATTAAGTCAGAATTATTTAAATGCGAGCATTGACGAACTTATTTTAAACTCCTGTTGTATTTGAAAAAAACAAAAACGTTTAAGAGAAAAGACGCATATACGGAATAATTTATTTCGAATATGAATAGTGTTGTTCATGGACTCGCTCGGAGTCGGTGTCCCTAATGCATATGTGATTTACCTGTGAAATTTGCTTCTTAACAATATAGCCTCGGTTATTGATATTGCTCAATTTATTTCCGTTTAATAAATTAAATAACGAAGTGTTGTTTAAAAATTAGTTTAAATCTGACCTTTTTTTAACAGTGCAAATATGATATTTAGTTCAATTTTATTATATATACCGACAATTTGCGTCGTTACGTCGAGAGGCCCTGTTATCTATTTCGATTACCTGAGATGGAAGTTGGTTTTAATCGCCGCGGCATAATTAAGAGTCGTCCGAATCGCGTAAGTTTCGCTTTGTTTCCCTTCTCGTCAGATACCGTTTTCTTTAGGTCCGTTCTCTGATTTATTTTCGGCGAATTTGTTGTTCTTTTATTCTCCTAATCGCTTCTTTTGCTTTCCTACTTATATGTCATTTGAATAATACATAATAATATAATATATATATATATATATATATATATATATATATATATATATATAATTATAATTTAATATTTTTGTTCTTTTCTATATTTTTCATTCCTATTATTTTTGAAATAGTCTCCTTTAAGGGCGAAAGATTTTGGGTTTGTTAATTTTCAAAAAATACCCTAAATTTAAGAAGCCTGAACAAGAGACACGTTAAAAGATATTTTCGAAATTTGACGTATAATTCAGCTGGAATGGATGTACCTTTGGAATTTTATTTAAAAACATTACGGATTAATGTCAGTTTTTAAAGGTCTCAAAAGAATTTAAAAACTGAAATACCAACAGAAAAAAAACATTTATAATTCTCACACGAGGAGAACAGTTTATGTAATTTAGCAGCAACTTTTTTTTTTTTTTTTTTTTTTTTTTTTATATGATATT
The DNA here is from genome assembly GCA_039619475.1 of Icerya purchasi. Taxonomy (NCBI): domain Eukaryota; kingdom Metazoa; phylum Arthropoda; class Insecta; order Hemiptera; family Monophlebidae; genus Icerya; species Icerya purchasi. Next base: position 439,821,680 of record CM077116.1, read on the forward strand.
CCCTGATCTTCAGTATGCCGTATTTAACTGCTGTGGCTATCACGACATACCGAAACGGGATTTGCGGTTATATAGTTTTAGCTATCCTGTTTATGTTAAGAAAATTAATGACGGAATCTATTGCTGTTTGGGTGTTTGATAGCATATCGGGAAGTGTTTTATATGTTAAGAGTTTCTTAGTTGATAGGAATGCTGTGCATTCTATTAATAAGTGTTGAACGGTTGGCATGAAATTTCCCATACAGAAAGGGCACTGTGTTGGTGGAGATGTCCCATTTAGAAGGTGGTCGTGCGAGATTGCGGTGTGGCCTGTCCGCAGTCGGCTGATTATACTGAATTCTCTGCGGGAACAATTTGTTGGAGGCCACCATGGCTCGATCGTTGTCTTTACCTGGGCCAGAAAAGTCTGACAGGCGGTCCATTGTCCCTTCCATTCTTGTTTGCTTATCGCTAGAAAGAATTGTGCCATGGATGAAGGGGGAGGCGAGTATCTGTTCTGCGGAGCTCGTAGTGCTGATTGTGCCATTGCGTTCGCTTGTTCATTCCCTCGTATTCCTGCGTGACCAGGGACCCACATAAACGTCACCTGGCCCTCGGACTTCTGTATGTCGATGATCATACGAAGAATTTGAGTGCTTATTGTATTTCTTGTTTTAGGGCTGGATATGGCTTCTAGTGCTGTCAGAGAATCTGTGATTATTAATATCTTCTTGTTGGGCTCACACAGAGACGTGTATTGTAGCCCATATAATATGGCGTACATTTCCGCGTCTAGTACTGTGCAACCATCATTGAGGCGGAAAGAATATGCCTTATCCGATACTACGAACGCACATGCTGTCGGTGATATGACTGTGGAGGGGTTATTCCGAGCACCATCTGTGTATACTATAACGTGGTCGGTGTATTTATTTATTGTATTTTTGGCCATTACGATGGCGTCAGTTAGGTGCTGTCTGGAGTTGTTTTTGAGTGATACTATTATTGGGGACTCCCATGGGGGAACTAATGTTAGGTTTTGCATAGGGTTCATTGGATTTATATTATTTGAATTTAATAAGCCACGAACTTCAGGCACAGGATCGTTTGAAAAACTTGGTGTGCATAGGGAGTTAATAGCAGCCACAGGAGCATGTGTCAAGGACCGAAGGGCATTACATCGTCTATGATAGTCCCTGTAGTATGACAACGGCGGGCACCCCAACAAATTGCACATACTGGATCCAGGAGTAGTACGATGAGCTCCAAGAATTGAACGAAGGGCAGAATTATGGATTGCATCTAATGAATTTATTAAGGACTGACATGCTTGGGAGTAGGCGGGACACCCGTACATGATTTTAGATAAGATGATGGATTTATACACTGATAGAAGAAGCTTGGGGTGAAAGTTATATTTAGGATTTGATAAGTATTTGATAATGCCGAGGGATTTTAAACACTTTTTTTTTAAACCTGATATGTGTGGACGCCAGGATAGCCGGCAATCAAACAATAGTCCCAGGAATTTCACTGTAGGTTGAAAGGATATAGGATTATTATCTAGTGTAAAGGAAATAGTAGGTGAGACGGCACGTCTTTTATGGAATTCCGTATATATTGTTTTGGAAGGAGAGAACACTAGGCCGTTGTTATTTGACCAGGATTGTAATTTATTTATTGTTTTTTGGAGGATATTTTGTGCATTGGAAGGAAGACTGGAAGATAAAGAGATGTTCAAGTCGTCGATATAAAGCCGGGCAGTAACAGGAGGCGAAATGCAGTTCATTATATCATTTATAAAGAATATAAACAAGGTTGCACTTAGGGCAGAGCCTTGTGGTATGCCATTCTCTAGTGACATAGTTATTGAATTGATATTTCCAATTTTAACTTGAAACTTTCTTTCTGTTAGAAAGTTTTTTATATAGTTGGCCATATTGCCAGTTAACCCAGCGGTTAGTAGCTTCATTAGTAGCCCCCGCCGCCATACTCGATCAAAGGCTTTTTCCATGTCAAAAAATATTGCATGTACGCTTTGTTGATGGCAGAAAGCTGTTGAAATTTGCCGTTGTAGGCTCAATAGATGATCAGTAGATGATCGCATTTTACGCCCTCCGGCTTGTGTAGAGGAAAGGAGGTTATTCTGTTCAAGGAAATGGATTAGACGCCTGTTCACCATTTTCTCCATTGTTTTGGATATCACATTTAGGAGAGAAATGGGCCGGTAACTAGGAAGGAGGAGAGGATCTTTGCTTGGCTTCAGGATAGGAACAATTTGGGCTAGTTTCCATTGATGCGGGATAGAGCCTGCCATCCACACCTGGTTATATATATGGAGTAAGTAGGATTTTGCAGAAGATGGTAAATATTTTAGCATGTACGGATGCATAGCAACTGATAATACGTATTAGATTAAAGGTTTTAGACAGTGCTCATATAAAAAAAAAATTAAAAAATTTATGACAAAAGAAAAGTCAGGGGTGGCTCAGAAATCAGATTTATACTACATAAAATGAGATTACGATTGCATACACCGTTTCCTATCGTTTTTAAATCGGATGAAAGAATAAAAGAAATCCGCTTATTTAAGGTACTGCCAATCGCTGAAAAAATAAAATATAATGATAATGTAGAGGTGACTTTAAGCCGATAAAAATACACGAGTCTATGAATTTTTGCATATAGGTTCTTCTTACTTTACTGAAATGTTTGACTATGAATATTTAAGAAAGACCTTTCTTTTATTTTCTCTTTTTTTTTTTTTTGTTTTACTTCAGGATTCCTAAAAAAAAAAAACTATAGTAACGAACAAGTGTACAACTTAGTAAACAAATAGGCAAGTTATTCCCGCTAGCCGATCATTCTTACTTACGGAAGTAGTGTTTTTAGTCAGATTGTGAAGAATTTTAGATTAAGGATCACTGAAGTCATCTACCTTGGAAAAATGAAAAATTGCCTTTGAAAAGGAATTACGGATATGGAGTACCTTTCCGATATATATATATATATATATACATATATATATGTCTTACAAGGAGAGGTCACGATCTGCGGGTCACCGATTTTGATGAAACTTTGCAGATCGATAGAAAACCATGAGTATATAAACTGTGTGAAATATTAGAGTGCAACGTTTTGATTTATGCGAGAAATTAAAATTTTTAGAAGCCGAATTTAACGGATGATGTACATAGCCGTTTAGATAAAAATATGCAATAAATTCCAGATTATGTTTATATTTATTTTATGCAAATGGTTCGGAAGACTGATTATTCTAAAATGAAGTATATTAAACAAAAAAATTATTAAAAAACAATAAAATAATTTTAAAAATTCAATTTTTAATTTAATAAAAATTTAAACATGTCATTTATTACATTTATATACTATAAAAACACAAGTTACAATGTATACGTTTTGTGGTGTAGTGGTAAAAGTGACGTCTTGGAAATAAGGTATCCGGGTTTGAATCCCCCCCGCGGTGTCCCGTAAAATTTTTGGTTCTTATATTTTAAATTACTAATTTTTAACTAATTATTTCAATTCTTTATACATAACTACATAAATATAATAAAGCGTAAGATAAATATGTTTTATACACAACGAATTCATTATATACATATGTATATAAATATAAATAAAAAAATATACTTATCTACATATAAAATAAGAGAGTTGATGAATATCAGTTATAATTAAAATGCTACAAACTTAATTTTTATTTACATAATTTAGGGTGACATAGATCATAAAAACAAAGAAAACAGCAATTCCCGAGACATTTACTGCAACATATAAATTAATTATTACCACAAGTGCAAAGTTCTTTTAATTTTTCATTTGAAAAACAAATTTTATTTACATTTAAAAATATTTCACGTTTATCTGACTGTTTAGAGGGAAGCCATGCGCAAAAATAGTCGTTAAATAATTTAAATGTTTAAAAATTGTTATTATATTTACATAGTTATGTATAAAGAATTGAAATAATTAGTTAAAAATTAGTAATTTAAAATATAAGAACCAAAAATTTTACGGGACGCCGCGGGGGGGATTCGAATCCGGATACCTTATTTCCAAGTATGTACAAATAGACGTCACTTTTACCACTACACCACAAAACATATACATTGTAATCTGTGTTTTTATAGTATATAAATGTAATAAATGACATGTTTAAATTTTTATCAAATTAAAAATTGAATTTTTTAAATTATTTTATTGTTTTTTAATAATTTTTTTGTTTAATATACTTCATTTTAGAATAATCAGTCTTCCGAACCATTTGCATAAAATAAATATAAACATAATCTGGAATTTATTGCATATTTTTATCTAAACGGCTATGTACATCATCCGTTAAATTCGGCTTCTAAAAATTTAAATTTCTCGCGTAAATCAAAACGTTGCACTCTAATATTTCACACAGTTTATATACTCATGGTCTTCTATCGATCTGCAAAGTTTCATCAAAATCGGTGACCCGCAGATCGTGACCTCTCCTTGTTAGAAGTATTTTGTAAATCTTGAACACTTCTTACCAGTTTACCCATTTAGCGTTCTTTATAATTCGGAAAAAGTGATTACTTTTTGACACTGCTATCAAACTTATTACAGAAAGATATAAGAGATTTCGATGGAAATCGGAAAAAAAGAAAAATGACAAGTAGCTTTAAGAATTTCGATGCGAGATCCAATTCGGTCCACGGAGGAAGAATCGCGTTAAAGAAAATATACGATCAGAGAAAAAGTACTACAGGAAACATACAACAGTGTGGATTAGCTTTAAAGGGAGGAAGTGGGGACAAATTACAACACCGTGTCGTCGAATAATGCAGCGAAAGGTTAACAAAACGTGAGAGGATATGCTAGTTGCTCAAGAACTTTGTATACCCTGCTCCCGAGAGCTTTGACCAAAATTTATTGTCCGTATGTCCGGGGTCCGGGGGGCGTGAAATTTTATGCTGAAAAAGAAAAACGTTCTTATAAAAACATAAGATCGTACAACGTGTCCAGCATGAATATCTTCCAGGAAATTTACAGGGAAGATTAAGAAGAACATGGTGTCGAGATAGGTGCACTAGATTATAGCAACGATGATGCATATAGCAGAGCTGTTAATTACTAATGGTATAAACAGGCTCCCCTCACCTGACCCACATGAGTGGTGTAGAGTAGAGGCATCAATGATGTTGTCACTGCTTCAACAGAGATAAGTAATAAGTAAGAATAATTTATATAGATGGATAAATTATTATAAGTAACTATCTGGACAGTATGAACTAGAAGGCCTTGTTATACAAAGTAAAAATAAATTAATAATAAACGGTAGCAATGGTGTATAAAAAAAAAAGAAAAAATGATCGCAAATTCTACACAGCTAGGAACAGAAAACATATAAGAAATTTAACGGCTTCTCTTTCCTAACGAAATTGTTAATTTCCAAACATAAAACTTTTATAAAATTTTCTTTGCCAATAAATTCACCGGCTACCTCTCGCATCTCTTGTTCACGATTTTGTTTTTCCTCTTCTCTTGTTTCCAATGATACACCAACAAAGTCCAGTTGGCAGTAATTGGCATTTAGCGTTCCATAATGTTAATTTAACGTATTCTTAATACAATATCGATTGATTGTGTATTGTTTTTCAAAAAAAAAAAAACGGCATTGAAAAATGTTTTACTACCTCATTTTTTGGCTCTGTACCGAAATATGAAACTATTCTTACGAACATTTCGTAAGTTTTCCTCTTTATATGCGCATTTTTTTGTATGACTTTTGAGACATTCTGTAGCTTGAAAAGTTGACGCGATGGACAAAGTTGTTTTTATTTGCAGATTCTAAGACCAAAAGTTAGTCCAAAACATTGAGTCAGCGAAATTACTGTTCTCTGGTGTAATTTTGTGTCTAATGCTGAAATTTCTGATAAAATGATCTTAATAAAATAATTTCGTTTTCAAAAATTTGTTTCTTCACTGACCAGTTGCTCTAGTAATTTTTTAGCGTTCCCATCAAAACGTCGTTCTGAAGAAATTTAAACTACCGACTAATCTGTTTAAGGAAAACTCGAAATACCGGAAATCCCCCCCTCCGGTGAAACCGGTTGACATAGAATATGCGTTAAAGCCAATCGGTTTGACTGTTCGTTTTTGCTTTTTAGCTTTTTGATCTGAAAAGTCTGAAAGAAGAAAAAAAGTCGAATTCAGCGTGCCTCGACTACAGTTCTAATACCATGGTGTGTAGATGCGATAACGGATCTCTGGGAACATACTGTGTTTCCCGTTTAACAAAGAGTCTTTCCGTGTTCATTTTCAAAACTTTCGGGCGAATTCGAATTCGGTGCAACCTCTCTTTTGTAACTTTTACGCCATTCATTCATACGAAAAACCGTTTAAGGTCTCTGATGTGCGAAGTAAATATTTGTCGGTAAAATTTGATTTTCGGCGCGCCTCGCAAATTGCTACAAGGCATAACAAAGGGCTGGTCCGGATAGAGAACGCTATCAGTCGGGATTCTTGCAACTGTGTTCAAGGAAGCGTAGGCCAGGTGAATGTAAACAGAAATTTTTCGACACATTATTCGGGCGATTTTTAGCCTGATGAGGAAAAATTGAATATAAAACGATTTCGAAAATCGCTATTCTCGATATTTCCGATTGCCATTTTATTCTCGAATTTCGCCCGCAGCAGCGACCGAGCAAATAAAGTGCGAACGAAAAATGAACTGCTTGCTCGATGTAATTGTTTATCGCGTCGTAAAACCGTACTCGTAAAAGCGGATGACGTTGGTCGACAGGCAACTTTTGCACAGTAATAAACTTATTTTCTTCACCGGGGGTGTACGCTGTTTCTCGGAATATTACAATCTCACTTTCCTGACATGTACACATTTGACACTCTGATTTTATTTTAATCTTACCAAATTTTAAGTTTATTTATTACGAGCGATTTTCATTCTTTCATATTGTTTTTATTTTCCTCCATTTTCCTCATCTCATCCGATATTTTTCTTTAATTTCCGTAAACGTACTTGGTCCTTCTCTCGCTTTTTCCGTTTCTTTTCGGTATTTATTCCTTACTTATAGTATCAAAATCGTACAAAGATAGACACTAAATTTAGTTTCTGTTATATATATATATAACTCGGCCATTTTGGCCTCGAAAGGGGCTGTGCCCCTTGACCCCTCTTGCTTTCATTTCAATCTCTTTCTCTTCTATACTTTGTATAAAATGATCAAAATTTACAACGTAATTCTTACTAGTATCAACACAAAAAAAAATAACATAACCACCAAAATCCTATTCTAACATTTAACTTTCATTATATAAAATTAAAACATTTTTTCGTTACATATTTCATTACATAAAATTGTGACATTTTTTAAATAACAATAACAAAAATCCTATAAAATATAACAAACGTTACATAAAATTGGAACATTTTTTTGGGACATTTTGCGTTACATAAAATTGGGACATTTTTTCGAATGGGAGGTAGCCTAAGAATTACGCTATAATTAATATATATATATACATCGATAAGCTCGGTAGTAGACTTGGGGGCGCACCTCCGAATGGTGGTCGTCTGTAGTTCTTACTGAATGAGGTCTCGATTTTAATTAATTTATAAATCCAGTGAAACAAATGTTTGACAGACGTTATATGCGTATTATTTTATCAGACTGCGCATAATGATATTGCAGAAATCGCAGGACAGTAATGATACTGTACATTGAAGTAAAACAGTTAACGCGCGAATAAAATAGGAAGTACGGTGATTTTTAAGCGTATATCTGGGCATAATTAACAGCGAATAAACTAACAAAAAGCCCTAAACCGTATGTTGTTAGATCGAGAACCGAAGGAATTGCAGATTTCCTAAAATTAAAGAGGAGATGGTTGAAGAATTGGTGAGCTTTCACAGCGGAGGGAAGCGTATAAAAATGAACCTAACGTACTACAAGATGAAAACACTCGCAGCATAAAACCGTGCTTTACCGTGCCAGATGAAAATGGGAGCGACTTAAAATGTGTAGAATCATATTAGGTCACTTACGCTGTCCGGTTTCGTAGGTTTAACCGATTCAGTGTGAAAATTGTATGAAGCAGGCTTCCATCCTCTGTAGGAATGTGAAAAATGTAATGCACAGAAAGCATCACTGATTAAATTCTAAAGACGTTATCAGTATCTGATGATGAAATGGTGGCAAACCCTACAGATTTATTGATTCAAACATTACATACGAAGGACAACAAAATTAAGTTATCATTACTCTTCTTGACTGTGAATAACGGTCCAAATCGGTAAAACCAAACCAAAAAAAAAATAAAAAAAAAGAAATAGAAAAAATGGGAAAAGGTTAACTGCAATGAAAACTCTGCATATAACTGATACAAAAACCTTACGTGATTTTAAAATCGCGCAGCCCTTATAAATTTATTGACTATTGATACGAATTCGGTATTTACCTGGCGCGATGATGTCGAGCTAGAAATTATTCCACGATTAAAATCATTAATTTTCGACGATCTCTCCGCATCATCCTATTATTTATCGTCGTCAGAGAATACGGCCGGGATATTTACACGACCGAATTTGTTATTTCCGATTTCTGTCGAATTTCTCGGCTCAGGAAGTGTTAAGGAGTTGTGTAAGTGTCCTGGTATATATGTGACAACAGGATAGCGTCTGTCGGCCGCGTGAGCCGTGTGAGATGAGTGTTGCAACGGCTATGTAATATTAAGTGATAAGGATTTCGCAATGTACCGTTAGTTTGGTTAAACTATTCACAAGCCGATTTAGTGAAATAAATGTACCGTTAGTTACCGTTTAATTGAGTACGAAACGAGTCGTCGTCCAACATCAGTTAACACTAGTCAAAAGTACGTTAACCTAGTCGCCTTATTGTAATTTTTCGTGTGGGGCAATTTTGGCCGAATTTCTTATAAAACTCATTTATTTTTCGGGTACGCGCGACCACAGTCAATTTTTATGTGAATTAATGTTATTTTACTGAAAATACGCGCTTTTTGAGACAAGCTGTTTTTTTTTTAAATTGAACTCGTGGTGCGGTGGGGCGGATTCGCAATTATTTTGATAAGTTTTCCTGTGTGTTGATCTTATATGAAAATCAAGTCCTCTCATAGAAGCAGAATCGTCAACAATAAGAATAAGAAAATATAAGAGAAATTAATTTCACTATGCGTCTCATTTTTACGCTATGCGAAAAATCTCCTGAAAATTTTGAGTAACCTTTTTGTATCGAATATCCTAATGTTCAATCTTTGACGACCTTTATTTTTCGGGAATAATTAAATCCGACCTCCTTCCATGAAATTAGAGAAGAGTCCATCATGCTAAGGCGGTGGAGACCTGCAAACATTAAGAGAAAGCGGCATTACATGACTGGCTATCAAAGACTGTTGTAATGAGAGTGATGAAATTTTTTGGACATATAATGCGGAAACATAGAACGTAGGATGGCCGTAGGAGCGATTAGTGGAAAGCAACTGACGTATATTATCCCCGCAGTTATTGCATACCCCAGTCACAGGATCGAGTCGAATGACATAAAATCACCAAAAATTATTGTCAGATTAAATGTTAATTACGATACTCTATCTAGGCGTCTACTAGTCCAAGGGAGCATGGTGATCGTGGGTGACGTCATACTACGGCTTGGTGGCACGGTGCTTGTTATCGCTCTCTCCCCGGCAAATATTACCCCGCTCACTGTGCCAGAATTCCTATTTTCCTCCTACTTAAGTAACGAATTTTGAATATCTGATGTAGAAGTAGTAAAATAATAAGTGACAAAATTTTCCTTTTCGAGCCTTTACTTTTTCTCCCATTAGTTTTGCCATTTGCCGTTGCAATGGATACCGAATTCTTTTTAGCCTGGCTTTCACCATTTGGCTAGTTTTAATGAACTGAATTTTGCATTTTAGTCGAAGGAAAATTCACAAGACAAGAAAGTATAAAACATAGTGTACTAAGTTAATGTACAATTTAGTTTTTCTCTCTAAAAAAAAAAAATTTTCACCATAACCATTTTGCTCCAGCGGCCCTCGCGGTCAACTAGTAATTATTAAAGATGAAGACGGTGTAACTTCCGAAACCGTGAAATTGAAGGGTCATTTAAAAAACTGATTAAATTAATAATAAAAAAAAAAAAAAAAAATGCCCCCCCTTTATTTTGGGATGGTCAGTGTCAGTTTACAGACCATCATGAAGAAAGTATCATGAACGGATGGAGGAAACAGTTAACCAAGGGTAGATGGAAAGAGGGGATGAACTCGAAAAGGCAAGAGAGAATTCGAGAAAGAAGGAATAGAACATAGAAGGAATTGCTTACAAATTTGGATAAGTGGAAACAGCCAAAAAGTAGAAAGAGAAAATGAGGTTAGAAAAAAAAAAAAGAGGTCGATATTGTAATCCATGGTGGCACGCGGTTTCCATATATATGGGGCGATTTTCAAAAACATGTCCGATGTAGAAATGTAAGGAATTATAAAGTACATTTTAGAGCGAATACAACACCGTCCAACACCGTGATCAAAACTGTGAAAGCGGAACCCACAGTGCCAATTGGATGGATGAAAAACCATCAGTCGTTTTATTGTCACCCATGCAAAAACAGAGTCTACGAAGGCAGTGGAAAAAGTTCAACATTATAGCCACAACTACATAAGCAGTCTGGCACATTTTATGTATAAAAGAAGTCCACAATGCCGATGGAAAGGAAGTATAAATCAACGTGGTAGCTACACCACTGCAAAAGCAGAGTCTAAAGCGATCTATAGTATCCTAACTGCGGAATCAGAATCTTATACAAAAAATAAAAAGCTGCAGTAACTCGATGCGGTTGAGCATGGTGAAGGAGAAAAATTTATATGAGAAAGTATCGAGGACAGGAATTTAGCAATAATCGGAATGATTAGCGGTGAATCAAATCAAATCAAATCAAATAAGAAAAGAATGATGTTACCGAGTAAGGATTATGACAGCAGTTCGGAGTGTCGACTTCCAGAAGGATGAAATAGAAAAAAGGACAGCGATGGGAGAAGGAATAATGGAAAAATGATAGATGGGAAGACGGCCAAGGAAGTAAATGACAGAAGGACCTGCAAGCGAAGAAAACCGAGAAATTATGAATGAAATATCGGGTTGTGTGGATACATGAACGGTTTGCTATTAAAAAAAGTGTTTAAGGTTTAATAATATTACGCTTCTGAAAGAAATAAAAAACGAACAAACTAAAACAAAAAGAAAACAAGCCGGTCGCGGTAAAGCCCTCTTTGATGCTTTATTTTTTATTTCTCATATTTATGATTGCACAAACTAGACGTCTAGGTCATTTAGCAGTGTACATTTAAAGGGTGCTTTAATAATGGCCAATGTTTGGAATTAACAATCCCCTTTTCTTATCTGACCGTATAAAGATATAATTGACTCTTTCCCTTAGTTGACGAGCCCAAAGAGTAAAAAAAAAAAAAGGAAAACATTTTATAAGGCATTTGCTAAAAGTCAACCGGTTCGTTCCGCAATTGAGTGCGCGCAAGTCAATCAATACCGAAAACAGCCAGCCGAGAGAAAATAGTTATAGCGCGAGGCATTAAACGTTTTTCGATTTTATGAAATTCAGCCTAGTCGGAAAGTGTGCAGACATTTCATCTGATAGATGCCGTCGCATTTGTAGTCAAGCGGCTAGAAGTAACGAGCATTCCAATTTGTCGATGGTCAGCTTTATTCGTCAGTCTTACGTAAATATCATTTCCCTGAAGAAAATTCGCTTATATTAAATTACATCTATAACGTTCGAACAGCAAGTAGTCATTTTATTCATTTCCATTTTGGACCATTTTAAAAATCTATAATTATGAAATTACACGCGGATTGTTTGAAATGTAGCGGAACATTAACGTGTACATATAAATTATACAGTATGAGAGAAGGGTATGAAAACTTCCGTGATGATATGTACTTACTCGAAGAAGCTTAAGTAACTGTCTGCTGATTTTGCATTAATGTTACCGCCCGCTGGTCGTTGAATATTATTCATAGTAAGTTTATTTCCTTTCATCTGGAACAATTACTTCGCCATTTATCTGTATTATACGTTTTCAATCGGAAATGAATTAAAGTCGTAATTTAAGACAAGCATTGCACACAGTTTAGTTTCACCGCTAATTGAAAATTACACTTTAAAATTATCAAATAAAAATTACCAAAATTCGGATATTAATAATGAAACCGATTATTAAAACAAACGAATTTTTATATTTACTTACGACTGAAGTGTTGGAATTATTAAATCCCAACGCAGCCTGACGTGTGAATTCTAAATAGATTTTCGTTTTTAGCACTACTTAAAAGTTAAACTAAATATATGCGATTTTGTTGACGGCATAAAAATGTTCTCAGTTCAACATAGACACTGTTTATTACACCCGTATTACTTTCAGAAGTTGCCGCTCATCAAAATGTCGGATGTGAACCTACCTGTATCATGTAGCCGCACGTTGAAAAAGATCCGATGCGCACATCGAACCTAAGCATTCTAATCGTAACTGAATTCTTCTGCACTCGTTTTTTTTTTTTGAAAATCCAATTACATTATATACGATTCCAAATTAGCCATGGTTAAAGAACCTTAGTGGCCAAATATTGGTTTCACATAATTAGTCTCTCAAAGACATATTAATCTAGAATAAATAATAAACAATGGCAAAAACAATAACAAAACAATAAAAAAAAAACAAAAAATAACTAAAATATAACTTCTTCAGTAAATGACCATTTCATTGATCCTTGATTATATTTGTCACAAATTTTCTTTTTTAATGTGTCATTAACAATTTCTAATAATAATTCCCATTCATTAATATCCATTTTCCTGTTAATTTCTGCGTTTTGCTTAACACAGTGACACAGTACATGCTCCATATCTTCTACTTCTCCACAAAAATCACATTTATCTTCATCAACTATTTTAAATCCGTTTAAATAGTAATTACAATCCCCGTGTTGCGTTAAAGTTTGTCCTCTGAAATGGTTCAGATGTGTTTTTTTAAATTTTTAATATACAGTTTGAGATCAGGGATTATTATGTATCTTCCGTTTTCTGCTAAATCCCATTTTTCTTGCTATCTTCTGAATATTTCTTCTCCTCTCAGTGTTTTTTTCATAATATTCCAATTTACTACATATATTTTGTTTACTATTCATATCTGAATATCCTACTCGTATTTTCTTAATAAACAATTTTGGCTTTTTTCTTCTATCATTAAATCAATCGGGATTATTTTTGTTGTTGCTTGTAATGCATTATTAGATATTGTTCTATAGCCAGCAGAAATATTAATTAAGAATTTTCTTTGCTATTTTATTCTTTAGTGTTGTCTTACTTATATAGTTGACGTATATACACTTGAAGCATACAAATACATATTTTGAACTGTAGCTTTATACAGGATTCTTTTCTGATTGCTTCCTATGCCCCCCATAGCTTTGCGCCTAAGCGGAAAGTACTAATATATATATGTTTAATGTTTTTTGTCATTTAAGTATTTAACGTGTTCTTTGAAATTTAATTTTCTATCAATTATTAATTAATATTATCGGATACTAGTTGTTCATTTGAAATTTTAATTTCTCCTCTTATGGACTTTTGGAGCATTTCTTTAGTATTAACCATCATTGCAACACATTTTTCTTTTGATAATTGTAGGCCTAATTTATTAATTACTAACTTCTATCAGAGTATTAATTACATGTCTCTTTTTTTACTTGGACCATAAGAATAAAATCATCAGCATAGCTTACAATATATACTTCACTGATGTATTTTTTAATTTTATCACGAATATATGCTGCAGCAATATTTCATAACGTGGGTCCCAGAACAGATGCGGTACTCCACAGGTATAAGTTTATGAATGATTTCATGATTTTCATTATTTATTTCAACAGTTCTGTTCTTTAAATGTGTAACAACGATATTTATTACAAATTTTTGGCAATTTTATTTTTCGTAGAATTTTTATAAGCATTTTTCCCAATTTAAGTTATCAAATGCAGCAGTAACATCCAGCGATACTAATAATGTTCCACGATTTATTTTATTTATTATATTTTATGTTTTCCAAAACAGAATATATTTCTAATTCTATGAATGCAACTTTTCGAAATCCAAATTGGTTCTTATCCGAAATTTTTTCTGTCTCAAGGAAATATACAATAAGCTGATTTATATACTTTTTAACTACTTTACTTATACAAGTTGTTAAAGTAATCGGTGCGGATATCCTGTAACTTCATTACGAGATTTATTCGGTTTATTTAATAATTCTATATTACCCATCTTCCAAATTTCAGGGAAGTACTGAAATTTCAATATTTTTTTTATTAATTTCAATAATAAGCCACGGATTATATTTATTATATAGTTTTGATGATAATATTAGTAACGCGATCATAGGCTGGTGCTTTATTGTTTTTTAAATTATAAGAATTGCGTCAACTATTTTAACATCTACAACTATTCTTCTTAATCCCGGATCCGATATAACATTAATATTTTCCGTTACATTTGGATAGGAAGATTCCAATAACATTTTATAATCTTCATTTCTAAACCATATTTTTTTATTAAAATTCAATGGCGGAAACTGTAGCTCTTTTAACTTATCAAAGACAATTTTACATGGTTTCCCCCAAATTGTATTGCTTTCTACGAACTTTTTCCATTTTTTGAAATTCGTAATTCACATTTAAATTTTTCATTAGTATACTCTTTCAACATTGTAGAGTAGATTATAGATGTTTTTAAATGACCTATTCTTTTAGCTTTTTGTAGCTTCTTTCTAGTAATATTAATCACTTCTCTGAAATCACTTAACTTTGTGTTCCACCAGTAGTTATAATATCGAGTAACCTTACATTCAAGCGATTCGTTAATAAGTTTTACTAAAATATTTTGTAAATCAGTGATGGTCTTTTCAAGCTGATATTTATCTGCGGACTGCTCTATTTGTATTTTATTCCATTCCAACCATAGTAACGATCTAATTTTATTTATTACTTTCTCGTAATTTAGATTTGTAATTTATTAAACTTCATTATCATTCTTTTCAGAAATATCCATTGTTATCATTTTATGATCATTTTTGCAAATATATCAATAATATTAAAATTCGTTATTTCAGCATTTACCTTATTCCTGACTATCACTAGATCTATTACACTTTTCCCCTTTTTTGTTTTCAAATGTATATTCATATTTTCTATTTAGAATATGGAGATTATTTGTTAAAGTTTAGTAGCAACTTCGCTTTTCTTATTATTATTCCTACATCTTCTAGTTGTGGGGATATTGAAATCTCTCATAATGATGATGGTTTTAGTATTAACAGCTACGGTACTTATAAAATTTAGTAGATGTTCAAAATCAACTTTTTTATTAAGAAATACATAAATAAACAACAATAAATATTATTTCACCTGCTTTGATAGCAAGAATATCGTCGATTTTATAATTAGTATAGTTAATGTAATTTAAATTGGCTTTTATGATTATTGCCACTTTTCCGTGCAAAACATACTTGTAATCGCTAGGAATAGAGAAGTTAATTTATTATTATAAGCATGTGGTTCTGTTATTGCACATACATCTATTTTCTTTTCAGTAATATATTGACTCAGTAATGATTGCCTTACATTGGAATGATTAGTATTTAGTAGTCCAGTGTGTTTAAAAGTTATATCTTTATTTTCTTTTATACTGCGATTTAGCTTATGTTCCATATGAAATGGTTTAGAAATCAATACCTACTTCGATTCAGTTTGATTATATATTTTTGTATGAATTGGACATGGCTTATTAATATGATTAATTGCTAATTTCTGTAATTTGTTCTATATTACTCAATTCTATTCACATTCACATTGTCTTTTTCTATGTTTATAAACATGTTTCACTAAACAGTTTACAATTTTTTTTTTCTTTAAAATTGTTAACAAAATTGACATATTCTTCATTACTTTTACATTTCTTATAGCGTGTCCATATTTGTAACAGATTGTACATTTCACTATCGGAATATATTTATTATAAATAAATCGCCCCCATTCGATGTTCAGTTTTTTGCCACCCTTCTCGTTTAAATGTAACTATCCTTTTCCAGTGTAATTATTGTATTTTGATTATTGCTCTTAGTTATAAAATTATTAATTTTAATCGGTGCCTTACCAGTTTTTAATTTAATATTGCTTCATTGGCCTGCATTTCTGTTACATTATTTGTGTTGTGTATAATAATATGAGGCTTTTTCATTTCTATTTTTGAAATCTCAAAATTCTTCTGTTTCTTATTTATTTCATCTTTCATTCTACGTAGTTCATCCTCACTTTTAAAGCCTTAGCACATTATTATTCTGTTTTACGAATTCTACAATTAATTTCCCAAGGATTAATATTTTTTTGTAATTGTTTTATAGTATTAATATTTTTCTTTTTTCTCTCTTTATCTTTAGCAATAAAAACATTCAGTTTGGGTTTTATTATTTATGTTCTTTATTCACATGCAGTTTGGTAACGGTAGAGTACCTTACATTCTTCATGCTCTACAATCGTTTTCTTAACTATTTCAACAACTTCGTGCGTTTTTGTTTTATACACTTCTAACAGATTATCTTTTATAAGTACTATTTGTTCAACATAGCTATTTATTTGATTAATATTTTCATTAAGGAGCCATTGTCCTTAGAATGTAAGGCGTTATATATTTTTTTAAAAACTGCTAATGTAAAAATATAAGAAGGAAATAGTTAGGTACTTAGATCTGGGCAAAAGGCGAAAGCTGGGCCGAAAAAAAAAAAAAAATATTATTAAATTATATATTATTTTTTTTTTTTTGCTGTACAGTAACAATTTGTTATCAGAAAAAGATTCACGTATAGTACATGTAATGTGTATTATATTATTACACAATTCATGTATGGTTTTATTAGGTTGCTCCATTATCAAGCAACCCACCATACAGTAATAGTCGCAAGACGACCGAAATTAATTTAACCACGCCCACTTAACATAAATGACGTACGGACCATCCGTCTAATTCCGATAATTTATATAAAGTTCACAACACAAAAACTTCCCGCAGAAAATATTACGATCTGCTCCGGAAATTCTTCTTCTTCATTCGCCGTTTCCGTTACGAAGGTTGGCGATCAACACGGCAATGTCTTTTCTAGACATTGCAGATCTGAATATTTCAATGGGCGAATAAACGATGAAAATCATTTGTCCACGAATTTTGTGGGCGCCCTTTTGATCTTTTGCCCAAAAGCTTTCCTTCCATAATGAGACGTAAAATCTCATATTTTTGGCCTCTCATGATGTGGTCCAGATAACGTAGTTTACTTTCCTTAATCAAATGTAATAATTCCGGGCGTTTATTGATTCTTTTGAGCACTTCTTTATTAGTAACTTTTAAGATCCACGGAATTTTCAGCATACGCCTATACGAATATAATTCAAAGGCCTGTATACTTCTTTAAATACGAGAAGATAAAACAAAACACTTTAATTTAATTACTTATGTGAACGCGAAGCACAGCCTTTATCACACGTTGAAAACACAAAATGATGATTCTTTTTCATTCGTTACTTCTCTTAAATGGATGTATATTTCATTTTATCATTATATCTGGTTGTTCTGCTAATTTCATTAGTTCGTGCTAACTGTTTCCTCAAGAAGTACGAATATCGAAAAAGAATTAAAGCAAAAAGGAGGATGCGGAGAAGGACGAGGACAAAATTAAGTAGGTATAAAACTAAAAAATGGTTTTGTTTTTCCTGATCCTTCATCCTCCCATTTGCCGTATTGGTAAAAGCGGCTCCTGGGTCTGATACTTTGAGGATGATTTCATCAGAACTACAAACAATAACTTGCCATTTTGATCAAATTCACTTGTAAACGTACACTCATTTGTTTTCCGTTGAAAATGTCCGCCTTAGTCCCTTTCAAACCATTCTTCGCTAAATCCCGGCGTTTCGCGTATTGCGCAGAATGTAATTTTAGGTAACAGCTTAATACTTATTTCCAGGCACGATTTCCGGAACATCTTCCTTCTTGAGTATTTTCTATTAGTGAATCCCTTTCAAATCTTTACAATTTAGTTTTGCTATTAATGCACGTTCCGGTTATTTCGGTTTTCATTTGAAGTCTTTTTTAAATTTTAGGCAACAGTTCGTTTCAGTTCTTACTGTACAAAGTACCGCATTAAAGGAATTTTTATGTGTTAATAAAAGATCCGTTGTTAAGAGTCTTCTGCTAAAAAAAAAAAAAAAAAAAAGACAAACAGGAAAACGTGGAAACTGTTCGGAGCTTTTTGTACTCTGAAATCTATTTCAACATTCGTGATTTATATAGCGTTTGTTCTGAAGATGCACGTAGCCCGGCGGAATAGTTTCTAACAATAGCAGACTTCCGATATTACGTACAGATGAGTTCAGGATAAGTATACTGTGTTAAGTAGCAAGCGGACTACAAATGAGAGGGTATTTTAAGGGTATTTTAAGGGTATTTTAAGGGTATTTCGAGGAAGTGCCAGGCAATAAATTATTAACGAGCAAATATAGTCTGTACGTAGAGTGCACGGAAAAAGATATATTTCGAGTTTTAAATGTGCGTCTACATAAAAGAGCATGCTCGCTTGCGATGGGAGACACACAAAGGCTTAGTGCGAGAATCAGAAGCAGAAAAATCGGCCAAGTTAATATTTTATTAGCAAAGTTCCGGTTTCGATAATCCGTTAAAGCGGCCTGCGAGAATAATTTCAGGTTTGTTAATACGAAACGGCTTAGCCGGTTCGTTACAAAACGGCCCGTGTCCTTGAATTAATGTTTGTTTTCAAGCCATACCTTCTATATCAGTTATATAATATACTCGACGACTTATTCTCGATAGTTTACAAAACTACACAATGGTGGACAATTGGGCTTCCGTCGAAAGAACTCTATTGACTGATATCGACAATTCCTTCTTTTTTTAAAATAAGTTATGTGTCTCACAGGGCAAATATGCCCGTTGTGTGAGTGCCCAACTCTCCTATCAACGTTTATTAAAATAGATATATAGTACAAAAATTAAAACTAACTTAACTTATTCCATTAATTAATAAAACTAGCATTATATTAAAGTAATAGTATATATATACGTAAGCCAATAAATAGCATGTCGCGTAATATGCATCTTGACACCAATACATACGGATAGCTTAATATTTCAAATCGAAAAACATGATCTTCTGTGAGAACTTAAAATACAGGATGAACACGACAAAGTCACAACCAACAAACCGTAAACAAAAAAAAAACCATCAAAGAGAGTAGCGAGATAAAGGACGCAACTTGATCCTCAGTCTTTGCACCATTCCTTCAATTATTTTTGTACCTCCTTTTTCCACACACCACTTCCCCCCCCCCTCTAGTATATGATTAGGGATTGTACTTATTAAAATTAATTAAAATTACCTTCTTCAATAACGCTTACATTTCTTTCGCATTGTGCAAACCATTATGTCAAATCTCTGCGAAGATTTAATAGTGAACGATGGAAATACTAAAATATAATGACTAATGCATTTGTTACTGTT
This sequence comes from Icerya purchasi, assembly GCA_039619475.1. Classification (NCBI taxonomy): domain Eukaryota; kingdom Metazoa; phylum Arthropoda; class Insecta; order Hemiptera; family Monophlebidae; genus Icerya; species Icerya purchasi. Next base: position 439,841,321 of record CM077116.1, read on the forward strand.
GCCACGATTGTGGCCGATCCCAACATATACAACATTTTCTCTTGTTTTACTTGGCCCGACTTTCGTCTTTAGCTTAATTCTCCGAAATAATAATACGGTAATTGTATATAACCATTAGTTGCAACTAGACATTGACGTCTGTAATGTTGTTCCCCTTTGCATGTTCTACTTTTTTCCATAATTAATCAAAGTAGAAAAATGTCTTAATTCGTATTGACAATAATGTATATTATCATTCGAGAGTGTTTTATTGTATTTGCTGCGGATCTCGAATTACAAGAGCGGTCTTTTATTTTGCACACGATTCTAGTGTAAATTTTTGTTTTTCAGTGTGTGTTTTTCAAAGGGTAAACTGCTGAGGAAGTTTGCTGTACAACATGTAGGAATTCTAGCAATTTTCCCTGCGTGTGATGGATGACTTATGCCCGAGCGACCACTTTCCCCCATCATAATAGTTTTTAAAATGACGCTGACACCCAATATGGCTTCATGCCGCGTTTCGCCCTTCATAAAGCAGATTGGGAAGCATATTCGATGAGATCGACGACTCTTCCTCAACCAACAGAGTCAGTAGGGACCAATGTAAGCGTCTTAAAGCATGTGATTTCAGTGACAGCCAATGCAGCAATTCCAAAATCTTCACAAAGGAAGCGGAGCAGACCAGCCCCGTGGTGGTGCGAAGACACTGGGAAAGCGATAATAGAGCGAAAACATGCTCTCAGGAAATATAAGTCAACTGGAATTATTGAGGACCTAATCACATTTAAGAATTGTAGAGCAGCTGCTTGAGACCTCATCCGCAGCAAAAAAACAGGAGTCGTGGAATTCTTTTGCAGCATCAATCCCCAAACAGTGAATGCCCACGTAATGTGGAAAAAAAATCAAATCTCTTAGTAATAGTAATAGTACCCCTACGCACCCAACATTAAAAATCAACGAAGTTCACACGACGGAGACTAGAAATATTGCAGAAACATTTACACTATATTTTTCCATGGAATTCTCTGCGCTGAAGTATTCCAGCAAATTCCAACAGCAAATAGCGCACTTTACGAGCAACAATCCATTAATTTTGATTCGATCCTTATAATCGCCCGTTTTCTATGGCTGAACTGGAATTTAAACTTAAGTATCACACCAGGAACAGTGCACTGGTGAAGATTCGATACATCCCTACATGTTGAAATATCTCCCGGGTAATGCCAAGGAATTCATGCTGAATTTCTACAATTAGATATGATCAGCTGGGGCTATTCCTGATGCCTGGAAAATTGCGACCGTTATTCCTATTCCAAAGATTTATAAAGATCCTTTCCAAGTTAAAAGTTACCGACCAATATCATTGTCGTCTGTCCTGTCTAAAACAACGGAAAAGATGGTAAATAGGCGACTTCTGCATTTCCTTAAAGCAAACGCTGTCCTATCACCTATGCAAGCTGGAGGCCGAAAATCGAAGTCAACCATTAATCATTTATTGAGCCTTCAAAGGCAAATTGTATCTGCCTTTCATCGTCGACACCACCTTTATGCCGGATTCTTCGATCTGGAGAAGGCTTTGCTTTGGAAATTAAAAACGGTCGCGGTTGGCGGTAAACTCGGGCGATATATTCACAACTATCTGAGCGATCGATGGATTCAAATCCGAATTGATTCATCGATTTCAAGAAAAGTGAATCGGTTACCTCAATGTTCCGCTTTAAGTACTACCCTTTTTATTCTCTATGTAAACGATATTGTTGACTGCATCACGCCCCCAGTGAGGGCTCGCCTACATATAGATAATCTAAAAATATCCGTAGTATCTAATATCCCTTCCTTGGCTATCCTGAAAAATACCATTAATAGATTGCAGCAGGAAACAATGGACTAGTTATGAACAATCTCATGACTTTCGTTCAGTCTAATAAGCTCATTAGGTAGTTACATGTAGTGCGTGGATGAGTACCCTTGCCCTTAAATGGGAAAAAAACGAATATTATTATGAGTGTGCTATCTATTGTACGAATAAACAGTATCAACCATTCATGGTTAAGGGAATGGATTCAATTGAATATAGGAGAAGAGAAAAAAATGAAAAATGTAAACAGTTGTTTATATGCGGGTGAAGCTGTTGGAAACAGTAAATATATGTGCATATATATATATATATATATATATATATATATATATATAAACTCGGTAATTTTGGCCTGATCCATCTTGCTTACATTTCTATCTCTTTCTCTTCTATACTTTGTATAAAATTATCAAAATTTACAACGCCATTCTTACCAGCATCAAACTTGTGTACTATCTTATAATTTATTTAATCTTAAGTCAACTAATATTATGATGTATAGGATATACAAGAATAGTTGTAATTTTGTAGTTTGAATAAACGTTAATAAGAGTGTCGGGCACTCACACAACAGACATACTTGCCCTGTGAGACCCACAACTTATTTTAAATAAAAAAAAAAAGAATCACTCCTAACAAATTAATAAAAACTTTCGTTATATAAAATTGGGATATTTTTTCGTTACAAAATCTAATGGGAGCCAGCCTACGAATTACATTGAAATTAATACATATATACGAGTATATATATATATATATATAAGTAAAAGTTAAAAAAGGTGTCTGTCTGTTCACCCCCCCCCCCGTGAGCCTTATTCTCAGGAACTAGCAAATCGATTTTATAGTTTAATGAACATAGCGGTTTACCAGGAAATTAATCTGTATTTAGTTTTTTAGTAAATTAGTGGAATTCCGAAAATATAAGAAAAAGGTTTTAATTCACTCTCACTTCCGAGGTTGTTTTTTTTTTCAAGTATTTTTAATTAATACTAAGGCAACTTTAAAACTAAAAATTTAAAAGTTCGAATTAATAAAATAAGGAAAAATTCGTTTTCCTAATTTAGTACAAAAAAAAACCAATGTAAAAATACTTCTTTTGTAACTTTGGAAGCTTTGGTTACCGTAACCGTTTGTATTATGGTGCTTTTAATCGACGAAATTTTTTACTTAAACTGTAGCAATTGAAATGAAAAGTGGCGCCGCGCTTCTGCGAAAGCATAATATGCATTGTAGAACTTGAAATGTTCGGTAAACTAGAAATTAATTCCACCTCTATTTATCCGCGAGAAACACGTGCTCATTGTTTATAAATAGTGTCTGCATTAATTCCTGTTGAATTGTTTGTAAAAATTAATTATACGTAAAATAAGAGAACACATTTCCGATAAAATAAGGAATAATAATAAAGCACAATTAATAAAGGAACAGGAATGACGAATAAAATTATCAGGTAGTAAAATTTTCAGCTTGGCTGAAAAATTCCGGTAAATCTTTTATAAAATCACGCTAAAGTGTGTCACGACGAAGTTCTCTTTCTTTTCAATTTTTCTTAATTTTGATACGAAAGAACTGTTCCGGGGTCAGAGCAAACAAAGGTTTTTGCATTGCGCTGTAGTAAATGGTGTAATATGAATATTCATGGTTAGAGCGAATTCTTCCGAGTTGCTTCGCACAATACATATTCATGTTCGGCCGGATCTGAACGACATAAAACATTTTAATGAATTCGGAAGTATTTTGAATTTAAAATTTCACGTTAAATGTTTTAAACAGACGTTATACTCAATGAAATGAGCAGGAGGAATTAGTGAAACACGGGCTATCGCATGCGGTACAGATATCCTGTTCGCGGAACTATCCTTCCATATCGTTAATTTGCAGGGCTGAACTAAAGTCAGTGGGCAAAAGGAGAGTTTTTAAAGTTTTTCCTTTCATAATTTAAGGAGATATTTCGAAAGCACTAAATTAGCGGACGATATTAACGTGCATTCCTACTATTATGGACTATCAGAACATTGCTAAAATACAGATATTTTTCATTACCTGTTTTGTTGCGTACCGATCGAACTATAAGAAAGTATTACTTTAAAATCGTAGAAATCTCTATTCGATACGTCATTAAAATTAGTATTATTACTCGAAGACGGCTATTTATTAAATACGAATATTCATTATTAAATACGTGCGAGTTTCGACAGTGTTTCGCTAAACATCAAAATGTGTACATATATAACTTCCAGCCATGTTCACGTTCATTAATCTCCTACAACTGAATATCAAAAGATGAACCAGCTACCACCGTAGCGTTAGACCAGTTGTCTTTTGTTCAGGTAGAATATTCTGCCGCTACACATTCGACATCAGTAAACTGTTTGAAGTTAAAGTTTTCTCAGAAATTATCGCATGTCACGTTCGCAAATAAACGTGGAACATGTCCGTCAGTTAATACAACAACTGCAGAATATCAATCAGTAAAATATCTCGGATTAACTACGGACAGACACGCCTGGTATGGAATCTGCACGTAATTAATACCGGGAAAAAATTGAAGTCGTTACCGAGTCAATTATATCTGCTGATAGAAAGACAATCCAAAATCTGCCTCGAAAATGAAATGTACTCTATATAAGCATTAGGGCTTCCGTCTGGAACTACGGTCTAGAAATATATGGATCAGCCGTAAAAGCACGCCTCAAAAAAGTTCAATCGTTCCAATCGAAGATATTAAGGATAATGACACCAAAATGCGCTATATTACGTTGTTTTTATTTTTTATTATCCTGCCCTGGGCGCGGTGTAGAAGGGCAGTCGAACCAGTTGATAAGATTGTCCATCCATGAATTTTGACGTCTTCCTCTCGATCTCTTTGAGGACTATGAGCAGTTAAAAAAAACTACTGTTTCATCATCCTTGTTTAATTTTGTGCGCCTTTCATGTTATTTTTTGGATGTTTTTTTTTTTTTTTATTTTCTACCCTGGGCGTGCCAACGGCCTTGACCCAACAACATGATAAATTAAGAGACAAAACTAAATAGTCAGACAGTCAGAAATGGAAAAAACAAAGGACAGCAGCAACGGAATAACTGAAGGCAATGGAAAGGAAAGGAGGATATGGGTAGCGTTAAAGGGAGTAGGAAGACCCAAAACTAAAAGTTGGGCGTAAAGAAGGGAGCGTTCGTTAAGGAGTGCAGAACATTCGAAAAGGATATCATCTGGGTTACAAATACAAGGAAGCTCAGAAGCGTGATGAGTGCAGAAAGGAGGAGACAAAGTGAATTGAAAGCGAGAAGAAGGGAGTAGAGAATGATTGATTCTGAGTCTAATTAAGGAAACAAACAGTGGAACGACGACAGACCGGAATAGAATGAAACCAAGGCAGGAAAAACCGGATGAATAAGACAGTAGTATGAATAATGATTAGAGAATAAAGATGGATACAAGTATAGCCGAAGTCGTTTGTAATTGTATAGTTGAGAATGACCTCAACGTTCTTGATGGCGGTACGCAAGCAGTAACATAACAAAATTCGGGCTGCATTCAGTCATAATTTAAACCCAATGATATCGCGTATAAAAACTAGCCGACTTCCTGACAATGCTGTCAGAAGATTAAAGAAAAAATAATACATATCGCATATCAATAATAATAAATCATAATAAAACACTAATATGAAACAAAATACTACTCGTATAAATAACTAAATTATAAACCGACAACAAATAGCAAGCGGCGTCATCTATCGGAATGCACCGTTATTTAGAAAACTTAAACTAGCTAATGATCACCTAAAAGTGGACATACAAAAAAAACATGACTTTTGCTTTTGATTTTCGAAACAAATTTGTTTTTTTTTATTTATTTTTGTTTTTTATTATTATTTTTTATTTTTTTTGGCTCACCAACCAGGGACCTCTCTCCGAAGCGATAGGAAGAAGAGTTAACTAACTGAAACTTAATTTGATTAGAAATGGCAGAAATAAAGAAACCAATGGCAGGGACAACAAACACTGAGAGGGAAAGGGCAGGGTATAGGAAGCACAGTAGGAAGCTAGAAGCCTTAAGAGAAGTAAATAAAAGGAAGAGCGTTCCGCAGAAAGAATAGAACACCGTTGCAGCACACTTACTTATTGCGATTGGAGTTTCGCCTGCTTCTACTAACATATGCTTTGGTTTCGTTAGATTCGAGCACTGTCTTATGGCTGAGGGTCATTTTAAAAAATTTGTCCGCCCATAAAATGTCACACGAAGTGTCCCTCAAAATTTTACCATAAATCGTTACCATGGAAATGCAAAATCAGATCAACTGTAGCCGTTGTCTTCCGTATCCGGAACTCGCAAAATATGATGGCCCTCTAATAGGTGAAAGTACTAAACGTGTTTCGTGCAGTGTTCGCAAATGTTAGCATCGTTTTCGTCGACGAATGCAGTAGGATCGGATCCGCTCTCCGCGGACAGATAAATTCTCGACTTGAAAACATCATGCATGATAATGAGCGTCTGCTCGCGTGTATGGTCATAGTGTTTACGGCGACCTCCGTCAACTAGAGCCCGTTTGCCAGACACACAGATTTACAAGAGATGGAGTAATCTGCTGCGAAATTGTCTGGCAGTCGCTACATTACTACCCGCTCGTACAAGTGATGCCGCAAGTTAATGTTGCCTTCCCATCTGTACTAACCAAGTTTGGTGATGGTTAGTCCTTACTTTCCGAGGAGAAAGCGATAATCGAGTCCCGATTTTTGAATTGTGAATTCGTGGACCGCGAGTATCCTTAGACTATACGCTCTTCTTCCGCAACACAGACGTCCGAAATGGTAGAATTTCTTGATGGTGATCTTAACTTGGATTTACGAGGGTCGCGCGATCCCACATTCATGGAACTTATGCGCGTAGGATTCAGATTCGAACTGAAAAATGAACCAATCATTTCCACAACACACACAATTTCACATGCATTGGCACCGTCTTTTCACGACACGCACTTGACACGCGCCACTATATACTACTTTAGTACGGATCGTCCTCTCCTTTCGATAACATACCTCCAATGTCAGTGTTGTAAATGGTGCAAATAATTTATCTGTTGTCAATGATACGAATAATGTAAGCGATGTTAATAATGTTTGCGAATATTGTCGACGATGTAAATGTAAATACCCCGTATATATATCCGTTTCTAAAGAATCACTTTCTGTACAGTAAAAATCATAAACATGTCGGCTTTCACACTCGTTGCTGCCCATAAGATATAAAGGCTATAATGACGGTTCGAAAAAATAACCTAGATAAAATTCTTATGTCGAGTGAAAGAATAAGGGAAAGCTGGAGCTGCCCATAAGATATATTCATGTATTAATGTATCCGTATGAAAGACACTCGTTAAGTTTTTTTTTGTTTTTATGGGTACTTTTTTCGCTGTATATAATTTTGAACGGTAGATTTTTTTTGAAAATTTTCACAGAGATCTTGCAATTTTAAAATTACATTCCTCATCCAACCAAGGTCGCTCGTATCTCTTCAATGCGTCCCTTTTTTTCAAAAACTGGCTAGTAATTTATACTATTTCATTAAATGTTTCAGATTACGAAGTGAAAAAAGTAATTTATTTTATTGAATTCCGTTGAAATATATTCTTCACGTCTATTCTAGTCGATTTATTTTCCTTTCAATGTACCATCCGCGATCTCATTCAGCTGCCATCTGATCGCCAACGCTCTGGGAAGAGTACGGTACATCAAGAAAAAGAAGAAGAAGAAGTACCAAAATTATGATTAGGAATATGCTGAAAAATATCGGATTATGATCACATCTGATCGGAGGTGTGTTCCTATACTTTCAGGAGTAAACCTAAATTATTGCTTTTTTGAACAAATGCCGCTATACGTTTTCGATGATCAGTATTTATGTATGTGACTGCGCCTTATTAGATGAATCCAAATGTGATGAACTTTATAAAAAAACAATTGAAATTGTGCGAAACAAAAAAGATCGGCTGTAAACGCGCCAAATTATTATAATGGAATATTTCAATAGGCAAACAGAATAAATCGCGTATTACTATAATTTTACGGTTGATAGCGACGACTAAAGGAATTTCTAATCTTCCGCCGTTTTATAGGCAGTTTTATCATTTTGTAGAATTTTAAAATTTCTAATGTTAAATTCATGAAAAAAAATTTTTTTTTAAATTTTCACACGGAATACATATTTTAATATCAACTCGTAATAATGCTCTTTCCAGTTCCTCAATGCTTAATGATATATTCTCCTACAATTCCATTCTAGAACATTAAGTGTTATTTGTCATTTGGGTTTTCGACACTTGTTTCTTCTTCGTGCAGGATGCTCTAGTCGTCTGTTATTTAGTAGTGATGAATAGTGACAAAATTACATATACAATTAATTATTAATGTCAATCGAGCAGCTCAGGCGACATTGTTCTCTCCAATGCCACACAACCCCCCTCTTCCCCCTACATTGGCTCATTTATTTATGCAGCAAACTGGAGAAGAATGGCAACAGGAATGGAGATCTTCAAGTACATTTCTCCGAAGCATAAAAACAACCACGGAGCCTTGGTGGCCCACAGACGGAGTTTCCCGCAGAGATTTTTCTGTCCTGAATCGTCTCCGAATAGGACATACAACCCTGTCGCACGGCTACATATTCACGAGCCAGGAACCCCCAAATGTCTGCCTCTTTTGTAGTCAACCGAGCGCCCCATCCACCAATCACCTACTTCTCGAATGTCCCTCTTTTCCAGTACCACGATCCATGCACTTCACCACTTCCTCTATGCTCCGCCCGCGGTCGCAGCTGTATTAGCTTACATGCGGAGCAGCGATCTGTACTATCGCGTTTAATCCCCTTAAGTAGGCTCCATGTGCTGTAATAGCCCCAGTAGTTAAACACGGCACATGGAAACGCTCATATACAATCTTAGGGAAAAAAAAAAAAATTAAGTACAACAATTTTCTCACCACACACTCGTTTCAATAACACACCGTAATGAGAAGTTTCCAAACTGTTAATTTTATTGTAAGCGATAGTATATTTAATTTTTATTTCACCGAGTGCGTATGCAATAATTTATAATTTAACCGGCTTTCAATATTAGACCCGGTCAGAAAAAAAAAAGAAAAATCTTCTTAATAATCGCTCTTTAAAAACTGGAAAAGTAAAAAAAATGGCACAATTTTTTTTGTTTGTACGACAATTTGTTTATGAAGCCCGCAGATATACCGCGCGGTTTCCCTACTTAATTAATCGCATTCAGGTGTTTTCTTTCTTCAGTTTGAGCGTTTTAAAGATGAAGAATTTTTGTAGATGGCCTAGAAAGCCAGCGCTTTCAGTGTCATTACCCTCTTAATTATTCGCGTTTAGTTTATTCAAAGTTTTAACTTTACGTGTCTAATTGTAGTTAAGTCAGTCCAAGGGAACATTCCCCCGCTATTAATTGCGGTAAAAGTTTATCGGACAAAGTAGAAAGTGTTTAATAGTTACCGTCACCGAATGAATTTGAAGGGCATATCTGTACGACGGGACAATTTGTCAAGTCCTAGAATATCAAGTGTTTCGCTCACTAAAGTTACACTATTACCACCAACGCATCTGATCAAAGGATTTCGCTGAACATTTTTATCTGCACCCGAAAACTCGTTGTTACTCTATTAAAAGTTAATTTGCACCCCCCCCCCTTTTTTTTTTTTTAATATCAGTTACAAGTACTAAAAGAAAACACAAGAGACTTTTACTGAAACTGAAAATTTCTGTTTAAAGGTGTAGAAGCAGTTCATCTCGATGTAATAGTGAACAAGAATAATTCATTTTTTAAAAGAGGTCGCCACCAGTGAAAATTACTTTTTCTTTGTCTTAAAATAAAGTCTAGCTGAATATTTTAAAAAAACTGAATTTTGTTTTTTATAAAAAAAAAAAAAAAAAAAAAAGTCGATTTTTGAATGAAAGCAACACAAGGCCCCCGATTGGTTTTTATTCGTTCACTGTTTAGACACCGCTTCAGAATTTTTTCCTATTTCGATAATGTACTTTTCTAGAAGTATCGGAAATAATAAAAACGTAGTATCCCAAACGAGTCGACAACTGTTTAAAAATTGGATGGACTAAAATTTTGGAAATACGGAATGCCAAAATTAAATAATTAAGAACGGAAAACAAGAATAATTTGTGTAAACCCTGGAATGATACAGTTTGCACTTTTTCCGTTCGATCTTTCGCTTCTTTTTATTTTTTATAAGTTTAATACTAAATGGAAAAAAAAATTAAATTAAAATTTATGAAGTAAATCATTACTGAAGTCTCTCGATCCCGTGCACCATGCCGCTCTGGGAACACTATCCTGGGGGCGCATCGAACGTCTCCGGTAGCCAGTATGTGCGCTCTAACCGGCTTCCTCCCTCTTTCTTGCTACCGAAACTATTTCATACCGCGAAACATGTACCGCTAAAACTACATACAAAACTTTCCTTTTCACTTAGATAAGTGCCCTCTCAAGCCAACAGGCGACCCCTGCGCCGGAAGTAATGGCTGTCTTGTAAGGTCACAGGATCACGTTCCTAGAGAGGCAAATACCTAGGCCAAAGATTCTGAGTGTCCCCTGGAGTTCCCAAAAAATATGAACATCGACATATCGCTGAAATCGAACCCAGGTACAAAAAATGTCCAGTGTACGGCAGAAATGGCAGCCACAGCAATTAGCAAATATGTGAACCACCTAGTATATTACACTGATGGAGCTAAGGCAAAAGGCGAAGCAAGGCCACTACCGGCATCCTGCGCATGACAGGAAATCCAACATCAAGCCAGACTTAACGATGCCTGTGATGAGTTGGATGCAGAATTGCACGGAATTTCTTACTGCTTCCATCACCTAGTCACGAATCACGATAAATCTATAAAAGTTCTCATAGCCACAGGCGTTATGTGTATGCTGGAAAACCAAAAATGCAGCAACCCGTTAATATTGAAAATACGCTACTATCTGAATCAGTTAAACCAAACGAACAGTCGGGTGATATTCATTTGGGTCCCTGGACAGATCGGGGTACCTGGTAATGAGAGGGTCGATGTGGAAGAGCGCCCAGCGTCGTTTTCGCCAATGCCAGAGGACGCGGACCTACCATCCTCCGTGATGCATATTTTTCTAAGGAAGTGCGAGAACCAGTGGAAAACAGAATGGGCAGCTACTACAGCTCTCTTAAAAAACATTAAGCCCGAACCATGGTGGCCACCGGAGGGAATATCCCGGCACGATTTTAAGATTCTCAGCCGGCTGCGAATCGGCCACGTCACTATCTCGCATGGTCATATAATTAGTAAATCTTCGCTTCCAACTATGTGCTTCTTCTGCGGCCAGGCTGGTATACTGACAGTTTCACATATACTTCTCACGTGCCTAAAATTCGCCACGTTCTGAACGCAATATGGCCTACCCAGTAACATACAGGATTGTCTGGCAAATACTACAAAAAGGTCGCAAAAGTTATCTCCATATATATGTGATGTAATGACCTTAGTAGTTACAAATGGCGCATATAAAAAAAAGGTGAGGAGGAGAAAGAAAAAAAAAATTTGAATGAAATTCAATAAAAATACTTATATTATCCAGAAAGCATTTGGTTCTTTTTTTTCCAGATCAATTTCATTCACATCTAATGCCACATAGAGCAATGTGGCCAGTCAATTGTGAAATGCAATCAAATGATTTTTTCTTTCCGAAATTGTGCATTAAGGCAAATACAAAATAATCTCTTGACACGGTCTACCATATTTCTTTCACTGTCGTATCTGCTTTGTATAATCCCCTTTTCATTATATGTCTTATCCATGACTTTATGTGCTCCGTCACCAGATTTTTATTGGGTTAACCTCTTTTCGATGCGTTATTAATTAAACGAAGAGTAAGTCTCATAAACTTCCGATTCCCAAACGAAGTTCCTCGCAGCGGTACATTAATTTTCGTTAACGCTCCGCGTTATCGAGGGTACCTCGTTATTATGATATCGTGCCAAAAACAGCATTATCTGTAATCGCCAAGTAAAGTAAGTTGTTGGAATTGAAGTTATAATACCCACCTACTTTGAATGCACAGATCTGTCCCATGCTGGGCAACCGTACTCTGCGACTGAATAAGGCCGAGGCAGTTATTTTCGTAGTAAATCTGGCTTGATTCCCCATCTAGATGAAACGAGTTCTCTTAGAGTTCTCTTAGAGAACACTACTGTTCCCTCCGCCTTCATTCTGAGATCTTTACAATGTTTTTTGTATATAAGTGCTTTTTTTTTTTTTTTTTTTTTTTTTTTGGGCACGTCAACAGTGGAACTTACACAACGCAAGGAATTGTACCTTATATAAGGAATAGATTAGAAATTGAGGAGATAAAGAAGGCCAACAAAGGAACTATATTGAGAGAGGGGAGTGCAAGAATGGAGTGGGCACTATAAGGAGTAGGAAGGCCAAGGCGCAGAAGACTAGAATACAGAGTAGAACGTTCGGAGGAAATAAAGGGGCATTCGAACAAAATGTGATTCGCATCACAGGTATAATTGAGCTCTGGAGGGTCATAAAGACACAAAGGAGATTGAACAATAGAAAAACGGAAAAGAGAAGCCGGAAGCAAACTATGATTTAACCGCAGGCGAACTATAGAGGAAATAATCGAACGGCTAAGGTAGGGGAAAAGATTAACCCAAGGAAGAGAGGAAGGGAAGGGTTGAACTGAAAGGTAAAAAGATTGAAGATTGGTAAAGAATGAAGGATAGAATCCGGTCCAGAAATCGTGATGGGAACAATAAGAAAGACAGTAGAGAGTTTGAGCAGGAAATCTACTAACGAATAGACCATTGGTCGCCGCCGAACGTGCCAACGAGTCAACTAACTCGTTTCCAGGAATTCCGCAATGACCAGGAATCCATAGTAGATCAATTACAACAGAGGAGCGGGATGGGAATAAATTAGAAATTAAGGAGCGAATTTGGAGAATAATGGGATCAGTGACATGAGTAGGAAAAGGAGAGGAGATAGCCAATAAAACACTTTTCGAGTAGTCCGAGGATAGTAGGAATCTAGAGATGTTATATTTGTGGAAGATATGAAAAGGACTGCCTGCAGGATAGCCATGGATTCGGCAAGAAAAATAAAAGAAAAGGAGGGCAACCGAAAGGATTCGGAATAGGTAAGCGCGGGGATAATGAACGCAGCCGCAACGCCAAGACTTCGAACTATCCATGTAGATAATTGTATGGGAAGGAAAGTAATAACACGTGATTGAATTCGTTTTGAACGGCAGGATGAGGAAGAGATTTAATGTCCGAGGGGAACTTCGGAGAATGCTTGAATTCAAAGAAATTAAAAGTGAAGTAAGGTGGTTTGGTGAAAGGGAGAACAAAAGACAAGAAGAGCATAAGCCGAGAAGAGATCGAGGATAATATAGGAATTTTGCGAGGAGAGAAGCGACAGTTATCGGAAATAAATTGATAGGAACTTAGGAGTTTAGAATTAATAATGGGAAGGCGTTTAATCAGAAATCTTTCACTTAATAAGAGTCTTCGAATAAGAAGAGGAAGGAATCCCATTCAGCGATATTCCCAAATTTTTGCAACTATCATGATGCTCGAGCTTTAAGCCACTCCATGCTAATTCTAATTTATATATTCTGTATTTTTCAGACTCTTACGTTTTACTACTAGGGTCTTCGACGCATTTTCTTTGTAATATTCCTCTAATTCTGTGTTTGCTCTGAACTTCTCTAAATGGCTTTCCTTGTGCTAATACATCAAGATCGTCAGCATACTATATAGCACTGAGGAGGCCGTGTAACACTTCTCTATGGAAATCCGTTCCGTTGTATTCGTCATCTGCTTCTTTTCGCATTATGTGCAACAACGAATTCCGCATAATAACACATTTCTTGTAGTATTAGCTCGTATACTTTTTAAATTAATCGACTATTACTTTACCATAGTCAGCGGTCGGGTCCATAAAAACTACACTAGTAATCATCTTTCCCCTTCAAATTTCAATTTGCCGAACTAAATTTGTAGCCTGACTTACGCTACTTTTGCCTTTCCTAAAACCAGCTTGTTGGGGGGTATCAGCTTTGTTGCTATTAACAGTGCCTACGATGCAATTCATAATTTATCTGGCAAAAACCGTTTTATATAAATAGCGAAGAAGAGGTATTGGTCGGTAATTTTGTGGTTCATTTGGATTTTTTTTCAGGTTTTTGCGCACTATTACCCCGGGGCTTTCTTCCATATATTATCTTACCGGTTAAGTCAATTTCGTTAAGCAAATTTATAACCCCACCGTTTTGTATTCGGTCTAAAATGCCAATGCTGCTTTTTTTTCCCATTCAGTGCTTTTATCACACTTCTGTGTGAGTTCATATACCGGGAAAGCGGATTTAAAGTGACTGGCCTTCTTATAATTTTGCTTTTCTTTAGTCTTTCAAGTGATTTTGGAGGAATTATTTAGCTCGCTATATTATATACTAGGTGTAATTTCTACACGAGAGCTTCTTTATTCGTTCTTTCACAACTTCGTCTTCTAATTAGCCGCCAAGCCTTAAAGCTAACCCTATACTCAAGTCCGTATTTTCCACCAACTCCTTCCACTTTCTACATCTGTTCTCCGGCCCGTTTGCTCTGTTCATTTTTACACAATGGAAATAGTCTGCTCACTAAATGTGTCCTTATAAAATTCCTGAACACGTGGGGGGTACTCCATCTTTCTTTTTCTACCCGAGTCCAAGTCCGGAATATATTGTTTCCGGCAGCCTCGAGGAACGGCAAGGCAGCTAGTGCCCCTGGACAGTGTTCGGAAGAAATTAAAAGTATTTCGAATTTAAACTGACCAATTCTGCCGCCACGAAGACGCCGACAATAAAAGATAAAAAAATTCAGATACGAAATTGTCAGAGCCAACATTGACGGTGATTTCAATAAACATTGAAGAACTAGCGAAAGTAAAGTTAGTACTGTTGACTATTGCTAATAAAATAAATGAGATGTTATCCGAGAAATACAAGAAAGTCAGGCTATTTGGGTAGTTTGATTTAAACAGTTCGTCAAAGTACAGTCACCCGAAGCATGGTAATGTTCTACACATGTACGCGAAAAGACAAACGTTAAAACGGGGCTATTATAGAAGAAATTGAAACAATAACGCTGGAACTGGAAAGCTGTACGCGTTATAGCATCTATCGATAATTCATCTGGAAATGTGTTTAAGAGTTTCACAAAATTACCTAACTCGAAGATCATTTTGCGGGTGTATTTTAATAGTTGCAGCGGTAAACGAGGATAGCGAGAAACGGGACTACTAGAACGAAGTTGGAATAGAAGCATGGACAGCTGCAATAAAACCTAGCTCTGATATATGACGCAAAATTGCAACGCAGAAGATGGAAGAGAGGTCATCATAAAAGTCGGATTTTAAATATTCGCTTATCAGAAAAGAAAAGTAGTCTTTGCGAGAAGCCGGTCTTGCAGCCTAGTCCTCGGACACAGCACGGACCTACTTATGATACAGAGGTATGCGAAAGCCTGTAAACGTTCCGTTTTGTAGAAGGTTCAATTTTAAAGATGCTAACTAGGAGGAACAACAATTTAGAGCTCTACTGAACCGGGTCTACGGGCCAATCCGGAACCAGCAAAATGCGAAAAATTTTTGTAGCTACCGTTCGTGAAATATCCAGGAAAACAGTCCCTCGAGGTAACTCGTTAGGGAAATACAGAAATTCAGCTACTCGATTACAATTAATGTGCCTTCCTAGTTGACTATTCACAGCGGCCGGTGACGGTGTGCCATTCGATAACTCTGAACTACTTTGAAGGTGAAAATATACGGTATTCTTCGTAACTGGCTTGCGGATACAAAATTAACTTTTAACTAACTCTCTGTTGCTACGGCGGTCTTTCGTGCGCAGAATAATTGTATCGGCAAAATATTTTTAATCGGTTTTCACGTTCGAAATTCTTAGCAATAACTGTATCTATCGAGATTTAGAAACATGCTGATGAGGGTACTAATTAGAAGCTAAAAGTTTTTAAAATGAAATAGGAAGAGAAAATTTTGAAGATGAAAATGGTATACCGGGAACTTGAAGATATCTTGCGTAGATCAGAAGAAAAGCGACAAGGAATCTTTTAGGTTCTCGAGAATAATATACTATTTTAAAATCATCCTATAAAATGGTCAATTTTTAGAAACGTAATTACATTTTTTTTTTCTGGTTTATGGTAAAAATTCTAATGCGGCATGTTCGAAAGATAAAAGACTATCACCGCCTTATTACGCATGTGGCAACGACTGAAAAGTAAAGTTAGTCGCATGGACCGAAACGAATATTTCGAAGTTTTTCATAATATATGAAATGCTTGATGCAGCTGAAGTGCTCCTTTCGTCCTTTGAAATAATCCGCTCCTACCTTCCTCGAGCTTTTTCCCCAACGTTTAGACTACCCAGTTACAATCCACTTATCTCGTTTTATTTACTTCATTTCACTTTATTTTTATCTTTTTATTTTTAATAGTTTTTCATAATGATTCATAATTTAGAAATTTAACCATTTGCAAGTAGCAATAATTTTGGTGCGCATAAAGCTTTAGCTTTTTTCCTTTTCACAAGGTGATAGCGAAATTTTGTATATCTACTTTGCTCTTTTCTTTTGATCGATTCTGTTCAAGACAATTGTTTTTTTAATCTAGCAATAACACTGAATTTGAGATATCATCGCTGCAATAGCGGCTTGAATTTGGAACAAAATAACTCCAAGAACGCTCGTACACCGCAATTCACGTAATGGTTCCTGTTAAAATAACAAAATCCGCGATCTCGCGTGATTTCTTTAAAATATTCAAACGGGAAGTATTTTTTTCGAGCACCTCCGATTTGATGAAGCTGTCGGTTTTACTTTTATTGACTCGTCCCAAAAAAAAAAAAAAAATTAAGGAGTGTAGACCGCGATGTGGTTGTTCTTTTGTGGCCTGAAAGATAAAGAGCTTGCCGATGAGACAAGGAGAGATGAATTCTGATACGAATTTCTCGACGAAGTAAATCTTCTAGCGATTTAACTAATCGCATTAAATAATTACACCGCGCCGTGTAAATATAAATGAGACACTTCCCTAGTTACCTTCTCCGGTTGTGCGTTAAAAAATTATTATAAAATTTCAGTTTTCTTTTTAATAATAATAATTTGCGGGTCCCACAAGGGGGCACTAGCCCGTCTGTGGGTTCCCAACATAATTATATATCATTTATTTGTGTACAATATAACATCAACTTAACTTAAGTGCTACTTTCTGTTACAGCATAAAACGTATTAACTTATATATTACTATACTATAAAATCCACACTCTCATTATTTATCATTTATATTACAACTATACCATCATTTAAAATAATATTTCCTATTACAATACCTTAATATGGATAACTTATATATTACAATAATACAATGTAATTTTTATACAACTACCACTAGAGCATTAGCAGCTTAAAACTGGAGATAGTAAGTCTCATGTCAACGTAGCGTCAATGTTATAAGTGGTTGTTACTAGTATTACGATACTTTTTTTTTTTTTTTTTTTTGTTACTATTTCTATTGCTCTTTACACCATGCTATCAACCAAATTTAACCTTGTTTTCCCATCTCTCCAGATTTTTTTCATTTCGAATTTCCTTTGGTATGTTCCCCATTAATTTTATTAATACCTCTTCCTTTACATTGTGTCTATTTTACTGTTAATCCCCCTAGATCGTACATAGCAAGAATTAATCGAAATTTCTAGTCCTGTACGTTCTTGTTCTAGTTGGTAACTGTCTATCTTCGAGTTTGGCACACTCAGTAATTTGCTGTAATAATATAAAGCATTTTTGGTGACGACATTTCGTTATTTTTGTTCCACCAAGTGATGGCTAGCTAATGCGTTTTTTTCTCGTTGTGTAAGACCAGTTTTAAACTTTTTTTTTGCAATTTGTTGATTTTCCTCATTTCTGTAATTTTCACCTCACCCCAAATTCCGTATTTAATTCTGGACGTTATTACAGCTTCGAAATATAACCTTAGTTTCGCGAGACTTTAAATCCCGGATTTTAACCGTAAGACATGTGCATGTTCGAAAATTGCCCCCGATACATGAAAATTTAGTCCATTCATTACGCGACCTCAACATAATTATACAGCATTGCGCTGTTTATGAAAAGCCGATTAACGCAATTTTTCACCGTTTTCGAAATTTAGGAAATCACTAAATTTCCCCGATGATATTATTCCAGCTGGTCAATCACCTTTTTTTTCCGAATTTATAGAAGGCGGAATTCTGAGTGTACACATATCGAATAGACGCAGAATCTGACAGCTTTCGATGCGCTTCCCCACCGTTCCCTTTTATGCAACGGGAATTGACGACAAATAAGCAGTAAACCGTACCGGTAGTTGGCTAGAATTGGGAGAAAGCGCGAATAAAAGCGTTAGGAAAGAAAATGTCGATAGAAGAAAAATAAATAAAAACCAGTACACCTCGCTACCTATTGTATAGAAGAACATCGCGACGCATTTCTTTCAGATGGTCGTAATGTGCGCCATTTCGTTTCGATGATGAACTCAAACTATTGATCACGTAAAACATTTTTACACACTACGGTCTAAATAATATAAGTCACCGTGTGGTAAGTGAAAATCGGTGTAAAATTCCAGCGTGACCATTTCTTCATGACGAACAAAATTTTACACTGAGCGCGATAATCCGCGCAGATGAAATTTATAAATATATAAAATATAACGCATAACAAAAGCAAAAATCAAGTATTACTTCGATAAATTAAAATATTAAGAACACGTTTTTCGAACATCGTCGTTGGCTAATAAAATTTTTATCTTTCTACAACTGTGAAAATTTTCAATAATTTATGGGTTAAGCAATATGCTATTTAAAACAATTTCTTCGGTATTAGCGTTATTTTTTTTTCCTGGAAAAAGAAATGCGAAACATTTCAAATTGAATAGAGACAAACTTTGAAAATAGATTCGAAGAATGCGGGGAAAAGTCACTAAAGTTTAGCGCTAAAAAAATTAGATTAGCGATGGATTACACTTTTTTTTTTTTTTTTTTTTTTTATCAAAACCGGGTGGGTACACAGTGTAATAATGAAATGACTGTCGTCTGCAATTCAATTGCACTAAAAAACCGTGGTTGAGTCTTGTCTCCATAGAAACCTCTGCTCAATAGTCGCCATCGAGTTTGTTTCCGTGAGCTTTTCTTCTTTGTTAATTCAACTTAAAGAAAATTTTCGATTACTATCAGCCGAAAAGATAGCATTCAACGCACAGCGAAAGCCAATTCGAGCGACAAGTTAGAACGATTAGGAGAAAAGACTATGACCAACGCCTGATATTACCGCTTCCGAGTGTGCGAGCAATTTTCCGAACGGTTATCGATGAAGAAAATCGATGGAAAAAAGAAAAAACAGAACGACTTATCCGGCACCATTAGAAGTAAATTAGGCGGTAACTTGTCAACCGCTTCCGACACCCAGAACTTTTTCTTTTTAATGAAACCGGTTTTAAGATATCGTGTGCGATCTAGAAAATTTTGTTAAATATTCGGAAAAGCTCTAAACTTTTTGCACGTCGAATGTGAGGAATTAAACAATTTTTAAATGCCTTTTGTAAATAAACTTTCATTCTACTTTTTTCTCCCTAACGTCGACGAATCTACATTAATTCATCTTAATAATAATAACTTTTAAAACATTTCAAATTAAAAAAAAAAAAAAAAAAACTTCATATACGCGGCGTAATGTAAATGGTACTTTTCGGTAATTCGCATTCCTTTCTCCTACTTTTTATCTCATTTCGTGAATGTTATATTTAATGTTTTTTTCTTCCTATGTCAATTTCCTATCCGCTTGTCCCATTTCTCTCTGCTCTATCATTGGTTTCGATATATCACCCGGATTGTAAATTTTGTCCCTATTTATGTTCCTCCGTTAGTCCTTACGGCAGTTTTACCACGCCGTTCAAGTATTCCCCGCCGGTATCTTTATTAATAAGTAAAATTTCATTAGTTTATATTATCTTTTGAGGGCGCCAGAGGCTTTGACCCAACAACTGCAGAAATTAAAAGAAAGAGTTAAATTGACAGACGATTAAGAGCTTAGGAAAGATCGAAGTGCAGGAGTATAATAGCTGATAATTAAAAGGAATGGATAAAGCAAGAATCATAAGGAGCAGGAAGATCCAGTGCTACGATTTTGGAGTACAAATCGGAGCGTATGTTTTCTTTTTTAATCATCTCATTTTTAAGTATAAATACATTTACTCTTCGGGTTTCGCAAAGTTTTATACAGCGTTGATCTCCAATTAAAACCTTTTTAGAGTTGCAAGTAGGTTTTTAATAAAGGCAGTATTGTTTGCTATTTGATAAATATTTCAACTAATTAATTTTTCTAGTCAATGGTTATGAATAAAAAGTACTATTATTACGTCGATATGATGATTTTTTATTTTTTTGGGAGGGTTTTCCGAATCATCACTTTTATGATAAACATTTTGTCGTCGAGTTTCATTAGGAGTTTTTAACTAGTGTTCTTTCAATGCTTTTTAGGTACTTCTCCGGTTTTACCTATTTCTTTTTTTTTTTTTTTGTTTATGCAATTGTGCAATAGTGAGGTTTATCCTTTTCTTTCCCCTTAAAATCATTCGTTTATAAATGTGGCACGGTTAGTTTAATATTTTTCAGTACGATTTTGCTTTTCGTTCGCGACATACATACATATTTATAATTTGTCCGCTACATAACGTCCGCGTCGTAATTTTTATTTTTGCAGCCAATGTTCGAAAACGTTTCTAAGGGGATAAATATATTTCTACTTATCGCGTTTATTTGCTGTTTGATATATGTATTATTTGAAATAATTGTTCTTTCAAATAATTGTCATGGCAGGTACTCACGTGATGATATCTTTTATTATGCGCTTCGTGTAACAATTGAATAGGGTGAAAAAAATTAAATAAATCTGCAAATAAAACGGGGAAATGTCTAAATATTTATCTTCGTATATACTATATCACAACGTTTCTTTGAGTCTTTTGTTCACTCTCTATTGTCCCGGAGTAATGCAGTTAATAATAAACTAGTTATAAACAACGCTAAAGTTGTAGTGTTGTATTGAACATTTTACGAATTTAAAATAACTTGAAGAACGTTCAATTTAGTGTACTCGTACAACTGTCGATATTAACCGTAAATAATCCAAGTGTGACGTTAAAAGAAAATTTCAAAAATCAGCAGTTTTAATTCTCGTAAAGTAATTATTTCAAAACTTTTGATGTACAATTAAAGGACTCGTCGAATAGATAAAATAATTTTAGCGGGAAGATAAAAATTACATCTGATGACTAAAAAACAAAATACGTAAGACGGATAAATTACTGAGCGCGCACTAGAAATCTATACTGTTTGCAATTATAACACTAGATCTTCAGATAAGGAGAAAGTTTACATAGCGCGCGTTAAGAAATATCACACTCGGCTGCGGGCGAGATGGTCGGTGCATTACTATATAATTCACTGCCAGACAAGGTTGAAAACGAATTTGAGGAATTTCAAAGATTTTAAAAGCTTTAAACATAACCGCCCAATTTTAACCAATTATATTTAAATCGAAAACTTTGAAACTTCAAAATTATTTTAATCATTTATGAACTAAATTCAACTTATTCGGTTTATAAAAAATTCACTAATAACTGAATGTTAAATATGAACAGTTGAACAGCCAAAAAAGGTCTTAAAAAATTAAAAATCTAGTCTAACCAAGGAAAGTATAACATCGCAATACAGCGCATCACAACACTTTATGTTAAGTATTTTAAACATCTTTCATTTTTAAATAAATATTTCCACTACCAGAACATAATTCAACGTCGGTATACAAAATTTATTACATAAACCAGGGTGCAAGGATTGAATTTAAACACTTACTATAAATTTGCTCAGGCTGTTATTTATACAATTACATGCTCCCGTTAAGGAATTAGGAGTTCAGGTAAGCAATCGGTATAAATAAACAAGACCAAACTAATTGCCACATATCATAGAATAAGTTTTAATTTTTAAGTAACGATGTACTTATCGCGCAACTCGTACGCACTCGCGGTTTAGTTTTAATTATGTTATTTTCATTTGTAGACTGTATTAATTTAAAATATACTTGATTTGGTTTGATTATGTAAACAAATTTTTCACCCTGGCAACGCTGGGCATTTTAGCTAGTAAATATATATATATATAAATATTAATTACAACGTAATTCTTAGGCTACCCCCCATTCGAAAAAATGTCCCAATTTTATGTAACGTTTGTTACATTTTATATGATTTTTGTTATTGTTATTTAAAAAATGTCACAATTTTATGTAACGAAAAATGTAATGAAACAATATCTTAATTTTATGTAACGAAAGTTAAATGTTAGGATAGGATTTTTGTGATTATGTTTTGTTTTTCTTTTTGTGTTGATGCCAGTAAGAATTACGTTGTAAATTTTGATCATTTTATACAAAGTATAGAAGAGAAAGAGACATAAATGTAAGCAAGAATGGTCAAGGGGCACAGCCCCTTGCGAGACCAAAATGGCCGAGTTTATATACATATTCACATACACACACCCATACACCCACATGTTATATACAAATTGATATATTGCTTATATTTGTTTTTAACTAAATTCTAGCAGCATTTCCCTTATTTTTGTTTCACTTGTTTTATTATTGTTTTTCTGTAATGTATTATTTATCGGTATATTATTAAATAACTTTGTTAAAACCATTTGTTGTAGTTTGTCTTCATGTTTATTAGCGTGTCTTCTGTGTTGAAACTCATAATGTCTAACGTTACGCACACAGCAATTACATTTATTTCTTGGTATTACACTAATTTCTTTTTTTTCTAAATATTTAATTAGTGAATTGTATTTAAGTATCATTTTCAGGATCATTATTTAATATCTTTTCCGAATATTCGAAGAATTTACATTTGCGAGAGTTTCATATTTTTTTTCCACACAGACTTTCAAACATTTATCCTGTAAATAATTTAATTGCTTTAGTTTCGTATTATTCGCGTGTCCCTATGCCATAATACTCTATGGTACAAGTGAATTTGACATAATGCGTTGAATACCATTATTTATTTTTGTTGACGTATTTATAACAAAGTTCTTCATTTGATAGAGACTGGGTAGCATTTTCCTCAATTTATTTGCAACACCATCTATATGTTCATTCGATTTAAACATGTTGCCAACAGTGACGACACCCAAATATTTATACACTTTCTCTAAATTATTACAACTACATACGTCTTGTGTATGTAAATGCTGACATTCCGAACTGTTATGTTTTGATTTCATCTATATTATATTTACTACTTGGTTTTATCGCCACATTACTTTTGATTTGTCTGAGTTAATATATAATCCTCTATCACGTGTCCATTCTGTTAGCTCATTTAAGTGTCTTTTTGCAGTAAGTTCTCTGCAATTTTATAATTTTTATGCAACATTATAATTGCTACATCATCAGCATATGCGAATATTTTTGCAGATTTTAAAGTTTCATTAAAATATTCCTAATATAAAATAGTATTGGAGCTAATACAGATCCTTGCGGTGGCACTCCATATATTACTATTTTAAGTTTTTCACTAGCCGTTCCATTTATTTGTAAAACACCGTTTCTATCTGTTAAGTAATTACTGAACCAATTAAAATATCTTCCAGAGATTCGTATTTCTTCGAATTATTTTAACAATACATCATGCCTAATTGTGTGTCAAAGGCTTTTATAAAGTCTATAAAAATTATTATACAGCGTATATATAACTCTGCCCTTCGGACCAAGCTCCCTTGACAGCTACTTTTTTTCTTCTAAAATTAAAAGAAAAACCGTTTTTACTTTTATTAAAAAAAAAAAAAAAAACCTTAGCAATTACAACAAAGCATTCAACTTTTCTTATCCCATACACGGCAACGGGACATAATTGTGGGACAAAAAATGTAGTTTATGTTGGGCTAATAGGACATTTAAACTTCTACGATTATTTACTTTAATTATATCAGAAAAATTTATCCTTTATCCGAGTAAGGTTGTAGATATTTTTATTAGCTGCATAAATAATTAGTTAGTTCGGTGGGAAGTAGTACTTTTTTCCCCCCGAAATTTATTGAATATTTTTTTTTCAATTTTCAGTTTGAATTCCGTCCCATGGATTAGATGTAGCACCGAATAATGAAGCTTCCCGCAATGTACGCTTGTGGTCCACCTACAAAGCACATTTCCGAGACCTTTTAGTTAGGTAAAGGAATGTGAAAAATGTACGCGCAACTCTGAATACTTTTGTTTGAAATGCGAATAAAAATTAAAAAAGGGAAGCTTAAGTTTTTCCTGCGCCACTTATTATACATTTCGTTATCTACACACCAAGCGTGCATAATAAAAATTCGGGCCGGGCGAAAATTTTCATTCGATAATATAAACGAATAATTGTGACTAATAGATTATCGGACGACCTTTTGCGTTCGGGCTGCTCTCGCGGTTATTCCGAATCTGACAAAGAGATGACGTCAAATAAGTTTTCTGGGAAGTGTGCATATGACGTATCGTTAAATGTTATTAATAGGCGTCTCCAACGCCGGACGATGGAAACTCAAAGCAGCATTAGCTGGTTGCAGAGAACGAAGTGAATTTTAAGCATAAAACGGCGAGTTTTACAAAAGAAAAACCGCGCTCCGGAAAAACGCAAAAAATCATAATAGAACAGACGAAAATTTATTAATTTTAAAATTACCTTTTCCGATTTAAATTAATTAGCAATTTTCAAATACTACTGATAACGTCACAATTAGCCGGAATCAAACACAAATTTTCATACCTTTAGAATTACTAAATTTGCAGCAAATAATAGGGCGTGTTTTCTTTTTTCTCGCGAAACTCGCGATAGTTGTCAAGTGTAAATGAAACGTGTAGATTAATTCATTTATTCGAAATTTAGGCCTTAATTAATAACGCGTTACTACTTGTAGAAATATCTGTCGAAAATGTTTGAATATAACAAATTAATATCACATTTTAGGGAAACGATCGATTTAATAATTAAGTTGATCACAGATTACCTCGAGCACAGCATATTAGGTAACAGGGTTTTTTTTTTTTAGAAAAATATTACTTGAATCTTGTTGTTAAAATGTTAAAAATATTAAAAATGCTGAAAAATATTGAAAATGTTGGAAAATATCAAGAATTTTGAAAGTGATTGAAAATGTTAAAAATATTAAAAATGTTAAAAATATTGAAGATAATGAAAAATATTACTTGCACTAGTTTAATGTATATAGTTGACAAGCCCGAAATACCAAAAACAAAAAAAAAATTTCGCATATTCTGTACATTTTTTTAAAATAAATAGTGTTAGATATATAGTCTTTCCGCTTTTCACTTTTCAGCTAATTCTGCTGAATTTTGATTACTTAAATATTTCATTTAACACTCTATAATCTGTTTGCAATAATTGATTATTCCTACGTCATCCGTCGCCGATTGTTAATCTAGCGACTCTATACATATAGGATGATATCAATGCTGGCACAAAATCGAACCGTTTTAACCTTTGTCGGACCGCATCATTTTGCAACGCTAACAGGCGGCGTAGGTACACAATTGTACCTTTCTAGGTTTTCTTTAAAACTTCTCAGAATAGAGGGGTATCATATATTGGTTGTAGTTTAATTTAATGATTAGGGGTAAAATTCCTCGAATATAATAATAACGAAAGTGACAATATCGGGTACCCTCAGGTAATTACGGAGGGCTAATAAACAGGTAAGGGACAATTTTATTTATAACATGATTGATGTCACTTGCTTAGCATTCTATATCATTACATACCGCGAACTCAGCCCATTGCTGAAGTCAAAGAGGATCAACGTAGGAAATTTTTGAAGGATCTTTGCTAAAGATTTATGCATGTCAATATTTTCGGAGTGCTGTGGAAATGGCGCTTGGGCGTAGGTAAAACAGCAGTTGATCCTCTTCAAGTGCCTCATGGCAGTCGTGGACCAACTTCGGTAGTCAGAAGTTGCTATGTTTGCCGTAATCAAAAGAAAAAACAGCGCAAGACACAAGATAAAAGTGTATAATAATACGTATCAATTTTGTATCTTTTTTTTTTTTTTTTGTTTTTTAAATAATTTGCGGGTCCCACAAGGCACTAGCCCGTCTGTGGGTTCCCAACATAATTATATCGTTTATTTATACAATATAACATCAACTTAAGTTACATTACAAAGTTAATTATCTTATGCAATACTATACAACAAAATTCACACTCTCAATTATACATTTATCTTATATATTATTTGCTATTTAGATATCTTAATATATTAGCTTATATATTACAATGGTATAATAAAATTTTTATATAGTTACCACACTCTGAATAGCAGCTTAAAACTGAGGATCGTAGCCAATCGTGTATCAAAATTTTTATTATTATTATTATTGTTATTATTATTGTTATTATTATTATTATTGTTATTATTATTGTTATTATTATTTTTATTGCTATTATTATTGTTATTATTATTATTATTGTTATTTTTATTGTTATTATTATTATTACTATTATTTCTATTGTTCTTTATACCATGCTATCAGCCAAATTTTAATTTTGTTTTTCCATATCTCCAGTTTTTCCTCATTTTGGATTTCCTTTGGTATCTTCTCCATTAATTTTATTAATACTTCTTCATCCACATTATCTATTTTATTGTTAATTCCCCTGAGTCGTACATAATAAGGTCGGTCGCTATTTCTAGTTATGTACGTTCTCGTTTTAGTTGATAACTGCCTATTTTCAAGTTTAGCACTAAGTAATTTGCTGTAATAATATAACATTTTTGCCGACATTTCATTATTTTTGTTCCACCAAGTGATATTATCTGATGCGTCTGAATTATTCTTGTTGTGTAGGACCAGTTTTAAACATTTTTTTTGCAATTTGTTGATTTTCCTCATTTCTGTAATTTTCGCCTCACCCCAAATTCCGATTCCGTATTTAATTCTGGACATTATTACAGCTTCGAAATATAATCTTAGGCTTTTGTATGACAT
Source organism: Icerya purchasi (assembly GCA_039619475.1). NCBI lineage: Eukaryota > Metazoa > Arthropoda > Insecta > Hemiptera > Monophlebidae > Icerya > Icerya purchasi. The sequence continues at coordinate 439,868,350 of CM077116.1, forward strand.
ACATTGTTTTAATTTATATAATGCTGGGATAGTTTGTCTAACTTTTCCTGCGATTTTGTCTATATGATTTTTCCATGTTAGTCCTTTATCTAATATTACCCCAAGATATTTAAATTCATTCACATTTTCCAACTTTCCACAGCTACATTTTTCCTTACTGTGTAGACACTTTGTATCATGTAAAATTAATTTGGGGATGAACGTTCTAAACCGGCTTGGTGTTCTTATGTGTATCACTTTTGTTTTTTTAGGGTTAATTAATAATTTTTTGTCATGCGCCCATTTGCATAAATTATTGAGATCTTCTTGTAACATTTTTTCAGCACTTCCTATGTCGGAGTGTTCAATGACTAGAGCGATATCGTCTGCGTAAACATACACTTTAGAATTCTTTATATATCGATATAGCGAATTCGTATATATCAAGAAAAGTATTGGTGCCAGTATTGTCCCTTGTCCAACTCCGTGGTTCATTATTTCTTTTTTACTGTGTTCATTCCCAATCTTTACCAAAAATTCTCTTCCTCTTATATAACTTTGAAACCATTTTAGAAACCTCCCTTTTACTCCCATTTTTCTTAAGTCCTCAATCAGTATTCCTTGGTCCACTAGATCAAAAGCCTTAGTAAGGTCTAAAAAAACTATCAGAAATTGCTTACCCACTGCTAATCCTTTATTTATATCTGAAATTAATGTTCTAAGTAATAATATCGTTGACTTTCCCTCTCTGAAACCAAACTGATTGCTATCTATCAACTTATTCTCCTCCAAATAATTTTTCAAATATTTTCCCACGTACTGCTCAATTATTTTTGCTATGACTGAAATTAATGTGATCGGTCTATAGTTTTCGCACTTTTTTTTATCTCCACTTTTATAAATTGGCCGCACCATACCGGTTTTTAACTCACTAGGAAATATTCCTTCTTTTATAGAAAGGTTAATCATTTTTGTTAGTAATGGAGTTAGTAATTTTGAGTGTTTCTTGATATCCTTTACCCTTATTCCGTCGTATCCTTGAGCTTTATCCGGATTAAGTTTTTTTATTATTGTTTCAATTATGTCCTCTGTAGCTCTTGGAATGTACAAGGATATATTAATTTCATTCTCTGATTCGATATTCAAGAGTTTATTATCACAGAAATGTTTCATATTGCCTGTTGTGGACAGGTAGTAATTTAGGAATACGTTGACTGCATTATCGTAGCTACCAAAGTTCTTGAGTAAATCCTCATCTAGCATTACTTTTTTCTTTTTACAGACTATTTTGTTTATTATTTTCCAGGTTTTTTTCATATCGTTGTCTGTTTTTTGTAATTCCTGTATATAATATTTCTCTTTTGCCTGTCTTATTTCGTATTTGACTAGATTTCTATATCTCTTATATAATTCTTTGTACCGTCTGTTTGAGCGATTTCCTTTACATCTTTTATAATACAAGTCTCTTATATGAATATAATTTAATATTTTCCTATTCATCCATTCATTCTTGGGAACATTTTTTCTTTTCGCAGTTGTTTGTTTTGTGTACCTACATTCCTCATAGCAATTTTTGAAAACGTTTACCAGGTTTATTGTAATTTGTTCCGTACTTGCATTCTCATGTATGCTTTGCCAATCATATTTTTCCACTTTATCATTTAACATAATTTCGTTTATATAACTATTGTTTATTAAATTATGTGGAATAAATTTGTTACTATTAATTTTAAAAGCGCAATTAACTGGGTAGTGGTCAGAGATTTTTGTCTTTATAATACCAGCTACCACTTCATCAGCTGTGTATTTTATAAAGATATTATCAATACAAGATTTTGTCAAACAATTTCCCCTTATCTCTTCCCGTGTAGTTCCCTTGATTAATCTGATCCCCCCGTGCTCTGCTATAATGTTTAAGAAATTTGCTGCCGCAGAATTTCTTATTTCAAGATTAATATTAAAGTCGCCACATATTATATATTTCGTTTCCCGTCCCAACCTTTTGAGAACCTCATCGATTCCTCTTAAGAAGTCTCCAATGTTCTTGCTCGGTGACCGATATATAGCTAATAGAGTGATTTTTAATTTATTAAATATGATAATTTCTACTACTATATTATCGTAAGCATCACTTTCCGTAAACAATAATTTTGAATTCCACTCCTTTGTTACAAATATTAATATACCACCGTTGTAGTTTCTTGGCTTCCCCAGGGCATATTTATCATATCCATCTATCTCATACAGTTTTAATTCCTCGTCGTTTAAATTTACTTCAGTGAGCACAATAGCTGTAAATGGTTGATTGTGAATGTGTGCTAAGAGCTCATCCCAGTTTCGTCTTAAACTTCTAATATTCAGGTGCGTTATGTTAAAAATGTCATTATTGATTCCTCCCACTCTGTTCCAAGTTTTCGTAATCTCTGTCGTCCACTCTGTCATGCGATCGTAGGTGCCACAATTAATTTTGTGGCAGAATTGTATTAATGACGTCATACGGTTTACTTGATTTTTTTATTCATTGTCTAATTTTTTATTGCCTACCATTTGTAATTTGTGATCTAAATTTTTACTAAATTTATCATGATTCTGATCTCTCCATTTTAAATTGCTATTTATACAATACAGATTTATATTATTATTATACCTATATACATTAAGTTCGCACGTATACACATACATATTATCTTAAAACCGATGATAGCTCTATTAATACAAAAGAAGGAAACAGTGAGTATAAAAATTACCAACACCAGAAGAATCCCCTTAACCTAAGAGTACGTTTCCGGCCAGCCTTTACAACTGTAGAATGTGCACACTTCCTCTCACCCTTCATGCCCCGTTCATTTAACTTATTTCTGCTAACGTGGTTCTTAGATTTCGTACTAGATCCTACTATCGCTCTATCAACAGCAGCAAAACACCTCTTACAACGAAACACTGTGTAGTAAATATCGCAGCCAACAACACAACCGTCACACACAGCTCGGTTCGCGATAAGCACTACCTTACGCCCTTTCTTACTCCTCCGAAAACTCAGTTCTACCTCTAACTCTATACACAACGCCTGGTCGGCCGGTAACGTAAAACGCGGAGCGCACGCTCTCACATGCTCATTCTTACACACAAATAAATCCTTTATCGTATTTAATGTACCACATGCATACTTTTCCATTTTCATCATATTTATTCTTATTAGTAACGCTATCGGTCTATCAACGTAAATACAAATAACTTTAGCCACGGAATAAATTTATTTAATTCTATCGTTTTACAGTTATCCGGTTTTTCGTCAATCTGTAATTATAACAGTTTATTTAAATCTTCTTCCGAGCATATATGAAAAATTCTTTCTTCTTCGTCCTTCCTTACAAAAATTTTTCCTCTTCTAGTCCACGTAAATCTGTAATTTAACGCTCTCGCCCTCTGCTTCGTCTGCCAGAGAAGGTTTTTGTAAAATTTCGATAAATTTTCGTTTATGAAAATTTTATTAGTGCTGTTTTCTGCATTCGTTACGTCTTTGTCATAAATAATTTTACCCCGCTTACTTTCAAGCAACCGATCTGCTGCTCTCCTAGTAGTCTTTACTATTATGGGTTTTGGTAATTTGAGGTTTCTTGAGGGTAGTCGGTGGGCTGCCAAAATATCATTTTCTGCAATATTAACGTTTATTTTGCCTCCGATCTTTGATATTATTTGAGGAAGGTTTTCGTTCTCCGTCTCGGTTACTCCATGTATCTCCACATTATCTCGTCTTCCGTACTGTTCTAATTTGTACAAAGCTGTGGTTAACTGTTGGATTTGTCTGTCCTTCTTTCTGATTTCCTCGGTAAGTGACGTAACTTGCTCTTTTAAAAGTTTGACCTCGTTTAATAAGCCGGAATTAATCGCTCGACTGTCCTCGTACTGTGCTGCTATAAAGCTCATAGATTCTTTGATCTCCTCCATATCTTTCCGTAACATCTGAAACTGGTAAGATGGTAAAGTACCTTCATCCTCGTTATTTAATTCTACGCTTCGTTCGTATTGGGTTTTTTTCCTGCTTTTGTTCTCCGCGCTGATCTCGCTGCTATCACTTAACTGCCTTTTAGTTTCTTTTAATACTATAGACATCGGTGGAACTGTTTTTTTTGTTTTAGGCATATTGATAAGTAATATCTAGGTCTTAAAATTAAATAAGTTGATTACTTACTAAATATTTTCTTATCACTATACTTTGTTAACACGCTGAACACGTCTTTTCGCATAAACAACTCAACCTAAATCTAAAATAACATGTATTTCTTGTGAAAATGTACAATAAAATTCATTTTTTTTTTTATTGATAACCATTTTGTTTTTAATATTATAATTGATTGTATATAATATATGAAAAAGAAAATACCATTTGAAAAGAAAAATGTTGTTTTTTATATCATTTACATAATTACGCCTATGCCGACGTTTACAGGCATCAAAACAATTTAAGTCTACATTTTAGAAAAGGGTTAACAATTTTTTTTTTTTTTTTTTTAGATTTGGCGTGTATAGGTCTAATGAATAAATGTTAGATATGTCACAAAAGTTCAAGTTCCTAAGTGTCTTATAAAAAAAAAAAAGTTACGGCAATTTAAAAATTCAAAAGTTACAATTGTACCTGTGCCGCCTGACGGAGGGGTTTAAAATAGCGACGCATATATTTCGAACAAAAGAGCACATCGTTAGTTTGCCAAGGATTTCTTTACTAAGTTGCCAGCTACACAGCACGCTTGAATTCAGCTTGGCCAGCAAAACCCGGATACACCATCATTAGCTCTAATATGGAATTTGAAGGGGTTCGTAATCGATTAAAAATTTACCGTGTTAGTTATAATGTCAACATGAATGCCGCCAAAGATATCTCTAAAAGTCGAACTTTTTTCTCTAACCTACAAACTGAGAAGAATCAGAGACTGCCGCAGGTAGAGACTAAGACTTTTCGTGTTCGCACAGATAATTATTTTATAATTAATAATAAATTTGACGAAACTTTAGACGGTAGCAGTGAAATCCGCTTATGTCCAGCGAACGAATATATTTGATGCGTCTTTATAAGTGAAATTTCGATCTTTTTTAAATTCTATAATAAAATAAACTTTAATAACAAACAATATAGATCAATAAATTAGATAAATACCTATTTAGAAACGTTTTCGGGCATAACCCATCATCAGCTAACACTAACTTTCACCTACATTTTTTAAATTCCTTCTTTCAAGCAAATTTAATATACGATATTTTAAATTTTATATCTAGTATCAATTTTGAAAAATTTGTTGGAAAATTTTTCAAAATTAACACAATCGTCGTGTAGCTGAGAGTTAATTCTGAAACATTAGGCGAATTTCAACGTTTCTATATCTGTCTTGTAGACGAATTCGAGAGCCGTAAAAAGCTTCACCTGAAGTGTCGAAGACGTCGTGGTCTGTAAGAATGTAGCATTCATTTTGTATGCGAACATTTAGCCCTACTATACCATCTTTTATTCGAACAATGTTTTTGTAACTAATAACTTACTAAACACAGCTAATGTTTGGACATTTACATTAAAGTAGTTGTCTTCGATGGCGGTTTTGTAATTGGTTCATTGGTGCGTTCAATCTGATTCGCACTTCGCGCTGATTTTCGCAAAACATTTTTACGAAAGATCTCGTAAAGAAAAATAAGTTAAACGTTTAACGTTGCCCCTTATATTAAAAATGTTACGGACGGAATTTGTCGAATTTTATATAATTAAATTTTCCTAGCATTTGAAGTGATAGAAAAATAGGAAGAAATATGTAACCAACTGTGGTACGATGGAACGACAAACAACCGGTTGCGTGTACGTGTGCAAACGAATCACCGTAGAAATTATTTTTCAGTCCATTAGGTGTGTAATTCTGACTACGTCGCTATCTGTAGGACTGACTCTGTCGATATGGTCGAAGGAAAACAAATAATAGCAAAGCATAGCAGAATGAAAAATTAGTAGGCTATCTCGGCGAAATCCGAAGGCTCCGAAACGTATTTCCGAACATTCTTTTGACCCGATTTCTGTTATTAAAATTAAATGTTTTTCGACTCAACTCTTCCGTCTCTTGTCAATTCTTACCATAATTATCATACCTACGGCGTATTAAGCAAATTATTCGTAGACCTACGATTAGGCTACTACCGTTCTTCATATAGGAGCAAAACAGCCGCTCCTTTTTTATTTTTTTTTTCTGGTAGTCATTCTTCTTCCGAATGCACACTATTACCCAGCAAAATAATTCAGCTGCTAGTTTTCACTACCAAGTAAAAATATATAAGATGATAAGTCTCCATACTCTTAAACTAAAAATATCATTCGATAAGCCTTCCCAGCTTTTATTTATGCTGATATTTCTAAGTCAAACAATTTCCCCGCCTTACCGGAACACTTTTCTAATATAACAAAAAGCAAACGGCAAAATTATCCCAATCCTCTGCATATATTTGACTACCTATTCAAAAAACCTAATTTCCAATCGAAATCAGAAAATCCTTTCGATATAAATACTGCTCTAATTTAGCCATTAATACCGGCTGAAAAGACATTTCTCCCGATTCGAAAAGTCCGTTTGAAATTCCTTCTTCCTCTAAATCAATGAATATTGGCATGCCCCCTCCGACCGTCAATAATTCCGTTTCTACTGACCCCGTACCTCTTCCTTCCGAAAATGATTTAACTTCTCTACCTTAGATAATCTTTTATTAGTAAGTTCGCAATTCCGAATTTGAATGATACCAGCTTTATGTCGAGTTTTGCAGTCTTACGACACTTTGTTAGTGAACATTTTCTCTAATTTCGCTCTTTTATTTCTTCTTATATTAACGTGCATTGTTCCACTATTTCTTATGCATTTTTTCTGCTTCGTCTTCACGAGATCTCTTTTCTGCTTAAACGTTTTAGATTCTTATCGTTCTAAATATTTCAATTCGTTCTCTTTTCTGCGCTTTCCCCTAGCTTCCATTTTTATGGATAAGGAAAACCGGTTATACGAATTATATTATCTGTACACGACTATTAACACAATCCGATTTTTTTTGTACTAACGTCAAAATTCTATAAAGGTTTTTACTCTTTTTCTCTAGCACTTTTCTTTCTTTCTTTTTTTTTTTTTTTTTTTTTTTTTTTTTTTTGATATTGCTTGCTCCCTCTTTAATTAGGTTGGTTGTTAGTCATCGTGCTCTATCCGGTTTTATTCGGTTTAGACCGCGATGTAAGCCAGAGCTACCCTAGTATTAGATTAGGCGATGGTGCTTTAGGACCTGATATACCGCTACCGCAACATACAGAAAAATTCCTCTTGTGCCGAGGTAATTTGCTAGAAATCGACTTTACTAATTATGCGGACAACCTGTTCTTTAGTCTGACGCTACTTAAGAAGAACGGTTTGGCCTGCTGTCATCTAGTTTCCCGAAATGATACTTTATGAATTCGCGGTAATTTAAGAATGAAATCTAACTCTGTGTAGGTATGCGGTTGATTAAAAATAATAATAATAATAATCAAAATTCAGTTATTAGTAAACGGTTCAACAGATTTCCCAAAAAAAAAACCCGGTTTTTAGTTTTATACTAACTCGCGCGGGCGGGAGAGGGGGGACCCTGGGGTAAAATCGAGTATGTTAACGGTCTTAATTCTTAGCCCTCGCAATTACCCGTGAGTTTTTGTTGAGCGGTAAGTGCCTTCGTAAACACGAAGGACAATAAATATAGTCCAATAGTAAAATGGTCGTGAAAGAAACGAATTTTTGAATAACCTCCCGAACATATTTCGAATCGATGGTTTCCCATTATTACCTAGACTGCGGCTGTTGTAAATGTGCGGTATTCCATTTTATTCTTTTCTAAAATTCCATCGTTGTTCACAGTATGTAGGATCAAAATCAGTGCAAATGAGCTTTTTCCGTTCAACATCGAGGACGCCGTCGAGCAGTTTTAACAATTCGACATTGAAATTCTGCCCGACCTTCTTCTCAATGTAATGAATTCGTATTATCTCTAGGTTTGTGCTTTACGCTTACACGCGAATGAAACGTTAATTCGTGGTCTCCGAGCACGACGAAGCTCATCAAGGATTATTTAAGGATGCCGGTTAGCCGACAACGTTTGCATGGGAGCCGTATCGGCTCGTTTGAAAGAGCTATCAATACGAACTGGCACAAAAGGCGCGACGGGGAGACTGAATTTAGCGATTGGCCGAATTTCGAGGAGCAGAAAAATGAACTGATATCTCCGCATCACCGGAGAATACCACACCTCAAGCGATAACCGTTTTAATGTAAGACAGTCGTCCTAAACGTTTCCCCCTCTTCGAAGTAGCACCTTTCATTATCTCCGGCTAATTTTTACCGGAATACGCAATGAGAGATGTTCAACTGCGAATTATGAGCGCCGGTCGGCGACAACGAATATACTTCGTCGTAGCACTACCGAAAACGTTACGACTACGGACGCAACCAGACACTAATAAAAACAGAATGACTCCCTAAATACATTCCGCTCGAATTCCTTCAGCCCGAACAAATGAAATCCGGCTGCGTTATATAAATTAAAGTATGTAGGTCGCGCGAGGTTTCATTCGTGTACTTTTATGTTGAAGTGCTTTGGTTTTCTTTCTTCCTCTTCTTCTTCTTATTTTTCGGTTTTATTCCTTGGCAATACCGTACGTTTCCCTAAAATCGGGTTCATTACACTTGACTGTATAATGTAGAGAGTTGGAGTTTACTTAATTTTATGCAAAAACTTCATTTGGAGTATAAAACCGTCTGTGACGGGAAACGTTTCAAAGACTGTTCAGAGTCAAAAAAAGGGCACATGAGTATAAGAACACCGAAAAGAGATAGTGCCGCAGTTTTCAAAGATTCCCCCCTCTTCAAATATGTCCTCCGCTTAGTTAATTTTTAACGAATCAAAATCAGTAGCGCAATTATTCCTGCGATTTTTCCATTTTTGAACTTTTAATATTAACCGCTGCTCACGAAATTTAAAATGTTCACACGGCGTATTTCCCTACTCATCATGACGTCGCATTTTATTAATGAGAAAATCCGAATAAAGCCGTTTGATTCTCGTTTATATTCGGGCTCTTGAACCGTTGTTGGCGTAATTCAAGGGAAAACGATTATTCTATATTTTCAAAGTACGACAGCGGAATTCGAAAAATAAAAAGGAACAAAACAAACGTTTTATATTTGTTTTTTAACTCTTTCATGTACATATGTGCGTATATATCATGGTAGAAGAGATTTACTCGGCGAATGGCATCGATCGATAACATGATGTATTCGGTGACCCGTCGCTGCGGTTTCTATTAGCTTCATAAAAGAATCAGGGTAAGCGTACGTGTAAAGGTTATACATTTTGTCCGGGCCGTTTGGTCGTGGTCGGAGAAACCCCGTTACCTGTTATTTACCGCGGTCTATCTTTCGCTTGGCTCTCATAATAGTATTCATTCGGGTCGATTTTTTTCTTTTTTTTTTTTCTTTTTTTGAAATCTCGTCAATAAACGTTAAATAACGACAAGCATATGTATATTATCGTGAAGCCGATTTAAAATTTCGGCAGATCAAAATGGAGATGAGTTATCCGAAACGACGTCACAAATTTGATACTCGTTAATATTAATCAGGATATCCGAATTTTAGGGAGCAGTTTCGGCAATCCGGTGAAAGTAGAACAGGAGGTTCGATATTGCACGAGGATCCAAAACCGGCGAGCAAGTTGCTATTCACGTTCATTCTTTTTTATTATTTATTTATTTCATTGTTATATATATATGTCTATCTATTTGTAAATGAACAACCGTTGTTAGTAACTCTAGTAAGCAAGTAAAAATCAACGCGCAAGTTCTACCATTCGGAATTTACTTATTTATTATATCGATTATATGTTGAATGTCTACATCTGTGTGTGAATAGTTGCGATGGTATGTATTTATGTGCATGAATGATAGAGAGCTCCTCTTAATCGACTCCGAGCTGAATCGTACCGTTTAGAATTCCATTTTATAGTAGATTAGTTAAATAAAAAGAGAAGAAAAAATTTCTGGAGGTACTTTATTCAATTTTTATTATTATTTACGGTTTTGTAAGTACTCGTGTACACTTGACAATATGATAGTATGTGTGTATGTGCCTAAACGTGTGCATGAGTGCTTATATAGGGATAATAATTCATAGATGCTCAATTGACGAATAAATCAATTGTTTAACCGTTAATGATATGTATATACACAATCATATATGAATATTGTATATATATATATGTATAAAACTCGGTCCTTTATGCCCCCCTTAAGGGACTTCGACCCTTGACCGCTCTGGGGACACCCCCGGACAACCAACTCTATCACACTTCTATACTTCGTATATAACAAGGAAAGTTGAGTACATCAAGCAGTTCATTTTGTTGGTATCTTGTCATCTTACATTTACATCATGTCACATTTTGGAACAAATTTTCGCGATAATTTTTTTTTATGACAGAAAAAAATTTTAAAGGTCGGCCTACATATATATATATATATATATATATATATATATATTGTAGCGCGGTAGCCTAGTGGTTAAGGTGCTGGCTACCAAAAATCAGAGAAGACTTGTCTCGTTCCCGGATCCAAATCGCTCCCAGGTTTATCTAGCCTGTAACGATTGGGTACCAGAGAAATCTGGGAAAGTAAAAGCTGCCGAGAGAAAGAAACTGGCCCCCCTTCTCTCATTAGTGCCGTTGGGCTGAGTACATTGTGAACCTTAACTTCGTAATCCATGATACCTTATCAAGGGATATGGGACTTACTTTACTTTTACAGTGAAACTTCTACTAACGGACACTTCTAAATAGCGAACATTTCCTAATAATGGGCAATTATAAAACCCCCGGCATTTTCTCATAAGACATAATATAAAAATATTTCTCAATAACGGACCTTCCCAATTACGGACGCGGACACTTTAATAAGGATGATTTTGAAAATTCGTTTTCTGTTAAACGAACAAAGTTCGTCAAATAAAGTTCAATTAGTGCTCCAGATTATTGTTTAATAGACACGAGGGATTGCATGTGGAAAATCCATGACCGACATAAATGAATTAGCAGCTGAATTCATGCAACAACAAAATCCATCCGGTGCATGATGAAGTAGACTGTGATGACAATAATGTTTATGATGGCGAAGAAGACACAACTACTGAAGTTGACGGTGAAACTTTAAGTAATATTGACTCGTTAGTTGTTATTGGAAAATTAAATTAAATATTTCATTCATAAAGCTGATGTGCTGAAGGTTTAATGATGATATCCGAACTGCACGTGCATGTCGAATCGCGGATTTTAAATGAAAGAAACAAACAAAGTAAAATTACCAATTTTTTCATACAAAACTGAAATATGTTCGATACGCTAGAATTTACAGTATGTGTTAAAAAAAAAAATAAGTATTTTGAACATAAGTGATATTAAAATGATAGATTATCTTGCGTTCCTAAATAACAAAAAGTGATTTATACTCTATTGCATAACTTGTTCATCAACTAATCCTGGAAGGAAAGATTTTATTAAAGGAACCAGAATTTTTTTATTTTATTTTATTTACTTTTTTTTCTTTTTCGTTTCTTTTCTTATTTATTGAAGTTTATTACTTTATTGATGAAGTCAGTTAGTTTTATTTCATTTTATTCTTTATCAATCTATTTGTTACATTCTTTATTCAATTATTTATTTTTCTTACAACTTCCTTTTCCCATCAGGCATTGTGAACATTGCCAGGCAACTGTGGTCATATTGTAAGATGGGAATTTTTCAATTTTTAATTTGTATTTCTCATTTTGTCTTTTTGTTTTTTGTTTTCTCCTCTGAAAGAAAAATCTGATCTCTGTTTATTAAGTTTCATCAAGCATTGTGGGCACTGCTCTGCAGTTGCGGCCATAATGTAGAAGGGTAACCTATTTTAATTTCTTCTTTGTTTTTCCTTGGTTAATTTCATTGCGCATTGTGGGCACTGCTCTGCAGTTGCGGCCATAATCTAGAATGATAACCCAATTTAATTTCTTCTTTGTTTTTCCTTGGTTAATTTCATTGCGCATTGTGGGCACTGCTCTGCAGTTGCGGCCATAATGTAGAATAGAATGAAATTTCCTTCTCTGCTTTTTAGTCCTTTTTCTGTTAATATTAATTTTCCATATCTATTCATAGTGTAGCTTGCTGGCCAAATGAACTGTATTTGTTCAGGCCAATAAAAAAAAAAAAAAAAAAAAAAAATCCTGGAATACGTAAGTACTGCAGTTGTACTGTACATACATATTTTTATATTATATGAAATTTTTTTTTTTTTTATATTTTAGACGCATGTATGTCTTAAATAAATATGTACTGTATTTTTTTATATTACGCACTATTTTTTGTATTCTTGTTAAACACGTTACAATACACAATAATGTAAATTGCAGTAAACTGTACATACATTATTATTTCCCATTAGCGGACATTTCTTAATTCCGGACAAATTTTTTGGTCCCGCGACTGTTCGATTTTCAGAAGTTTCAGTACAGTATAATGATACCTTTTTAAAGAAATATCATCTTTTAGAACCTAAGTATTTTTATTTATTATGTTCGGGATTGTGTACATATCGCACGGGAGCCTATAATTGTTGGGGCAGCCTGATCAGCCGGGTGACAAGTCGTGGTCCGATACCTCTGTGTGAGGTGATGCGTTCGATGATGAAATTTTATTTATGGCAGCTACCAAAAATTTATTTGATCATCGAAATAATCTTTTCCAAAATTTATATGCGTACATTTTACAAAAATGGTTTATTGTTTTCAAGCGATCGATGGGCGTAATTTTACACTTATTTCCTGAATCGGCTGTGTATCATAATTGTGAGCCTCAAAAGTTTTCGCGAAATCACTATATGGTACTTAATTGATAAAAGTTTTGCGCGCGGACGAAGATTAAGATTTAAAATAAGTACAATAAATTTTCACGACAGCACCGAGTATTTCTGCCGACGAATGAGATCGACTAACATTACCGAGCATACAAAGCTATATACCGAACCATTTTGAACGACGTAGAATGTTGCGTATATAATGACAGAGAAAATGCAGAGCAGAGAATAATAAATAATCGTTATGCAGCATGCATTCCAACTACTACTAGCTGATAAGATTGAAAAATCGTAATCCACTTACTAAGAAAATGAAAAAAACCTTTTAACAGAGTTCGAGTTGACAGAGGAAATATTTCAATGAAAGGGTCTTAAGAGAAGATTTCCTAACAGCCCGGAACCACTTAAGCAATGAAGAATTTGAGTATGTTTGTTGCGTTATTAAACACTTCTAGACAAAGCTAAAAGAGATAATCATGCGGATTGGGTGAGTCTTATTTGCAGTGAGCAAGGGTCTAGTAAATATTTTCATATGGTTCAACACCATCTCTGCCGTCTACACCTTGGTTTTATCGTATTTGTGTCCCAGTTAGTATGACGGTCGTAGGTTTGTGACCGTTGTGTGTACGCTCCGCTCTGGCCATTGCCGATTGGGTTTAAACTTTTCAAACGCAGGGCACTGCCCGAATTGTCATACCTATTGTCGACAAAATTTTAGAGAAGACATTAACCACCTGTTATTTAATTTCGTCCAGTTTGACAACAAGAGATTTGTGTTTTTTCAAAGACCTCATGTCCTGCGGTATTTATACTCGATTGCGTATTTTTTATCTTCTTTGTTCTAGTGATAAGATTTGCTTTTTTCTATTTAGGTTTATTGAAGGAAACAGGGTTTTATAAATATTTTTAATTAATAACCTTAATTACAGTTACACAGTTATGTATTCTATTACGCGAAATTAATCGCTATTACATAAAATACACAACGTCATTTATTGAACTGTTTTAAATAAAATCAAAATAAAATAAAGTAATTCATAAATATATAAATAAACTTGTCCGACCGGTTTCGTTTGTTTTAGACATAATCCCACTCCTGATTATGTCTAAAACAGACGAAACCGGTCGGACAAGTTTATTTATATATTTATGAATTACTTTATTTTATTTTGAGTTATTTAAAACAGTTCAATAAATGACGTTGTGTATTTTATGTAATAGTGATTAATTTCGCGTAATAGAATACATAACTGTGTAACTGTAATCAAGGTTATTAATTAAAAACATTTATAAAGTGTACAATCACAGTTACGGAGGAAATCAAACATAAGGAAACAGGATTGTTATTTAATTTTTTTTTCTTCTCTGCTTTATTTATTAGAGTTTATTTTTTTTATGTAAGTGGATAGTTTTATTGTATTCTATTCTTTGTCCAGGTTGTCATTTTGTGTTGTTCGAGTGTTATTGATTGTGGGGAATTATTAGCTAGAAGGAAGTTGTAATTTGATTCAGGCCAAAAAAATAAAAAAAATTATTAATAATAATTTTTTTGAACTATGAAAACTTCCCAATTTCATTTTGAATTATTTAACAGGTGTGCAATCACTATTTTTCCATTCAAGCTGATTTGTTTATGTTGAAAAATCGAAAACTGAATTTTATCGTAATATTTAAATAACAAAAAAAGAAAAATAAATAACGTAACAAGGGCAGCCCGTGTGCAACATTTACATCACTTTTTTGATATTTCCGTTGAAGTTTGATGTCGCGAGCGTTATAATAATCCTGATAATTTGATCACAAACTTCCTGTAACATTTCTCGAACAATTTAAGTTTTAAGATTAATTTTTTTTATACACGCTCTTTACCATGAAAAGTGTTTTCATAAAATAAAAGAAAAATAAAAGAATTCCGGAATATTGAACCCGGCACGTCTAAAGCAGCAAGTTTAATCGTCGCGGAAATTGCAATTGGACGCAAAAATTGTATCCGAAAGTAGAAATACAGCAATCGTACCGGAACGCAATTTTACCGTATACCAATTTGCAACAGTTTGCCCTGCCGGAGTTGTTTTATTCTAGCAGAGACAAAACCGATTACCATTATTTAACAGGCTGTCGCTAGATTAAACAAGCGGTGGTTCGATTTCAAACTAATCCGTTTTTGTTTTTTTTCGAAATTCCATCCATATCATCAAACTAACGTTCTCTTTTAAATTAACAGAATATCTATACGGTAATTTCGAGCTGCTCTTTGTTATCCATACTTTTCCCCCTCATCCCTGTGTTGTAGTGCGATTATCAGAGTTATCAGTTTATACATGTTCTTTCGCAGATTATTTGTATAGTATGCGTTTCATTTCATTCGGACTTTTTTTTTTTTTTTTTTTTTGAAGTAATGTCTAGGAAAGATTGTAAGATGTACAAAGTTGAACGTGAGAATTTAAATTATAGTATAATTTAAGTAAATATCTTGCTAAAATTCAAAGCCTTCTATAGTATCATTAGCGAAATTTTTTTTTTTTTTTAATAAGTTGCGGGTCCCGCAAGGCATACTGTCCGTTTTCATTTTTTCGTAAATGATCGTTGCTTTCTATATTCTATTTCTTCCGTAGTGAAAACGTAAAATTAAAAGAAGCCGTATTATAAATCAACAAATGACGCAACTTTTATAATAGAATTCTAATTGCTATATAATGAAAAATTTTCTTAAAAATTTTCATAATTATGAAGAAAATGCATCAGTAGAACAAAAATAATGACAGATTTTTCGATTTATGATTTATAACGCGTTTTTTGCTTATTTGCAAATCGATGGCCAGTTTGAAATTGAGTCCTAGCGTTTAACGTAAACATTTTTTAAAACTGAATTTAAAAATGAAGAAAAAAATAAATAAATTTCCCGGTTAATCCCTCTTTTAATTAGGGATGAGTTAACAAAGCTGAAATGTGATTAGGGAAATTTGAAAAACGTATTATTTTCTCGCGGGACATTGTTTTCTATATGTAGTTGCGCGGAAGAGGGATTCCAATCACACAATCGTTGACCAGATCGAATCAATTGTTACGTAATAAACCGACAAGCATATCGCCGGCAAATGTTTTTGTAAGAACCGACGGAGACAGAGGTGCAACATGTGCCCCTAGGGGAAGAGTATCACTTTATAATCTTTTTTTCATCTAAATAACGCCGAGCAATGCGACAATCTGTTGCTAAAATACGCGTGTTTACCGGCATCTGTTGTGAACGCGTTTTGTACTACTTTAATCGACTGCTGATGTCGCATAGATCGGCCGTAAGTTATATTGATGATGTGCGAAAACCGGCTAAAGTTATATATATCACCGTAGAGAAGCGTTAATATTCGTTAGGGAACTTTCGCAATTTTTTTGGCTTTCCGCTCAGTACGCTAATGTAGTAAACCTACTGCAAGCGTTTTTCATGACACACATACACACACAAGCATACACGAGGGAAAAAAATTACCCGCAAACGTTATTTTTTATTTGCGTTTTCACCTCTTTGTTTTTTTTGTTTTTTTTTATTTATTTTTTTATTTTTTTACTTCCATTCAATTCCTTTACCTGTAGCGGGCGGATTTTCACTAATGGAATAAGGAATGCCCGTTATAAGTTTACGCGATACCAATAGTCGTATAGTATTCGCAATTTTGCGGTTTCTTCCTTTTTAAACAGTCGAAAAAGTTTTAAAAAATGAAAATCAAGTTGATTAAAATCAATGCGATTATTCCCTTCTCTTGAGTAACAGACGTACAGGCTCGCAATTAAATACACCGAATGCAACGAAAATATTTCTCGAATACAGAAAATTATTAAGTAAATTTTAATCTATTGTCTCTAATAGAAAATATATATGTATGCCGCTAAATATTAACGCAGTTTCTGATATTAAGGTAAAGTAAGTCCCATACCCTTGATAGAGTATCATGGATTGCGTAATTAAGCTTTTCATAATGTACTTAAGGACTTGATAGATCTAAAGAGAATGGTGGGGCCAGTTCTATTAAGAAGATAAATTTTTCATCATTATCATTGGAAGAAGAACATTTCAATGAAATTGAGAAGACCAATGCGAAATTTTAATATTTCACAAACGATCAATTGAAAAAGTAGTCGGATTTTTAAATTTGAGTGTCAGATGGGTACGATGAATATTTATTTTTTCGCAGTTGCAAATTAAATCGATTTTTCCGTTGTCTATTATTTAATACGCGGAATGATGGAAGTTGGGGAAATCGTGATGTAGTTGATCTATCATATTCAATAGAAGAGAAAGCATTAGACGCGAATCTTTGCAATCCTGCTTAAACTCGATAATTCTTAGAAATGTGCTAAGCAGTTATCGTGTGGTAAAGTCGTTATATCGCGTTGCTTATCGGTGCTCTATTTAATCCGGTGAGATCGTTTATTTTTACTTCTTTTATCTAGTCGGCCGTTGATTTATCGTTTTTAGTTGTTTCTCGTCAATTTAGAAGTTTATATTTTTGTTGCCAAACTTACGTAATTTTGATTTCATTTTTTGTTAGTTTATTTTTATTTATGTACTATTTTTTCTTTTTTTTTCTTTTCTCATTCCTTCTGTAATTAGATGAGCGTGTCCAAAAGGGGCCGTTCGGCGGCCTCCTCTAATGGTATCCAGCCCTCTAAAAGCGAACTTACTTTAAATTTTATGGAGATTGTTGATTCCACTTCTAAACGGAAACTAGATGTCCACTTTCTCCGGTTGCGTCCTTACCCTCCAAAGACTTAGGATTGTCTCAGTCCATTAGCAATGGCAACAGTAATAATAGCAATGATAACAGTAATAGTAATGATAATAGTAATAATAATAGTGGTAACAATAATAATAATAATGATACTCTATGAAAATTAATAAATATATGGAATTAACAGTGGAGGTTAAAAGACTTTGGGCTATGAATAGGATTAGGATAATACCATTCGTTATTTCAACAATAGCGGTCGTACCAGTAACGTTAAGAAAAAGTGCCGTCGAATTACATCTAAACTATGAAAAACACTGGTATCCGATATTCAGAAATCAGTCATCATAGATTCCACTCTCATATATGCAGAATGTTTAAAGAAACGTAATGCACTTCTGCCTGGTTCATGCCTGAGAAGCTACAAGTTAAACCTGCCCAAAAGCGGAGAAGATGACAAGAAATAATAATAATAATAATAATAATAATAACAGACAACAAAGAAAATACATCATCCATATAGCATGCCTGTATAGAACTGCTCCTCCCTCAGCCGCCTGCATGTTGTTTAATATCCTCCTCTTAGATCGCTTCCTTATCAGCCGAGCCCTAGTCTCAGAATATAGGATTAATAAAAATTTTAAATTTGTTACAACATTGCAATACCTTCCTTCCAATAATACTCTTATCCAATTAGAAGACTTTTCTTCCCTTAAAAAATTAAAAGACGGCATAAATGACATAATCATCAATGAGTGGCAAAGTCGCTGGGATCATTGTGACACTGGCCGCAAAACTTATACATTCTTCCCCAATATTATAAATAGGATTCAGCGTAAAAACTTAAACATAACATATTTTAGTTCTCAAGTTTTTTCTGACCCTGGAAACTTTAATAAATACTTGCATAGGTTCAAACTCACCGACTCCTCAAATTGCCCACTCTGTAGATCAACTTCACCTGATAACTTTCATCACCTGATCTTTGATTGCACCAACTTTGACAGACTACGAGCTCTTCATAATATCATTCTAACACTTCGCTTATAATTAATAATAAAAATGCTCAGAATCTGCTTCAATACTTCCACTCAGCAATAAAAATCAAACTAACTGCAAAAGCAAGTGATCAGCCTCTGTAAGTATGTATCTTTGTTTATGCTTATTTAACTCTACTTCTAATTATTATTTCATCGCTGTAGTTTTACTGCTGTTTTATGAAATTTGTATTTACATACACACTTGTACATATACATACATATATATACATATATATACATATTATTTTATTTAATTTATTAATTAAGATAATTAATGCTAATATAATGTAACCGTGATTATGCACCATCATCACCATTACATTCTATCACAATCTATGTATAATATAAAAAGAAAAATTTGTGTTTATTGCTAAGTACCTACCACATATGCACACAAAGATTTTGTAATTAACATGTATTAATAATAATAATAATAATAATAATAATAATAATAATAATAATAATAACAATAGAAATAATAAGGGGGTCAAAGGACACTGGAAGCGATTATATAGAGCCCTAGAACTCCACTTAGCTTCTCCGTGTCAACACCCACCCCACCTTTACATAGTGACCCTTGCACACTTTGAGCCGAGTGAACGGTTGGGTAACCAAATTCTCATCCTAGTAACTTAGGGAATTGTGAAAAACGAGGAAGGTGGAAATAGACTAAAATCCCCCTTTCTGCTATACCAGGATTTAAAACTCAATCTACACACAGAAATATTGTCCGAAATGCTGCACAGTCTGAAAAAGATAATACAGCTGATGCATAACGAAGGACAAATAGTGATCCGTTTAGTAGCAATCTTTTTACATCTCCATTAGCTGTGCTTTTCTGAGAGGGGCCACTAATGCAGGGTCACAGAAAAAATGTCGCAAATGGGACTATAATTTGAATATTAATATTATGGGATATTATTATGAAACTACAAAGGGTGAAACAATGATTACTAGGTATAGACAGGCCACTTATAGTGCAGTAGTTCAGATAATTCCTGATTTAGCAAGCCGTACAGTGCAGGACATTGCAGATCAAATACGTACGATCACGGTACGGAATTTAATACCAAAGCAAACATTAGGTAAACTGAATTGCAAAAGACCGTAGATATAGAACATACAAAAAGGCAGAAGCTATAGATTGGGATGGTAAAACGGAGATGAAGAGGTTCGATACAAATTATTGTAAAATTAACAACGACCGAGTACAAGATATAGATAATGATGATAGAGCGTATATCGACAGTTTTAAAAATGAATTCGCTATACTCTGTAATATATATGATACAAATCCGGAAACATGGCTGGCAATAAGAAGACTGATTATCAGAGGCAGCAGACATAAATTATTAAGAATAGTAAAGATGGTCCTGATAAGTGTCATGCAAGAGACTAATATGTTAGACGAGCTACATAGATACACATATTGTGCGGCGCAAACGGTATTAGTGTTAAGTGGGCTATAACCTGCACCAATGAAGTATGGTGAACCAGCTTGGAAAATAAGGTTACAGAATGTAATAAACCGACCAAGAAGAGAGATCAAAATATATTAACACAATACGTACGTAAAGCTAACAGAAGTAAGAAAGTGTTAAGTGAAACAAAAAAAATATATGAAGAAATGAATAAAGGCAAGACGCTGAAAGTGGAACACATTCAAAAATACAACGAAATAATGGTTGGAATCTTAGGGATAAAAACTCAAAAATTGCAAGCCTACATAGGAAGACTAAAAGGGTACACAATGTCATATGAACGGAAAAAAAACGAAACAAGCAATTCGCGACCGACGAAAAAGTGTTCTGCAGGAAACTTAATTAAAAAAAAAAACACAGCCAAAATAAGCAAAGATTACTCGATAGTCATAGACTTGAGCGATATTGGAGGTCACTGCGGAGTCAAGAGAAACGGCATAACGAAAACTGCAGTTGGCTAAGAGCCGAACGTTCTAGGAGCGAAACCATAAATAATATGAGATGGGATGACATAACAGTTGGAGAACTACGTAATACAAAAAGCTAATAACTGAAAATCTCCAGGATTGGACAGAACACGTAATTTCCGATATAAAAAGTTTACTGCAATGTATAGTAAAATGGTCGAAATGTTCAATAACATAGTATATAAGAGGAACGTTATCCCGCAATTCTTCACAAGTGGAATAACATACCTGAAACTGAAGGACGATCAACATGCAGACGAACCGGCAAAATATAGATCAATCACCTGTCTGCCAACGATTTATAAAATATTTACGGCAGTAATAACTAACAGAGTATACAGCCAGCTGGAACACAATCAACTAATACACTAGGAGCAGAAAGGTGTACGGAAGGGAGAAATGTAAGGAAAAACTACCGATTGATTCAATAATACATCAGCAGACTCGTAAAGATTACAGAAATTTAAGCATCACCTATATTGATTACAATACCAATACGTTGTGGAATATTCTAAGGAGATGTATTTATAGCCCACTTTGGTTTGTAATGGCTATGAACCCTGTATCCTTAACTTTGATATACAAAGGCAGCAGAAAAAAATACATACAAGACACTCAGAGATTGTGACTATAATTATACGCCATTAAAGCTGGCGTGAAATAACAGATGAAATACAGATCTTAGTTGACAACTGCAAAAAGAACATGTACAGCACCTTAAATGAAAAGCCCCTCCATGGTAAATACTGGGCAGCTATAAACAAAGACTCAGTTGATAGACGCAAATGGCTATGCTGGTAAGATTTATCCCGAGACGGCTTCATGTTAGCATTACAGGATGGTGTATGGGAAACACGTGTATATAAGTAGGAAGAGAATATTAAAAGAAAAGATAGAAAACGAAAACTGTGTAAAAAGTGTAACGGAAATCTGGAGACATCATATACTCGCAGGATGTCCCATGCCTGCATAAACGCAATACACGCACAGACATAATAATGTTGCTGAAATTATATATATATAAAGAGATGTGCAAATTAGAATAATTAATAATGAACCGTATTGTAAACCACTTGATATCGCTGAAAATGAAACGCATAAGATATACTGGGATATGCAAATAATGACAGATAAAACGGTCGCTGCGATTACACTTGTGAATAACGAAAACATTCAAAATAGATAAAGTAGAAGTAAAACAAGTCCCATATATCTTCGATAAGGTATCATGGATTGCGAAGTTAAGCTTTCCATAATGGTACTAAGCCCAACGACACACTAATGAGAATATTATGGTCAGTTCCTTTCTACTTGGGATCCGCCTTTACCTTCTCAGATTTCTCTCTGGTATAACCAATATTCAATTTCAGATTAGGTATAAACCTGGAAGCGACTTCGATCCGGAACGAGACGAGTCTCGATAACCTATGACACCTCTGGTTTACTCGATGAAAATAAATAAATACATGGAGAAAATTAGCCATGGAGGTTTATGAATCGTGTCAGGATAATACCGTTCGTTATTTCAACAATGGCGGTCGTACCAATATCATCGAAACTATGAAAAACCAGTAGCCCATATTCAGAAAGCAGTTACCATAGTTTCCACTCATATATATGTAGCAGGCTGCTAGAGCCTTTCTTCGTTGGACTTGGCACGAAAGGTTTGAACCGAGTTCCCCTGTCGCAGGTGCAATGGTAATGCGATAGATCTTAATAAATCTAATGGAAATTGCGCCAAGGTGAATTTCAAAACCTTGCCTAGATGGGACAGAAATTTCGAAATGAATTATTTAGCGAAATTGCTTCAGAGCGAGTAATCGTCCAGTGGCCATTGATATACGTTTTGATGTACGATCTAGCGCTTGACATACTGAAACGTACTGTAAACAAGGAATCAGGATATAAAATATACGACTCTGACGTAAACCTCGGCAACAGTTCTCCGCACTTTTACGCGAAGCGGGATCTCTACGTATTTCGTCCGTATTCCGTCGAGTTAGCGGAAAATCCATTTCCCGGAAGAGCGTTTAGTACGGCAGCGAGCGGTTGGTCAAATTATTAATGTACCGGCCGAATTACGATGTTGCAACGAAAACTCGATGACGATGATGATGATGAAACCAGAAGTGTAAACTTAAAGAAGCACGTAATGAGCAAAAGTTCGTACATGTCGGGCTGCGTTGTTTCAAATTAAAGTTCTTGCAACTCCTTTGTACGTATAATGCGTTAAAATTGATGAAAGTTTCTTCAAAAAAACGAAAGCGGTCGATGGTTGATGTTTACTGAATGTTATCGGCAATTAGTTGATGAATGGCCGGAGATAGTGCGAATTCTTTCAGAATTCGTACTTCCTTCGGTAAAGTTCGAACAGCAGAAAAAGAAGTTATCAAATAGTGACGAACCGGGTTTTGCAATGAAACTGAGTATCGTTTCCGGGAAGCCGGTAAAGAAGGATTACCATTTTCCATCGGGACGCTGAGGAATTTCCAACAATATATGTAGTATCTCGGCCAACTAACAGCCTTATTATAATAGTTAAATAAAACGTCTGATGATAGCAGCGACGACGAAACGATGATTGTGACAACTAAAAATCGACCTGCATGATTGATATGGGCTATTAATAAACGAATATTTCTTTTGTAATTATCAATTTCGCCCGATTACGAGATATAATAAATAATTTTAAAATTACAACTTTTTATTCTTATTTCGATTTTCTCTTGTTTCGAGTTTGGGCGTACACAATGTCAAACTAGGTACAAGGAAAAGATTAATGAAGACTTACATATGGAGTGTGTTGTTATATGGTTCGGAAACATGGGTATTAACGAAGATTCTTAAAAACCGATTGGACGCCTTTGAAATGTTTGAATGGCGTTGCATTTTAAATATGTCATGGACGCAGAAGAAAACAAATAAAGAAATAATGGAAATGACAGAAGAAGAAAGGAAGCTGATAAAAATTTTGGAACAAAGAAGAGACAGATTTTTGGGACACATACTGCGCCGTAACACCTTCATAACGACAATAATAGACGGGAAATTAGAAAGGAGGGAGACCTCGACTTAAATGAATAGAACAGACAAAAATCGAAACTGAAAATGGATTATAATAATATTAAGAACACAGCACAAGACAGAAAAAAATGGAAAAGGATAATCAAGCTACAAGACAAGGGCAAGGCTCTTAAAAAGAAGAAGAAGAAGAAAAACACGAAATGTACACATTGATGATATTAATTGTTGCGCGGAAATTCGGATTTTGGTGACCACACAGTACCATCGTTGCATTGTGCTGTTGATTTGTTTTTCCTGGCGACCGTGAATACATAGAGATCGTGTTATTATCTACCCCGGGGGGCGGGGGAAGCTAATTGCCGTTCGCTTAAGCCGATATTTTTTCATACGATAAATTTAATATTGCAAGATACCGAGGAATTTAATTCGCTTCTACAATCCGGGCGCTTAGCGGCTGAATATTTCTCGATTCCTCCTTGGTTAATCCGAACGGACTTTTTTATTCGTGTATGCTTCGGTGTGACGTTTTTCAGCTTTTCATTCGCTTATGCTTCCGTGTGACGTTTTTCAGCTTTTCATTCACTTATGCTTCGGTGTGACGCTTTTCGCGCCTTTAAATGCGACATTAAACCTTTTTAACAGATATACTATCGCCGAATTAGCGTATTTGGTTAATGCAGTTTCGCTGTTTGCAGTCGACGAGAATTAACGGGACGTAGTAATAGTTCATCTCCGCGAGAAAAAATCCGAATTGTAACATTCGTGACGTAATGCACTTAACTTGCCAGTTCTATTCGCGGGAAAATGTAATTGTACCCGCGCTAGCACGAAATAGCGGTAAGGAAAAATGATTTGTTTCAGCCGAATTTTATTAGAAACAGTGAGATGGTGTCGAAATAGCAAAAAAAAAACAAAAAAAAACTCAGTTTATATTAGAAAAAACAAACATCATCTTAAATAGTTTTCGGACACAAGTACTTATATTTATACTTTTGACGTTCCTTATGAATTACGCCAACCATTATCGCGAGAAAAAACACTACTGGTTTCCTGATGATGGTTGAATTTTATTCATTCATACGGACATTACAAAATCGAAATTATCAGCGTTCAAGCAGAAATTTTTCAATGTTCTCCGATTTGACAAGCAAAATTAATCGATTCCATAAGACAGAAAGACCTTTCAGTGAGATATGTCTATTGTGGAGTTAAGCTATTTTTAAGAGGGGACCATAATCTACGGGGAAGGTTGTGAGTTAGCTCTCTCCATTTGGGATGATTCGTCTTTACTTACATCTGGATAACTTCTTCGATACCTGATTTGAGGGGTAGCTGAAGTTTCCAGCTATTATAAATCCTACAATTATCAAAACTCACTAGCGTAGCATACGGTCACATTAAAATGAAAACTTGTTCGAAATGAGTTTGTTCGTAGTTTCTTTTTCTTCTTTCTATCATAATCCGAATTTTAACGAAATTATTCGCCAGATCTGTACATTTCGAAACAAGGCAAGAAGAGACCAATTGTCTTGTATTTCTCCCCTTTTTATGGAACAAAATGATATCCTAGGAATAGACGGACACTTGAAAATAGAAACGGCCTGGCATAACGACGGCGCTATACGATTTCTCTCAGTGCTGACTTATGATTAGACGTCGTTTTATTTGACCATCGTTTCAATTTGGCCTTCAAATTTTATAACAAAGAAACCACACCAAAACTTCGACAATAACAGAGTTACCAATTTCTTTACGAAAACGATGTAGTGATTCATTTATTGCATTATCGGCTTCTGATACATAATATATGTATGTAGTATAGTAGTCCCCTACTGGTGGACGTGACGTAACTAGACTGATATAAATAGGTTGCCTGTATGTGAGTTTTAACTCCAACTACGCCCGGTCGATGATCGCCAATTTACCCCACCTACCGAGCTAGATAGTCGGAGATACTGCACACGGGGTGCATCATTACTACAAATCGCTATATGATAGCAAAGAAGAAAAAATAGAAAATAACGCCGATAATGATAACAGTTTAGATGCAGATGACGACAAAGAAATACCAGCCATATTAAAAACAGAAGTCAGTCAAGCTATAAAACAAATGAAATCCAAGAGAGCCCCCGGTATAGATGAAATTCTCCCCGAAATGATAAAAGAAGGCGAAGAAACTATAATATCTGAATTACAGCAATTATATAACAGATGTCTGGAGGAAAAAACTGTGCCGAATGACTGGAAGAATCCGATTACAATTCTGATACATAAGAAGGGAGATAAAAAGAATTTAAAAAATTATAGACCAATAAGTTTATTATCTACGCTCCATACACTTTTTACTCGAATTATATCAAATAGACTCGAAGCAATACTGAATAATGAACAACCAACTGAGCAAGCAGGATTTAGGAAAAATTATAGAACTACAGATCATATACAGACGTTAACGATGTTAATAGAAAAATGTAAGGAATACAACATACCGCTATACCTAGGAGTAGTAGATTTGGAAAAAGCTTTTGACTCGGTGCAATTCCGGAGTATTTTGAAAGCACTAGAAAATAGCGGAATAAATAAATTATACATAGAATTGATACAAAATATGTATGAATCAACCACGTCACAGATACAAGTACACGATGTAACAGAGAAATTTCAGATTAAAAAAGGAGTGAGGCAAGGCGACACTTTTTCGCCGAAGCTATTTAATGCCACCCTTGAATACGCCCTGAGAAAGCTACAATGGGAAACCAACGGAATAAATATAAATGGGAAATACATAAACCATCTTCGTTTTGCAGATGACATTATACTAATAGCAAAAATCCAGGAACAGCTTCAAAAAATGATACTGCAATTAGAAAAAAACGCTAAAAGAAATCGGTTTGAGAATAAATCTAGATAAAACGAAGATTGTGAAATATGATGAAGAAGAAGAAAATGACATAAATATCGATTTAGAACAAGGTCCCGTAGAAACCGTAAACACCTTTGTATATTTAGGGAAGAAATTTTACAACAGGGACAAACAGCCATACAGAAGAAGTCAAAAGAAGAATACAACTCGGATGGATAGCGTTTGGTAAAATGAAAAAGATTCTAAAAAGCAAAATCAGCCCAGCGAACCGAGCTAAACTGTTTAATCAATGCATTATACCAGTGCTGAGCTACGGAACTGAAACCTGGCCTTTAACAAAAGAACTGATGGATAAGATCGGAAAGGCGGAAAGACAAATGGAACGTATACTGCTGGGAGTAAGGCTAAAGGACAAAATCAGGAACACTGACATAAGGAAAAACACCGGGTTCGAGGACATCGTAGCCAGGATAGCAATAAACAAATGGAACTGGGCAGGGCATGTAGCACGATTGACAGACGGCAGATGGACGAAAGAGATATCGAACTGGCGACTATACACTGGAAGGCGAAAACGAGGAAGACCCCCAAGAAGATGGACAGATGACATAATAAGACAGGCAGGTCATACATGGATACGCGAGGCTCAGGATAGACAACGGTGGAAAAATTTGGGAGAGGCCTACACCAAATATTGGTGTCAAAAGGCTTAAAGAAGAAGAAGAAGAAGACCGAGCTAGATGGGGTGGCTAGTTATGCGGTAGTATTCGTTTATTTATTTATTTTTATCTGATAAGACTCATCCGGGATCACACTCAGCAATCTGGCTTCCACTTCCCTAAATGACCGCTGCACACTTGCTCTACACGCAACAACGAGTTAATCCGTGACAAACTTTTATTATGTTTTTCTAATGTAATATTCGTATTACACGTAAACGACTAGAAAATGCGGCTACACATAAAAACCGAATATAACAATTAACACGTTCAATCATATGCTATAGAATTGCGCTTATATACTCAAACATACAAACGCAATAGTACCAAAATTAATAAACGAAAACGAATAAATGAAACAAACGTCTGGCCCGTTGTTCGATGGCTCGATGAAAATACGATCTCGCACTGGCTCCTCTGATTGATAAAAATGGCTATCTCTGTTCCACTACTTACTGACTTCAGTTTGCCGGCTCCTCCAAAGTGCTGAATATTTCCTATTGAAGACTTTAGCTAACTTTAAAATTTGGTGTGTTGACTCATAGTCCTTTTTGTTTTCTTTTTTTTTTTACTGTTTCCGTTCATTTTTTTAGTACGATTTATGAAGAAGAAATGGTTTTAAGTATCTAACTATATCCGACTTACGGCGACTGCCTTTAAAAACCCTTATTATAAAGTTACGTAAACGATTAACGCATGACTTCAGCCAAGATAACAGTCAACCTCTGACGCGTTTCACGTATATTAACTTTCATTAAAATGACCGATGAAGCGCTAATCACCACTAGCCCGGACGAAATTTAGCCTTCCTCGGTCTCTTATCATACGCCGACCGGACATTGCCTTGTCCACACATATCCCGAGAATTCCCTTCGGCTTCTGTACATGTGTTCTATTAATGAAGTCACAACCTATACGAGTTCTGATGCATGTTTTCATTACCCTTTCCCGTGATAGATTTAAAATTAAAACCTGTGATTTTACTGCTATAATTTATATAATCTAATAAAATCATTCGCAAGATATAATAAAACCTTTTTTAAGAACTTCAAAATCGTCACGCGTCCTTTACTATTCTATGATATTCAATCGCTTCATCCCTCGTGGGAAGATATCGTGACCGTTATTATCCGTCACCTGAAACAGAAAACTACGCTAGTGATCCCTGTTTTGCATGCATCGAACGCATTTAAGGAAGCTACGGCCCCTTTGTTTTACAAATATTTTCAGCTCCTCTTATAGAAGGCCGGCCTCATCCGCTAGTTCCTTCTATGCGACCTAGTGTGATTTCCATCGTTTCTGCTCTAATGATGTGGCCGAAATATTTTAGTATTCGTTTACGAGCAATTAGTTACAGTCTATTCTGTACGCCGATTTCCCTTAGAATCGAGTCGTTAGTTCTTTTTTCCGTTCAGGAAACACGTAATATCTGCCTCCAGCACCACATTTCCAACGCATCTATCTTCTTCCTACTTAATTTACGGATTGTCCATGTTTCCGAAGCGTATAAGCAGACTGAGAACACAAAAAAACATTTACACTGCGGATCTTTTAGTGCTTTGCTTATCGAAGAGTCGGACCAGACTTTTTTCACGCTTCTCATCGTATTGCGTGTCTATTGTGCTCCGTGACGAATTTCAGCTTCGTTAACGTCATTTGAAATAATTTTGCAAATTTTGTCCTCCACTCTATTATGGCTAAAACGCCATATATACCCATATATATATATATATATATATATGCACACGTATGTATGTATTTTTTTCATATTATTTTTCATACATCTCTTAAAAAATTATTAATACAAACGTGCATTTTGCACATTATTTTAAAGAAAATTGTGTGACAAATTAACTGATAAAAAAAAGAAATTAAAATAAAAGTTCATTAAAATATAGTAATTGGAACAAATAAGAAATATAACGAACGAATTTAAATGTATAAACGATATTATATACTACTTAGAAACGCGTTCGGGCATCATCAGTTAAAAATTAATAAAATTGCTCGAAGTATGTGATCAGAATAAACTCTTAAAGCATACTGAAGTCAGTATGGGGGAAAACATAGTATATATATATACATATATATATGTGAACAGTTTGGAGGCGGTACAAGGATGTATCAGTACAGGCAGCAGTTGTTTACATATGAATATCAAAAGCGAGGTGAAATATTTACATCTTTGATATGTCTTCATACCGCCTTTAAACTGTTATATATATTATTACGTTACCAGTCAGATAAATGGCTAGTTACGTTATAAATTATATTCTAAAATTTACAAATCTCTGTCGAAAACTTAAAGATACACTCTAAAAAAAATTCTCGGAATAATCACAATTTCCTGTTTATTTCCTTTTCCTTCCAAACTTTTTACAATTAAATGTTATTACTATTATTATTATTATTATTATTATTAATTATATATATGTACACACATATATATATAAAACCAAAAGATTCGAAAATTTGCAGCTGCGTAGAAAACGAATTACTCAATTATTATGCAAATTACAATTATACTCTGTTTTCTCTGTATTGTCTTCGTGTGTTCTTAAAGTTTGTTTTGATGACATACTCTGTGCGGTTTTTTGTCATTTTTAGCTGACCACAAACTGTCCTTAAAAACGTTTTTAAGTATTATATAATGCTGTTTATACATTTAAATTCGTTTATTTATTTGCATTTGTTCTAATTTACTATACATTTAGATATTTAACATTTAGAACGGTTAAATGATTCTATATATTAAATGTCCATTAGCTGATCTTCCATCTTAGAAATCCATTTTAATACACCAAAAAAGAAAAGCAAAAAAAAAAAACACTGTAATCGACAGATAAAAGAAATTCTGCGAAATCTATTAACATCTGAAATGATCTGTCTAAATGTGACGACGTTCAAGATGATGCTTTAAATGGAACGAGACGAGTATCACGCAAAAATACATGACAGATTCAGCGATTTTATACAAGCTGCATAAAGATTAATTTCGGCGAGAATGACGTGACAGTTATCATGCAAGTTGCATCATGTGATTAGAGAAATAAGAAATTTCTCGAATTTTTTTTTTTTTTTTGGCATGGTTGTGAATGCCATTTGGCCACTAACTACTCATTATTAATTAAATCATTTCAGTTCTTATTAAATCTGTTTATTTCTCACTTTTAAATTAGTCTATTTTCTTTTTTGGCCGTCGCTGGGAATCGAACACTCTTGACCACCATCTCAGCAATCAAGAGTTCACACGCCACTAGGCTATCGTCACGGCCTAATTTCTCGAGTTCTAAAGAAATAAGTAACGTTACAATTTGCGAGACTGCTGAAAAATACGTACTTACGAATATCGTTGGTACTATCGAGATAAAACCGGTTTTTATTATGAAAATTCGGCGAAAAAAATTAAAAAAGTGGAAACTGTTCCCAATTCTTTTTTTGCGTAAATTTTCCATACAAACGAAACAATGAAATGTTAATTTACAGGAGAAACGCAAAAACTACATATATTTAAAATTCAAAACAGCACCTGTCATTCTGCTGCCATGGTCAAGTTTTTCGCCCCATATTGATTTATCTCTCCAGCAGATTGGAAAACTCGCAACACCTGATGTAATTAAAGGCGAGTTTCAAAGATTTCTATCAAACCACGTCGACCGTTTAAATATATTTACAAACGGTTCCAAATCGAATGCGGCCGGCTGCGCAGTACTCATTAATGAATCCGACGTAATACGTTATTTCAAACAGTTTTTCAGTTCTATCCGCAGAACTGTACGCCATAAATGTGGCAGTCGATCTTAAAATATCCCATATTCCCATATATTAATCCTCGCGCACGTTTTATTTTACCAATTACTCGCGTGTTAGATTCATTCTAACAATTTATTAATATATGTACCTCATTTCATAGAACTATGATTTACATTTTTATGCAGATTATATTTATCGCATTATAAATCGGACTGAATGTGTAAGATAGTTTTGTGACCTCATTCTCTCCTTCCACCCGTCAGATTATTACTAACAATTCACGTGTCGTAACCGCTCGCTCGTTTAGAGTTATTAGTAACAATTCAAGGAAATAGTTGTCAATAAATTAAATTTTATCAACAAACGTTTTGGTGTTATCAGTCCTATTATTGTGTTGATGAAGTGGTAGTGGAGGATTGACTGTTTATCGTTCAATCTGATATAGTTATTCTAAAAATAAGTTGTTTGTCAGATTTTCTTCTAATAGCGCGAGCTATCGCGGGTTATAAAAGACAGATCCTCCTATTTGTGACCCATGTTCGATTGTTTTATTTATTCACCAACTTCTGGTCGACTGTCCCGAGTTCAATTTATTCCGGTCCCAACTACGCCTCTCCAGTT
The DNA here is from genome assembly GCA_039619475.1 of Icerya purchasi. Classification (NCBI taxonomy): domain Eukaryota; kingdom Metazoa; phylum Arthropoda; class Insecta; order Hemiptera; family Monophlebidae; genus Icerya; species Icerya purchasi. Next base: position 439,899,937 of record CM077116.1, read on the forward strand.
CCCTTTCTGAAATCCTTGAGCACAATGTGAAGTTCAGTTGCTCTTCAGATTTCTGAGACTGTCAAATATCTTAAACAGCATCTAAATTATATCCATCCGTGCTTCTGGCCAATGTTGCAGTATAATGAATGAAACAACAATGACAACAAAAAAAAAAAAACGAACTAATCGGATTACTGTCTAGTTTCAAAACTTATATAACGTTTTCTTCCTTTTCTTTTTTTTTTTTTTCTGATTTTACGGTATACATACGTTTTATTGTATTTCTATCTTCTCCCTTTAACGTTATCGAATAAAAGTATTTTTAATTTTAATACCAAAAAATTTAAAGTGTTCCCCGTTACATTTCGATTCAAGTAAAATTGACGCAAATTACACTTTCTTATAAGTAATATCTACACAAATCTTGGACAGAAACTTGTGTTTATATCGGTTTTCAGGAAATGTTATAACAATTTGTGCAAGTTTTGTTTAATTTTTCTGCAAAATCTTTCAGAACCGGCACAGAATATGCCGGATTTTAGGTATCTTTTTTTTTTTTTTTTTATGTAACATCTTGATGAAATCGAATACGTTGTCGCTGCAGACAAAATTAACAAGAGGGACAAAGTGCGGGCGCAACAGTCATCTTAAATATTTCCTTTTTTCGGAAATGGTTTTTGAAATTTTTATTTTAATACTCGCTTATTACATTTGGCCGATTTCTAAGCGCAAGGAAACCTATAGCCCCTTCTTTTTTTACTACAAAAAATGTAAATTAAAAAGTATAATTATTTTACAACTTTTACGACAACTGCGCCGTACCTTTTCATCAAAAAAGAAAAAAACAGAAATCGATGGCTATCGTATGAAATTGTTTAATTAGTTTTAGCGGGACTGATTATTGTATATTATAAGTATAAAATTATTAAATTAGAATAAGTACGCCTTATTTTCATTTATTAAAGTGCAAATTATTTCACACTTATTTTCGTTTGTTATTTTAAGGTATTTATTTATTTTATATTTATAAATATTAACAAACGGGTTACGTATCTATGATCTTCTTTTTCGAGTCCCGACCGTTGTCGATCGTAGGTGACCTTATTAAAAAAATCTTTCGTATTCAAGTTGGACTAATTGTTCGATATTCATCCCCGACTATGCCTTGATGTCGCACATCCATGAGCGCCTCCTTCGTCCGACCTTCCTTTTGTCCGAAATTTTTTTCCTAATAATATTATTTGCAACAGTGAGTAATCCACGTCGTATAAAATGGCTAAAGTATTTCCTCTTTCCTGTCTTTATGTATCTATGATACATTCGATTATATTTTCGACATTTAGAGTTGGACATGATCGTACGTACGCAAGTCGTTTCGGTCGTTAACCGATCTCGATAGATTTGTCCGTTCAGCTGATGAAATTCCGTTTTTTTAAAACATCACCCGAGCTTTTCTTCGATATTCTCGATTGGCGGACCGCGCATACGAAAGCAGATATCCAGAATAGTCGTGTAGAATGGAAGGACGAAATCTAATACCTTGGAGTCTAACATTTGCTAAATAATTAACGTTCGCGGAACTTCTCTTCTTCTTTGTTCTAAAGGCTTAGCCTTGTCGGTGCGAATTTTTTCTTCTCTTTCCATTGCTATCTTCTTCATTTCTGAGTACTTGCTGCAACCAGCCCTTTTCTATCCAATAATCGTCTTCCTTGGTCGACCTTTTCCTTTCTTGCCATTAATTTTTCCTTCGATTATGTTTGTTATGAATGAATTATTTCTTATTAGACGATCAAACATTCTTATTTTAATTGAGTTCAAAATTGTTTTCTTCATTCCTCATTTTTTCGAGCACTTCCGAGTTTCTCTTTTTTCCCGTCCAGCTAATGCGCAATATTCTTCTCCAGATCCACATTTCCATTACTTCCAGTTTCCTCTTGTTCGGTCACAACCCATGTTTCACAGCCATATAATAATATACTCGGCACATAAGTGCGGGCCAATTTTACCGTTATATTTAATTTGAGGTTCTTATTTGTCAGCAGATTCCTTTTCTGGGCAAATTTCGCCATATTTATTCTGTGTCTGATTTCTGTCGAACACCATCACTGGTGGTTAGTATGCTACCGAGATATTTGTACTGTTACACTTGCTCAATTACTTGATTGTCTATTTTGATATTTACAGACGGCGCTGTTTCCTTTTTGTTAATTACTACCATAATTCTTGTTTTTTTTTGTTTTTTTTTAAGATGTATATTCATACGCTGCTGTTTAATAATTTGATTAAATTTCGATAAGGATGTTTGCATTTCTTTCTCTAGCTTTAGTTTTTGTCTTCAAGTCCTTAATCGCTTCTCTCCTATGAACGAGTTAAATAAAAAATGGTGACAGTGCGTAACCCTGCCTCGCTCTTTAACAGATTTTAGCGATGCACCTGTGTTCGCGGAACTTACTTATTAAGAATAAAAGTGATAAAAGCTCAGCGAGAGATTATTTGTTGCCTATAATTGTAATTGGAAATCGCATCTAACACATCTCAAAACAAGCTTACTATTTATAAACAAATCATTTGGTCAGAACTATCGTACGCAGTAATAATTTCGTCTTCTAGCAGTTCAGTTATTTTTCAGCAACTTCAAAGAATTCCCAAATCACTGTCTAAGAATTGTAATTCTAAATAAACTATCACCGAAAAATACCACATGTTCGAGAAATAATTACAAAGAACACGCGGAAATACTTTAGCGTATGTAGAGCATCCAACTTAACGTTAGTTAATAATATCGGTGACTATTATTATACAAAAACTGCAAACATCGAAGGATAAAATACAAATCTCTTGACACACGCTTAAATGAAATATTTCATAAGTCTTGTGTCTTGGCGACATTATAAGAAAATAGGCGTTACATCATTAGTAATTTTAAGAAGCTATTATGAGTTTTTAGTTTTCTCGTATTTAACTAATTGTGTAAGTAGCCGCGTTTGAATTTCAGCGCACAGGTTAATACATTAAAAATTACTAATTAATCATTATATTGTAAGTTTGATTGTGTTCATGCAGGTTTTTTATTTTGTAATTTTTCCGGAAAATTAAATCTCCTCAAGTTAACTAATATTAAAAGTAGATCATAACTGGCACACTAGTATCTGGTAAGAATCCTATTTCGGGACGGATAATAATAATTCCTATTAAATTTCTGTATTGTATTATACAGGGTGTTTCAAGCGCTTTAGTTTAAAAGTTTATTGAGAAATACAAAATTTACGTAAGACTAGAGGTAAAAATACACGAACAAATAGTAGATTTAAGTCAGGTTTTTTAAAAATAAATTTCATTTTTTTTACTTTGAAATACTTTCGAAGTGGCCACCCCTTCTGCGTCCATAACTTTTTTCGGACGAGTAGCAAAATTTCGAACTGCTAATTCCAACATTACCCAGTCGATAAATTTTCACATTCGCGAATGATCTGTCGTTTTAGTTGAAGGATAGTTTTTGGGTTAGTATCCTAGGCGTGATCCTTCAAGTATCCCCATAAGAAATAGAGTAGTATGGGTTCAAATCCGGGCTGTAGGGTGACCAAGTCTAGCCGCCACCGAACTTCTCAGTGAACTTGTTGGAAATCAGTCGCTTTTTGAAATGTCGATTTAACAAAGTTAACGTTTCCATCGCGGTACGAGGTAATGCACCATCTTGCTGATACGCTGTTCCTTTTATTATTTTCAATCTGGGCAACAACATTGTGTTTTCTAACATCTTCCGATAGGAATCGCCCGTCACCACCGTATCATCGGTGAAAATGGGATCGATTACACCGCGTTTATTCATCGCCATCCACGCTAGTCACTTTTTCAGGATGCAGTAGTTTCTCTTCGACCTTGTAACGATTGGATTCGGACCACAATCGCCAATTCTGTTTGTTGACAAACCCATTAAGCCGAAAATGAGCTTCGTCAGAAAACCATATGTCGGTTAAGAAACGCTTATGAGTTTGGAGAAAATGACCAAAGTCTAATGCAAACCTTCAACGTTTCTGTTTCACCACATCAGACAGCTGCTCTAAAACAACCTGTATTAATGTATGGAAACAAGCGTACGTCTTACCTCACAATACGGTAAACAGAAGAGCATGGACACCCCTACTTACTGTGATAGTCGTCATAACGATATCCTCCGAGGGGAACAGTGAAAAGCGCGCTCCACTGCTGCAATCGTCTCCGGCGCGCGCGCGATCTTCTTTCGCCCGACAACACCAGGCTTGTTATTTAAACTGCTACCGGTGGATTCGAATTTTTTCATAAGCCGACTGATTGTACTACGTAATGGAACTTTTTTACTTGAACAATTATTCGCTAGTCTCTTTTTGAGTTTTAACTAACAACAGCCCGCATTTAATTGATAAAACATCGAAATGATAAAAACGCCTTCATCCACGGACAACGACATTGCGCTTACTAAAACCAGTAGCCAGCCAAATATTTTCATTCAACATAAACTTCCCTCTATACTGAAGCAGCGTTGCCACTTTCGGAGCGCTAAATGCATTTTTCGATTTTTAGTGATTTTTTTGCAAATAGAGCGCTTAATAAGAAACACCCAAGGTGTAGAAGAACGGAGGAACGGCCGAAATATATTTCCAGTAATGGAAAATGTTTAAACGCTTTCACAGTCTGGTGTAGAGGAGAGCAATTGAAACTTCTTAACGTGTTTAGAAAATCAACGAATGCAAAATAAAAAAAACTTACTCGGTCGAAATTGTTGACGAAAACAAAGAAAATTTTCGATTTTCTTACGAGATGCGGTCGGTTAATTTTTAAAAATCCGGCCGAATTTATTGGATGGCGAAAGATTCTTCTTTCTTTGTTGTTTTTTACTGTACGGATACGGATACTTTGAGGGGGGGGGGTAAGGTAACGTGTGCAAAATCGTGTGAAAAGACAACCGGAAAACCGAAAAACGCAAATTATCCTCAGTTTATTGGAAATTTTACAGCACTTAATGTAAATTTTATAGAAGCGCGCGGGAAAGTTGGTTGCGCTTTTGTAGTTTTCAAAGTTATTTGCTACTTTGTTCAAATGTAAATTCAACGGAGCTGACCGCTTTGAATAAGACGGGCGCTCCATTCGGTTAAATACGGATAATAATTAAATCGACCGAACATGCCGGCTCGCGCAATTTGTAACTATTAAATTAATATTATCTTCTTCTAAGGTTTCAAACTTGTACCCTTTCCCGGCGCAACCGTTTCCTCTCCGAATCCCCCTGCTAAGAAGAACTCATTCGACTGGCTAAACCGCGTCCTAATCGCTTCCCGGTAACTGCGCGCGCGGGAACGACCAGCGACCACTATTTGTTTTATCTGGATATAACTTTATCGTCTGCGTCTGCTCCATCGACGCCTTCAAATTTCGTCTATTCGAATTTACACTTAAAAATCGTTCCCCCCAAAAACCTGTTACGTAAAAATGTTCCGCAAAACGTTACGATCCGCATGACGTAATCATTAATGGGGGGGGGGGGGATTAACGACTGCGCTATATTCCGGTGGCGGGGGTAATATGGAAAAAGTTTTGAAAACAGAAGTGCTCTATATAAGTTAAATTAGCTTCATCCTTTTCGAAAATGATTTCGATCGCTTTTTAAAATTATCAGGGCCACCAGGCATGCACGATCGCGATTGTTAGCAGTTATTTAACCGCTTTGCAAAATGGTGCGAGAGCGGACATATAATCGCTTTCGGGCAGCGTATTTTCCAGTTTCGAAGCAGTGAACACTACAAGACGGTCGAAGTTGAATAATTTCTTGCAGCGTGACGTCATAAACACGTCTGTAATTCTTATTAGAGAAAATTTTCCGTATTCATGACTACACCAGCGCTGAATGTGAGTAATAGAAATATACAAGACATAGCACGGGAACTAATGTTCATGGGAAAAAGGTAAATACTTTCCCCGCATCTATACGCATAGATATTAATAATTTGGTTCATATTTTACAATTTTATTTGATTAAAGTTCGTAATTACATATATATATATATATATATATATATATATATCGAGAAATGTTATTATGTATGTATTTAAAATAATATACGACGTGGTCTGATTATTTGAATTTTTCAAATATTATGATTGGCTGATATTCCATGAACAGGTGACACCACCGCAGCAATGTTTGCTGATGATACACTGCCATATTGTCTGTGAGTGATACACAAGTTGAAGCGAACGGAAACTTGCAAAAAAAGCGCTTTAGACCGAGTTTCGAGATGGTCGACGAAATGGAGAATAAAACTCAACGAGCATAAATCCATTCACGTTACATACAGTCTAAGAAAAAGTTAATCCTCAATATTACAGTGTTTATGTCAATAACCAGCTGATGTCGCAGAAGAATTCAGCTAAATATTTAGGACTTCATCGCGATTCCCGTCTAGCATGGAAAGCAAAAAGCGGAGACTCAAAGTTCGTCAAATGTGGTGGCTGTTAGGAAAAAAAATTTACAACTGAATCTCTACTGTAAATGACTACTTAAAAATTATCAAACCTACCTGAAACTATGGGATCCAACGTTGGGGATTTAGAAAACCCACTAATCGAATGGTCATTCAGCGTAGTCGGAACAAAGTCACTCGTGCAATTATCAATGCAGAATGGTATTAAAGAAACGAGGATCTGCACGTCGATTTGAATCCGAAGTGGGTAGACGAGGTCATTCGTGACTTTGCCATCAAGCACGAAAAGTAGCTCCATCAACATGTGAATGTTGAAGTGATCCAGCTGCTTGACACATCATCGGATGTTAGACGTCTTAAGCGATTATCGTCGAACAATTTTTAGTTATGTAAGTAATATGTATGTAAATAATAGAAATTAGTTAATGAACTAATATATTCTATTAATGTTTAAGCTAATTAGTCATACATATTGATTATATTTAAACAGCGGTTAAAGATTGCAATGCGCATTTAGTAATAAAAAAAAACAAAAAAGTATGATTGACGGAAAGTTCTGAAAATATTTTTTTGCCAAAAACAAAAAACCAACAAAAAAAACGAATGTCGTTTTGTATTTAGAATATCATGGTAAACCGGTTAAATATCATAAAATCAGATCGAAATTTTACAGCGAAATTTATTTTTGTTTACTAAAAAACATCATCTAGTATTGAATAAATGTATAGCCATACATTTAAAGCACTCACTGCATTCAGACATCTACGTCGAAATTTGTCGCATGCTTTGTCTTATATACTTTTGTTTATTACTATCATAAATACAAAAATTTTTCTTTGATAAGAATTAAATATGACGTCATACTGCTAGAAATTTTTCACCTTCGACCGCCTTATGTGAACACCATGAAGTTCCCCATAAGTAGAGTGCATTGCTAATCCGTTCCCGGGAAAAACGAAAAAATAAAGAAGAAAATATCATCCACTATTAGTAAGCTAAAAAGTGATTAATAGAACGGTTTTGTAAACGGTTCGACGACTTATCTGTTTGCAGGAAAAAGTTTGTATTGTTTCAGAATGAAGAAGGGGAAACATCTGAAGAATTGTTAAGCGTCTGATGATTAGACCTCGCATTAGGCACCAAATTCATTAATCATTGAACAGCTAAAAGGGTTCGTTTCCTCCATTCCGTTCTGTTTTCGGCCATCCGTTTTAGGTCCGAGTATATTTGGCATCCCATATCTTTAATGATCTGTTTTATGTAATTATTCCTTGGTCTTCCTCTTCTTCTCTTCTTCCCGGCTTTTTCCTTCTATATTCATGTTTTAGTTTCTCATCGTGTCTTAATAGATATCCCAACATCTTCAATCTACGTCTTTTTATTATGTTTATTAATTTCCGTTTTTCACTAATCATGTTCATGACTTCTTCATTGCTCTTCTTATCTATCCATTTTATCTTTAACATCTTTCTCCACAGCCACATCTCTGCTGCCATCAGCCTCTTTTTATCGGCTTCATTTATTATCCAAGATTCGCATCCATCCAGTAGTGTGCTCCATGCATAAACCTTTATTAGCCGCTTCTTTAGTTCTATGTCCACATTTTTATTGGTGAGTAGTGCATATTTTTGCATAAATGCGTATTTGGCTAGACTTATTCTGCGTCTAATTTCTTTTTTATTTTTACCATCTTCTGATACCATACTATCCAAATATACCGCTTCTTTGGCTCGTTTAATTATTTCATTATTCAATAATATATTTTTCTTTTGTGGCATTGGTGTCCTTTCACATATTACTATTTTAGTTTTTGTTTCGTTTATTTTCATATTGTATTCCTCTAGATGTGTACCTGTGCTTCTGTCGCCAAAATGACGTGAGAAATAGTCATTGATTTGTTATCTCTATGAGGAGTCGGACGATAACAATAAAAACGTTGATTTGTGTTCAGCTACTACTAGCAGCGCAGCAGACACAGCTTTAATTGTTGAAACAATGCGATTTTTTCTTTGCGCTCGATTGCTAATGGTGTGAAACCTCTCGAATTCCAAATAAAAATTGAACGATTGGTCCTATACCGACTATCTCAATATATATCTATATCTTAAAATATTTAGACAGGGGAACACTCAGTATAAGAGCCAATTTAATTGTGTAAAATAAAGGTTATAACACGAACAAGCAGCTAATTTATATAACCACACCAAAATCCGGCGATAACCGATTCAAAAGTGTTTAATGCTATTGCTTACATTTACTTTTCCTCTATACAAGTTAATCGAATGCGAAAGAGGTATGTACACGGGTGCTCTCTTTCACATAGAATGCTGGCAAACAAATTGATAAACAGTCTGGAAAATTTTGAGGAAAATATGTACACCAGTACGGATGGGTCCTTGTGCCTATGTTTGTTTGTGCAAAAAAAATAGTTTTCCTCAAAAAACTTACACCCTGCAGAAAAAAGTACATATACATATATATGTTACATAAAAAGTAAAGTAGGTCCCATATATCTTCGATAAGGTGTAACGGATATTGTGAAGTTAAGCTTTCCATAATGGTACTAAGCCTAATGGATCTGATAAGAATACTGTGGCCAGTTCCTTACTCTCGACCGTCTTTACATTCCCCCAGATAATTCTCTGGTACCCAATTATTTCAGGCTGGGTAAATTTGGGAGTCACTTGGATCCGGGGTGCAATAAGTCTCGAACCCCTGACCTCCGACTTGGTAGCCAAGCACCTTAACCACTAGGCTACCACGCTGCCTATATACATACATATATATATATATATATTCCGAACAACTATTACAAGAAAGAGAAACAAGTGGAAATTATACTCCGTTGTCAATTACCGATGAAGAGGGATCGCACTGAAATTGATGCGATGGCAGAAGGGAGCAAGAATTCTCAGGCGTACACATCATTATCTAGGGCGAACCCTAGAATTTCTTACAGAGAGTCGCTTCTTGGAATCCTAAAAAAAGACAACGTAGAAGAAATCGATAAAGTCAATTTTTTTTTATTAATTAAAAAAAAAAATGACTTGACGAAAAAAATTTGCAACAAAAATTGGTTTCATGTAAATTTCGCAGCAACAAATTAGTCTTCAACTAGTTTAATAGATTTCGATCAGTTCTAGTGCTCTTTTCTTATTTTCCACAGAAAACACCGACGAGAATTTTCGCAAAACTGATAAAGCTGAATTGGTTTCGGGAGGTAAAAAGTGACCTTGCAGAATAAATCGAAAAAGAAATAAAAGATAGAAACGAATTTCGAAGAAAGGTATAGGATTGGAAGGGGTTCATAGGAAAATGGAAGAACGGGAGCAGAAACAAGTGAAAGAAAGATCCGGCATGGGAAGCTGATGAAGATGTACTGGAAGGAGTGGAGAAGAAATGACAGAATGCATTATAATATTTTTTTTTTTTCCTACCCTGGGCACGCCAGCGGCCTTGACCCAACAACATGAAAAGTTAAGAGTTATAACTAAATAGCCAAGCGATCAGAAATGGAAAAGACAAAGGACAGCAGCAATGGAATAACTGAAGGCAATGGGAAGGAAAGAATATAGGTATCGTTAAAGGGAGTAGGAAGACCCAAAACTAGAAGTTGGGCGTAAAGAAAGGAGCGTTCGTTAGAGAGTGTAGAACATTCGAATAGGATGTGATTTGAGTCACAAACACAAGAAGGCTCAGAAGCGTGAAGTGTGCAGAAAGGAGAAAGAGCTAAAGAAAAACGAAAGCGAGAAGAGGGGAGTAGAGAATGATTGATTCTAAGCCTAATTAAGGAAACAACAGTGGAACGACGACAGGTAGGAATAGACTGAAACCAAGGCAGGAAACTAGGAACCGATTGAATAAGACGGTACTGTGAAAAGCGATTTGAGAATAAATGCATTATAATACGCGGTCCAAAGACGGCCAAAATCGCTGAAAGAAGATTAAAACCAGCGAATAGAATTAAAATTTAAGTTATTTAAAAAAAAATAATATATATATATAGACATGGGTCAATGCTCTTGGTTAGCCGAGCCCAAAAAAAAAAAAAAAAAAAAAAAAAAAAAAAAAAAAATTACAGTCCAATTGAATACCTTCTCCTTTTTTGAAGTCGGTTAAAAATGACATTCTGTGTCCTATTTTCACCGTATTTCCTAGGTAATGATAAATTTTTCACTAAATACAGCGCGGTATCGACAGAAAAAAAAAGAAAAAGGTTCAGAGACCAGCGTTCAACGTAAGCCGTAAACTTCTTTCGATTAAAACTAGAAATCGAAATCGAAAGCGAGGAGACTGGATGCTCGTCAGCGCGATAGGCACTTCGAGCACTATCTTCCGCTACGCATTCATCTGTTTAGGGGGGATGACTTCGGCTCGGTCAGACGCGGCTTTAAACTTTTACGCGCCCTGTTTGCGAATATCATTAGACGGGAAATTGGCGCGAAAATTTGAAATAACAGAATTTACCGCTTTACAATTAGTTACGGCGTGTCAGCCAGCGAAGGGTGATACGTTTTCCGTGCAATCCGGTGGTAAGTCGAAAAAGTTTCGAAAACTCCGTTAGCTAATTTTCGAAAATAAAATTCATTTGCCGGCATTGAAGAGGGTGAGGGGAGAGCGAGAAAAAGGATGCATCGGCAGACAGCGACTCGCGAACGTTTAAAAATGATACGTCATTACCGCGGCGCGAAATAAAAAAGCAGCCAAAAACCGCTTGGGGGGGGGGCGAAATTTCTCGCGGATAAACTTTTAATATCTTCGAACGATAACAGCGAACTTGTTAGCGGAAGGAAGCGGACTAGAAACGGGCGAGTGTAATGAAAATATAAAAGAATCGCGAAGACGACGACGTTGGGAAAATTGTTTTTTGCGAGTTTTCCGAGAAATGTCGGTGAAAAATGAAATATAAATTTTCCGGACTACGTTTGTCTTGCAGCGTGGCGAAAAGTACCTTCTTAACGGTTGCATTTTATTCGCCGTTGTCTGGTGTTTCTGTTTTTTTGCGGTTTTTTTTTCCATTTTTCCAAAATTTATTTCATCCGATTTCAAGAAATATTTTTGCGATAAAATTTAAGTTTCGAACAATGGCCATTGTTGTGTACTTCCAAGTAGTCGTTACAAATGTACAGAACCGAATAAGGCACGCGGCGGTCCTCTTTTATTCTTTTCGCTCGCTTACACTTTATTCTGATTTTCTTTCCGCATCGATCCGTTCCTCGTGTATAGGTAATGTTTTTTTTTTGTTTTTTTTTTGTTTTTTTTTGTTTTTTTGTTTTTTCTCTCTTTTTCGAAAACTACTTATTTTAAAATTCAAACAGTCGCTTTGAAAGAAGCAGCAAAATATACAGAAATCGTTAAAATGTAAAGAATCGTAAGCGATATTTTCGTTTTATTCTTTATTCACTTTTTACATATATCCCGACGCTCGCCCACGGCTTCGCTCGTATGTTAATACGCTCCCCGTTTAAATCTTTATTTAGAAGTTAATTTTTTTTCTTAGAATTTATCTTTGCGTTTATTTTTTGAATTTTTTATTTTATTTCTTCGAGGATATTTTATTTCTCCGGCTCCATTTATCCTAGTGAGTTGGCTAGATTACTTAAAAAAAAAAAATCCGATAAATTGTGCACTAAAACCTTCGCTTCGGGGGGGGGGGGGGGATCAGTCTATTGAACTAGAATGGAATCGGTTCGATAGTTATTGACATCACAGAGCGGACAGACAGACGAAAGACACGAGGATAGTCGTACAGCGGACCGGTTGGTGCTGCATTGTTGTTATTTGCTGAGGGCTTACTGATGAAAAAAATTTAACCTTCCGCCCATGTCGTCTGTTTTCACGGTCGAACTTCGAAGGAAAACTATACACGTGTATTACAGGTATACAGTAAAACCCCGATTTTAACCGTGTTAATTGGGGATTCATCATGCACAGATACAGGGAAAACACGGGTTAACCCGCCGCTGGCCGTTCCGCGAGTTTTCATGTATCCCCGGAGCCTCGCGACCCACGTAATATGTGGGCCGGCAGGCTCTTCATCCATTTCATATTATGAAATGATAGCATTTACGATTGCAATTGTATAATTTTCTGTATTGTTTTGCTTTTTTGCTTTACAATAAATATATATACGTATAATAGTATATACTGTATAATGATAGCTGTGATATAAAACCTCTTTTAGCGAGACTGGATTATTTAGACTAATTTAATTAATTAAATACTGTATAATATACAGAAGATTTATAAAAATTCACGTTTTTTATTCATTTTAAATATACTGTGTCAATGACGAAGAAATAAGAAGACAAAGTAGAGTGGAAACAAAAATGAAATGAAATGTAAGGTACACAGAAGAAAAGTGTTATAATAAAGACGAATAGAATTAGACTAGGTCATATTAATTATTATTAAAAAAGGTCAGTCAGTTTCTTCTTTCTGTCTGTCGGGAATTTCTTTCTGTTTTATCTTCGTCTGGAAATGTTCTAATTGCAGAATTGCATCTGTCTGCAGCTCGAAATACGTGATCACAGTCTGTAATGCAACGCAGTTTTACTACAGCTTAGTCGCTGTTCTGTTATTTCGACTTGCTCTTCATTTTCCGATTCGGAATCCGCATTGATTTCATTTAACATTTCTTCATCAGTAAAAGTATAATGCTAACCATCCGCTCCTTCACAATATTTTGATCATCAACATGTTCAAAAATTCCTTCCCATCACAATTTGCAACCTTTTTTGCAGGAAGCATAAAGAGATGTACGGTTAATCGGCCAACCGGTTAAAACATACACGGATAATCGCGGTTTTACTGTATTTAGTATGTACCGACAGTTTAAGTTCGCTTAAGACGTTGCATAGCAGCGATTTTAATTATAAATGTCATCCCTTTTCACTTACGAAATCAAATATAAATGCGCCAATCTCTCTACTCATCAAGGATGTACTACTTGCTGGGTTCATTGTGGTGTTGGAATGAATGAGGCTGTCGCGATGCTGCAGCGAAGGTTGCTGCATTGCAGGGTGAATTATCACCGTTTATTCCTTCATCAGACCTTTATTCTAAGGTTTGATAGCAGGGAAGGACGGATTGAGTTTATTAATAGAGTGTCAGAACCAAGGCAAATACTACCGCACATGGTTCAGTCAGCAGCCCTTGGTATTATTCCATTTTGGAATCTATCCATTCGTAAATATGTGGTTACTATTTGCCGACTGCGTATGGGCCATTCGCGGATAGTTCTGAATTTTTCTGACCAAGATGACGGTGGTGTACAATGCAACGTAATCATTACGCGTCAAATTTCAATCACTCTTGCTGTTTAATTGTAATAAATATGAACATTACCGAAGATCGTTTTAAGAAACGATTAATGTGTCTCTTGAGAACCCCTGTATACTATTTTGTAATCTTCTGTGCCAGAACAACCAGGTGGTCCTGTATATTTTGTTTAAGTTTATTATATTAAACGACATTAAAATTTAACAGCGTACATTTATTTTATTAATTAATTATTCGACGCAACTCTTGATCACACGCGAGCCATTATCCTAATTCTTGATGCCATGTCATGTTTGGGGAACCCGACGCATTTCGAACTCGACTTGGGCAGTTTCGCCTTCGCTATGATTTTGTGCAGACATACATCATGACTCTATGCTGAAGCATTTGTAGCCATGATTGTTTGTTATAATTATTGTATATTAAGATCTTTGATTTCTGTTCCATTAATTTTCTGGTCAATCAAGTACAGGTACTCTCTATGTATGGCCAATTTCTCTTTCCTAAAGATTTTGTTCAGTCATCCGTGGGTAATGTTGAACATTTACGACCACGGTTGTCTGTAACCTTCTTCCTAATTAATTATTATGTATCTTTCACCAGTGTTGGCATTATTCTTATATCAACAGGCTGGTGGCCAAATAGCTCTACCGATCCTCTCTTTATATGTGACCCCAACCATATCCTTTTTGAATGCCCTGCTCTTTTTCCCGAGTGCTCTCATCTATACGCCGAATTCTTTGGATTTTCCTACCCCTTTCAATGCTTCCTTTATTCTTTCCTTCCCATCTCTAGCCGTTATTCCCCTCCTTCTTTCCTTTATACTCTCTATTTCCGATCGCCTCAGAATCTGAGTAGGTGATCTAAGTCCATGTAGTTGGGTCAGTGTTAACACCGAGCCCATTATAAATAAAAATAAAAAAAATAGAAACAGACAAAAAAAAATGGCTTGATAGTTAACTGAAGCCGGACCGAAAAAGAAAAAAAAAAAATACGCCGAGTTTTACGTTCTCACTCGTTGTATCTTCTTCGTAAGCTACGTCTGACACGATATGATAATAACAGAATTTTACGGTCATCTATAATCTGCAGATAAACAAATGTTCAACAACACTGATTCTGTGTACAATTTGAACAGTGTTGCGTTCCTCTGGCGATCGAACGAAGACGAACAGACGTGACAAATTAAGCTAACCCTTTGTATTTTTCGTTGTCGTTAATCTAAACAGGAAAACGTTACGTAATCTATTTTATTACTAAATACGAGAAATAAAAATATTAACGATCTTCGAGACGAAAATTAGTCTTATCGCTCTCGGTTTACGACTTCGAACTGTCGAACGTAGCAGAAATATTCAAAGATCACGGAAAACCGAAAAGAGCGGACAGAACTCGCATAGAACGGAGTTCCAAGCTAGAACTCAAGCTAGAGCTGAACTGAATCTTGCAGAGTTCCAAATTGAAATTGATTCGGAAAAGGAAAATACAGACTTCTCCAGTAAGTATCAACGGAGAAATAAAATGATGCCGAATGGCAACGAAGATAAAAGAATCGGATTAACGGAAGATAACTATAAAAATAACAGATACGTTACTGAAATCATTTCAAGACAAACGGAAAAACTTTTAGGATATCGCCAATGGCCCCCTTATACTAACAATACTGCTATAATCATAAACACGGAAAGAACTTTAGCAAGAGTAAAAATAATTAGACAGCCGAAAACGTTAAGACTGATAGTGAGATAAACAATAAAGAGATAAAATTGTCGGGATCAATAATTATAATAAAAATAACAATTGTACAGTAAGTCATTTTTACACCAATATAAAACAATTATTTAATTTTTATTACATACCCGACGCGTTTCGAAGACAAAGCTTCATGATCACAGGAGTTATTAACTCGTCGGGTATGTAATAAAAATTAAACAATTGTTTTATATTGGTGTAAAAATTACTTACCGTAAAATAAACTTAAACAATAAGTGTAATAAACAGATATTAATTACAACGTAATTCTTAGGTAACCCCCCATTCGAAAAAATGTCCCAAAAAAATGTCCCAGAAAAATGTCCCAATTTTATGTAATGTTTGTTATATTTTGTGGGATTTTTGTTATCGTTATTTAAAAAATGTCACAATTTTATGTAATGAAATATGTAACGAAAAATGTAACGAAAAAATGTCTTAATTTTATATAACGGAAGGTAAATGTTAGAATAGGATTTTTGTGGTTATGTTATTTTTTGTGTGTGTTGATGCCAGTAAGAATTACGTTGTAAATTTTGATCATTTTATACAAAGTATAGAAGAGAAAGAGACAGGAATGAAAGCAGGAGGGGTCAAGGGGCACAACCCCTTGCGAGGCCAAAGTGGCCGAGTTTATATATATATATATAAATAATAATAATTGTTGACAACATAAAGTTAATAATAAAAAAATACGGGTAGGAGAACAACAATAGATTGCGGGCGGTACTATATTTATCACTGTGTGTCGATCATATATGGTTTACGGCGAGACATAACATAAATTCCAAATCAACATAGTTTAATAATAAAAATAATCTATCTATTATCGATATACATATATCTAGAGTCCCTGATATTGCGTATAATGTTTAACTTATGATAACAACTACCTTGAATAAAGTAATCCGTGTCTTAACATTCATCATTTAATTAATCATTAATATTTGAATAATCGTAAAAAAATTAATTTACTAAATTTCGGGATAACTTAAAAATATTTTCGATAAAATGTTCGTAATTATTTTACAACTTTTTTAATTTTTTTTTATCTTCAGTTACGTTCCGTATAAATTACGTTAGTTATTTATGTAAATTATGCGCTATCGAGAGGAGCCCGTCTCTATTCATTTAAAACAAGATCCGTTTACTGATCGAAATTAGCTCGATATGCAGGTAAACAAACTCACATCAGACTACTATTGGGGGTACCTTTGTGATATAAATTGTTTATTATTTACTGTGCACGAGCTTTGTACGGCCTAAGATGCTGCACCGTTCGTTATCATATCTTACGGTTAGTTTTCACATTCGAGTTCTCTCGCTTCCTGTCTTGATGTATTTGATTCTTAAAATCCGCAGCCTCCATCTCGTTCACCTAAACAAACTATCATCGAACTTCGGGACAAATAACATTATTTTCTGGCGAAAGCAAGATTAAGCGGTGACCGGGCACAACGCATGCTTGGAATTCAACACAGCGGTATCTTACGTCACCGGAAGCGTGAGGAAGACACTGTAGAACTCGCAGACATCGAACCGAGCCAGACTACTCGTGTAGACTTCTTAAAGATGAAATCTATTAATATAAAGTATCACGTTTGACTTGTTGTTTTTTTGTTCTTTTTCACCAATATGTCGTATTTTTATCAAAATTATATTTCAACGCCAGCCTGAATTTGGTTTCTGTTTTAAATTTCATCATTACCTAATAGAAAAATTACAATTGATATTTTAGTTATATTCTGATACTGATAATCTCGTTTGATTACGAGACTTCGGGATTAAGTTAAATCACGCTGATACTGAGAATCTCGTTTGATTATGTCGAAATTAAATGGAATGAATGCACACCACCGATAATTAATAGTACTATTTTGAAAATAAACTTAGCGCATTGTATTTTCGAATCCGTTCTTGTTCCGCACATGGGTATTAACGCGAGAAGTGTTCTCCTCGAGCAACCACTGCGTTGAATCGGCACGCTGATAAGAAGAACAAATTGGCTACATTTTAAAGTATATGACATTCGGTGCAAACAGTAAGAACGATGCATTTTCGGTTTTCTCAGCTAATTAAAGTACGGAATTGAAAATTAGATTTTTTATTTTTTTTTTTTTTATGCACAAATCAGACAATATAATAGCCGTCCCAACGTTCCGTTCGAAATTTTGCAGTCAATCTCGTGCCGCATTTTTGATCTGCTCTGAAACAATGGCCCTTTCTACAGATATAATGAAAATAGAAAAAAGGCCAAAAATTGAAATACGCAAGGATAAGGGGACCTTTGCCCAGAATATGCACTCTTTTAGTTTGTAATTAACTTTATACACACATACTGTCATTGTATTACAATCAGAGAAGGGCGATTCTGACTGGACGTGCACTTAAAGTAGTTGAGTTAATTCTTTAGAGTCGACTCTCAATATACAGATAAAACATAATTCGACTCTGACTTGTAGAGTCGAGAAGACGTTAAAGAATGAACTAGCAGTTTAATACGAACGAGTCGATTTTGAAATCTGAAAAAAGGTCAAGTGTTAGCTCGAATTTAAAAGAATCAGCTTTGTGAAAAGGTAGTCGATTTTTTATTGCTGCATAAGCAAAACTGTCGACATACTTTATTCTTTTCGGCCGGCTGTAAGCTATTGTTTTCGAGGCAGCTATTTTTTCATTTAGTACGACTTGAAATATAAGTCCTATAGACGATGGAAATAGGGAAATAAGAAATAGCAGATTCATCCGTACGACTGTCATATATCCAGTCCTATCGACATTGTACCGAATTTCATGGCAAAGGTATGTTACGCGGTTTACTGAAAATGGAATAAAACTAGCATGCTGGGTAGGCTTTTATTACGTTTTAGCAGCAAACAGTAAATACTATATGCTAGCGTGGTTACTAATTATTCATCTTGCGGTTCTCAAAATGGATTTGTATCGGTGACAGAAAAACTAAACATCGACTCGACTCTCCGGAGTCGGGATAGATTGACTCTATCCCGACTCTAAGCGAGTCCGCTTGCACTCATAGAGTAAACCCCGTAAAACTATTGGCTAATAAATAAAATAAATATATCAGTTCAGAGAAACTCTGAGCAATATAGTCTACCATATTTTATAGTCTGAATAAAGAATATCGAATTATTCAGTTTAATGAATGTTCTATTTTCGTTTTGGGCAGTTTCGTTCGCGTCTTATTTTCGTTCTTCGTTACGTTCGGTTTTAATTTTTCATTATGTTTTCTATTTTATTGAGATTTTGTTTTGACCTTTTACATTTCTTTTGTTTTCTTTTTGTTATTACTAATATAAACTTGACGTAAAAATCGCGTTATACCGCCCGTTTATTTCTTTCATGCGGTTATTGAGCGAAAATTACCACTGAGGATATGAATAAAACTGATGTAATTTCTTAATTTTGATTATATTCGAAACCCATCTCTTATTATTTTTGTTCAGCCTGTAAAAGTCTAAACTTTTTTCACCTTGTACTACGAAGCAGGACACTTTTTTTCGGGGAACGAAAATCAACATTTTCATCTTGAAGAATCGAAAAATAAGAGAGTTAGATTAATGAAAAAAAGGAACATGTGTAAATATACAGATGGGGAGGTGAAGATCGTGAAAGTGTTTCCATTATTAGTTTGTAAAGTTGTTTGCTACTTAAATTTCCATTCGGTCGATAACGAAAGTGTAAATATCGTTAAAGGAAAACCAATAATTAGATTTTATGATGCGAAAGAGAAAACAAAACCGATTTTAGCCGAAACAATGACTAGCAGTGGTACAGAAGTAGACAACAACATATACAACGTGTTAAATGTAATCGTAAAAAATATGGAAATACATAGGAGAACAGGTGTCCTTTTAACCATTACAACGTGAGTACTTGCACACAAACATACAAACATTGAAATTTTCAAAACGGCTTCTTCTGACATGTGTGATATTAAGCAAAGAGGAGCGATGATAACTGAAACACACAAGGCACGTATTTGCAACGCGTCTCAACGTAGCGACAAAAGATGACATCTACGGCACGTACTTGAAATGTTCGGATCGTTCATTTCGAAATGTTCTTGCGGAAATTGTAATAGTTCTATTCTTTGTTTCGAGCATAAATCCATGTTGAAATCAGTACTAAGTATTATTGGTGTAAAATATCGTCTGTATACAATTTCTTCAGTTTCCGACTGCAACCAGCAGAATTAGTACAAAGAATTGACTAATGTTTTTCAAGGGCCATTGTTAGAAATGGAATACGAGTAGCACTTGTTTGTCATTAATAATTGTCTGGATCGAACACATATCTCCAGTACTGTCGTGCGAACATTCGGACGAATTTTTCTTTTTTCATTCGACTTCATCAGCTCGTGTTCCGACGAATTCGGGGTGAACGAATATTCCATTTTTTTGATTATGGCGTCGCCGGCAAGCAATCCTACGGGAAAGATATGATATCTATTGGACTTGTTAAGGAAAATCTATCCTTCTTTATCAAGCCATTAACATTTCTATTTAATAAATCTATTCATTCAGGTACTTTTCCGAAGATTATGAAAATTGGGGTTATTGTTCCAATCTTTAAAAATGGTAGCAAAGAGCTCACAGAAAATTATAAACCTATATGTTTACTTTCTACAATCTCAAAAATATTTGAAAAATGTATGAAAACCAAAATTTTGAAATATCTAATTGAAACAAAATTCTTTAGTACCAATCAGTTTGGGTTTTTACCTGAGCGTGGAACGGAGGCAGCTCTGTTCGAACACACTTCCTATATAACTGATAATTTAGAAACGGGGAAGTTTACAGCCGCTGTATACTTCGATATTAAAAAAGCATTTGACACAGTAGATCATGGGCTGTCAGTACTGAAATTAGAAAAGGCTGGGTTCCGCGGATTCATACTAAGCTGGTTTAAATCTTACCTCTTAAATAGACGATATGTTACTAAAATAAATAATGTATATAGTACTGAACAAGAGCAGAATATTGGTGTCCCCCAAGGGAGCATTTTAGGTCCAATTTTATTTTTAATTTTTATCAACGATTTGTGTAGGCTAAAAGTTGATGGAAAGCTTCTTGTATATGCAGATGACACGGTCTTGCTTGTAAGTTCAAGGTACCCATCAATTCTACACAAATTAATTCAAAATAGTGTACGTTTAATAGAAAACTGGGTGAATAGTAATAAGTTAACATTAAATCTAGCTAAAACTAAGTATGTAATATACAGTATGCGTCAGCATGAATTTGGTAAAATTCTTAAACTCAATTTAGCCAACAATTACAACATAGAATGTGTTTCAGAAATTAAATATCTCGGTATAATATTCGATTCAAAATTAAACTGGTCAGCTCATTCAAATTTTGTATCCGCTAAATTACGAAAATTAAACTTTTTAATCTATTACCTTACACAATACTTTACAAAAAGTTATTTAATTAGAATATATTTTGCACTTTATCAGCCAGTTTTGACATACAGTATTATTTATTGGGGAGGAACTGCAAACTACCACATCAGTAGAATAAAATCACTTCAAAATTCGGTTATAAAAACTATACTTAAGACATCATATACTGAAAATAAACATATATTGCATTTTAATGCAATATATCATTTGCTTACCCTCATTTTCGTCTTTAAATTTAAAAATAAATTTAATATTTCACTTAAGGAAGGAGTAGTTAGAAACTGTAATGATTTATATGCAAACATTGCCCTATATAATAAATATCACACAAGAATGCAAATCACGTATCAAGCCCCAATTAAATTCAACGCGTTACCATCGTATCTGAAATCATTTCCTTATATCCATAGACTATTACGGAAAAAATTAACCCTATACATTTGTCCTATATAAATACTAGCATTAAATGTGTCCCCTTTGGTGAGTTCCTCCATTGTGTTTCCTTTGGTGTGTTTCAATATCGGAGTAGTGTGCGACATTATTTTTAATATCTGCAAGCATAACAATTCTTCAGAAGTAGACTAAGTTAATATTAAGTACATACAACTTACAAATACTATTTAAACACATGTATTAATTTATAGTATCGCTTTTTTATTTTTAATTTTTCTTATTTTTGTAAGCATTTGTTCGGTTCTTTTGTTTCATTTGGATCCATTGTAAAGAAATTTTTATTATTCTCAAAGTCCCATCATTCGCGCAAATATGCGCATAGATGGGCTATTTCAGTAATAATAATAATAAACGTTTATTTATTTATTATTATTATTATTATTATTATTATTATCCGATACAGTTGTTTGTTTCTGCGTTCCTTTTCAATTTGTGAGAATTTCCTGGAAAATTGTTTTGTAAGTATTTGAATTTATAAATAACTATTTAAAAAATATGTCTGATTGTGTTAAATGTCTATCCGCATTATTACCGAATCAAGATAATCCTATTTGTTCAATCTGTGGTCCATTACATCTGGAATGTGCAAATCTTGCATTCAAAACTTGGAAAAACAAATCAAAAATTTTAAGATCGAAATGGATATGTGGAAATTGTAGAAATGAAAATGACGTTAATGATACACAATTAGAAAACTCATCAACTGATCAAATTCTTATAAGCATAAAAAAAGAGTTGCAGGAACTAAATGAAAAATTTTACAATTTGGAACAATCTGGCAAATTAAACGAGACTGGGATAAATAATATCCTCGGTCTCATAAAAAATTTAACCGATGAAAACAATAAACTAAAGGAAATGAACTCAAGTTTATGCTCAAAGATTGACAACCTAGAACAACATACTCGTAAGAATAATGTAATCATAAGTAACATTCCAACAAGAAAAAATGAAGATCTAAACAGTATAGTGGTTAAATTAGGAGCTATGTCCGATGTAAATATAGATGAGAAGGATATCGACGTATGTCATCGTTTGCCGGTATTAAATAAACAAAAAACTCCAAATATTATAGTACGTTTTGTAAGGCGGACCACTAAATTTGCGTTTATAAAAAATTGCCGTTCAAAAGGAATAACTCTGAGCGACATCGGTTTCCCCTCGGCAAAACCAGCAAAAATCTACTTTTCCGAGCATCTAACAAAAAAGAACGCAGATTTATTTTCTGCCGCAAGAAAACTGCGCGATCACGGGTTCAAATTTATCTGGACTCGGGATGGCAAAGTGTTTGCGCGTAAAGATGAACATTCGGAAATACTTAAAATTAATTCTCTAGAAAAATTAGCGAGAATTAGTGGTGCGCCTGTAAATGAATGACTGATATATACATATGTATCCCGGTAAGCATAATTCTATCTTATTTTATACACTTAAGTTAATATCTATAGTTCGGTGCGATAGTAATATACTTCAAAACAATATTAAAGTAACAACTCAAAACTTAAACTTAACGTTACCTTGGTTAATAAATAGGATATTTATAAACAATTTTTCATTAATAATTATATTGCTAACTGTACTCAATTTAAATAACTTTCGTCATAAACGGAATATCATTTATACAACGTTTCTTAAAAGGTTTAAAGTATCGTTTATTACAACTGTAACATTAACATTTTTTTTAATGCTATTAGCATATTTAAAAACTAAAACCGTTTTTGCAGGTAAATTTAAATTTATCTCTACGTTTGTGACAATATATAAATTTAAAGTAAATTTAAATCTATACGAAGGTGACTCATGTTGTAATCTTTCACATAACGAATTTAAATTGTTTTATATAAGTTACAATATCACTTTAAAGTTAAATATCGTTCAAATTAAACAAAATTTCAAAATCTTAACTCAACACAATATAAAACTATGTAGCTACATTCAAAGTTTATTTACAGTTTTAATATTATATAAAATTAACGTAAATCTGAATCTAAACAAAAATGATTCTTGTCATTATTATAATGTAAGTAACTTAAGTATAATCCAGTGTAATAGATTTATCGTTTACATTATATTACGAAAAATACCTAAGCTTCTATTTTTGTTAGTATTATCTTTAAGTTTTAAAATGCAAGTTAGCTTTGTTATAAACCGCTCTTTCCTATTTTCAAAAATATGCATTCTTAGCGTAAATTTAAACATACATAGGTTAATTTTGGTCACAACTATGTATTTCTATAAGTATATACTATTGCTATGTAGAAAGTACGCTCTTTTCTTAAAGCTTAATAGTTACAAAAATAGTGTAAACCGTAAAACTTTAATTCAAAAGCCATGATTCCGCTACTTTCATTACTACAGATATGCAAAGGTGAAAAACTATATGATTTAAATTAGAAGTTCAAAATTGTTTCGAACAGTATTGTCTAAAAGTAAAATTTTTCATTACATACTTAAATTTAGAACAACAAAAAGAAACTATGGATTTGTCAAAACTTAAAATATTAACTCTAAATGTAGTAAGTTTACGAAAACACTATGACGATTTCCTTTTGTATCTGAAAAATTGCACTACTAAATTTAACATTATGATATTAACGGAAACATGGCTGTATCCTGATGAAACCATTAGGTATAACATAGCAGGTTACACATTATACACGCAATGTAGAGATTATAAACGTTCAGGAGGGATTGCTATATATATTTCCAATAATATTCCTCACTCTGTCATAGGTATAAGCATCTCTACGGGAAATGCTATTCTTATGCAAATTGCATATACAAAAAATCAATAGCTATCCTTATTGGGTGTTTACCGTTTTTGTGATTCTTATGTTCCAATCTTCTTAGAGGAAGTAAATCAGATTATAAATAAGTGTGAGGCTATTTCCATTATTACAGGGGATATAAATCTAGATTTACTGAAGCCAAACAAATGTACTAAATACCTCAACTTGCTATATTCATACGGTTTCTCAAGTCTAATTTCCACACCAACTTTTATGAGAAAGGCAGATGGCTATAAGTCATGCTTAGATCACTTTTTTGTGCGGGGATTGGAAAATAAAAAGATACAAATGACCGTTTCTTGCAAAACGTCAGAGATATCCTTTAGCGATCATTTCATTATACACTCTTCCATTGCAATGCAAACTAATCTTTGTCAACTAGATAAAAAAATAAAGCATTGTTTTAATAAACAACTATTCCAGTCGTTATTGCAAAATTTAAATTTAACATATCTATATACAAGTCCAGCAAGTGTTGATGAAAAATTTAGTTGTCTAATAGATCAAATTAGTACTATTTTAAACAAATGTAAATATATTAGATCGTATTCTAATAAATATAGGGAAAATACCCCTTGGATCACAGGACGCGTCTTGGAACTAGTTCGTAATAAAGAAATAGTTTATAAATTTAGCAAAGCTTACCCAGAAAATAAATACTTAAAAGATAAATTTAAGAGTGCTTCCAGAGCAGTTCAAAAGTCTGTTAGGTCCTGTAAATTAAGATATTACTCAAATCTTCTCGATAAGTGTTACAATAACCAAAAAAACTACTGGGCCGTTATAAAAGAAATAATGGGGAAAGAGGATAGATCCTTTAAACAGATTGAAATAGACAATGTAAAGATAAAAGTTGAAGGAAACGAAAACTTGGTGGCAGAACATTTTAATAAATATTTCGATGAGGCCTCCACTTTTGGTTTTGCATCCCCAGGAGCGAGTGTACATAGTTTGATGTTTGAGAACACCAAATCAAGCAGGGATTCTTTTGCATTTTTTGATTTCACAATGGACGATATCAAAAAAGCTATATTGTCACTACCAAATAAACCTTCCTTTGGCACAGATAAGATATCAATACAATTAATTCGAGATAACCTAAATTTCTTTGTAAGGCCTCTAACATTTCTTTTCAATAATTCAGTTAAAGAGGGCAAATTTCCAGACATATTAAAGTCTAGTCTCATAACCCCAGTTCATAAACGGGGAGATAAAGCTTTGGTTTCAAATTACAGACCAATTAGTATTATCCCAACTTTGTCCAAAATCTTTGAAAAATGCATAAAGGGAAAAATACTTTTTGACAATAAAAATTACTTTAGTGAGAATCAGTTTTGTTTTTTGGTTGGCAAAGGAACAGATGTTGCTTTATTTGAACATATATCATACATAGTCAGGAAATTGGAGGCAGGTTATACCACACGGCAGCCGTATACATTGACCTGCAAAAAGCCTTTGATTCAGTTGACCATAAAATCTTACTAAAAAAACTATACAAATGTGGTTTTAGAGATAAAATATTTGAATGGTTCAAATCCTACTTGATAAATAGAACATTCGCTACCAAAATAAATGGGAACTACAGTAGTAACAGAGTATTAAGTAGTGGTGTCCCACAGGGAAGCATTCTAGGACCATATCTATTCCTTATCTATATAAATGACTTTTGCAACCTGCCGGTAAA
Organism: Icerya purchasi; assembly: GCA_039619475.1. Taxonomy (NCBI): domain Eukaryota; kingdom Metazoa; phylum Arthropoda; class Insecta; order Hemiptera; family Monophlebidae; genus Icerya; species Icerya purchasi. The sequence continues at coordinate 439,925,757 of CM077116.1, forward strand.
TGGGAAAATCTTCTGCTATGCGGATGATTCAGTATTAGTGTTAAGTTGCTACTGTCCGGAAAAATTGCAAAATTTGATACAAGCAGATATAAATAAAATGTCGGGGTGGTTAACAGAGAACAAATTGACTTTAAACGTTTCAAAAACAAAGTACCTGCTTTATAGCTACCAAAATCCAAATATACTGAAAAACTTCAAAATTAATTGGAATGCCAAAACGCCACTGACTATATCAAAAGAAATTAAATATCTAGGATTAATTTTGGATACAAAACTGTCATGGGACCTACATACAAATTATATGATCAAAAAACTTAGAAAGTTAAACTATCTTTTCTATTATCTCTCTCAATATCTCACTACTAAACACATGCAAAGATTATATTTATCGATATATCAACTTACCTTAGCCTACGGCTTGATCCACTGGGGAGGGACAGCAAATTATCTGATAAAACCCTTACTTATCTTGCAAAATTCACTTTTCCGTACAATTGGTTATAATGCTACAAATTCAACCAACCCCAAGATATTACCATTAAATCGACTATATCAAATCCAACTCTCAAATTTTGTATTTAAAAATAAAAATAAATTCCAAATTTCAATTCCAAATCGTACTACAAGAAATGCACATTCTGAATCACTTCAGTTACCAAATTTCTTTAAGTACCACACTAGAATACAAGCCATGTATATGGGTTGCATAATATATAATGGGCTTCCAAGCAGTTTAAAAGTACCTCTTTGGAACTATAAAAAACGCCGTAAAAAAATTATAGAGTACATATGTAGTCGTAAGTGAAATTCATCAATCTAAAATTCCAAACATGCTTTAAACACCAAAATAGTTTATTCCACATTAATTCTATAAAAAAAAAAAAAAAAAAAAAAAGCAAGAATATACTATAAAGAAAAATAGAAGACATGTCCTTTTATAGATACAAGTATATGTCTATATGTCTATGTATACTCGTGCATATATATTTATGTGTGTATGTATGCGTATATATATGTGTATGTGTACGTTTGTGTGTGGATAGGTGTGCGTAAGTATACTGAAGTGTAAATGAGTGTATATATGTGAACAAATATATTATTCAAATACATGCATATTTGTTTGAGTAGTTACATAGTATACTCACAAGCAAACATGTCTATGTGTACATATGAGTAGATATATTTATTATACATACATCGTTTGTCGGATAATAATTAAATTTATGTTATATTGCTGTAAATAAAAATGTAATATTTTTATACATGCATAGCCACAACTTAGCGCAGCTTTGTTTTTTTGCGCATTAGTGGCTAAATTAAATATTTTGTGCAATAATTTCTGATATCTAATAAAGTTGATTGATTGATTGATTGATTGATTGATTTTGCCAATTGTTATTAATTTGCATAACTAATATTACTGCTGCTATTATTACTAATGTTATTACTGCTGCTATTGCTATTGACATCAGGCTTAAAATTGTTGCTAACACTGGAAATATTAGAAATACCGCTATTGGAATTAACAGTATTTGCTATTATTGTAATTTTAAACTTTTGTCAGTTCTTGTTAGTTTCGCTGTTTGTATAATACACAAGCGAACACGGATATTATTTGTTAATAATGGGATACTAAGTGTATGTCAGAATGAGCTTTATTAATTATACCAAAAAGTATCCCATGTACGTTTAGAGATATTTCCGCTACTCGCGCTAATTGAGAGCATTTGAGACATTATATATAATATTTCACTCTACTTACATTGTACCATGAACATTTGTTTTAAATAAATTTGAATTTGAAGTTCATTGTACCGACATTATTATTATGCATGATCTTATTAGTACTGGTATTTGTTATAGTATTTGTACTATTTCAGTATTATTACTTTCCAAGAGATTCGATCGCGAAAGCCAAAGTTCCTGCTGCCGAATGCAAGTGACCGTGCGCAAAGGGTGTTGATGATTTCCGCTTAGGGGAAAAATCCACCGGAAAAATATTAAACTTAGGTATTTTCCGAATTTAGATGTGCCCATCTAAAGCCGAAAAACAAATAAAATGAAATGTTGAAGGAAATATAAATAGATAAAATAAAAAAAAAAATGAAGACAAAACATTAAATAAATAAAAACTAGAAGCTAAACTATGCAGTACAAAAGATTTACAGGAAACGATATTTCTTTGTCACCATTTCCTCCTCACACATCTTTCTTCAACGGACAAAATTAAATAGGTAACGAGCGAGTTGACTTGGCGTCCAAGTCTTGCACCAGTGTCGTTTGCAGCGCCACCAATGTGCAAAATGTGAAGGTTTATTTCCGTGAATATATGACGATGGCTGAGTGGATCAGCCAGTGGCGAAGGGAACCATCCTTTATGAAAAGTATAAAATTTACAGCCGATCCCCATGGGTTTCCTTCTCTTTACCTTACGCGTGTCCGGAATAGACTGAATTAAATAGGTTGCGGGATGGGTATACGGCGGTTTCACACAATTATATATACTTGAAGGTACCCTTCCCGTTCCGGCTCTTCTTATCCTTCGGCGGAACACCTGTTGCAACAATGTGCGGCGTTCGTCCGCTCCGCTTTTGCGGCGGGTGTTCCACTTTCAACTCTATCCTTTCAAATGACCCAACGCGCATACAAATGCTACTCCGTGTTTCTTAAGGGCCAACAACAACGTTTTAAGTAAATTATGAAGTAGCCTTTTCACCCTGGCCCATGTGCTGTAATGACCACTGCAGTTAAAAATGGTGCATGAACACCACCAGGGGGAATTTAAATAAATTTTGTGACATTTCTTTGCCACGCTTCCATGATGTATAATATTTTAAACAGTTTGCCCAACTATAAGACATATCCGTGTTAAGAAAAATTATAGGTAAATAACGATGAACACCTAACTAAATCACGGGCGGACCAATGAAAAAAAAAGAAAATTCGCGTGTCAGGGGGTTTTATAACATCTAATGTCGACTTTTACCTCAAGCAGACGAAAAACTGTGTCGGGAAAAATTTAGGTTTACAGACTACACCAATTAGCCTAGAGCCAAAAAACACGATAGATAGTTGCTTCTTTCCTTTCTATTTGTTTCTGATTTAATAAGGTGCTTGAATGACGAGCCAAATAATGTCGGGTAATGTCCTCGACTGATGATCCTTAAAAAAAAAAAAGAAGTTGACGAGCCCAGGAGGGAAAAAAAAGTATTTAAAGTCGGAAATTAACCGTTAAAAGCTCCTTATTTTGCTTTCTTTTTTTTTTGAAAGATATGTATTTATAATTTTTTACATATAAAAATTTTCGTCAAGCTAAAACGCTTGTCGACGAATTATCTCCTATTGAACATTTTACTATCTTAAATTAACTTATACACATATACATGATCGTGTAATATTTACTTAATCTTAATCTATCTTTTTACTTATCAATAATTAATAATCTATTTCTATTTTCTATATTGAAAGTTTTTTTTTGTTTTTTTTTCCTAGCTTTTTTGTTGCGCTTTGTTTTTTTATTTTATGTTTATTATTTTTTTTATATTTTCTTCTTCCTGAAGCCATTCCTTTATTTTCCTTTTTCTTTCCCCTATTTTTTCCTTCTCTATTATTTCCCCTCGGGTATTTTATTCAACATCTGAGTTATAATATATTTGTCCGTTTGCTAATCTATGTTCTTGCTAACGGCAGTTGGTACGAAAGTTTTCCCCTCAACTCGTATTCTGTGTTTATTCTTTCCTCCAATTCAATTTTCTTTTCTGATGATATGTACTCCCATATCTTCAGTAATAAGTACATTCCTCTTATGCTCATTACGTTTTCTTTTTTAATTATTTCACTATCGGTTTCCATCTTTAAGGATTTCCTATTAATTTCAAGCATTTAATTTGCAGTTTATTTATTTTCCCCAAGTATACTTTCCTCAGCATTATGCCCGAATTCCATATCTGATCCTCGACTCTACTAGCGCATAATAAACTACTTTTAATGTTTCATTTGTTGCATATTTCTTTAATGTATATAAAGCTGGTAAAACTGCTCTTATTTTCGTTGCAATGTATTCCATATGTATGTACCATCTTAAGTGTTGATCCATCATTACTGTCCAAAAATGTTTATACTGCAATTACTATGTCTAACTTTTGACAGTTTTTCATTTCGCATTCGCGTCTTTCCCCCATTGAATGTACACATTCATTTGAGTGCATTATTACATTTGGACAATACAAATCAGAGCTGTCTCTTTTTTTCCGCAGTACCTTTAGTCTTTTTCACATTTATTCTTAGACTTTTATCGTGTGCCCATTTACTTATTGTTATTAGATCTTTTTGCATCCTAATTTCTGCCTCTTTCATATCTTTATGTGACGCAACTCTCACTGTAACTTAATTCCTTATATAGACCATTCATGTATATATATATATATAATAAACAGTATTGGCGCTAGGTTGCTACCCTGCGGAACTCCTACATCCATCTCCTCTTTTTCACTTTGCACATTTAAGATATTTACGCATGTTTTCCTCTGTGTTAAATAACTTTGAAACAATTTTTTCAAATTATTCGTTATTCCTATCTCCTCTAATGTGTTTATGATTATTTTATGATCAACCGTTTCAAATGCTCTACTAAGATCTATGAACGTTATCAACACCTTCTTTCCCTCTTCAAAGCTATCTCTTATTTTTTCAGTAAGCTCGCCGATTGTTTTCGATGTAGATTTTCCTTTTTGAAATCCGTATTGTGTTTTGTCAATTATCCTATTTTCTTGTAAGTACTTTGTTAGATTATTTGCTAAGTACTTTTTTAATATTGTTGCAATCACATTGCTTACAGCAATTGGCATAATAGAGTTTTCATATTCACTGTGTTTCCCTTTTTATATATTGGTCTCGTTTTCGATATTTTTAACCCATTCGGCATTTTCCCTTCTTTTAACGTCTGATTAATTTTAGATTAGTAATTTCCTTCACTATATATATATTTTTACTGTTTTTAAATCTTTTATTCTTATTCCATCGATTCCGGTGGCCTTTGTTTCCTTTAATCCATCGATAATTTTTCCCCACCTGTTCGACGTTTGCTTTAGGTAAGTACATGTTTACTTTTACTTCATCTTCTTCTTCTCTTTTTTCTAATAGCACTTTATTACATTTGTGTTCTAGTTTTTTTATACCATTTTTGAATTCTTTACTGAATTTATCTGTAATTTCTCTTGCTTCTTGTTCCTTGCCAAAGTATTTACTTATGGTTTCATCTACTCCTAGACTCCTTTGTTTTCCTATAATCTTGTTTATATTTAACCAAGTTTTCCTGATATCCCCCTGTGCCACTTTAAAACTTTTCCCGGCAATCATGTCTTTTTGCCGTCTTATTTCTGCATTCACTTGGTTTCTGAATTTATTGTATTTTCTTCTTAACTCAATATTTTGATTATTCTTTTTTACTTTTTTGTACAGTTTGTCTCTCTTTTTTTATCATTTCAATTATTTTTTGCGTCATCCATTCTTTCTTCCTTTGTATTTTCCCTTCTTCTGACGTATTTTTTGTTTGCCTACATTCTTTATATACCTTTTCAAATTTTTCTTTTATGCTTTCGTATAAATTTTCAGCGTCCAATTTATCTGATTTCCCTTCCCACTTTAAGCGTCTTAGTTCGTTTTTCACTTTGTTTTCCATTAAAAAACTTCTGTTTAATTCCATTTGTTTTCCTCCGATTTTTCCCATCTCCATTTTTACTGTACACACTATCATGTTGTGATCTGCTATTTTAATATCTGTATTATAATATTCGAAGTCGATGTTTCTTTTCTTCTTTTTAGTGTATATATGGTCAATTTTGATTTGTGTGAACCTGTTTTCTCTCCATTCTTCTCTTGTATATCCTTCTAAATTGCTTTCATATCCCATTCCTGCCATTGTGTTCATGTATTTTGTTGCTACTGAGTTATGTTTTCCAGTATATTTATATTTATGTCTCCTATATACATATATAGTAGAACAGTTTTCCATGTATTTTTTGTCAATCTCCTTTATTTCTTTAATGTATTTGTTTGCTTTTCCTGATGGTGATCTGTATAACACCCATAGACATAGTTTTTCCTCATACCAAGTTATTTCAATTATTACACATTCCGCATTTTCCATATTTTTGTTTTTAATTTGAGTTCGTATTTCTTTGTCCCCCTTTTAAGTATATCACAATCCCATGTTTTGCACCTTCTGCATCTAAATTGTGACATTTCTCATAACCTTCTAAATTATATAAATTTATTTCGTCCTTTTTTATATTTACCTCCCCTAAAATTAATATATCATATTCTTGTCTTCCCTCTAATATCTCTACTTCCTCCCAGTTTTTCCTCATTGATCTAATGTTTATGTGTGCTATATTTAATTTTGTAATCATTTTTTATTTATTTATTTATTTTTTATTTATTTTTTTTTTTTTATCTTCGCGTATAATTCAATAAAACACAATCGCGATCCAAGTGGCATTGTTAAAAACGGTGACGCTCGGCTATTATGAATCTTAATCAAATCAACGAATGTGGCTACATAAATTTCTCTAACAATCTTCCATAAGCGATTTTTTATTTTACGTACTTTTTCCTTATTTATGTATATTATTCGTACAACAGCTGCTTTTGTAGATCAAAGAAGCATCGTGCGAAAGCTGCGCAGTAACGAAATAACACAAAGAGGCGATATAAGCTGACAAAACCGAGATTAATCGAAACATTGACCGTTTAATCAGGCCCTGCGAGAAAGGCACTCTCCTAAAATTGAACATATCCATGTTGTATCGATTACAATAAAAGTCAGATGCTAATTTACCTTTGAAAAAAAGGTTTCACTCTTTGTGAACAGGCGATGAAATTTTAGAAGATCTAATAAAAGCTGTAGAATTCGATAAATTTTCGAAGATATCACAGCGTTAATTTAACTTTTCATAGATGCTCGATAGAAGTTGTAAGCTGCCCCAATGGAACAAAAATAAAAATAACAAAAAAGTATTTTCTATATAAGATAGACAATGTGCGTATATGAAGTAAGTCTTTAAACGGAAAAGAAGTGTCTATATAGTCTATTTATTTCGTTACGAAAAACTAAACAATAAACTCATGCACGAACTTTAACAGTCGATAATAAATAAACTTCAAACACAAAACGTACAAAATGAAACACAACTGTATTCGGTGGGTGTCGAGTAGTTTAGTTCGATGATCGACCGAGTCGTTATTCTGAACTAGTCGGCCTTTATTAAACGTAATTGTTCTATTTTGTACGTCTCTTGCGTTCACATTTATTATCAAGTAATATATTTATGTTAACAAGAAAGTCGTCCGAACGGTGAAGCACGCGTAGTATAAGAAATAAATGTAAAGTTGGAAAAGAAAATCTGTCTTCAGTTCGCCGAGAGGGGCTAAAGAAAAGTTTAGTTCTTTTCCGACGGTTGTTGTCCAAACAACGGCGTATTTTTATTTCATCATTTAAAGCATTGCGAGGCTTTCTTCTTTCTATTTCGCTCGCCGCACTGATTAACCGTGTAGACACTGCTAGCAGCACGGCTGATTGAAAAGAATAACAAAAGCGCGGCGCCAATACCGAATGCAGCCGGAACGAGAGGCGCTCTAGGTGTATTTGTAAGTCTCGAGCGAGCAGATTAAACAAGGTTGTTTAAAATACATTTAGCCCGAACTGGCGCATTTAAATACGTAAAACAAGGCAAACAGCGCTTAGCGAAAACTTTTACTTAACTGTTAACACTATCTCGGTAAGCTTCGTCATCGTTGCTCCCCGGTTAAACGAGGCCGCTCTCTCGATAATCGTTACCGAATTATTCATTCGTTCCGATGACAATAAATAATGCACAAGTACCGATAAGTGATTTTAAAACAAGCCCCAACTCGAACGAACCGATTCGCATCATCAAAGGTACATGTATCCTTTGCGGTGATGGCGGATAAGGTGAAACAATGTTGTACCGGCAACTTAAAAGCTACTCCGACAAATGCAGTAATTTAACCGGGGAACAGAGTCAGTCGAGCCTAAAGCATTTCTTCGATTGAATTATCATGACATTTAGGCCGGTTATGCGAACGAAGAATAATGATGAGAAATGTGGAATGTGTAAAATCTATTATACATGCATAAGTCGATTAGCGTACATTTTAATCAATGTTTTAATTTTTTTTTCGAAGCACACATTTCACACGTGCATTTCGATGTTTTTTATGAAGATTTTTAACAAAAAATTCACAATATTATACCGAGAACATAGATAATAAATAAAAAATTATCCAAAAAACATATTGAAAAATATCAAGAAATAATTTCTTATCGCGCTGATTTGCTGCAAAAGTGGGGCATTGCGGTTGCAAACAATAAAACACATTGTGGAAGAATGGGATCTGTACTCAAAGAATGGTATTACATTTCAAGATCTACACACCAGTTGCGCGGCGATTCCCGCTAGATCGGCTTTCCAGTTTAGCAACCTCGTACGATACGATACAATACTAGCCCTGGTGTTGACTACGAAAAAGCAGCGAAATAAATATAGTTACTTACCGTAAAATTCAACCGAACAAATAAAAGTATTCGCACAAATATTAAAATCCACCCCGAAAAAAGATACGGCAGATCAAAAACAAGTATTCGAACACGAACGAAAGTACGCAAAATGAAATAAAATGAAGGAACTGAAATACCTAGTGCAGTGAGTCAAAAAACTATGTGGAATAACGAATGCGCGCGCAGAAAACCCCGTGAAAAATGTAGTCGAATAACGCTTATTACAAAGGAGTGAGTTACATGAAAGGTCTCTGCGATAATAGATTAAGAATGCAGTGTGGAAGAAGGATGCCGCAAATATTCAGTGTGCAAGTTGTTGGGAGTAGACGTGAAAGAAAAAAAAAAGAGGTATGAAATGTCGCTCGAAGTACGTACGCGTGTTGTACCTTTACGCGAATCGGGTAAAACAATTATTCGCGAAATTACAAATGTAGTGAAAAAAACATTCGGTGCAGTAACGAAGGTACATGGTGACAAAAAAATTAGAAAACAAACCACCAAGTAGTTATGCCAAAAAGTATGAGACATCGTAAATACAAGTGCCCACATCCTCAAACTATGCGAAATGTACTGCATGCGTGCCATAGATTTATGCCCCGCGGAAGGAGCCCTCTTTATTAATGAAGGAAATCGGTTGAAACGTCTTGCATTCGCCAAAGAACATGCTACAATAGAATTTTGGATGGTAAACTGTCGTACTTTTTTTTTTCGATAACGGTAAGTCTGACGGTATGGAAGCGAATAATTTACGACCAACCGTTAAGCATGGCGGAGGCAATGTGATCGTAGCTGCTGAAGTCGGTATCCGACCTTTATCCAAGTTATTATAAAAGCCGAAGATTAAACATTTTGCCGTCATAATCAGAGGCCCAGCGTAACAAAGTTTTACACCTAGAAGTGTCATTCAGGTTTCAATCCTAAACATGCCGCGATGTTAACGCGGAGATGGCTGCTCCGTAACCGGTCTCATCGATTGTGATAACTCTTCACCACGAAGCCGCGATCTGAACCCGATCGGGAATTTATAGAATACCCTCTCTCGATTGCAGAATTTGAAAATATCGTATTTCCAATGCTTCAGACCTCAGGAAGCCATTGCAAAAGGAATGGAGCGTCATTTGCCCAGAGACGACTCGTAACCTCGTCTAATGCAATGACCAGAGCAGATTAAATATTACCTTTACACTATTCCCGTTTTTTACCAGTGCCGTATAAGTGGGTATTATTTTTACCGCCGTTATGTTCGAATACTTTTTTGAGGTGAATTTTTTCTTTTTTTCTTTCCGGTTTATTTTATTCAAAGAAATTACATTTCATTTTGTGCACGTGTGTTTCTTTTTTGTCGTATCTTACTATTTCCACTACCAATTTGGTCTCTCAACTCTCGCCTTGTACATGTTTACGTTCATGTTCGAATACTTTTTTGACCCATTATGTATTATACAATTTCATAGATAACATTAACATCGGAGATAACGTTGTTGTAGCCGGATACTTGACGCATCTCGAATATCAAATCAGACCTATATGACAGTAAAGAAACTGCTGAAAAATCTATTGCTGAATCAAAAAGGACCTACCTAAATAACACATTTATACCTGGTGGTCGCAAACGCCAGAAATATTATTTCCTCAAATGTTCACCTGTGTATACCAAAAACTCGTACGCTATTCGATCAGTGTTATCTAAGCTAAGACCTGAAGAAGATTACGCGCGCATTATAAGTTTCCGTCGTTGTGTATATGTTCTCGCGGACTCACCACGTCAGACTCGATTCTGCTAACTTTCGGAGGCAACGATCACACCGTATATATTCCTGCCAAATGATCAATTACGATGCTGTCATAAAAAACGGTGCAGGGCGATACTTCAGAGAACATAGAGATCATCATGACTGCACCGAATCTTTGGGAGCCTTCAATGTGCAAACATTCAAAACAAAATAAAAAACTACCTAATACGCGTTCTGTCTTTATCGTACAAACCTTCGAATCAACCAACTCGAACTTCCTCAGCACAGTGAATCAAAAAAAACCTAAACAGTTCTCGACTGATCCATTAGCAGATCCGACTGCACATATGAATAAAAACTGTTAACAGAAGAGTAATCCATCACAGCCAAAATCAGCCAAACAATCCTTAAACACATGAAAAAATCAATTACAGCTACCTTTCAAGCAAAAGAATCTTAACTTCACTAAAATTTGTCTTTTGTTGAATATGACAAGTGGCATGATCTGCCAACAGTTCACGTCTTCACTTTAGGTGTTGATGGCATTTTTCAAGGGTATCGAGAATAGATTTTTAATAATACGCATCATTCTACTGAAAAAGTGCCTTAAACCCACCATCGTCAATTAACAAGAAGAGCAATACCCTCTTCAGAAGAATTCTCCTACGCAACGGACATCTAATCTAGTATAAATCAGCACAAATGGTTCAAATTAAAAGGTGGAATTTCGTTAAATCAAAAGCAGCTGAACTTGAAATAAAAACCGCTCAAAATAATCCAGACGCAATATCTTTTGCGGGAAATAAAATTAAAACCCATAGACGATATTCATCTAAAAAACTATACAGTTTTTTTAATAGATCTTGTAGACGGAAAAATCGCCAGCGGAGGCTTACTAATCGCTTATAAGAAGTACCTATACGAAAGTTTCATGCTAACCTCCAAGCAAAATAGCCATCAGAATCAAAATACCAACCAGCTTTACTTTGCGCACTTATACTTCCATCAAAACGATCTTAGCTGACATACTGTCTCATAGACCCAACTACCAAAACCATTTATTATCAGCGGCGACTTTAATTGTGCGTAACCCCTTATTGGAATCAAATAAACGTGGGAAAAAACGTTTTATTAACGACAGCCATATGACATTATTTGAAAATGGGCAATCAACCCATTTCAATTCTTTTACAGGAACATTCTTAGCAATTGATCTCACACCATATGCAGCAGAAATTTAATCCACCTAACAGCATGGTGTGCATTATTGGACACCACTTCCCGCAATATTGTTAACGGGGTCGCCGATGTCGGCACCGCAGATAAAATCCTTCGATTTCCTCATTAAGTATCAAAAAAGTGAATTGCTACATTAACTTGTCACAACCGAACCTAAAAATACCGCATAACGGCACAGTCATTAATGAAATTAACAATACAATTACAGAAGACATACTTAAAACAGTTAAAAATTGCATTCCATTATACTTAAGTTCAATAACGACAAACAATCTGGTGGAACAATAAATGTCGAGATATACTTAAACAAAAAAAATTACTCGTCAATTATAAAAGATATCCATGTGAAAAAAAAACTTAAAATTGTTTAGTCAAAGCCGAATGTAGACGAATAATCATTCGAGCAAGAAAAATCGCATGGTCTAAATGTATAACAAATATTAACGCGTTCATCCCAATTAATGGAGTCTCAGATCAAATTAAACGACACTCTCCAACAAACCACTTTTCGATTGTATCACGACAATACAATTTTATCAGATACCGAATAATAACAAACCAAGATGAAATAGCATAATAAAATTTTTTCTAAATACTACTGCTCTTCATCATCCATTGAAGAATTCTCTAACAAATTGTGAAGGAAATTAGAGGAACACATGAAGAAACTACCATAACTATTTACTCAGACGAAGCATACAATCCTACAATCACCTACAAGAAACTAAAATTTACTTTACAGTTCACGAAAAAAAGTTCTGCAGTTGCAGACGACATTCACATTGAACTAATTAAACAAACGAATATGACTTCTTTACAATAGAACTATTACACAGTTTCTTCTTCACAGTGAAAGGAACAAACAATTAAAAAAACTCGACATAATCCAAAACATAGCAATGATTAAACATCACGCTGCCTGAAATTTACACATGGAAATATACACCGATTAACTTTTATCAATCGAAATATATAACGCTGCCTTGATTTCCGTTTTTCCTTCCATGTACATTAGTATTCCGTATGATATTAACTTATCAATATTGTTATTAATATTCACTCTTTCCAAGAATTAAGTAAACCTAATTTACCTCCCGATGCAATTAACTATCATTTGATAAGTATTACGGAATTTCATTATCCGCATTATATGCAGATTTTCACGGATGGTGTCAAATTTCCAAGTACCAATCAAGATGTGGGTGCTGCGTTCTTCATCCCGAATATTTTCACACAGAGACGTGTAGGGTACCTCGCTCAGTTTTTACGGCGGAACTCGTTAACTATTGAAAAAGCCGGTGAGTATATATTTTAAATGTACTCCATCCCAATAGGAATTTTTCTATATTCTCAGATAGCCTTAGCTCCCCTCTGGCTATTAATGATTGTCAATCACAAAAGTTACCCTCTAGTGTTGGAAATCAGGAATAAATGCTTAATTATCGCACAGCTTGCCGGAATTATCGAAATTCTGCTGTTTACCTAGTCACCACGGTATTCTCTTCTTAATGATAGTGTTGATGCACTAGTACATTATGAAAAGCTTAATATCACAATCCCCTAAGCCCTGCTAAGGGTATGGGATCTACTTTACCTACTACACAGTATGTGTGAAAAACGGAAATCATTTGTTTATGATTTTATAAAATAAAAACCGAACAAAAGGCCGAATAAAAAGTTGAATAGAGAAAAAACGAATAAAAGTGACAAATAGAACGTTTAACAGTACAACGGTCCTCCGTGTTCCGTTTAAGTGACCTCCGAAGCGTAATTGGCAACGTCAAAATAGGTTCACTAAGATTTATACAAATGTGGGTCTGCGTTTTCGGTCGAATCGCCGACATTAACGTGTTCTTTTTTCTCCTCTTTCTTGTTTTGATATTCAATGGGGAGTAGTACACTTAGCAAAGTCTCAAGTCGCCACACACCGAAAAATCCGTAAATGATGCGATTTAAGTTTTTAAAAGATTAAGCTAAGCAATTATAAGAATATATTAAAAGAAATTATATTCTACCTTCGCACGCACCGGTATGACTTCCAAAAGGATAAAAGTATAGCTCTAGTCTACCAAGCGAATTCTCCGATTTCAGATATATCTGCGCGGAAACATTGTCTCTGGCTTTATTCATTGACCTTTCGAAAGCAGTTAACTGAGTTCGGCGTGATATACCAATAAAGGAAACGGAAAATATAGGTGTTGTAGGAAAGCCTTTAAACTGTTTGCCGATTACATAAATAATAGAAGCGGTACAGTGAGATTACACGTATAGCCAAGCCCTGAGCATGAAATTTGGCGTACCACAAGGTACAATTTTGTTCGTTTCATTATTTTTAATTTAAATAAGAATCATAAATATATCAATAAAGCGCGGTTTACAAAATCTTTCCATATGCGGATGACCTTGCTCTGATAGATAAAAGTATCAGTAATGCTGAACGTCAAACAGCCTAAATTTGTGGCTATATAGGCTTTCAGAACTATATTTTTGTAGATTAAGGCAAGTAATATCAATCGTACAATTAACATTAAAAGACCATTCGGCAACAGCAAATAAGAATCATTGTGGGTGCAGTATCATCGAAACGGTAAACAATTATAAATATTCAGGAATAGAGCAGTAGAGATACCCTAAATTGGGGGGATCACATAAATGACTTGAATATAAAACTCTGGAAAATAATCCTATTATTATGTAGGCTAAAAAAATACATACCATCTAGAAAAAAAAAATTAATTTAACGCTATTCAATGCTTTCTACGTCAATTTCATTTAAACTATGCAGTAATAATAGCTCGGAAGAGAGCGAACAGAGCTAAATTTAAACTTATTAACTATCTTTAGAAAAAACTGCTTAACAAGCACTATGGGAAGTAACGTGAAATATTCAGACGTAGAGCTATTAAGAAAGTATAACATTCTCCGTACTATTTAATTATAATAGAATGAATAAACAAAAAACATAAAAATGGAAAAAAAAAGGGGTCCCCTTTAAACTAGCAGGAAAATTCGTGACTTTATAAAAATCATAAAATTAGCAACTTCAATAACCGTGAAAATAATATCAATAAAAATACATACTTCGCGAAGTATTAAACATATTACCGGAATACATCTAGCGTCTGCTGCTTAACAAAGAATAATTAGAAATGAAAAAAGTGTATTACTCGTAAAAATATTACTACATCTTTAAACAATAATTGTTACCGCATCGAATATATATTTAAGCTATGGCTAGCAATACGATCAGGTTTGAGATAATTTTGATCATAGAATATATACTGAGAATGTGTATGTGTACGGTTTTATAAGTCTGGGTCATGCAGCATATATTAAATATAAGTATTGTCAATAATTGTAGCATGTCTCACAAGGAGAGGTCACGATCTGCGGGTCGCCGATTTTGATGAAACTTTGCGGATCGATAGAAGACCATGAGTATATAAACTGTGTAAAATACTATTAGAGTGCAACGTTTTGATTTACGCGAGAAATTTAAATTTTCAGAAGCCGAATTTAACGGATAATATACATAGCCGCTTTTTAGACAAATATACGCAATAAATTCCAGATCATGTTTATATTTACTTTATGCAGATGGTTCGGAAGACTGATTATTCCAAAATGAAGTATATTAAACAAAAAAATTATTAAAAAACAATAAAATAATTTAAAAAATTCAATTTTTAATTGAATAAAAATTTAAACATGTCATTTATTACATTTATAGACGATAAAAACACAAATTACATTGTGTATGTGTTTTGTAGTGTAGCGGTAAAAGTGACGTCTATTTGTACATACTTGGAACTAAGGTGTCTGGGTTCGAATCCCTTAAACAACGCGCTGCTAATTCATCTTTAACCGTAATTGATGATATATTTCTTTTAATCTACTCACGGTATTATTCTTTTTTTACCTGGTTTTTGCGTTGAACTTCCCGAATATCGACATGCTATTTCGCGTCCGTATGTTTTTCGTGTCTTCAGCTATAGAATTTCTTTTGTCAATTACCGTTAAAATTTAGTCTTGCCTCTTTGATAGTTTCAAGACTAAATTTGATGTCTATTTCCGGAAGTTGTTTCAAGTGACTTTTCATCTCTCCAACATTACTGGCTATTTGTGGCAAATCGGTACATTAGTGCGATTTTTCTGCTCTTAGCGGAAACTGTTCCAATTTTCTCACAACGTATTCACCATAGAAATCAATTAGCACGGAGAATCATAGTGAATTCTTCTGATTCTGTTATACTCATCAATGTGTACTACGCTTTTATTAAAAAAAAGAAAAAAAAAGTTGAGTCCCATATATCCTTGATGAGGCGTCGTGGACTGTGAAGTTAAGGTTCACAATGTGTAGTGAGCCTAATAGATCTAAAGAGATTATCGGGGCCAGTTCCTTTTTCTCGGCCGCCTTTACTTTCCTCCAGATAATTTTCTCGTATAACCCCAATATTTAATTTCAGATTAGACATGTACCCCACCGGGATAGTGATTTGGATCCGGAACGAGACAACTGCCGAAATCCCACGATACCTCCGGTTTGGTAGCCATGTTCGTATAATTGTTTAATTACACCGGACGCACATAGGAGAGTTCCCTATTAGTAACTAACGCTCTCGAAATCCTCGAGGGGACTTTTCAATTAATTGCCGCATGCTCAGCATCCGGCCTATCCTTTTTATATAGATTGCCCAATCACTAAGGATGAATTTCCTGCCAAGATGACTAATTTGATTCCGCGGTGAACAAGATTTCTCTCTTCACATATATCTTGCATTTTCTAAACTCCGTCGTTATCGTTTTACGTTTTTTTGGCTTTTTTAATTTCAGCTTCCATTATTTCCGGTTCTTCATTGATGCCAACTAACTTTTCTTCTCGATAGCACTGCTGTTTTTAGTCTCCAGACTTGGTGTATTATTATCTTAAATTCCTTCGCAATCACACTATAATCTTTTGCACAAGCGACTACCTAAATTCTACACAACTTTTCCACCTACTAATATTCATAAAGTCTAGTCAGCGGAACGTCACAAAACTCTAATTTATCCGTATACAGCGCTCGTCTTTCTCTCAATTCTCTAAAACAACTGTCAAATTTCAGCAAAACAAAAAAAAACAACAAAAAACCTTAAGACGTTCTCTATTCCCCCCCCCTTTAAATAATTCACTTCAATTTGTTTTAACCGTTTGAAAATTTCTTATTTCATTGATTTCTGATTCTGAATATATCAACAACAGGTAAATGTGCTTGTATAATAAAACTCGTAACTATCTTCAAAAAAAGTACTATCCGGCTCAAATTCCGACGCCAATTTTAATCTACAGCGAACTTATAAAGGAGAGAGTAAATGTGTTGTCTAAAATTTTTATTCTCAAAAGCATTGGCTTCAGCTCGAACCGTTTTTACTAAAATAAACGAGTTCGAAAAGTCTCGGTCCGTCTTCAAAAGCACTGTCCGAATTCAACTTCAACCGTGTAATTTTCACAAAGAAATTCGTAAGTCCAATATTACATTAGTAAAGAGCTGTTCACTTTCATTTTGCATAGAGCGCCGGAATGGCTTATTATGCCGGTTGAAATGCAGCTGTGAGGATTTTCAGCGTAAATTTCAAAGATGTACCACAGCACCAGGTTGACCAACAGTAGGCAAGAGCTGAAATGCAAAAAACCGGTCTTGTTAAATTAACTAAACACCCGAAAAAGGATGCAACGAAACGGCGCGAGTAGAGAGATTTTTCACGATAGGGGAGAGACTGAGTTGGGCCACAGTTCATAAAATGGCCATTTGGGCGGGCGACCTAGCGAATGGATAAAAGCCAGCGCATAGACGGAAATTTCCATTTCGCGTTATTTAATGTAGCATAGTGTTGCAGCAGCGTACATTGACGTAAGTGTATAAATAAATATTTCAAAAGGGAAATAAATCGGGACACTTTTTAAAGTTATTCGCTTTTTGTTCGTTCGTTTTTTTTTTTTTTATTTTTGTTTCTATTTTCGTTTTTGTTTTTCATTCCGCCATACTCACTTTTTCTAAACTCGCTACACTACAATTTTCAGAGTTAGCGTTAAAGCAGCTTTGATTACATTTACGCCTAGTTGATTTTCTAATTTATGCGCCCGGTCAAGTATGCACACTACAAAGAAGGAAACAAATGTAGAGAAGAAAAAAAAAAGCTCCATTCTAAAAAGGAGAAAAGCAGATAACGGGAAAAAAAGGGGAAACAAGGGGGAAAAAGGAGAAAAAAAAGGAAAAGTAGGAAAAGTAGGAAAAACAGGAAAAAACAAAGGAAAATAAAATGTAAAAACCGCCCGTTAATATCGGGGCGCGGACGTGCGTGTGTGCGCGTGCGCGCACAAACGTCGGGAAGGCAGTGTAGGCGGCATAATGGGAACGTGCTCGAAGTCGGTGCGGCTTCGGATTTGCCGCACACTATTCCAACCGGCCGATGTATTCGGAAGATAAGGACGGCCGGAATTAGCGTCGACGCGAAAATCGGCTAGGCCGAGCCAACTCTGTGGCCCTTCTGTTCCGAAACATTTACCGTTGCGTCAGCGGTAGTGCTCGCAGAAGAAACGGGAATTCGTTAAAATGTGGTCATTCGGTTCGTTTGAGGTTCGCCGCGAGATCCGCAACGTGTTCCCCGCTTACGCTACCGAAAGACAGTTTCCCGTCTTTACGTTAGAGCCTTTTTTAACGGACTGCTGCAATTTCAGTCTTACGCATACTGCACCGGTCGCTAAAGTTCAACGTGTGCAAATTCCGAAACCCGACCTCGTTGCCCGGAACGGGTCCTAGATGCGCGTCTCCGATTCCTCCGCTCCTTAATTAGTGCTTTACAATCACGCCCTCGATTAGACCGGGAACCGGAAAAAATTGCTTGATCCCAATCCGCGCGAACGCTATTCACGAAGCCTTCCCTCGATCGCGACTGAAGTGCTCGCTCAGTCGAGCAATATCATTTGAATTTTTCGCACGCTCCGTAACTTTTTTAGCTTGAACCGACAATTTTTCGGTAAAAAGAATTTTTCTCGAAAATTAACCGACATATTACGGATCGTATTCGGTCCGCTAAGTTAAAAAGGCGCGCCTATTTATCTATCGCTTTTCCTTAAAACCGATAAAGGGTGCTCGCGATGAAATCAATTGTCCACCGCCATCGTCAGATTTGCAAAAAGGATTTAACGCTTTCTTCAAGATTAATGATAGAAAAGAAAAAAAAAACCTAAAATAAAACAGTCTTCAGAACATTGCCGCGCGATCAACATCCGTCTAACAATCCGGATCAATCGGAAGTTCGAAAGCGCCGATTTGTGAAAGTAGTTTAAAGAGCCATCCGCAATCGGCGAAAAGCTTTAATAAAAGTAAAAATGAGGAAAAACCTTTCGACCTTTTTAAAGAAACATTTTTCCAGACTCCACTAAAGTGAACAAACCAAAAAAAAAAGGGAAATCCACATGTGATCAGTATGAGCACACAAAAAAGGAAATCCATTTGTGATCAGTATGAGCACTCAAAAAAGGAAATCAATTTGTGATCAGTATGAGCACTCAAAAAAAGCATCGCTGCCAAACTATGTGAAATCATAAAGTTGTCATCGTGGCAATCCGAATGGGAACAGAAACGAGCTGTATACAGAGTAAAAACCCGCTCATTTCTGAATGGCATAGTAACCGTCGAAATCGCTTGGAAGAAGTACAATTGGCACCCCTAAGAATCGGACACATAATGCACGCGTACATCTTCGAAAAAATGACAAAAACCACTAATACATACCGCATACCCTAGTGTGTCCGCTATCCATAATATTGTCCGAATGCGGGAACTATACTAGGCAACGACAAATGTGGTTTGGCTATTTCGGATATCGTTGTAAATAACGATAACGATAATATTAATAATTATATCTGTTTATTTCATTCATTGTTTTCTTTTATGTCTATTGAACAGTAAGTAAATATGTAAATGCACTAATATAAAACGATTATTTAATTTTTTATCAAATGACGCGTTTCGACTTAAAGCTTCATGATCACGGGAGCCATTATAGATATTTTAATAAATAATATCTGTAATAACTCCCGTGATCATGAAGCTTTAAGTCGAAACGCGTCATTTGATAAAAAATTAAATAATCGTTTTATATTAGTGCATTTAAATTTAATTATTGTATAATAAACATTAATAATTTATTTAACTTTTTAAAATTAACCGATCTCTATAATACTTTATAATAATTAGCATATGAAATTTACATGAAAGACGGAAAATGCAGTTGAATGTCTTAAAGTGAAGACAATAAAATAAAGAAATAATAAAACACCTCTGGCACCAAACGATCCGAAGTAAATGACTTTTTTGCCACGTTTCGCAATTTTTCTATTTTCCGTCGCTAATTTTTATTTCCTCTCAGGTTTTGTTGTATGTAAACTAGCAGCTTTTGTAATTATCGGTGTAATCAGCTTTAATTGTCACTCAATATCGACCGTTAATAACGAATTAATTTTAAAATTGAAGTCATTAATATAATTGCAAAAGGCGGTTAATATTTATTATTTCTTTTTATTTTCAAGCGCGTCACGCTCCTACACATGTCCAATATGTGTACATGTACATAAGTACAGATATACGTGATAAAAGGTAGATAATCCGAAGATAGTTCAGATGCACAACCGACCGGTGGTGCCATCTACGGTTAACGGAGAAGGCAGAAAATATTGAAATTTGATAAAGACATTAACCTATTCTAATTGAGACATGTACATTTTCATAAAATATATCACGGATTAGCTTTGAAACGCGTCGTAAGTTTAAATATATTATTAATTTATAAAAGTAGACGACCTACGGCGAAGGAAGAAAATAATGAAAATACCTCGAAAACGAGTGCAGATAAAAGGAGACAAAGTGTTAGAATTTTGACGACTAAAGAGAAAGAGAGAGAGAGTGAAAGGGTAAAGAAGAAAAAAAAGAGTCTACAATAAAAATCGATTTCGTTTCAACTCTTTCTTAACTAATGTCAGATGAGAAAAATTTAAGAAAAAGTCACTTTTACTGCAGGGGTATTTTATATATATGTACATACATATGTATGTACATCACATGTTTATATGTTTCTTTAACGGGCAACCCCTATCAAGGAAAGAACTCCGAGTGTAAAGCCGTGTACAGCCTAGAATAGAAACATATAAATGAATTTAACGTTTCATTATATATACACATATGTATATATTACACATATATAGTCCGTCAAGCGAAAGAAGTCCGTTTGTAAAACAACTGAAACGTGATGACGTCACGAAATCAGTAATTAACCTTCAGTCCGTATCATTCTGTTAGCAGTGCATGTGGTGGTCCGTCTGGATGTAAAAAGAACGGATAAACGTGTATAATAGAGATGAAACAAAACCGAGGTTACTGCTTCCCGAAAGGGGAGAAATAACAGAAATATGGCAACATGATCTTTTTATCGGGGTGATATTGAAATTCGCGTTATTCATTGTACTGGTGCATTACTTTGAGCAACATTCACGCTGCGCAACGAAACTCGAACAGGTACTTCTTTCGCTTGACAGACTCTATACATGTAAATAAACTCAACAACTCAATCGTCCTTCGGGCAACTGGGATGGTAGTACTCAAAATTCTCATAAAAGCATCAATTGGGCATTTTTGAAGTTTACATCTAATTGATACACAAAATCGTTCGTTCCCTTTCGAAACGGCAACCGTGTTAATATGTAATTTTGCGCAATATGGGTACTACGGGAAAAAATAAGCTCGCATGGCTTGCGACGAAGCGGATATTTTTCACAATCGTTTCAGCAAAATGTATCAACGTATTATTGAATGAAAAATTTGATTACTTTAGTGATAGAAAGGTGCGAAATGTGGTTATTCTTAAATATGTAAAAATTAAATACAATCGTTATGGCTTTGGTAAACAAAAATCAAGGGAAAAAAGAAAACATGAACAACTCTCGACAGGTGTCCGGCTTAATAAATAAAAGGGACCATTTTCGTTTTCTCAACTGTTTTCACTTGTTCAGATTTCTTTGAAATCTAATTATTTCAAACGCCGGATAAACTTGGAAATGCTCAACAGCGTGACCTTGAGCTTTAGTAGTCAAACACCGTATATGAACATATAACTGCGCACAATATATATATATATATATATATATATATATATATATATATATATTATATATATATACATTGTGTATGACGATAAAGAATAACACACTCGGGTGGACGGCGGAGGGTTGCTTTCGACTAACCCCACATTACACGCGCGGTGAAGTGTAACGGGAGTGTACACGCATAGTGAGATTTTCCTTCACCCTAATCAAATGGACGTTTCGTTTTATTACAAGTTCTTTTTAGTTGTTTTTCGTTTCTTTAGAAGATTTAATAATTTAACAAACATTATAAAGTAAATACGTAAAAACTAATATGAAAAAATATGAACGAATTTTTGTACTCTAATGGTATTTATAAAATTTGAATGCGCGTAAAACGTCCCTTAAAAACAGTGCTTTTATTCAATTTTTTTGTAATTAAAAAAAATTAATACCCAGCCTGAAATAATTGGGTATCAGGGAAATCTGGGAAAGTAAAAGCGGATTCGAAGGAGAAAGGTACTAGCCCCAGTATTCTCATCAGATTCATTAGTTAATGTTATTAATATAATTCTGTTCCACACTTTTGTGGTATGTTATAAATCTTATTGAAAAGTAAATAAATACACTTAAACCACAAAAATTGTTATTTAATTATTTAAAATAAAAATAAAACAGCGACTAGTTTCGGATAGTATTATCCATCTTCATGGTGTATATATGTATATATATATAAACTATTATAATTTTAGTTGTTTATATATATATATATATATATATATATATATATATATATATACCATGAAGATGGATAATACTATCCGAAACTAGTTGGTGTTTTATTTTTATTTTAAATAATTAAATAACAATTTTTGTGGTTTAAGTGTATTTATTTACTTTTCAATAAGAGATTCATTAGGCTTAGTACCATTATGAAAAGCTTAAATTCACAATACACGATACTCTATCAAGGATATGTGGGACTTACTTTTTTTGTTTATAATTTACATAACTATTAATAAATTTTTTTTTTTTTTTTTTTTTTTTATGGCCTGGCGGCTAAGTAAATAAAAATTACTTTACATCACTTTTCTCTGGTTTTATGTGTATTTTCTTATTATAATGAACGTTCCTCCACCTAGTTATTTTATCTCTTCCTACGTACAACTGGCATTTCGTCTTTTATTATTTCTAATTGATCACATTCATTGTTGCGATATAATCATCAATGCCTGAAATTTCATTGTCAGTATTATGATCACTGACAGATCTTTATTTTCGTTGCCATGGTTTTTCTTAATTCCCATCTATCATCATTTCCTTCATTTTCTACTTCTTCCCTCCATTTTCTGTAACCACTGTAATATTTTTTCCTCATTTCTCTTATCCATTTTCAATAACTAAATTCTCATCAATGTTCTAAAAACGAACAAATCAAAATTTTCGGGATAAATTTTCAAAAATTATAGTCAATAAATTGAAATGCTAAAAAAATAGTGGAAAAATGAGTTTGACTCGATAGAAATTGCACGCCATTTTAAAAAATTCGCTATATTAAAATTTAAATTAAAAAAAAAATTTAAGTATCAAACACCGAATATAACCGTTAAAAAAACAGATTTATTGATCAATAGCCCTTAAAAAAAAAAAAAAAATGTAGGAAAAAACTTACACGAATGCAAGGTGAGGTAAAATCTCATTCAACAGTAGGCTTCCAGACAAACACCCAGAATTCTATAGAGTTACATTACTTTAAACTCAACTGAAGAAATAGCACGGCAAGATCAGGTCCTTTACCAGAAATACCTGAACGGAGAATCAATTTCGAAAAAATTTTTTACAGCATCAATGAGGGAATCTTTCACCACGCGTGCAATACCGGGCTAAACGCTTTCAGTTCTCTCAGAAGTTTACAGATCAATCCACACACGCATCTCTTTCCACAGTATAAAATACGGACCGTCTAAAGATTACGAGGCGTAAGTCGACTGGGGTGATGTGTCCGAACGACATCGTTCATGCGCAAGTAAATCTGCGCGATATCTCGAAATAAATATTGCGATGTATAGCAGTTTGCAAGGAAAAAGGAACCTGAATAGGCGTTTTCTTTTTCCGGTACAAATACGTTGTATTCTCGGCCGTAGCATTTCACCGGCTCTCTATAATAAATCACGACGACACGAGGATGTGGGGTGTGCGAATCCGGCGAAATACGCGCGGGGTCAATGTCCCATATATTAAAATGTAACCTGTTTGATAGTGAATAAAATTTTCGAAAAATCCGATATGACTCTTTTTCAGCGGTATTGGCATTGAAAAATGTCCGTTCCGTTTCTTCTCGTTCATGGCCTGCTCCAACCGACGAAGTTAGCGTAATTCCCATTCTCGAACTGACTTTTACGAGCTGATAAATTGTCCTTTTTTATACGTCGCCATCTCCTTCTCACTCATTCGCCGTTGCTCTCTGTTCTTCTCTCTCTCCTCTTTGTCCGCTAATAGGAACACCGCCGGTGTTCTTTTAGCGAAGGAACAGGGAGCGGTGCGTGCGAATTCGTTTTTCAGGTAGATAAAAATAAAACGAGCTAGACCGTATACTTAATCGCAAAGAGGTAAAACATTCTCAATTATTATACCCAATTTCGAAATATGTATACAAAACGATATCAAAAAAAAACCAACTAGTTTCGAGGCTATAGTTTTATTTTTTTTCGGATAAAATTAAAACTCTTGCAACGGGTGAAGAGAAATAAAAATTCCCCCTCCTAATAATGTCAGATTAAATTTCATACTTTTTATATTTTCAAAACAAGGCCAAAGCCCATCTCTGTGGGTTCTCAACATGATTGTATCGCTTATTCATATCATAGTAATATTCTAACTACGTCTAATACGACACCATTATATATTTTAAAACTTACGATAGCATTGTAGAACAACATTATTTATATATATATATATATATCTACTGACGAAGAAGGTACCGCGCGGTATGGTTAAGCTGCTTGGCTACCGAATCAGAGGTGTCATAGGTTTTCGAGACTTGTCTCGTTCCGGATTCAAATAATCTGAAATTGAATATCGGGGTTACACGAAAGAATTATTTAGGGGAATTAGATAATCCGAAAGTAGAAAGAAACTGGCCCCAATATTCTCATCGGATACTCATTTAAGTACATTATGAAAAGCTTAAGCAATGATACCTTATATAGAGGATATACGCACTTTACTTACAAAGAAACCGACCCTCTTCCTCAGCAACCACCTAAATATCAATCCGGCGAGGTGCGCGCAACGCCCCCAAATGGAATATGAAAACAAAAATGTCATTGTCAAATGTATTTCACATAATTTAAAATCATTGTGCAATACTATAATTAAAGTAGAATCGCCCAACAAGAAAGCATCAATCCCGCAATGTCAGAACTGTCAGCAATGGGGACACACCAAAGCTTACTGTACAAGAACGCCGGTTTGTGTTAAATGTGGAGGTGGCCATAAGACTTACGAATGTAAAAAAGACCCGAAATTTCCGGCTACATGCGGACTGTGTGGCGGATCTCATCCCGCAAATTATAGAGGTAGTGAGATTTATCAAAAGTTAGTACAAAATAAAACGAATTCGGGGGTTGCAGCAAATCAACCTATTAAACAAAACTATCGACGACCAACCGTAACTTATTCACAAATTACTAAGTCTGACACTCCTAGTCAAGCAGACAATATAACAGCAAATGCAACTCATATAAGGAATTCCGGTCAAATCCCCATTAACGCCCAATCACCAAATAATTTAAGGGATGATATACAGAATATTCCTTTTGTGAACCTGTTCGAATTCCTGAATGAATTTAAATCCATGTTCCGTCAATTAGCCGAGCAAAACAGCATGGTTCTATCCATGCTTACCATGTTAATTCAGAAATTAACCAAATAATGCCCGCCTACCTGAGGATAGCTCAATGGAACGCGAATGGCTTAAAAAATCATAAAGCCGAAATTGAATTGTTCTTAACTTCCAATTCTGTGGATGTAATTTTAGTTTCCGAAAACCACCTAACTGATAAAGGCTGTTTCAAAATAAATAATTACAACTCGTATTCTTGCACACACCCCTCAGGAAAATCTCACGGCGGTTCAGCAATATTAATAAAAAATAACATTGTACAGCACGAACTAAATCATTTTAGGGAGGAGTATCTGCAGGGAACTAACATTAGCATACAGACGATGGGTGGCCAACTTGTATTATCAGCTGCTTATTGTCCGCCACGACATAAAATAACATTGATGGAATTCTGTAAATATATAAAAAATTTAGGGAGCAGATTTGTGTCAGGAGCAGATTGGAACGCTAAGCATACAGCGTGGGGATGCAGGATAACTACGACAAGAGGACATGTGTTCAAACAAGCACTTGAAAGTCACAATGTCAACTATATATCAACAGGGGAACCAACTTATTGGCCAACCGATAATCGTAAGATACCGGATCTTTTAGATTTCTTCATTACAAAAGGAACCGCTAGTTATTATACAAATATAAATTCTTCCTTCGATCTCTTTTCAGATCACTCTTCTATTATTTTAACCTTCGGTGATTCGGTTATATGCAGAGAGGAGCAAATACATTTATATAACCACAAAACAGACTGGGAATCATTTAGAGATCATTTGGATACAAAGTTAAACTTAAAAATTCCTTTAAAAAGCCCAACTGACGTCGAGAATGCCGTACGGTACCTAACAAACGAAATACAAATAGCAGTTACCTTAAGCACTCCTGTTCTTAAATGTAAAAAAAGTAATAAAAATTATCCAATATCAGTCCGGAAACTTGTCTTAGAAAAGAGAAAGCTTAGAAGAAGGTGGTTCCAATCGGGAAACCCTTCGGATAAAAAGTTGTTTAATAACAAAATAAAAGAATTAAAAAAACTTTTGGAACAAATCAAAAATAAAACGCTCAATAATTATTTAACTAAACTATCACCCTTAGCAATTGATGATTATTCCTTGTGGAAGTGTACCAAAAATATTAGGCAACCGAATAAACATGTTCCTCCGATGAAACATGGTGACGGGTCATGGGCGAAAGATCATAAACAGAAGTCGAATTTATTTGCCGAGTACTTGGCAACCGTGTTTAAGCTAAACATACAGACAAACACGGACAGGGAAATACATGAATTTATAACCAGTCCATGTGGACCATCTTTAGCAATAAAATCAGCCTCTCCTCACGAGGTTGGGTGTCTGCTTAAAACGATGAAAAAGAAGAAAAGCCCAGCTTTCGACTTAATAAGCGCTGAATTATTAAATAAACTTCCGCGGAAAGCTATAGTACTGCTCACTTCTATATGTAACGCAGTATTTCGCATACAATATTTTCCGGTACAATGGAAGTTTGCGCAAATCGTAATGATTCCGAAACCTGGTAAAGATCCCTACTCTGTAACATCTTAATATTCGATTTCCTTGTTGCCTGTTTTATCGAAGGTAATGGAAAAATTAATAATAAAAAGGTTACAGCCTTATATACAGTCAACTGATGTAATTCCGCAACATCAGTTTGGCTTTTTAAAACATCATTCCACGATTGATCAATTGCATAGGGTGGTTAGTGTAATTGAAAATAGTTTAGAAACTAAAAAAGTATGTACTGCGGTATTTCTCGACGTTCAACAGGCTTTTGATAAAGTCTGGCACGATGGTTTATTATACAAATTAAAATGTTTGTTCCCGAGTAACCTTTACCTGTTGCTAAAATCATACCTCGAAGATCGTCATTTTCAAGTACGTTACGAACATACCTACTCAGAAATACATCCAGTTTTAGCAGGCGTTCCTCAGGGTTCAGTGTTGGGCCCCATGCTGTACTTGTTATACACAGCAGATTTTCCTGCGACAGAGAATGTGCAGATGGCTACATTTGCGGACGACACGGCACTACTGTCATCACATGAAGATCCGAAGAAAGCTAGCAACAATCTACAAAATTCTCTTACAAAGGCTGAAACATGGTTTAAAAAATGGAAAATCGGGATAAACGGAAGCAAATCGGTGAATATCCATTTTACTAACCGAAAAGTTGAAGTCCCACCCGTTAAGATCAATAACATAGATCTTCCTGTACGAGCAACGGTCAGGTATTTAGGTTTGCACTTAGACAGCCGATTGACATGGAAACACCATATACAGGTTAAAAAGAAAGAATTAGATATCCGGGTTAAAAAAATGTACTGGCTGATAGGGAGAAACAGTGTACTGACAACGGACAACAAACGTCTAATATACACAACTATTTTGAAACCCATCTGGACATACGGGGTTCAACTTTGGGGTTGCGCTAAACCATCAAACCTGAAGGTAATACAGACTTCCCAGAATAAGATCCTTCGGTTGTTAACCAAGGCACCCTGGTATGTTACTAATCTAACCTTACATCGAGATTTGTGTGTAGATTATGTGGCTGATGTCATCAAAGTTCATGCTAAAAGACACGCAGACAGACTCGATTCTCATCCGAACACTCTTGCTAGAGGATTGCTCGATGTTACCGATAATGTAAGAAGACTGAAACGCCAGAAACCGCAGGACCTTGTTTAAGGTAGGGGTAATCGGGTAGGTGCCATTGGGTACTCCTCCCTTCATGTTTAAGTTCATTCACACGTATTACTAAATGTCCTTGATGGACAGCTCGTAATAGTGTATAAATATAAAAAAAAAAAAAAAAAAAAAATGTATTTCGTTCCGCGATGATAATGTTCGTTGTTCCGAATGTTTAAAGTTCTTATCATAGCATATAGCCGTCTGTCGCGTATTTTCAAACGCCGTTTACAGGGAGCAAAAAAAAAGGCAAACAAAAGAAACGGTCTAAAATCGAAATAAAGGGTTAATTAAATTTCTAACGGACAAACGATCACCATTAATTCATATTTATCGATTGTCTAACGACAGAAACGATAAATGGAGCTGATGTAGCTGGCGGGGCCACCATGAATTGCATAACAAAAGAGTAGCGATAAAATAAACACAGGATTCGAGTCAGCGAATGAAGATTTATCGAGAGAGAAAAAAACCGGTACGATGGAACTTTCGTCTTTCCGAAGGAGGAAATAGTAGCGGTTATTTTGTAGAATGCGCAATAGATGAATATAAATTTTTCACTATTCGAAAAGGGGGCCAAGTTTAGCGCAGCTTGCGGGAAAAAAGTCGAAAAGAACGAAACGAAAAAACTACCGCATCAGAAATTACCTCGGCCGTCCGCCTAGTCGTAGTTATTAAAAATTATTATAGTTCATTTCGGAGAAGCGAATTTAACCCATTCAGCCGTAATAATGATCGATTAATAATGAGAAAGCGGTAAACATAATGCGAATATCCTGCCGGCGCAACAGGAAATATTAGCCTTCAAAGGAATATAATCAGTGCGGAGAGATGTTGTTTCGCGCCTCCGAGCAGACTATTCAGAAACAAGCGTAGGGCCGAAAGCGCTATCGAGGCCCAACGAAGAAACTAAACAAGTCCGGCTGCCTGCCTATCTTTTTTTCTCTCCTTTTTTCCTTTTTTAAGTTTTCGCTTGATTTTAGCCTTTCCCCAGATACACGACTCTGTCTGCGCCATGTGAGTATTCTTTTCGCGGGCTATTTTAATCATCGTTCATATCGCTGCAGAAAGGACAACGAATAAACAAATCAACGAATTGCCCCTATCATACGTCACGATTCGGAACGGTTTTAATGTATTTCGACTCATTTCTGTCTCTAAACGATCCGTAAATTGCGCAAGTAAACCCGAGCGTATGGTTTATCCGCGAACGTTCTTCGGCTCTCGGTAAAATTATGTCTGTTCTTGTCCGATCATTCATCTCAATGTATTTTTTTTTTTTTCTGGTTTCCCAGTCTGAACTGCACCAGTTAGGCAAGTTTATTGATATAATTGTTACATCGGTCTAAAAGTATTATTATTATTATTATCTAATATCCAACCACTTTAACCATTATTTCACAGATGTAATAAAAACTATGAAAATTCGTGCTGAATCTAACATGGCAGCTTCTCAAGCAATTCCCCAAACTCTCAACTCGTTTGCATTTTTCGATTTCTCCAATGACGAAATTAAAAATGCCATTCTCTCGCTCGCTAACAAACACTCGTATGGATTCGATGGATTGTCAGTTATTCTTCTAAAAAAAAATATTGAATTTTTCATAAAACCACTGACATGTTTAATAAATGAATCTGTTAAGTGCGGAAAATCCCCAACCGCACTAAAACTCGGTATCATTACTCCTATACATAAGAGTGGTAGTACAATAGATATATCGAACTATAGGCCAATCTGTTTGCTGTCTACCATTTCTAAAATTTTTGGAAAATGCATTAAAAAATAAGGATCTTAAGTTTTCTAGATAAAACTGACTTCTTTAGCAAAAATCAGTATGGATTTTTACAGAGTAAATACACAGATGACGCACTGTTCGACCATATAACCTACATTTCTGACAATTTAGAGGCAGGTCGCTCTGTGGTCGCGATTTATTTTGACTTCTGTAAAACGTTTGACGTAGTAGATCACACAATACTGTTAAAAAAACTATATGCGTGCGGCTTTCGCGGATCTATTTATAACTGGTTTCAGTCCTATTTGTCAGATAGAAAATTTGTTACAAAAATAAATAACACTCTAAGTAACAGTGTTGTGCAATAATACGGAGTACCTCAGGGAAGTATACTCGGTCCTATACTTTTTCTCATCTATGTCAACGACCTCTGCAACTTAAAGGTGACGGGTAAGATTTGTAGCTATGCTGATGATACAGTTCTCATGGCAAGCTCACGATATCCAAATTTATTACAACAACTAATTCAGACAGATGTGAACAAAGTACATGAGTGGATGGGCAATAATATTATAAATTTAAACGTAAAAAAAACAAAATTCTTAATATATAGCAATCTCCCTCAAAATACTTGGGATAATTTAAAAATACAGTGGCAAAGCAACAATTTTATAAATAGAGCGTATGAAATTAAATATTTAGGGCTGTATTTAGATTATAAATTACTATGGAATACTCATTTAACAAATCTTTCTGCTAAACTTAGAAAATTAAATTACCTATTCTATTACCTAGGTCAGTTCTTTAATCGCATACAATTAACAAAACTTTATTTGGCATTATATCAGCCTATCCTCTCGTACGGAATAATGCATTGGGGGAATGCAGCGAGTTATCATGTTGCGCCTGTTAATTTCTTGCAAAAGGCTGTGTCCAAAAATATAAACAATGACCGGCTGCATACCGATGTATGCAAAATATTGAGCCCTCGCAACCTGTATTTCGTTAATTTATTAACTTATGTCCTAAAAAATAAAAATAAATTCCACATCGAACTTCGCACTGGTATTACAAGAGCATCTGCTACAGAAAAAGCCTGCATACCACGATATAATAAATATCATATTAGATTGCAAGCGAGGTATATGGGTGCATCATTATTTAACTTATTGCCAGAAACACTTAAAGTGACACTAAGAAACTACAAATATAGACGTAAACTGTTAATTAACCATGTTTTAAACTGTAATTTGCAACCCCAACAATACAATTCGTAGCACAGTGTCATCTAAAGCTGATTCTACCTTAAAAATTAATGAAACACAAATTAAATTCTAATTGAATCCAATAAGCCCAATAAGATTACAACAATTCAAATCTTAATTATTTCCGAAATAAGTCTAATTAACATAATTTCATCATCATATTCATTATTGCTACTGTTTCTATAAGTACTACTAGTGGTATTGTTATACTCCCTGTTCCTATTACCTGTACTTGTTATTTCTATTATTATAATTATAATATAATTATTATTTTTACTTGTACTAAGGATTGGTGTATATGTGTGCTCTAGTGGTAATTATGCTTAAAGCAGTTTGTAAACATGGGTCAGCTCATATGTATGTAAACCAACTGAATATGTATATATCTGAATGTAATATGCTTATACTTTAGAGTGCAAATATGTTTATACATTTGAATGGAAAATGTAATGTTTATTCATGTTTATGATGTATATATGTAAATTTTTACTCTCTTCACTATTTTATTTTTTTTTAGCCTGTCCACTTTTTTTATTGTTGTTTTTTTTGCTATTTTTTGTGATATATATATATATATATACATATATATATATACATATTTTCTTTTTTGTTTTGTTGTTATATACTTGTTTTCCTTTTTTTCTCTGTTACTCTTTTTTGTTCATTTGTTATCTTTTATTTTGTACTTTAATAATCCATCGCTCGCGCTTCACGCGCATAGATGGAAATCTGTAATGATGGTAATAATAATAAAAGATTAGAAAGATTAGATTATTATTATTATTACTATTATTATTATTATATTAAGTAAGTCCCATACCCTTCACAGGGCGTCGGGGATTGTGAAGTTAAACGTGTCCCCAGGAAAAATATGGTTCGCTCCGCATTTTACGCTATTTTTGCATACGGTCTCAAAAGCTTTTTTTTTATACAACTTGTTAAGTTCATATATACGACGCAAAATCAAATAACGCCTTACCAGTCTCATAGTATTCTGCTATTTTACTTAAAGATTCGTCGAGAATGTTCAATAGGACGAAGAGCTCTATCTCTTAAATAATTCAAATGCTGAATATGTTATATTATGCGTGCGCGGAGGGAAGTACAGCTTTCCATTTAAAGGATTATTCTTCAACTGTAATCGGGGGCGTATGAGGAAATGTTGCTGAAAACGTTCTAGTTAAACTATTTGTTTGAGCATAAACTTAAAGGCAAACGGCGTCGCGTTCATTCGGAGACCGACCCGATAAATTTCTTGTTCCCTCAGATTTTATTCTAAATCGTGTAACGATCGCGCGTTCGTGGCCTTGTTGGACAAGTGTGTCTATTTAAAGTGAAGAAAGAGTAGAAAAGCTAGGTAACGCTGCCAATATTGTTGGGCGGCTAATCATCAGCTGCAGACTTATAAATAAAGACACAGTTGTATTATACTTTCAGCGGGGAGAAAAAGAAATGTCGGATAACGAAATTTCAGGAATGTGGTAGTTATTAAAAAGAATGATGAAAAGGTTAAGAGATTTCGGTCATTTTACATAATGGGGCATAGTTAAAAAACACCTTTACACGGAGTATTTAGAAAAGCAAAAATTTCGAAAAGACAAATTAATCATGAGCCAGAAATTTGCAAGAAATTTTAAATTTTTTTCTTTCTTTTTTTTTTTTTTTTTTGGTTCTCCACTCCGGATGTAACCGGGAGAGAAAATTTATTAGGTAACAGAATAAATACATAACTAACTGCAATACATCATGACGAGTTTCGGAAATTTCCTAATCGCCGATTTGTGAGGAAATGTAGCTGAAAAATGAGTAGATGTTATAAAGCTGCCGGTGATTTTTCACGGGATTACACTTAATTGAAGGTAACTCTAGACGACAGCCCGTAAAGAGGACGTGTCGCCAATCGTTTGTTTCCCCGCCCAGTTCGCGTTTTTATAAATTAATCATCCGATGCGAATCTGGCAGAAGACTTGTGATAAGTAATCGATTTCGAGCGTTTTCCTGTTTTTTCCCGTTCGATGTTTGTTTTAAATATTAATACAATCTGCCGCACATTCGTCTGCAGACGGAAATTTATTTCCATATTGCAACGAATTATTTTTTTCTTCTTCTTCTTTCGGTGGAATCGGATTAAACGGATTCATTTTTTAGCATCCTCCGGATGATTTTTTAATTATTTTTTTCGGTTTTCAGCCAGAACCCGCAAGGTCTCGGATCTAAAAGTTTAGGAGAGGTCAGAGACTGAAGTTTCTCAAAGCCGCTTAAAACTGAATATATTTAAAGAAGACGAGTACATAAATATTTAACAAAACACTGGTGAATAATGTGGCAGACGTACGGGACTGGTTAAATGGTAATGAAGATGAATTCGGGTGGCACCCTGTCCAGACTGAAGAAGAAATAGCGGTTGTTGTAAATGAACGTTTAGAATTGGGGATGTGCAATAAGATTCTTCTGACGGTGAGGTTCCAAGACAACTGCGAAGAAATCCAAGAAGAGACTGTAAAACTAACTGATGCTAAAAATCACGTGTTGATTCATTATTAACGTTGCGTAAGACAACCAGTGAATGTAATAAATATTTCTTCATGTTAAACGAAATGAAGCAGCACATTGTGTCAAAAGAAATCCAAAAACAATACACTCAAAAAAAAATTTCAGACTTTTTCAAATAAAAAGGCATCTCGTAAATAATATAGCTATATAAATAGTGTTTGTAGTACAGTACTGTATTTTTAGTAAGGAATATGTAATTTATATAGTAAATTAGTATGTAATATACACTTAGTATTTAATTTTTATTAAAATTAAACAGACGAGTAATTCAAATTTTTCATTTTTATACTTATTTATTACTGAATTCACCGACTTAAATTATTCCATACACTTATTGAGATTTATCTAAATTAAATAAACGATATATTTCGTAAAAGTTCGGATTACATATAATTTTAAAAGTGCTCAATAATTCAGAATTTTCTGTAATTCACATCGACTGTGGTTTTACTGTCAGATGTAGCCGTTTCCGCCTTATGAGCAATTAAATACGAGTAGTATAAACAGAGTGAGACCGATTAACACATGATCAGAATGAAACTCGCGTAAAACAATATGAACGCGACTGAACGACAGTCTCGCACGTCATTGAACACTTGAAAAATATAAAATAAATAAATATACCACGCGATACAAAATCATGTTCTATTAATTAAATAAACTAAAATTACTCTAGAAGCGTTTTCGGGTTATATAATCAGCTCTAACAATACAAAGTGAACTCAACTGAAACTTAAAACTCAATTAAAACTAAAAAAGTTAAGTTTATGGTTTGATGTTAAGAAGTGATCAATCGAGATGTGTTGGAAAGTGCAGAACAAAATGGGTGTGCGGGTATTACGGGATTAACTCGCAACCTCTTTATAACAGAGTATATTATAAAGGGGGGGGGGGGGAGAACCGTGTGATAATTACTGATTTTATATGTTTTCAAAATGATGAAATATAAAGTGAACTCAACTGAAACTACAAAAGTTGAGTTCACTTTGTATTGTTAGAGCTGATGATATAACCTGAAAATGTTTCTAAAATCATTTTAATTTATTTAATAGAAAATTATTTTGTACCGATTTCTCAACGTGGTGTCTATTTATTTTATGTTTACAAGTATTAACAAACCGGTATGGGTTTAGTTACATTTAAGCAAAGCATTGTTGAAGATTATTTACAGAAAGATGTGTGTGACGATGATACCATCAAATCGGAAAATTGCTGCGAAGAAAAGTACATGAGAATATATATGTAATGTTGAAACTGTACCAATTTCGTTGATTATGAAATCGGCGTCAGTTGCTTAAGTCGATTTTTTTTTTTTTTTTTTATTTATTTAAAATAAGTTGTGGGTTTTACAGGGCAGTAGTTGACGATAGGTATTCCGCGACGTTCGATGCTTGTAATGGAAAAGCGGCAATAGAACGGCTGCAGAAAAAACGCGTGTTCTAGAGAAACGCAGAATTTCATCTTTGCCGTCTCTCGATTTGATCAGTAACACAGTTGTATATTGTATATACAGTATTCGCAAGAAATCCGGTTAGAGGGGTAGCGCACATCGATTAGGCAGCTTACATGTTCGATCCAATTATAGTCCTTATCTCGTACTCTAACAGATGGTAGAGCGTAGTTTTGAATAGAAGCAAAAATCGCAGAACGTACAACAAGAAGTATAGGCCACCCACTGAGGTTGGTCGTTAGTTTCAGTTGTAGAAAACAATAGGTCGCTCTCAATTTCAATAATAGAATACAGAATAAGAGACCTGTCGTCGTCTCAGGGGCCCTGAATAACTGGAACGTTACGGACCGTCGCGATACCGTCCTTGCGTCTCGCTGAAAACACCTCGCAACTTTTCGGATTTGTGCATCGCGCCCGAATGTTAAAAAATGAAAACCGGAGAGGAACATTTTAATGCTTTTTCTTCCGCTTAAAATGGGCCCCCGTTCGACTACCGGCGAGTTCGGTGTAAAATTTTGAACACCGAAGGTTCTGTCATGAACATTAGGACGCCACGTGATGTGAAAGAAAGTGACGAAGAGCTGTTATTAGCCTGACACAATGCGAAAGAGCTTGCGCGGGAAGTTCAAGGCACTCTGATTGGCGATTTGCAACGCTGATGCCTACTCAACAAACATATGGTAGCGGACGAAGTCAAATGCGGTTATGACTTATTTTCATTCTCTTGCGCGTAATAATTTTACAAGCCATTCGGAATGTGTACAGCAGAATTCGATGGACGACAAGGCTTTATTAATCTTTCGGGCCTTGTTTCTCGTTTTCGCATTGTTTACTAAATTTACGTTTTTAGAATGATTTTTTTTATTTTTGTTTTTTTTTTTACTTTTGGCGTTTTATTAAAAAAACGTTTACTTTCCTAACAAGGACATTCGTTATAAAATTTTCGTTACATTCGAATGGTAAAATAAAAAATTATCTTTTGAATACGTCAATCTTTTTTAAGCCACATTATGATGGGGCATTTGAGTCAGAAAAGAAAAAAAGTTCGCTAATCAGCCAGGACTGTAGTATTTTACATTCGATCCGTTACTGAAATTTGCAAAAGCATTAATATTTCAAATCCATCGTAATGCGACATAATCTCAGTGAAAGAGGTTAATTCGAGAGACAACTCAATCATTGACTTTTGACGGAAATGGACGCATTTATAAAGGCGACGGAAGCAGCCCTATAATTCAGTCCCATCGGTGGTTCTTTTTTGTTTAAGGTATTATTGTCGTAAAATTCGCCAACTGAAAAGTATCCCCATCGGGTTCAGTGCTGAAACCAAACTCTTACGAATTTGAGTGTAAAGTTTTAAATGTTGAAGTTCGGAAAAGTTAAAATTTTTCCGCCGGCTTAAAATTATTAATAGCGCATTTTTTTAAACACTCGTACATTTTCATTAAAAAGTTTTTTCCCCTACCGGTAAATGATTTTATTCGCCGTTCCGTAAAAAATCGCTACTTGTTTGAATGCCACGATTCAAATGTCAGCTTTTTGTAGTTGAAGAAAAAAAGAGGAAAAACTCTCAATCTTAGTGCATTATAGCGTTCCCTAACTGGTGGTATAGTAGTAAAGTCTTTTATTTATCTTTTCTTTTTTTTTTTTTTTTACTCGTAATATAAAATAACAATATTATTCTATATATTATCTTTTGGGCGCGCCAGCGGCTTTGACCCAAACAACTACAGAAATTAAGGAAAGGGTTAAATAGAAAAACGCTTAGAAACAGAGCTTAGGAAAGATTGAAGTACATGAATTATATCTGGAGATGGAAAGGAAAGGACAAAGGAAGAATTATAAGGAGCACGAAGAACCAGTGCTGAGATTTTAGAATACAAAACAGAGCGCTCAGAATCAAGGGCAAGGCATTCAAAGAAGATGTGTTATCTACTGTATTCTCTCAGGCGGCGGTACAGTTCGATCTCTTTGCCTATATATTCGTGTAATTTCATTGTAGAACAAATCTAATGGATGGATGTGGCCGCACAGAACTTGAAAGTGGAAACGTCTGAATAGTTTTGAAGGTGCAGTCTAGCGGGGTCTAGCGCATATGTTTTATTTATTTATTTTTTTAAAAATAAGTTGTGGGTCTCACAGGGCAAATATGCTTGTTGCGTGAGTGCCCGACACTCTTATAAACATCTATTAGAAAAAAAAAAATTCAAAAATTACAAACTCTCTTAACTTATTTTCCATAAATCATAATATCAGTAAACCTTAAGTATTAATATACATACGCATGCAAATACGTAACACGCATGTACACCGACACGCGCAGGCAGCTTAATATTTTAAAATCGAAAACATGATCTCTTTTGAGAACTTAATATCGAGGAATGACACGAGAAAGTCAAAATACATAAAGAACGAAGCCTTAAAGAGTGAGATTCAGGACGTAACGTGTGCGCGTATTGAGCTAACATAATTTTACATTTCGAATAATACATTCGAGATCATCCGATTTCTAGTCAATAACTTTTCACATCATGATAATAATGTATTTATTTAAAGTCGCTCGGCAGCTAAGGCCATTTGCGGCGCCAAGAGGTTACATCTTATGAATATAGATTAATAAATAAAAAGAACAAAAAAGAAATCAAAATAAACAATAGAAAGAGAAAAAAGAAAGAAAGGAAAAGAAAGGAAAGGAAAAGATAGGAGGTTAGCGCTGCTGAATAATAAACTACATAAAAGGAAAGAGTCCGGAAAGCTTTAAAAATTTGAAGATGTTTCCGCAGGCCTTTTCAATGTCGGCCAGAATTTCGGCAAGACCAGGAGGTGAGGAAATGTTCCACCGTAACCGACACTCCACAAATTTCACATGTCGGTTGCGGTAGTTTTTGAAACAGGTGGTTATGTATGTGGAGGCAGTGGCCTATGCGCAGGCGAGCTAGTGTTGTTTCCTCATGTCGGTCCCTGTCTGTATGATCCATCGCCGAAAGTTTCCCTTGACTTTGAACAGTTTCTGAGAGCGACAGTTTTGTTCCCACTCGTATTGCCAGACGGAGTATACATGTTTCTTTAATTTGGACTTCAGATGTTGGCTGTTTTTCTTATTCTGACCTCTAAATTTTGTTAATTGCTGTATACTGGCGTTCCACGGAGGGGTTTCAGCCATATGTTGATGAGCCGCCGTCGTTGCCCACTGAAGACTGCTAACAGCTTTCCGGCAGTCGATCCCCAGGGGC
This sequence comes from Icerya purchasi, assembly GCA_039619475.1. Taxonomy (NCBI): domain Eukaryota; kingdom Metazoa; phylum Arthropoda; class Insecta; order Hemiptera; family Monophlebidae; genus Icerya; species Icerya purchasi. The sequence goes on from CM077116.1 coordinate 439,964,270, forward strand.
TTTGGACTTTTTGGATTTTTTTCATACAGCTGTATATAATTCGGGGCAAACGTTTTTTGATGCTAGGGGTTAGATGGATTTGAGGCCAGATTAAAGATACATTTCAGAGAAAGAAATAGCCTTCTGTGTTTGAGTGGCAGGGCATTAGTTTCTGCATGAAGGCTGTCAATTAGACTGCAGTGTAATGCGCCTGAGATTAATCTTAATGCGGAATTCTGAACAGTGTTTAACCTGTTCAGCACATTAGGTTTAGCAGATTTGTATATGACTGAACCGTAATCCATTTTAGACAGCGTAAGAGGGGAGTAGAGGTTCTGCAGGCATTTTCTATATCCGCCTCATTTTGTATGAGCTGTTATTTTGAGGACGTTGAGTGATTTTTGACATTTCGCTTTAAGTTCATCGATATGCCTCGACCGAGACAGCTTCCTGTCGAATACTAATCCAAGGATTTTGACCGTTGGGGCTGATCTAACAGGGCTGTTGCCTAGAGTTATTTTGCAGTCCGAAGGGGCTTTTTCCGTTTATTGTTGAAAATAATGCTATTATTCAGCTGAGAAAGCTAAGCCCTGTTTTTTTTAGACCACTCTTGTAATTTATCAATCGTGTTTTGAAGTCAAACTCTTAGACTTTCCATATTTGCAGATGTCATTGGTATATTGTGAAATCGTCAGCGAAAAGATTATATTTTACGGGCGGTTCAATGATTATGGACAGGTTGGATATACCTACTATGAATAAGGTCGGATTAATTATCGAGCCTTGAGGCGTGCCGTTTTCTTGACTTCTAGGGGACTATAAGATATCTTCTATTCGAACTTGAAACGTGCGGTCTGTCAAGAATGCCTTAACGAAATTAAGCAAGTTCCCAGTGACATTCCAGTTTACCAGGGTTTGAATGATTTTATGTTGCCGTAATTGTGAACGGATTCGAAACAAAGCCGTCACATATTTGCTGGTGGAGTTTTACTAGTAGGTCCATCGTGCATCTCTGCGATCTGAACCCTAACTGCATTTGATCAAGAAGTGGCTTTTGTTCCAGTATCCATTTTAGACGAGCGTTTATCATTTTACTTCACGAAGCCATTGTTTCCCTGCTGTTGCCACAATATCATCCGTCCACCTTCTGAGTGGTCTTTCTTGTGCGCATTTTCCCGTATACGGTCTCCATTGGATCAGTTCCTTTGTCCACCTTCCATCTACTTGCCTACCAACATGACCAGCCCAGGCCCGTTTGTTCAGGGCAATCCTTGTCCCGACGTCTTCAAATGTTGTCTTACTTCGGATATATTCTGATTTAATCCGATCTCGTAGTTTTATGCGAAGTAAAGCTCGTTCCATCCGTCTTTCGGTTTTTCTTAATTTTTCTATAACTTCCTTTCTTTAATGAGCCAGATTTCCGCAGCATACGTTAGTACTGGAATATCGCGCATTGGTTAAATATTTTCGCTTTATTTTGTGAGCTGAGTTTGGTGTTGAGTATGTGTTTTATTTTATGATATGCGATCTAACCGTTTGATATTTTCTTTTCGAGGTCTAATTTCATCCCTTGTTTTTGGGCTGTGAAAACTTTACCCAAATATGTGAACTGGTCTGTTTCTTCTATGTTTCCTGCTTGTATTTGTATTTCGTTATGCATTGTTCTGATTTTTGGGTCTCGCAGGGCAAGTATGCCCGTTGTGTAGGGAATTCCCGACACTCTTATTAACGTTTATTCTAAGTATACAAAATTACCACTATTCTTGCTTATCTTATACATCATAATATTAGTCAACTTAAGATTATATAAATTATAACATAGTACACACATGCAAATACGTATACACGCTGTAAATATTCATCTGCATATACATGAGGGGGCAGCTAAATATCTTCAAATATAAAGAAAAGTAGAAAGAAAAAAGAACCAAGGAAGGACGAAAACAACTAAATAAAAAGAGAACAATAAAAGAAAATTATAAAATAGATTGGGTTTTACTCTTTACATCATTCTTTCAGCCATATACTTTCTTTATCCACACACCAAGTTTTTTCTCATTTAATATACGATTTTAGGGGTTGTACTTATTAGTTTGATTAGAACTGAATCATTAATGTTATCAGTTCGTAGATTTACGCCCCCCGGGGGGTAGTAGATGTAATATATATTATTTTGGTTTCCTGTTAATTGAATTTTTCGACTAGACGGTAATTTTATATTATTATCATTAAATTCTAGCGATTACTATAATCGAAATAGTACACATCTTGGGGGCATTTCGCTGTTTTCCACCAAGTTGATCCAGAATCGTTTTGCTTCCAGTAGGGGAGTATAAGTTGCTAAACAAAACGAATAAAATTATAATCGTAAATAAACGAAATAAAAAAAAGTTGCGGAATTGGGTGCGAATTGTGGGAAAAATTTAAAAACGGGACCAGCTTCTTGTTTGACAAAATAAATTTCTTTTTGGCGAATAAAGAGCGCTATTATAAAAAAGCGAAAGTAATGACGTGATAATAAAATACACAGAGATAATTAAAAAATATAATGAAAAACAGCGACAAAGAAGACGGTGGAAAAGGTGGAAAAAGAAATAATAAAAATGAACAGCTAAAGACAGGCAGCGGCCACAGTCGGTAATTACACACCGCTCATTAACGAAAGCAGCTCATAGAACCAGTGCTGCTGGTAATTACGAAATAAATCATATTTTATTATTATTCATCTTCTCCCGGTGCTGTATATACTTTTGACATGCGATACTGCGCCATCTCTTCCAGTTCCACGAATTTTTTCGGCGCATCTTCAGAACGAAAAACGACAAATAAACCAGGCTAAACGGAGACAGTATTAAAATATCGTTCCTACGCAACGGTGGCTGGTCTTTTCGCGAGCTCAATATCGAAACTAATTCCAAAAATAAAAAGTAAAAAACTCGAACAATACGGTCTCGTATAATATTTACGCTTAATGTTGTTCCTTCTTCTTCGTTTTTTAATAATTAATCTGCGGGTACCTCGATTAACTATTACGCAAGTTCGAATTAATTTTTTCAAAGTCTGTTACGGTTCGTGTAGCAGGACTATTTGTCGGTTACTTTAGGTAAATTTTTGGTGAAACGTTCGTAATAATGCTTATTCACCGGTCTTTATTCTTTGCGCAAGTCCCAGATATTGTAATAATTTGGACTGATCAAGTTACAACGATTAATTTTTTTTTTTTCAATTTTCAGTCGCGTCAACCATAGACATTAACCCGGCACAAGTGAAATTTTTGGAAGTTACAATGTGCAGCAGCGGGGTATTCTACCCATTAGCTAATCAACTAAGGCAGCTGGCTACAATGTTCGAGCTTATGAAAAAAAGTGTGCCCCCCCCCCCCCCCGGTTAAGAAACAAATCAGGAAAAAATAAATTACAATGTTAACTGTTTTAAAATAAACAGAAAACGTACAGCTACGCTAAATACTTTAAATATGAACTAACTAAACTGGCCGAATACGGATTTAAAATTTTTTTTTTCTTTAAAAAAAATAATACCGATACACTTGAAGATTTATTATAAAAATTTAATAAAAATGCACTAAAAAATAACAAATAATTACTCCCGATGAGAAAATATATTTCAGATTAAGTGGTGATATTATGGTAATTCTTATACATCAATACCTCAATTAGAATCGACATCAAATTCATATTACAATATCTAGGAACAATTTAATGAATATTTAATGCAGCTTTTTAATTATTATTGTAATATGTAATATGAATCCTACTCTAATTAAGATGTTGTATAAGAACTACCATAATATCACCTTAGAGTGTATCATTCTGAAATATATTTTTTATCGAATAATTATTTTTTACTTTTTAGTGTATTTTTACAAATTTTTATAATAAATCTTGAAGTCGGTATTGTATTTTTTAAAGAAAAAACATTTTATTTTTAAATTTTTAGCATTATATTTGAATTTTTTCTAGCTAAAAATCAACTGTTCGGTGTCATTACTCTCCAATTTTATGCTTAAAAGAAGAAAAAAATTATTTCTTTATTTTGAACTTCATTTCCACAGTAACATCAAAAACTACATTTCCATCATTATCTGGCAAATTGATAGTATTTTAAGCCAATCGCTCTGTTATACTAATAAAAAGTATGAAGAAAACAAAATCATCTAAAGAAGCCACATTTTTTCACGTTTTTTGACAAATACTCAGTTTGTATTCCATAATCCGAGTGGTACACTTTCTAATAGACGAAGAATCAGTAAAATCGGTCTGCATAAATGTGAGTTATGTGCAAACAAACATTAAAAACACAACAAAAAAAATAAACCGCAATATAATTTATTGTATTGGTGCACCAGCGGCACTGGCCCAACAACAGGAAAAGCTATAAATCTAAATAGTTAGGCGGTCAGAAATAGACGCAACAAAGGACAGCAATGCCGGTACCACAGAAGATGAAGGAAAGGAGAGGGTAAAGTAAGCGCTATAGGGAGTAGGCAAATCTAATGTCAAGAGCTGGCCGTATAAAAGGGAGCGTTCATCAAGAAGAGCTGGACACTCGAAGAAAATGTGATCAGTATCACATATACGAGAAGGATCATAATCGTGAAGAGAACAATAAGGAGATAGCGACCCCGAAAGGAATAGAATGAAACCAAGACAGGCAATGAGGAATTGGTTGAATAAAGCGGTAATGCGAATGACGATTAGAAAATAGGGAAGAATAAATGTCCGCCAAAGTCTAACGTGATTGGAGGTGGATAAGGAAAGGATGTCTGAAGAAGGGAAATAGTTGCGGAATGAATCAAGGTGAGCAGCAGAGCGAGCTAAAGCAGATGCGACATTGCCGTCAATTCCAGAATGATTGAGGATCCATAAAAAATCAATATGAATAGAACGGGATGACTGCAAAGTGTAATTACGAGAACGAATTCAGTGAATAATACTATCAGAGGAATGTGATGGAGGAGAGTATATGGCTTGAAGGACGCCTTTGGGGTCTGAAATTATGATAAATTGTGAAAACCCGCTTAAAGAGCGAATAAAAGAGATAGCCTGAAGAATAGCGATTGACTCGGCAGAAAAGATAGTACGGAAGGACTTAGAATGCCGAAGCGACGGGGCAGTAAACGCACCACCCACGCCATCCTCGGTCATGGAACCATCGGTAAAAATCCATACATGAGCAGAAAAAAAGGAATTCATAAATGAAGAAATTGACTGCGCCGTGAAAGGAGAAATGGGTCCGAAGTGGGAGAGAGGAGAATTTGATAGGCTGCCATAGACTATTGAAGTCATGAGAGAAGTAAGGAAGAGTGTTATAGGAAAAAAGACAACAGGAGAAAAATTAAAAAGACGGGCAGCAATCAGCGATAGGATCGGGATTTTATGAGGATAAAAACGCCAGTGGTTTTTGATATATAGGAAAGAAGAAATAAGTGTGGATGAGGAGATTGGGAGACGTTTAATTAGGAAGCGATACCCGAGCTGAGAACGGCGAATAAACAGCGGTTGAGAAAAACCGCTGGAATGAGGATTTCAAGGCTCCAATGCACAAACGAAGGTAAGAGTTCTAGATCACATCAAGTTTAGAGAAGAGAGACTTAGAAGAATTACCGTAGATAAAAGAACAATAGCTTGGACCGAATGAATAATAGCTTTGAAAATAATTAGAAAAATAAACGGATCACCTCCCCTCTTGTGGGAAGAAAACGATTTAAAGAGATTGAGTCTTTTAAGATAGGATTTATAGAGAAAATTAATGTGCTCCTGGAATGTGAGGTGGCTATTCAGAAAACAAGGCCAAGATAGCATGGGCGGAGAGAAGAAATGATAAAAGACGATTTGGTAGGAGAAAGAGAGTGGTGAAGACGAGAAAGGGAATTGCTAAGAATACACAGAGAATCATTCAACTCATCTCTAGCGGCGGACAGATTGTCAGAGGTAAAATCTTCTTTTTGGATGTAATATTAAGGAATTTTCTGAAATCTGAAACTAATCGGAAATGGTACGTTAAACATTTTCCATATCCGAATATATTTCTCTGTTTATTTTAATATACTAAAATATTAAAAATTGCAAAGTGAAATGTTTTTTTTCTTTTTTTTTTAAATAAAATTAAAAAAAAAAAGAAAACTAACTTCAAAATATACTATAAAAATTTAATAAAAATGCACTAAAAAAGAAAAAATAATTATAAAATATAGTAAGTTATAACAAATACAAATATAACAAACAAATTTAAGAATAATATGATTGCTTACTTAGAAACGCTTTCGGGAATAACCTATCATCAGCTAAAAACACAACTCAATATATGTGATCAGAAACAAATTCTGAATCACAATGAGGTCAAATAGGAAATAAAACGGTGTTTATATAGTTTAAATTAACAATTTAAAGTCGATAAATCATAATTGTTAGAACGAGATGATGTACATAGACTAAAATAAATATCTAAAAATTATATTAAACATCTAAATAATATAAATATAAATACAAATTTTAAAAATTTTAAAGTTTTATATTAAAAAGTGGGTTATTATTATTTGAGATTTTGGTCGTTTAATATATTAGTTTTATGTTTATTTATATAATAATTTTCAGCTATGTTCATGATGTTTTGTTTTTTTTTAAATTTTGGGCTCGTCAATGTTTCCTTTGTTATATGTAGCTAAGACTGTGATCGTTTTTTCTAATGAATGTGGTTTATGTTTATTTCTTATTAAATGTTTAGCATAAGTAGATTTTTCCATTTCATTATTTTTAAATGATTTAATATGTTCCTGGTATCTACATTTAATTTTTCTACCCGTTTGACCGATGTCTACTTTCTTACAATCATTACAGTTTATTTTATATATACCACTATTTCCATACATATTATTATTTCCTTTATTTATGGTGCTTATTTTATTTTTTAGATTATTATTGGTTTAAATGCTATTTTTAATCCTTGTTTTTTAAATAAATTACTTTATTTGAATAAATAAGCATAAACCGAATTCATTAGAAAAAACAGTCACGGTCTTAGCTACATATAACAAAGGTATCATCATGAACATAGCTGAAAATTATTATATAAATAAACATAAAACTAATATATTAAACGACCAAATCCCAAATAATAATAACCCACTTTTTAATATAAAACTTTAAAATTTTTAAAATTTATATTTATATTATTTAAATGTTTAATATAATTTTTAGATATTTATTTTAGTCTTATGTACATCATCTCGTTCTAACAATTATGATATATCGACTTTAAATTGTTAATTTAAACTATACAAACACCGTTTTATTTCCTATTCGACATCAGTGTGATTTATAATTTGTTTCTGATCACATATATTGAGTTGTGTTTTTAGCTGATGATGGGTTATACCCGAAAACGTTTCTAAGTAAGCAATCATTTTATACTTAAATTTGTTTGTTATATTTGTGTATTTGTTATAACTTACTATATTCTATAATTAACAAACAGGATGTTAAAATATTCTTTATTAAAAAATAATTATTCGATAAGATCTTATACAGTAGAGTTTACTACTTAAAGGAGATATCATGATAATTCTTATACATCATAGTAGTTTAATTAGAGTACGTACGGAAATCACAAATTACAATATGCGGAGTTTAATGAATATTTAATACGGTTACCTAAGTATTGTAATTTGTGATTTCCGTGGCTATTCTAATTATAATATTAATGTGTAAGAATTATTATAATATCTCCTTTGTAGTATATTCCACTGTGTAAGATTATCTTGTTATCGAATAATTATTTTTTACTTTTTTGTGCATTTTTGAATTAAATTCTTACAGTATATTTTTAAGTCGGTTTTTATTTTTAAGAAAAAAACGCTTTGTTTAAATTTTTTGCCTCGCTAAAAATCAACTTTTTTAAGAACATGTAAATGGCGCTGTGCTGGTTTAAAACTATTCGTGGTGGTTTTTATTCAAAGCCATAGTTAGATAACATCAATAATACTTTAATTTTTTTAAATAACGTTTTCACGCTTAATATTGATAATATATTGAGTCAATCGCGTCTGTTATATATCCTTAACGTATACAACAAAATTTGGACAACTTCCTCCATCCCAAAATCCTGGAAAGCAGCTTTAATTATTCCTATCCTCAAACCTAATAAAGAAACCTTCATTCCTCAAAATTACAGACCTATCTCCTTACTATCTTCACTCTCCAAAATCATGGAAAAAATGGTGAACAGACGACTATCCTCTTTCCTAGAATCTTCAAACGTTCTCTCCCCAATACAAATTGGAGGTCGCAAATCAAAATCCCCAATGTTACATCTCCTGAGCCTAAAAAGACAAATACTTGAAGCCCAAAAGAGGTCACAAGCTCTCTATACTGTCTTTTTTGACATAGAGAAAGCATTCGACCGGATATGGCGATATAAAGTGCTTACAAAGCTGAAGAACGCCAAATAAAAGGCAATATGGGCAACTATATAATGAATTATTTGTCAAACAGACACATTCAAGTAAAAATTGGCTCAACGGTATCCTCTCCTGTCCTAATAGAGAATGGTATTCCTCAAGGCTCTCTTCTAAGTGTAACACTCTTTATCCTATACATAAATGATGTGGCGGACTGCATACAGCCGCCGGTAACATCCCGATTGTTTATAGATGACCTCAATATATCCTTAGCATTAAACTTTCCTTCCAACGCCAAATCTATACTACAATCCACAATCAATAGGTTATATTCGTGGACCGAAAGTAACGGCCTTACTTTCTCCTTAAATAAAACTTCTTGTGTAAAATTCCAGAAAAGTCGTCGAGTAAACCCAAACCATGATTTTTCCCTTACCCTAAATGGGCTTCCTCTTCCAGTCACATCCTCAGCTAAATTCTTGGGTCTAACATTTGACTCCCATCTGACATGGTCTCCTCATATTAAAGAACTCAAACGCAAATGTAATAAAATCATAGCTATCCTAAAATGTTTATCACATCATAAATATAACAACAATCCAAAACTACTTCTATCTGTATACAGATCACTTATTCTAAGCAGATTAACCTACGGCTGCCAGGTGTTCTATTCGGCTAGTAAGCAGCTCATAAAATCACTTGAATCAATCCATCACGCTGCCTTAAGGTCCATCCTTGGGGCGCATCGAACATCTCCCACGCAGGGTGTCTGTGTGCTATCAGGAATTCCGCCATTATCCTATATATTTGACTTCTACACCTCCCGTGATCATCTATATTGGTACCAACAATATCACTTCTCTTCGAGGAGCACTGTCATTCCTCCTCCAGCCTTTCAAAATGATCCAATACCTAATATTCTAAATTATTTGACTGAGAAAAACATCAAATACAATCCGGATCTCCTCCTGTTCCCAAAAGAACCACCATGGGAATACCCCCCATTGATGGTAGACTTATCACTCTTTATCCACCGTACATTTAACGAGGACCAATATACAGCTCGCCAAAAAAGTATCGAAAAAATACAAACTTACACACATGATACACACGTTTATGCAGATGGAGCTAAAGCAAATGTCGCTGGCACACTGTCCACTCCCACAGCATGTGCCTACCTAATCTTAGGTGAAGCCGAAGCAGTGAGGCTACATGATGACAGCTCCGCATTAGAAGCCGAGCTGTACGGAATTCTCTTTGGATTGGAAGCATATGCGTGTTGTAAATCTGAGAACAAACAATACATAATTATCACAGATTCACTGGCCTCCCTTCAAACTATTCAGTCACTTACTATAACCAGTTCATTGGTCTATAAAATAAGATCTACAGCACATCGCCTTACCCAAGAGGGGATACAAGTAGGCTTCTTGTGGGTGCCGGCACATGTTGGAATACCCGGAAACGAATGTGTAGACCGGGCCGCCAAGTCAATGTTGTCTGTCCCTATGCCACCCAATGTCCCATCACCAGAAATCACTCCCTTCTTCCACAAAAATATGAAAGAACATTGGATCTCATCTTGGTCCCAACATGCAACTTTCCTAAGGAATATTAAACCAAATGTTGATCCTTGGTGGCCACCGATCCAAATGTCCAAAAAAGAATTCTCTGCACTTAACAGGTTGAGACTGGGACACACATCGATATCTCACAACCATGTCCTCCAGGGAGCCCCTCCACCGATTTCCTGCCCATTCTGTAATGCAGCAGTGCTACCTTCGGTGGAGCACATCCTGAAACAATGTCAAAACTTAACAAGAATCAAGGACGAACCACTACACCTTCTTTTAGATAACCGTCCAGAACAGGTTCAGACAATGCTAATCTTCCTTAACAGAAATAATTTAATAAACAAATTGTAATAAATCCGATACTCGTTGTGCCGTAATGACCCTGGCAGTTATACATGGCCAACGAGTAGATTACACAAAAAAAAAAAATATATATCGATAAATTAAAAAAAAATTGGACCGCACTTTTTTACATTTTTTGGAGCGAAATACTTTTATGAGGCTTGTTGGTAGGAGTAAACCAGAAAAGGCGAGATAATGAAAATTGCGTTATGCGTTGTTCGGCAGGTGATCTTCACTCTCTGTCTCTTTCTATTATATACGTGTGTGTGCGTGCGTTCGTGCGAGTATCGAGATTCGAGCAGCAAGCGTCGTACGCAGTCAGCTGTATAAGCTCAATTCTAAACACGCGTAAATTTTATTGAATTTGAAAATTGGCGCGGTTTTTTTGTGCGACGTTACCACACTTCAACGAGTCTGATGATTTATTTATTGTTTTTGTTTTAATTCATACGGGATTTATACTATATTGTGTGTCACTTTTTATCGTATACTTTATGCATGACCTTATACTTGTATATCTACGAAGAAGTGGTGAAAGGAACTTCGTTCCTACCGGGTGTCCCCCTCTAGACACCACTTCTCTCTTTTTTTTTATGACTATTACCTCCTACCGCCGTTAAAATCGGCCCGCGTGGTACATAAAAAAAATAAATAAAACATAAATGTGACGTATAATATCCTTTTTTTCTGTAGTTGATAAAAAAAAAAATACTGACTTCGAGATTTACTATAAAAATTAAATTAAAAATGCGTGAGAAAAAAGAAAAAATAATTATTCGATAGAAGATAATCTTATACGGTAGGATATACCGCTTAAAGGATATTTTATGATAATCCTAGTACGTTAACACCTTAACTAGAGTAGGCACGAAAATCACGAATTACAATAATTAAGAGACCGCCGCATTAAATATTCATTATGTTGCTAATACGTAGAAAACAAGCGACCGTGTTCTGTTAAATAGGTATTGCAATTTCAATCCGGTACTAAATCCAGAACGTTAATATATAAAAATATTATTACATCATTGTAAGGTATTTTCGCTATAAAATGTATTTTTTATCGAATAATCTTACTTTTTAGAATGGATTTTCATTAAACTTATATAGGAAATCTTGAAGATTTTATTGCGAACACATCGATTTTGAGGTCTATAAGTCGAAACTAAATTCGTCTCATCCAATCTGACTAATTCGAGAAAGGCGGTCAGATATAATTTAAAAAAAAAAGTGAATACTTTAATAAAATAAATACTTTAATGAAATTAATACTTTAAAAAAGTCATATTTTTCTAAGCAGCGATTTAATAAGCAATGGCAGCAGTTTCCTGTTGCATAAATCAAACAACTGAGAATAAGGAAATAATTATGAAATAGTGACAAAAACCGGATGGTGTAACAATGGTAGCGAATTTGTGGAGTCAAACGTAATCAAAGTTCTAGAATTTGTAATTAATGATCATAAAAAAACAAAAAAAAACAAAAAAAAACAAAAAACTAAAGTGCTTACATAGTAGATACGTATGAAACTTGATAGCGGCAACCTTTCCCTAAAATCATTTTGCGATCTTCACTGACGGTTCCAAAGAACACAAAATAGATTTGGCTCAGCCTTCTTTTGTCCTTCCTTAAATTATTTTGAAACCTTCAAACTTCCTTCCTTTTGTTCAGTTTTCTATGCTGAGTCTTATCCTACGTGCCGTCCTTTTTATTGCTTCTTTCCTAGTTTCGCACGAAGTCCTTATTATACCAGATTCCCACAGTGTCCCCCAAGCCATCTACTCTTCTTTTTCTTTTCCTTCTGTTGATTACGTAATCCTTCTCATACGCTCCCTTATCCGTAACATTTTCTTTTCTCACCCCGTCTAAATTGACCTACTGTGGATTCCTGGGCACTCTGGAATCGAAGGTAACGACTCGGCCGATAAACTAGCTCGTTCATCCTCTTTTACCGGTGAATTTCTCAGCGTTTTTCCATCTCGTAATATCAATCTCCTCTCCGCTTCAGTTCATTCCAAACTATGGTTAAACTCGTATTCCTCCTCATTCTCAAAAAATCCGGATTCCTTTTATCTCTTTATCAAGCTTAATCTACCGTTTTATCCCTGGTTTTCCAATTTACCCTCCATGCGACGTTCAACTCTTTTTCTACAATCTGTCGCCTACGCTTTAGGCACAATTTGCTTCCTGCTTCCTTATTTCGCTATTCTCTCATCCCCTCTCCTCACTGTCCCCTACACCGTTCCTCTCACAACTTTGATAGGTGACACTAATCACATTTTGTTTGAGTGCACCTTTATCGCTTCCGAACGTTCTTCCTTTTACTCTTATCTTCTGTCAATTGTCCATCTCCATATTATGCACTTTTTGTTCTCTCCTTGCCATCACCCTCGGTCATTCCAGCACTTGAGTCTTTTCTATCCTCCATATCTGATCACATAAACATCTGATTCCGGCTTCTCATCATTGTCTCTTTTCTTTGGTCAATGTCCTTTTTAATGAACCCAAGAAAAAAAAAAAAAAAATGGAAACCAAAATTTCCGAAATAGTACTTCAGCAATAACGTTACAAAAATCAAGGCAATTTCGTGAATTGTCTTTAGTGTAACGGCAATTTTGATTCGGCCGAGCTCTTTTTGTTTGTTATTTAATTAATTAATTCTCCCCCTCAAAAGGAAATGAAAGCTGATTTCCCGTTAAATTGAAAACATGTGTGTAGAATATAACATAAAATCTGACTGTTTTCATATTCATTTCAATGTCATTCTTTTTCAGACTTCCACCTGATACTGCAACACAAAAAAAAACTATGAAAAAGGAGAACGCGTGAATGTTAGACATTTTTTAATCCGCGCTGGCGCCAAATAAAACATGAATTCCAAAAGTACGACACGGAAGTGACGCAATGAGAAACGGAAATAAAATAAATCGTCGGAACGGTTAATTAAATTTCTTAATCGGTTTCTAACGCCTTTTTTTAATAGGCATTTCTCTGGAATAGTACTAAAATATTTTAACTTGGCTAGAAATTTAACACGGAAGAAAAAGAGATGTAATTCCCGATTTAAGTATTGCGTAAAGTGCAAAAAGAGTTGTCGCATAACTTGCCAGCTGGCAGGTGAAAAAAAAGGTTTAATGCACGGCTTCGTCAGCGGGTGGCAAGGGGGGGCTGCCCCCTGGAGCCTTGAACATTGAGTATTTATAGGCGCGTAATCATGGACAATTTGAAAGACATTTATAATAAAGTAGTAGAACAATTTGTCAGAAATCCACGAAAATTATGTTTCAATTAAGATTTTATTCTTGTTTAATAAAATATTAAGCCTTTACAACTTATAAATTTTACTTTTTCCTACATAAGTCATATCCTCTTTCTATCATCTTGCCCCCCCCCCCGGCGGCTGGCAAATCATCACCCCTCACCTGGCTCATCGGTTGGCGACGCCCTTAGTTTAATGTAAATATTTTAAATACCGATTCACCGAAATAGCGACACCGTCGTTTGTTTTCCATGTGCCCGAATGCTCTCAAGAAGTCACAACTTTATTATGAAAACGGAGCTGATATTTATGCTTTTACGAGAAACAATCAGCCGCAGCTGTAGAACTTGGCGGATTTACATTCGTAAGAGAAATAACGGGCGTAATATTGCTGAAAACGTGGCGATAGGCAGAAATGCGATAATACGAAAATAATATCAAAAATCATTTTAAGCCCATAATTCGTCATGGAGAACGAACATTATTACGGCAATGTATTTTCAAAAACAAGAATAACCAAAATACCTCCGATTGTTGCTTATTTCGGACAATCACACATGACCCGATTATCTTGTCATATTTTAAATATGCCGTTCATATATTCCTTTTTTTTTTTTTTTTGATCATAGTACGAGACCTTTTAGCTATGAAAATTAGAAAAACAGAAAAAACTATCTTCAGCGAACAACGGTTTATAAATACGCTTAGCGAACTCTACCGTTAGCGAAAATCTGTCGAATGTAATAATCGAAAAGCAAGGGGTGAATAATGTCGTTATATTTGTCTTTATATCCGATTTTTCAAAAGCGAAGAGATTTACCGTTACAGAAGAGTTACTCCGTTGTGGAACTTCTGTAAAATAATTTACAAAATAAATTTGTTCACTGATGAAATCATTCATCTACAGAGTCACAGCTACAGATTTGTTTAATAAGTTCCGAAGCGAAAACACCAAATTTTTCCTTCATCACGAAAGCGCAAGCCTGGAAAAATTAGAGAACTTAAATCAATATAAAATATTTCTGAAAAAGAGAAAACAATTAATACACACGGGCAGTTTCATTTTTCTTTATGAAGGAGGAAAATTTTCGAAGGTGAGTAGTACAACTTTTTGCAATATTCTTTATAACGACGATACCTATACCACCGGAAATTTTCGTCAGTTTCATTAAGTTAAAATTTAGATCGACAGATTTAGTCTTCGACTTAATAGAGTTTACGAAATACCGTGCCAAAAAGCAAGAATCTTGGCAACAATTTATGGCATCCATCTTCACTACTACTACTACTACTAGTAACAAGTTATGGTCCAAAATTAGAACGTTAAACGGCACCAACCGCACCCTCATTCCCATCTCACTAGACAAAGATGGACTGGTCATATCGGACCCTGTGGAAGTAGAAAATATCTTTGCAAAACATTTCTCCACCAGGTCATCTTCATCAGCCTATTCGCCAGCCTTCTCTTCAAAGAAGAACATATTAGAGCAACACCCAATAACCGCCACTCCTGATTTCTCTTGCACCCATAACTGCCCCTTCAACATGTCACAGTTGGAGTACCAACGGAGCACACGGACCTGACTTGCCTTTTTCCGTTAAAAATCCCCCCCCCCGCATATTTATAACTAGATTTGGCTTCCGGTTCTATCCCAGGGCCATATGAGTATGATTATCGCGACTTTTAGGTACCATTTCGGATATGTAACAATTTAGATTTATTTGTATTTACACATAACCTCCTATAATGTGCCCATTTACTACAATTATCTATATGCTCTTGTAGTAGTTTTTCCGCTAAATAAATTTAATTCGGTATCATTCGCCTAGCAGTGCGCGCAGTTGCCATAACTCGATTTCATTGCAACATTTTTCTACCCTAGAGAGAAATGATGCTTGAAAACAAATGAGGATTCGCCGCTGATTGATATCGGTACAATAGAATAAGGATGAACGTTGTCCCGTTTCTAATCGATAAAATTTCTCAACGTAAAATTAGCCGGCCGCGCGCTTTCGGGCATACCTAAAACGAAACGTTTTAAGGTCCGGATAATTCAGTTTAATTGTTAATTATCGGTAAAGTCGTAGCGTCTAATTATACGGCGGGGCTGATGTATCATCCATTTCTGTTATTGGAAAAAAATGTCCGCGTCAGCTCCGAGACGCAATTTATGCAACGTTGGAAGAGCGTAATTTCCTAAATAAATTTGCAATGCTAACGACGACTAGAATTTCAATTAGCCGGGCTGTCGGTTCGCCAGCATTATCCGACTCTCGCCGCCTTTTGACGAAACTTGTTCCCGATAGAGAGACCGCGTGCAAATTCCGATCAATACCAGTCAGTAGAGCAGCTTATTCGTCTGGAGGTGTATCGACGCGCCTCGCCGTTCATCGTGAACCGTTAAAAGTGCGATATTTAGAGAGACCGGAAACGAATTTCACATAAAACTTCGCAAGGTCTCTATGCCGGAAAGTTACTGGCCATGTGTAAGGAGTCGAGAAATTAGCAAAGCAATATCACGTATCGCGTGGGAAATTCTTGGTTGCTGGACGCAGCTGCACGAAGATGCAACTAGCTAGGACTTTCTCAGCTCCATTAAAACTTACGACAATAGATGCTAAAACCGTCACTGAAGTATTATTACTGTAAGAAAACTTATATAGGAAAGAGACTAGAGCGAAAATGTAAATTGCAGGTTGGCTGGAATATGCTTTCGCTCGCGATCGGATAAACTCGTTGACAAACCGGAATAGTGTTTAGTAAATTTTCGGATGCGAATGGCGAATGATGGTCCGATTTCAAAAGGTGCCCCAGAGTACAATTTTCAGATTGTAGTCTTGTAATGATGTTAACAACTTTTTTGCGTTCGCTCTGCAACTGCCAAATGAACTGAATATTATCCGAATATTAGCAATACAATGTGTTCAGTGAAGTCGTCCGCAAAAAGAACCGGACTGGGGCGTTAATTGTCATAAACGTCGACAAAAAAGAAAAATAAAAAACTATCGATTTATTATGATAATCGTTAAAGTTTCGAAAATGTATGTATGTATGTATGTATGTATGTATGTATGTATGTATGTATGTATGCATGTGTGTATGTATGTATGTATGTATGTATATATGTATGTATGTATGTATGTATGTATGTATATATGTATGTATGTATTTAGTAAAAAATATCATACGAATTAGCTTTGGGAGTGTATCCAATTTTTAAAGTAAATACAAATTTGGCTTTAGAAAACATGGAAATGTAATCGCCACTGTCTCAGGAAGAAACTTTGTCAGTTTTCTTCGAATCGTAGAACAGCATCGCGATTAATAATATATAATTCGCGAATGTTTCCTGAATTATTTCTAAACAAAACAAATGATGAATTTAACGACAAAGATAGACGTAATTATAAGATACTGGCACTGGATCATTTTTAATTGTTCATTTTTTAAAATTTCTTTCGGATAATCAATTTTGCCCGGCCACTTCCACTTTAGAGAACTTACCTGATAGAGGATACATCACACCCGTATATATAATATACACATATACGCGAAACAGTTTGATTCCAAACTTGTAAGTTACGCCCATATGTTTTATCTACATAGATCCACAATCATACGGGTTGAACGGAAGACCGGCTCACATTTCAATACGCGGTCAAAACAATTTAAACGGAGGTGAGTTAGGGGATGAGTCGAAGTCTCTGGTAGCTAATCAAATTTTGATTTCGATCAGTGTCGGTTTTATCATACTGTACACTGCGCGCTTTTATTATTGGAGCATATATCCGCCCAGAGGAATAACCTGTATGGTAACTACCCATTTCGTCTAAAAATAAAACGGCACAGAAAAAATAAAGAAATAAATAAATAATAATCGGAAAAAATGAACTCAGCAACACCAGAATATTTCGTAAAGAATATAAAAAAAAAATAATAATAATAATAACGTAAAAAATCGGTGTTAAAGAAACAAAATCGATTGACAAATGGCGCAATTGAGGTAATTGCCATTGCTTGATGGTAGGTATTCCGAGCACAGTTTTATCCTCGAAAATATATCCGCGTTCGGATACAGTCGATTACATCTCCAACGATATGTGATTTTATATGTATCTCAACTACGAAAGAAGTCACACAACAAACAGATGTTGTCCATTCCGAACACACAGTCGGATTTACCTTCGGCAGGGTGATTTTATCTCAATAACTCCGAAAGACGTTAGCTGCACCGTGTTCAAATACATTCTGTTGCTCTGTGCGTTCGGAGTGCTACACGAAGTTGAAGTTAAATCCGCAGCCGAAGATAATTGCGATTATACACTAGATATGTGAGATAAGCAACTCCAGCGGAGTTGGAGTTGAGAAGCGGATATACATCCACACAGTCGGAAATGACACATAATATCCAACTCCTCTGGCGGAATTGATTTACACTTTTTTTAAAGCTACCCAGGACAATTGGACTATATTAGAGATTAAATTTTAATCCGGTCAAAAATCGATGAAAGAAAAGAGGCAACAATAAGAACCACCTTTGAAGACGGCAAAGCTAAGATATAGGAAGCATTATATGGAGTAGGGAAATTCAGCTTTAATACCTGAACGTATAGGAGATATTACGTACGCAGAAAAGACTCGAACATTCAAACATCATGTGGTCAGGATTACAAACGGAAGAACAGTCGCCAGAGTGCAAAGGACAATAAGGGGACGAGGAAGGAGAAAAGCATGATTGAACCACAGACGGCAGATAGCAATAATGGAAAAACGTTTTGTAAAAAAACGTCCGCAATTCCCAGAAAACGGACTCCCTCAGGGCTCGGCCCTAAGCGTGACCCTTTTCAACTTATATATCAACGACATCGTGGATCACATCCCCCCTCCGGTAATTGCCCGCCTTTTTGTTGATGACTTGAACATTTCCCTAACAACATCGAATCCTTCCTATGCCCAACACACCTTGCAAAATGTGTTAAAAAACTTAGAAGAATGGTCTAGCCTGAATGGGCTCTCCTTCTCTCCATCTAAAACTAAATGTATTGACTTTAATAGGAAAAATAAAATTACTTCTCCTCCAACTCTTTTTTTAGATAATTCTCTTCTCACATACTCCAGTACAGCAACTTTCCTCGGGATCATTTTCGATAGCAAATTATCCTGGCGGCCTCACCTGCAATCTCTTAAAAAGAAGTGCAGCAAATATATCACTACATTAAAATATCTATCCCACAAAAACCACAACTCTCCCCCCAAGCTTCTGCTAACACTTTTCCAATCCCTTATCCTCAGCCGTCTCTCCTACGGATGCTCATTGTATTCTACCGCCTCCCCATCCCTTCTCAAAATGTTGAATCCACTACAAAATTCTTCTCTTCGATTAATACTAGGTGCGCACCATACGTCCCCCACGCACAGCCTCCAATCCTTATTGGGTTCTCCACCCTTACACTTTCAAAGATTCTTACACTCCTTCCGCGATTCTTTAAGAGTCTTCCTTCTTGGACTTTGTGATCCTTACCCCACACCTCCTAATGGCGCGCTCCCTCGTCTAACAAAAATCCTATTAGACTCCAACATCGACCTCCAACACTTCAAAAACCTCAATACACCACCACCTCTTCCACCCTGGGCTACCCTACCAGCTGAAATCGATTATTCCCTTGTACATTTCTCCAGGGGAAAAATCTCCTCCTCCCTCCTCTGCACCAGAATCTTCGCAACCCTTAAAAAATATTCAAATCACCAAGCCTACTTCACTGACGGCGCGAAATCATGCCCTGTTTCCGAATCGTCTCCTACTGCTTGTTCCTTTCACTCTAACCTAGTTTCGTCGTCCGCCCGCCTCCATGACCACTGTTCCGTTCTCGATGCCGAACTTTATGCCATTTTCCTAGCCCTCGAATCCACAGTTAAATCCCCTCCACCCAACAGCCGCATTTTGATTGTATCTGATTCACTAGCAGCTTTGGAGTCCCTTCCCCAACAATCCCCATCGAATTACATAACCAACTCTATACAATCCCTAATCCTAAAATTAAGATCATCCTCCCACCAAATTACTTTCTTATGGGTGCCAAGCCACACCGGACTTAGGGGTAATTACTTAGCTGACATCGCTGCCAAGTCAACACTGTCGTGCCCCATGCCCCGTTCCCCTCCTCTTCCCACCGACATAGTAAAATCTATAAAAATTCTTGTGCAATCCCAATGGAAGCAAGATTGCTCACTAGACAATCTTGCTTTCTAAGAGAGATAAAACACGGAATTGACCCTTGGTTCCCTCCTTCTGACCTCCCCAGAACCCACTTTGTGGCTATGGCAAGACTCCGCATTGGTCATATTTCGCTGACTCATGATCATCTCCTACTTAATTGCGAGCCCCCTTTCGAATGCCCCTTTTTCTCCCTTCCTCCCTCTCCTACAGTAAAACACCTGCTCCTGGAGTGCCCATCCTTCGCGCTCCAGCGCGCCCAGCACCGGATAGCGTCTTTGCAGTCGTCTTTGGCCAACTCGCCTTTGAACATTGCAGACACTATTCGGTTTCTTCATACAACTAACCTATTTCCAACCATTTAACTCTCCGATTGCCATAGTGTCGTAATAGCCCCGGCAGCTGTACACGACACTTAAAAAAAAAAAAAAAAAAAAAAAAAAAATGAATGAACGAATGAAAATATATATATATTTAAAACTAAAAATACGTTAATATCAGATGCAATTTCATTCAGTGATTTATACGCTATTTCGCGCCGTATTTATTCCGAATAAGTATTTCTATTATTTGTACTTTGTTTTACTAAAAGCAACTTTTATTTTCCATTATTATAAACATTTAACATTTATCGTTTATGCGAATTATTTAACAATAATAATACGTTGAAGATTTTATCGCAATAATAATTATCCGATATGTAATATCACTGCTATTAATTCTCATCATTATTTACCATTTCTTGATATCTGTTATTTTTGTTTTCTTGCTTTTTAATACTTGATCTGCTCTGAAATGTCCGATTTTGACAATATTTTTTTATTTTTTATTTTTTATTTTTATTTATTTATTTTTTTATTTTTTTTGGGCGCGCCAGCGGCTTTGACCCAAACAACAACAGAAATTAAGGAAAGGGTTAAATGAAGAGACGATTAGAAATCGAGCTTAGGAAAGATTGGAGTGCAGGAATTATTATATGCGGAGATGAAAAGGAAAGGACAAAGGAAGAATTATACGGAGCAGGAAGACCCAGTACCAAGATTTTCGAGTACAAAACAAAGCGCTCGGAATCAAGGGCAGGGCATTCAAAGAAGATGTGGTTTGCATCACACATGAGAGAAGAGATAGAATTATGAAGGGGACAATGGGGAGAAGAGGACAGGGAAAAACGAAAACCTGAAGAGGGTAGAAGTGAGTGTGATTAATACGCAGTCTGATTAAGGAAATGATCGCGGAGCGTTGATAAGAATAGGATTGAAACTACGGCTGAGAATAGGGAACCGGTTGAATTTGAAGATAATGAAAGGCAGGATTAGAAAATAGAGAAGGATAGATGTCCGACCATAGTCGGGAATGATTAGCTGAGGAAAGAAGGAGGATGTCCGAGGTAGGAATGTTGCAAAATAAAGGACTATCGCGGGCAGCCGAACGGGCTAAAAAGTCCGCTAACTCGTTGCCCTCGATGCCAGAGTGACTAGGAACCCACAAAAGGTCAATAGTAATGGAACGGGATGAAAGTAAATTTGATATAAGAAAACGAATTAAAAGAATGATAGAATTGGAGGAATGAGAAGGAGGAGAAGAGATGGCTTGAAGAACACTTTTGGAATCGGAGACAATCAGACATTAACTGATCTCTCTTATGGATGGAATGAACGAGACTGCGCGTAAAATGGAGATAGACTCCGCTGTGAAGATAGAACAGAAGGAAGGGAGCTTGAAGGACTCAGAGTGATTAAGTGAGAGGGAGGTAAACGCGCCGCCCACCCCATTTTCGTTTTTAGAACCGTCAGTGAAGAATGTTAGATGAGAAGGGAAAGATGTGTCCAGCATGTGGCGGAATTCGGCTTGGATTGAAGAATGTGCGGTGGAGCTGGTTTGGAGAGGAAGAGAGAAGAGATTAATAGTCTGCCAAATGCTGGAAAAGTCATGGGAAAAGTAAGAAAGCTTGGAATAAGAAAAGACATAAGGCGAAAAATTGGAGACTCGAGCTGCTACGAGAGAAAGGATTGGGATTTTGTGAGGAGCAAATCGCCATTAGTTTTTAATACTAAGATAGGAAGAGATAAGATTAGATGAGGACACAGAAAGCCATTTAATTAGAAAATTATAACCAAGCTGCGATCTGCGGATAAACAGTGGTTGCATAGCAGATTCAGACAGGATAGCAGGAATGGGAGAAGATTTTAGCGCTTCAATGCACAACCGAAGGCAGCAGTTTTGAACTTTGTCCAGTTTGGTGAGGAGAGATTTAAAGGAGTTTCCATAGATGAAGGAGCAGTAATCGATTCTGGAATGAATTATAGCTTTGTAAAGGATTAGGAGAATGGAAGGGTCACCACCCCATTTGGATGGCGAAAGGGCTTTCAGGAGATTGAGTCTTTTGACAATACATAAATTGGTCTTGTTTTTACACTGAATTATTGTATCTACCGATAATTCTATTCCAGTCTCAGCGGTCTAAAACTAATTCTGAAACACTTTCGCCTCCATCCTTTTGTTTTTTCGTTACGCATACCTCTTGTCTAGTACACATTGCTTTAAACTCATTGGATTACAAAGCCGTTTAATTTCTAGATACTTTCATTTCTTATAGCTTTTCAACTTTAGACTTGACTTATTTTATTTCCTTTCTAGTTCTTCATTTTTCATTTCTATCATTTCATACAGTTCTACTATAAACGTGACTGAATTTATCTATATCATTTTGAATTTTATTCATCGTCTTCAACGATAATTTTACTTAGTTCCTTCTAACTCGAATCTTCGTTTCCTTCCGGTTTTTTTTTTCTTATTTTCATTTTCACGCTTAACCTTAGGAGCATCTAACCTTTCTATACCCATGACTCAAGTAGTATCAAATAAACTCGCCTCCTTCCCTAACTACATTCACATATACACAGACGCAGCTAAAGCGAGTCCGACTAATTCTCGTTCACCAACCGCATGCGCTTATGAAATTGGAGGTGTAATGTACACCGAGCGCCTAAACGACTACTGCTCCACTTTAGAGGCAGAAATGTTTGGGATCCTTCTTTGCCTTGAGACATATTCTTCCAACCCAACGTCTCAAAATGCCCTTCTGATTACAGACTCACTTCAATCTATAAAAGCCATCCAGAGTCCAGACAGTTGCAACTCTCTAATAATTAAAATAAAAAACCTCCTATTCCAACTTTCACGATCTGAGGTATATGTCACATTCTTATGGGTCGCTGGTCATGTTGGGGTTCCCGGCAATGAGCGGGTTGACTTGGCTGCTAAGGCAACTCTATCTAGCCCGATGCCGTTTAACGCTTTACTGCCTCGTTTTGGCGCATCAGTCTTTCTGATGCACTTTGCTGAGGAGTGGAGCAAACTATGGTCAGAACAAATAACCTGGCTCAGGTCCATAAAGTCGGACACCGATCCATGGTGGCCGCTGTTCCCCGTCACACGTAGGGATTTCTCGATCCTATCGAGACTGCGTCTGGGGCACACTGCATTATCACACAATCACGTCTTTGAAAGAGCTCCCCCTCCGGTCACTTGCCCTCTGTGCGGGTTCATGGCCTCACCAACTGTAGAGCATCTGCTGAATGGTGCCGGCATACTTCCCGTACTTCTAGTCATACCTCACCCCACCGTCTGTTGGCGAACTACCCGGATTGTGTTCGGGCAGCGTTGAATTTTGCAGCATCGAACAGACTGTACCGCCTTCTGTAATTTCAAGTGAGTCTAGGTGCCGTAATAGCCCAGGTAGTTACACACGGCGCCTAGATTTATATTTGTAAATTTAGTATTTAAAAAAAAAAAAAAAAAAAAAAAAAAAAATCGTTAGATATTTTATTTGCAAGTCACGCTAAATAAATATTCTCTACTATAACAAACGATGTAATTTTTAATTTTTTTGTAAAAATTTTGTTATAAATAAATCCAAAGTAACAGTTTTTTTTTTACTTTAACCCTTCGAAAAAAAATAAAATAAAAAAAGGAAAATAGTATTAGAGGTGTAAGTTTATTGGCTTAAAAGAATTCTGAAATATAAGATTATTAAAACACTTATCCTTATTACTTATTTAAGATTATTCTTAAGATCGTAATATAATTTGATTAAAAAAAAAAAACCAAAAAAATAAAATTATTAAATTAAGTTATACTTAATAAATCTGCATTAACTTTTTTCTTTTCGTTTATTAAGTTTTTAAACAGATTTCCTATTTGTTTTCTTTTTTAGCACTGAAAAACGAAGAGAATATTAAAAATAAATTCCTAAGCCTGGCAAAGAAAGAAGAAAAAAATTTTAAAAAATTTAAAAAAAAAACTTTTTTCATTCGCCTAAAAGGCGAATAAAAAATGTTTTTTTAAATTTCTTTTTTTCTATTATGTTTTATGTAAATTCCTTATTTTAAAGATAAGGAATTTAGATAAAACATAATTAATAATGCGCGCGAACTATTGGCTATTTGTAATAATAGCGTTTGTTCGCTTATATATGTAAATCATTCTTCTTTAAAGTATTTTTCTTTCTTTTTCTCTAGGAGCACTCGGTATTTTAATGTAAATATCACATTAAATATCAATGAGAGACTTCTTCCTACATAATGAAATAAGACCGGTAAGATTATCGAACGGAATAACTTGGAAATGTGTTCGTTACTGGAGTGGCCGTTTCGTATACGTTAAATTTTTTTTTTCCTCATTTAAATATATCATATGGAGAACCCACAAGGCAACCGCCCGTTTGTAGGTTCTCAACACAGCTATAACGTTTATTTATAATAAAGCTAAAATGTTTTTATCGGTATCTGTTTTTCGTTTGATTTTTAAACGTTTTTGTCGTGTTACCAAAAAGCAAAAAAAAAAGTCTTAAATAGTGAATAGCACGAAAAAATTTTAGTCTTTTTTGTACTTGCCTAAATGACCGTCGAACCCGGATTCAGAATCATCTTCTGTCGTTATTTGATCGATCTGCCTTTATAATAATCGACTGATTGGTGAACCGATATTACACAAATTAAAAATTCAACTGTAACTAAATTATAAAAAAGGTTAAACACGGAATTTGTAACGAAACAAAAAGAAAAAACAAAAAAGGAAATTAAGATTGTAGTCTAAAAAAAGCGTTAAATTAATTATTTCGTATTGGAAAAAATGATGAGACTACGTTAATCTTTAATACTACACAAAAATTAAGTCAGAAAAAAGCATGAAATCATTAAGGAGTTCCGACCATTTTAGGGAACGTCAAAAATAAACGTATCGGTCGATTCCAAAAAAAAAAAAAAAAAAAGAATTATTCGACTTATATAATTATCACTATATTGATTAAAGAAGTATTTAATTTTATGCGACTTTCAGAGTTGCAATAAAAGTAGAATACCGCCAATCGTTGATATCTTCGATAAAACGAGCAATCAAGCGAATTAAGATGAGTCTATTAACCGAGAGAATCATGCGAGATTCGTCAGATCAAAAAAACAATTTAAGTTTTGACTTCGATATTATCGCTTATGGATTTGACAATTAAGTACGCACACACGGTACATCTACTCAGCCTGTAGACAGATTCCGTTTTTTTTTTTATTTATTGTATGGGTGCACTAGCGGCATTGGCCCAACAACAGGAAAAGCTATAAATCGAAATAAAGGAGGACAGCAGTGCAGGCACTACAGAAGATGAAGGAAAGGAAAGGATAAAGGAAGCGCTATAGGAAGCGGGGCTAATTAGCTGGCCGTATGGGACGTTCATTAAGAAGAACAGGTAACACTCGAAGAAAATGTGATCAGTATCATACAAGCAGGGTGATTGCTAAAAATGTGTTTTCCCAATTTTGTTTTTTTTTTCGTACCTAAAACCTGTGCGTATTAAAGCGCGTCGGTCGACAACACCGCAGTTCTTCACGAAGCGAATAAATTACTTCGTTCTTTTCTTCGCATTTTCTCGAATTATCAAAAATACCTTTAGACCGAATTTGTTAGAAGCCTATCATCTACCGTGATTACGCAACGAGCGCTGGATCGAAGCTTCTTGTCGATGTGTGTTCGATACGGGAAAACATTTGAAACTCCCGATAGTCGCAGAAAATCGGAAAATACAATCACCCGTTTCGGTATTTCAAGTGTTAGCGGATTTTCGCCATTGCTGCTTGCGTATCTTTCCTGCTTTATATCTGTTTCTTTCCTTATCGTTGAGAGGAAAAAAGAATTGGTGTGTGGAAAAAGGAGGTGGAAAATTGGTTAAAGGAATGGTGCAAAGATTGAACAACAAGCTACGTTCTGAATCTCTCTACCTTTTAATGCTCCTTTCTTTATACGTTTTTGTTTTTGACTTCCTAGTGTCTTTACCGGACATTAAGTCATAAAGAAGATAATGTTTCCCATTTTAAATATTGAACTGTCGGCATGTAATGATGTACAGATACGTATTACGCGGCGTGTTACGTAGTTGCATGCGTATATATATTTATACTTAATCTTAACGCTAGAGTTCTAAAATATTATGAGTATAGAATAAGTTAAGATAAATTATAATTTTTGTATTGTATATATTTTTTGAATAAACGTTAATAAGAGTGTCGGGCACTCACACAACGGGCACATTGTCCCTGTGAGATCCACAACTTATTTCAAAAAAAAAAATTCTTTTTTCTTCACTTTTAGGTTCCGTCTTCATCGTCAGACATCGTCATTAATCCGGAAGTTTTAATATGCGACGTAATGGGGTAACGAAACACTGCTGCGCCTAATCTGACGTTCCGGTAGCGGATTTTTATGTTTTCCAATATTCTTTCGATTTTCGCAGCAGCCTCTGTTTCGCACTCGAATACATTTTACGTTTCCACCTGTAATATTAATTGCTTTGCATATATATTTGCGCGTGTTTTATTTTATTAATGTAATAAAGCAATTACGAAATACCCGTTATATCGACTTTTTACTAATTAGGTTCCGTCGTGATGTTTGTTCCCTCTTTTTTTAACCAAGAATGAATCGAGATCGACTCTTAAGTATCGCGTGAGTTCAGCTTCTTCCTCTTTCTTCTTCTTTCGGTGTCATACTCTTCGAAGAGCGTTGACGATCACAAATATCAGCATCAAAAACTTCTGTTTCTGGCATTTTGCATGAGTCTTCCTATCGACCAAGTTCTCGTCCATTCCTTGATGTTATCTAGCCAAGTCGTTTTTCCGTCTTCCTCGGCCTCTCTTTCCGTCTATTTTTCCCTGAAGGATTAGTTGTAGGAGTTGATATTTCTCTCCTCTTATTATATGACCGAAATATTTTATCTTTCTGTGTATGATAGATTTTATTAATATCCTTTCTGTTTTGGCCATCTCTAGAACCTTTTGATTCGACGTTCTGCTTATCCATGGTATTTTCAACATTCTTCTATGGATGATCCGCATTTCTACAGCTTCTAATCGATTTACCTGTCATTTATTGAGTGTTGTTGTCTCAATTCCATACAATAAGATAGAATAAATATAACATTGCACAATGTTTTGCCGTATATCTAGACGTAAGCATCTATCACAAAGCAGATTTCTCATGCTGGTGAAGGCACTCCGAGCATAACTACATCTCATTTTTATTTCTCTATCTGGGTCCAAGTTCTCAGTAATATAACAGCCCAAGTATTTGAATTTTCCAACTCGTTCAATCTTCCGCATTGTTTAGCATAACAGAGATTTGATTAAAGTTGTTTTCCTTGCTGACCACCATCCATTTCGTTTTCTTCACGTTTATATTCAAATTATATGATTTTCCAACTGCATTGAGTTCATTGAGGAGATATTGAAGATCTCTTCCATTCTCTGCAATAATGGCAGTATAATCTGCGTAGCGAATGTTGTTAATAATCCTTCCATTAATCCGAACGCCCAAGGATAGGTTCGAGATAGCTAATCTAAAAATCTGTTCAGCATACAAATTGAACAGTAGGGGTGAAAGGATACATCCTTGTCGCACTCCACGTTGGACTTTAAAGTCAATTTTTTCTCCGTTCTCTAGAATGAGCTCAGCTGTCTGGTTCCAATATAGATTCTTGATTATCCTTAGATCGTATTTATCAATTCCCGTAGTTTTAAGAATATCCATTAGTTTATGATGTTGGACGTTATCAAATGCTTTCTCATAGTCAAGAAAACAAATAAATGTGTCTTTATTCATTTCCCTACATTTTTGGAGTAATACATTAACTGCCAGCAGGCAGCACCAAGTCATATTCACACTTTTTGTCACATACCTTTCCCAAATCTAGATCGTACAAGTTCATCTGGTCCGTTCGGAATATCTATTCTTCTATCATTCGCACAGTCATTTCTTTCGAAATCCAATTTGTTTGCCAATGTGAGTATTAGATTTTGATAGCTGACTGTATCGTTTTTTTGCTTTTTTTTTTGCTTCTTTCCGGCAGATATATCGTCATTAATCACCGAAGGCCATTTGTCACATAATTCATATACTCAATAGTGTAATTCTCTCGCTCACCACGACAGTGCAGCTGAGCGCATAGTGTTTTTTGACAATTGACTGTGTCCGCTTACAGATAAATTTATGAACAACTAAATTTGACAACGCTACTTTGCTTGCATCTCAATGATCGTACGGTTCCGAATAAATTTTTCAACCGTTCCAACAATTTTTTATTTTTCTCGTGTATGCGTAGTTTTTCGTTGCTCGCTATTATCGAACTACTCGTTGCGACAACTACTTTATGACTTCGATGAATCGGCTAGCAACATGTTTACCTTATAAGCGACACGGCAACGTATTCGGCAGAAAGGGAAGATTGACCCCCCACCCCCAGACCACCGCATTTCGCAAGAAGGAACAATAAAAATTCACATAGACCGGCAGTCTCTAGATGATGGGCAGAAAATAATTTTCCGTTAACGTGCGTGCGGGTTTAATTCGCCGAAATGTCATGTTTTACCACGCAGAATTTACTTGGCCATTTATAGGACAAAGGCGGCCTAACAATGGCTCGAACGGTCGTTTGCCGAAAATAAAATGGCAATAGTTAAATAACGTTTCGACAAGAATTCCTTTACATGTAGAGTTGTAATAGCCGCAAAAGAGAAGGAACATTGTTGTTTAGCTGATAATTTATTCCGGTGGCTTGATGGTAAGCCGGAACAGCGACGGTCGCGAATTCTTATCAAAATACCGTATTCGCAAAAGAACCGGTATACCGATGATTGATTGCGACCTCCACCTTTCCGCAACTAGAACGCCGCTGAGCAGGCCACCAACTCCGGATCATTTTTCTTTTCTCGTCCATTTTCCATTACCCCGACAGGCAACTGCAGTATAAAGTACTCTGTACTCCGCACAAACAAGCAAAGCAACCATTTCTGGTATAACTTTTATTCACGAGAAAGTTACCATCTTGGAAATTTTTTACGCGCAAAAGCATTCTTGTATCGATGAGACAAAATTCTTCTGTTCTTTTTCCCCTATTTTATATTACATACAATTCGGAAAATTAGAAAAAGCAACGAAAAAATTTGAATTCATAAATAATCATGTGTACTATTGACGACCCTTTTCGTCGGACAGCCCAAATGGACAAACGGTATTTTGCAGAATGCCCCGCTGGTTTTTTCTTTTTTTTTTAGGTTGCCGTATACCACAACTTAAGGCACCGAGGGTATTTTGTTAAATGAGCGGATATGCATATACATATATTTGTTGTTTTCGAAAATTGGATAGTCTTTCTAAGTTCCTCCGGGTTATTAAGTGCCTTGTGTACTAAAATGTTGTGGTTACGGTGGTATTTCCGGAGTGGTATGCACTTTGTTAGTTAGAGGCTCCTGTCCGCAGTTGCAGCATATCGGCTGTGTTTTTTTCCCCACAAAAGCAAATAATAAAATTTTATCGAGTGTTATTGATCATTTTATTTTTAGTGTGTAATTAGGGTGAATAGTAATCCACAATCAGATTTGCACAGTACTCCCAGCAACTCTGTGAAATTATTTCTTGCCGCTTTCAAAGTTTGCAACAGAGATCGTTTGCGATAAAGAAACCAGTTGATTCGATACGATATATTATTAGCATACGTATATCGAATTAATGCCTTTATTGAGAAAATTATACATAATCATTACAAAGAAAAACAAATTATTTATAGATAAAATTTCCTCGACCCGTGCAAAGCAAAGGTGTTAACTGTTCCAAATGTTAATCTATTAATTGCTACTTTTTCAAAATGCCTGTTATATAAAAATTAGTTTATTTCATCTTTCCATAGTAATGCATGCAATTCGTAAAGCGAACAAAATGTTAGGTTTCGTTTTGAGGAATAGTGCAAACTTCAGACTTCAAACACACTTCATTTTATTCACCTTATTGGTCCGTTCACAGTTAGAATTTGGTGCGCTAATTTGGAGTGACTTGGTAAATAAGGTTGAAAATGTGCAGAAAAAGTTTCGAAAATACTTACATTATAAATGTATTGGCTCCGATGATGTGCGTTTCAAATACACAAAAATAAGTTCCGATTCCCGGTGTCCGCTCAACTCGTACACCGGCTGTTCCGTTTTCCGTTTGCGAACACTCAGCAGTATGCCTGTTCCCCTCTCCGTTCTTTATTCATATTGTATAATAACCTGGAGAGCGACTATCGCGAGTTAGACATTTTTAATGATCAAAGCTGTTCGTAATTTAACGATGTGAGACTGTGTTGTACTGATGTCCTTAAGTGTTTCTTTGAGTGAGCATGGAGATGTGTTAGAGTGTATGTACGCGTGCATGTTACGGCTGTGTCGACGTGGGAGTGTAAATGGGATAGAAGTAAAATAAGTAATGTTAGATAAAATCTTCTATTGTTTCATTGTACCCGTATTTGTACATTTCTACTGAATTGTTTTATTATATTGTGCTGTGCAGTAATATAAGCTGTTGTACTGGCGGATTGTATAAATGAATAAATATTTCTTTTGTTAATTACTATGACTTAAACGACTTACACTGAAGTATAAATAATAATAATAATAATAAATGTGTATTATTCTTCAAGCTCTTCTTTCTTTCTCTCTCATTCTAAATTATCTTATTTTACCATTATTTAACATAGGTTATATGCGTATATATGCATACACATATGGGACGCACCGTGTGAGAGTGTATTTTGTACATTTGAGTATTATATACAACTAATGCAAAATCGAACATGTTAAATTAATAATATCTTAAGTGTTTTCCGCCAGGCTTTGTTCAGTTTACACAACCCATCTGATGATTTATCTTCGTGGACGAACGGCTTCATTTGATTATTCATTGCTACATCGAAAAGGACTCGAGAGTTCGTAATTGTTCACTAGAGAGCTGTTGTCGTTCGGACGAAAAAATATTTTA
Source organism: Icerya purchasi (assembly GCA_039619475.1). Classification (NCBI taxonomy): domain Eukaryota; kingdom Metazoa; phylum Arthropoda; class Insecta; order Hemiptera; family Monophlebidae; genus Icerya; species Icerya purchasi. Next base: position 439,995,392 of record CM077116.1, read on the forward strand.
CTACACTGATAGGTCTGATATTTCGGAAAGAGAGCGGGGTGCGCTCCAGCCAACAAAAACACAATCATATCTAGGTTTCTTTAGCCTCTTCCTTTTCAGCTTTGCCTTCAGAATTACATGGCATATTCTTGTCTTTAATATGTGTGCATCGTACAAATGTAGCTCTCATAAAACTGACTCTATGCAGGCCCACGAAAAATACAGAAAGCAAAAGGGGGAAATCACGTAATAACTTCACAACCTATGAGGTCCTTCGATCTCTTGTCCCGTTTTTACTGTGGGAAACAGCGCAATTGCTGACGGAGCAACAAAGGAAGCAGAAGTGCCTGCTCCCAATATAAAGACCTCACTGTCCGCCATTAAATATCTAATTAAAAGATTCTTGCGGACACCTTGCAAGATAAACGGATTAATTAGAGATCATCACACACTTTCTCGTCATTAAAGACACAATGCCTGTTCATAGAATCATATTCCCTTCAGGGATTGCTCTATATCACCTTCGCATCGGACACATAACCGTATACAGAAAACATTTTGCCCGGACCCTGTCTTCCGCCATACTCCTTATGCGCAGCGTTCTATCTCGGTAACTCGTTAATCCGATGCCCTTTACTCTAAAGTTTACGCTTAAAGTACAAACTAGTCCTTAATTTCAAATCTTAATCTCACGACGATCTTAAAACTATCACATCTTTTCTATCCTTTCTTGATAAGCCAGTATGAATTTTACAAAAAATGCAAGAGTAAATTTCCGCGCTTCTAGTTAAAGTCGCTGTACAACAAAATAAATGAAAAAAAAAAGGTCAAACGCGGTAGTTTGAAATATTGGCCAGTTCTGATCTGGCCTAGTGCACAATTGCGTAGGGCTTGAATCATTGGTTTCCTCTTATTGAACTGATTAAATGTTCAAATGCAAATAAGTAGTTTGCATTACTGTCCTCCTCCCCGAAGCTTGTTACCTAAAAGTTTGGTGAAAAAGCAGGGCACGTGCCTTTTCACATATCATGCCGATGTAAACCAACATAATATCTCTTTATCCAACCAGCAGAAGCGAAAAATGTTCACGAAGAAAATCTCTTGTCTGTTAGATATGTTTTCAAATTACCCTGGAAATAATGTTTTTTTTTTTTTTTTTTTTTTGGATGAGAGAGGTGCTAATTTTAGTAAGACTTGGTGACCTTTGACGATAAAAAGAAGGAAAAAACGATTAGAAATAAGAAAAAAGCCGTTAGAAACAACATCGGAAGATGTTCAGTCGATTTTCCTCTACGCAATCACAGGTTTCGAAATATATATATATATATATATATATATATACGAGACTGAGTAGTTCACAGATCGGTTAAGGTGTGCATGAAAATTTCTGGCAGCGCTTTTGAGGAGATTTTCTTTTTGTTTTTCGTTGAAATTGTCAGGCTGGAATAGCGGTTATTATTACGAGAGTAGCTAAAAGGAACTCGCATGTGAAACAGCGAAATAGGCGGCAAAATACATTACGTCCATTGCACGGTGCAGGACGACCTGTTCGATATTCGCTGGATATGTAATATAGCGCGACGTTACCCCGTCGTCCAGGGTTGTTCTTTCTTTTTTTTTCTACATAAATACCGGCTAGCAGGCTGTTTTATTTATTGGCTTTAGTGCAGAGATTTTATCGCTCTTGCAACACTATTTTGAGTAGTCTTCACTGGAAAAATTGAAGATCGAAAGGACTTCCGATTTTTATGCAAACCTAATCTTATAAAGGCGCCACGAACAGCTATCTCGGCATTGTAATGGAAAACTACCATTGTTATTTTCGGTATAATATTCGCTTCGATGCAGCAACTGTCCCATTTACATAATACCGTACACAAAGGGGAAAAAATGGGAGCTAAATTTCCTATTTTATATCCCCGCGGGATATATTTCTGTTTTATTTAATTTCGTCATTTTCTCTTTTTTTTCTTTTTTTCTTTTCATCGTACACGTCGAAATATTGTATCCTTTTTGAAATGGTTTGTACTCATTTTTCTGATACCGCGTTAACATTCTCAACGCATCTGTAACACTTGTAATTTAGTATATAAATATATTGAGGGCTATTCGGAATTTGAAACCGTTTGGCGATATAAATACCCTTATCATTCCTTACAATAGTCTTGAACATGACCTTCATCCGAGAGCGATATTTAAGATTCTTATTAGAATAGGAGGAAAGAAGACCCGTAATCAACTATTATAACAGTTTTCTCGTCACATATGAATTTCAAAATCCCCCCCAAAAAATAGAATTCAAATATTCAAGTTAAAATTTGCTTTATTAACTAAAAATGCAAGTTGTCTACCAGACATAAAGCGGCGACTAACTTTAGCGACATTAGACTGACAAAGATTTGGAAAGATACCACCTTTTCACCGAACACACAGCTGAATTTGTTAAACTGCCTAATTTTTTCAATCGCCACATATACAAGCGTGGTCCCTCATTGTTGCAGGTGTTAACAGGATTGATGGATTTGAAATCTGGGTTCATAGGAAATTGTTAAGAATGTCATGGATGGACCCCGTAAAACGAATGCTTACATTTTCAACTAGCTGGATATACAGATGCGCTTAGCAGACGAGATAAGTAAACAATTTTTAAGTATTTTCGGGCATGAACGGTGCACGACTACACCTTCTACAACGCCAGATTATTACTAGCAAAATATGAACCGGAAGAGAACGACAAAAGGTAGACCAAGAACATGTTGGATCAACTAACTAAAATCCTACATGAGGCATTAATGGTAGCTCAAGATAGATCAACATGGAGAATTGTGGCAAATGCGACAGTTTCATAACACTACCGCACCCTCTCGATGATAAAAGGAAGAAGAAGAAGAAATGAACACATGTGGTGAGTAGTGGAAAATCACCATAGGACACACTTGAAATTACCTTTTTATATTGATAAATCAAACATTTACAATCAGTTCTAAATGTGTTCTTGCATGCACTCCAGTTACATATAAAAGTTGCCGCGAGCACTGCAGGCACACCTGCATAACTAAAATGTTCAAATACATAGTCACGATGCTCAGAATCTAGTATATATATATCATCATTATCATCTAGCTCACTCGAAATTCCGAGTATGAGTTACCTTCTAATTCGGAGGAGAATTAGAGGATAGGATAGCCGTGCAATAGATAAGCACGTAAGCAGGAGCGCAACCTGGCTTCCGTGCTGCCGACAACGTGAGAAAGGTACCAATGGCGAGACGAACCAAGACGACTGGCCTTTACTCACGTTGATGCGATTGTCCGCCGGCTGAATATTTCTCTATACGACGCTAGCGCACTCGCACGACTGCAATTGGAAACTGACTATAGCCGCTTGTTATCGCGCTACAGATGCAGCCCAAATGTGTCTCAACTGCTGTGTACGAAACTAGCGCCGCATGATTTTTGTCGTCGCCCGGTATCGAACCCGAGACCGCCGGATCGGAAGTCAAGCGCTCTAGCCACTAGGCCAAACGATATATATACATATATACATATACATACATACACACATAAATATATATATATATATATATATATATGTATGTATATAAACTCATCCCTTTGTGCCAAGCAAGGGGTTCCGCTCCTTGACCCCGTCTGGCACACCCTCTCAGACCCCCAGCTTTATCACTTCTACACTTCGTATAGAACAAGGAAAATTTACAGCGTCAAGCAATCCATTTTGTCTATTGGTACTTTGTCTTCATATATATATATATACAGTATGACACGCGTTTTGGGACAAATTTTCGGGGCAGTTTTTGTAACAGAAAAAAAATTCGGAGACGATCGCAGCGATTAACGGCGATTCAGCAACAATCAGTATGACAGTAAATAACAATTAACAAATTGCAATCTAAGGCTAAGCACACAGTGACGCGTCGAAAAGAGCTGCGATACTAGCAAACGAGCAAAGCAAGAAGGAATATAGAGCATCGATGAGAGAGTATCAACACACAGTGACGTCTCGAACATAGTGAAGAATGATGAAGCGTCTCAGACGACGCACCAGATTCGGCTGTCGATAGATGCAAATTAAAGGTGCACATTTTTTTGGGGTTGCAAATTCTGCGCTAAAAATATTCTATTTAATGAAAAAATAGAGAAAGTGCAACAGAGAATGTAATGTGCATGGAATAAATGGAAGTAGAAATATACATAGCGAATTTCACCGTATATATGAAGAATTAAGAGACACCTGGAAAACTTTAATTCATACTTGGGCATGAATATTTCAACTTTTGCTTATATTTTGCAAAATATTCAATCATAGTTAACATTCAAGTGAACAAAACTTTTTTTCGTTGCTAAATTTAAAGTACATATATTATAAAATATATTATGTAAAATGCATAAGATCTTATGGTAAAATAAACATTCCAAAACAATAATATTAAGGGAACTACGGAAATGAAAATCTCATCAAAAACGTTAATTTAAGAAGTGGGAGCCAAGTTCAATATTAAGAATATTCTTAATTATCGACTTGGCCGACAAATGAATTGAGATCTAAATGGGTGCCAAGTTCTGTAGATAATTCTGAAATTTATTTATAATAAGCAACATTCCAAAATAAATTTTTAAAAACACAATTTCTTGTTGTTGTTTTTTTTGCTACTACAACAATGTTTGCTATTTAAAAATATAACTTCCTAAATTTGTTCAAATTATTTACACAAAGCAAATAATTTGGGTTGAATTAAAGCTAACGCTATTTGACTTGGCTAGTTTTCACATGTAAGTTATCTTATATTTGGTTAATCAACTTTTCTTCTTTATGTTATACGCAAGTTACTTATATTGTAAGGTCAAAACATATCTTATTCTTCTAAAAATTTGGTTTGCTGGTAAAAACTAGCCAAGTCAAATCGCGTGAACTTTAATTTATCCTAAATTATTATCTGCTTTGTGTAAATAATTTGACACTGTTTAAATATTTATGAAGTTATATTTTTAAATAGCAAACATTGTTGTCTATGAAAAAAATAAGTTAAAAATTTATTTTGGAATGTTGTTTATTGTAAATAAATTTCAGGATTATCTACAGAACATGGCACTCATTTAGATCTCAATTCTTTTGTCGGCCAAGTCGACAACCACGCATATTCTAAATATTGAATTTGGCTCCCATTTTTACATTTATCTTTTCGATGCGATATTGATTTACTTTTTCTAAAGAGATTATTATAATTCATTCAGATTCAAATTCAATCTCAAATCGTTTATTCTTCAAAATAGGCGTATAAAGTGAGCATTTTTTGAAAGTCAAGTTATCGAGTCCGTCTGTCTCCTAACTCTAAAACTACCACACCATTTCGGACCTATATGGCTGCCGGGAAGAAGTAGTAGCAAGAAACTCTTACTGCAGCACACAGGGCCCTACAAATATGTCACATGTTATTTTCATATTTTTTTTTTTACAAGTATGTTCAGTGTTCACTGGAATCGCATTGCTCCATAATATATCGGTTTATCATCAAGATAGTCGTCTGATTTATTTTATAATAGGCTTTGTCAAGCATGCTTCGCAGCAATTTTAAATTTATTTTCCGGTAGGTCAAGTATTTTGATCGGAATTCAATCCATGATACCTTATCAAGGATATGAGGTTTACTTTACTTTTTAAACATATTACAACCAATCAGTCAATCATTCGATTGATGATAGGATTTAAATATATTTAGTTTTTTTGTGGACCTTACTGACTTTTACAGTCGTCTTTATTTCTTGCATCATATCATGCAATCCGTCTCTGTTTCATACTCGCGCGCCGCTTACCAGAAGTGCTGGCGACATTTTTAGAACATTTTTAAATACAGGCTTAGCGTTTATAAAACGTTTTCGATATCAATTCCGGTTCTTTTTACTGAACTTCCGTCGAAATTCTAGTTTCGGTCGAAAGATTATCGGATACATTTTCTGCTGAAACGTAAAAAAAAATAGCTTTTTCGATACAAGTAGCGAATGGACAAGTTTCAGGGAAAAAAATATGCGCAATCGACATTCGTAGATTTCACATGTAAACACACCTTTTATTCCGGTTGAATGCTGTTACGATTGCATAAGATGAAGAACAATCAGGGAGAGCCAATTACACAAGGGGCCATTTTCGAGCGTATATCAGTGGGGCAAAATATTGCAATAAATGCAAATGCGAACATTCACGAGAATACAGCACACTTTTAAAAACGGGGTAAGTAGTATGTTTATTATCGTCAGAGTTCGACTTACGTTTTTCGGGATAAGCGGCGAACATTTGAACGCCGGACAGAATTCTTCGGGCGGAGTTTAAAATTCACCTCTTAACTTCGGTGTAACCATCGTAGTTGAGAATTTTTATTCGCTCTTCATACCCATACTATACCGCTAATGTGGCAACAACGAATAACAGGAGATATGTAGACCAAGTTTTCGGAACATTTATCACAGGCGCTGAAGCGCACAAAACCAGCAATCAGCCCGTGTCACACTGTTCATCTATCACTTTACGCTCATCTCTCGGTAAATATCAGAAAGACGGAAACATAGATACATCGTATGGAAAACTTGATCATTACAGGAGGCGAAATATTTTATTAATGTACATGTATGTGAACACGATACATGCCTGCAACACATTCGCGCATACTAATACAATCGCTAACACAATTAGCCGACGTTTATAAAAGTGAAATATTCCACCGTCCCCTGTTTTAGGTTTCATAATTAACTTTAGATACTCTAAAATTCGAACACTTGAAATATAAAGTTGGAATTTACGAATAATGCACGTAATTTTGTTACGCAGACAAAAATTCAAACATTTCTCAGAAAAGGGCAAGTTGTATGATTCTAAGCGTTATTATTATTATTATTATTATTATTATTATTATTATTATTCTTTTTCTTTTTCTTTTTATTTTAACTGAAATATTTAGAATCTCGAAAACAGCAAATTTGAAAGAGACGCGTCGAAAATAGTTTTCTTCGGAAAAGTTCAAAATTCGTCATTGCTAGATAAAAAGCGAGCAAGTTGAAAATTTGCAATAATAAAATGAAAAATGTGACCGAATTTACGCGACTGCGAGAAAAAAATTTAAGCAGATATTTGGGGAAAACTGAAAAGTTCGCATATACATATATCGTAGTGGAAAAATTACGAAACAAAATAGAACTTGGTTTGTTTGTTTATTTTATTTTTGTTTTGCTTTTTTCTTGTTTTGCTTTCAAGAACTGATAAAATGGATTCGCGTTTATGTATCATTTTGTAGGTGGAAACGTTTAGATTTCCAACTAGCCGGTAAGGGCAAGCGAAAGGTAGTCAAAATTTGAGAAAGTATGTGTGCCTAAAAGGATGTTGAAAGAGCATCTAGGAAAAGAAATAATAGTAAATATGAGATCGTGTTTTGTAGTCCACGCATCGCATTGCCAAATGTAAAAGAACTATGAAAAAAGAGCCTCATTTGACACGTACACCGCGGGCATCGATGGCGGTTTTTACTATTTGAGGCCGGCTTATTATTGTTTTATTTTTATTTTTATTTTTATTTCATTCCTGATCCGGTGTCGAAACTAAAGAGGAAAACTCAAAAATCGGCATTCGAAACGCATAAAATTCTTTTAAACTAGAAGTAATTTAGAATGTTGACAAATGATGTACTTATTATTTTTATTTATTCCTCGTACGTTAAAACAATTTCAATTCTAACCTATCGATATCGGTTTTAGTAGATTGACGGGTTTTCCCTTTTGTAATCAAAATCTTATTGCTGCTTTCTTTTTGGCCATACTTAACAATTCTTATGCTTGAATCCGTTCTATGCTTAACATTTTTGATTGCGCATTTCTATTCTTAAATCAGCTGATACAGTACTGTTTTTCCGCATAGAACTGGATTATTATTTTTTTCAACAACCTACCCATCCAATTATTCAGTTATTCTTGTTATCTCGATGCTATTCTAGACAGTCGATTATCCTATTGCAAGCTCATTTTCTATTACCTTAGAAAAGAACCTATTAAAAACTCTTTCCCCGCACAAATGAAAAGTGGTCTTAAAGCCCCCGTCATCCCCGAACGTGAATATTGTTCCTTTGTTTACGATAATAAACATCGAGTCCAAAATTTCTATCTTTGTTTTGTTTGGAAGTTATTAAGTTCTCTCCTATCCCTGCAATGCTCTCGCTTCTCCTCTTCATATTAGCCGATGCTTTTTGGACAATCTCGCCCTCCTATAAAACGTCTTCCTTCCGAAGTATTATCCATCTGCTTTAATCAATTGGCATTTTTCTTCCCTCAAAAGATTCCTATTCTTTTTCATGATTCTCGTTGCTCAATTCACTACTGCACGACAAACTCGCATTACATCCTGCTGTTCAGCATACGCTAAATTCGATTTTTCTTTCAACGCACGTTGCTAAACCTTCTCTTCTTATATAGGCGAATTTAACCAAACTCTAAAATTTTATTTTTTTCATGAACGACTATTGTTATGGGCGTTCTATGGTAGTAACCAAATCCATCTCCTAATATTACTTCTTTGGATTTCCTTTCTCCTATCTGCATTAAACTGCTTCATTCTCTAGGATGGATTTTTTCCAAAACGAATTGAACTCTATTTAGTTACTTGGTGGACTCGAAGCTTGTCTAAACTATAGACTTCAGTACAACTCGTTTCTAAATTCAATCACCAGTGCTCTTTCAGCATATAATCCCAAACAGTTTAATTGTAGTCGTAACTCCTCATCTTTCCGTTGGAACGAGGATTGCAACGTTACATTTGATCGCAGTCATGTTACCATCTTCAGAACATCTTGTTCGAATCTTACATCTGAAAATTTCTTTGCTCGCAAAAGAGCGAATGCTAAAGCTGGATTTATACTTCAATCCTGTACAAAATGTTCCTGATAAAATTTTCGTTTCGTATTCGCTAGATCTACACTCCACTTAATCAAATTTTGAAAATGGCCAGAGCTTTTGAGCTCCCATCCTCTGAACGTTACTCTCTAACATCTCGGTTGGGGCAGCCTATTACTCTCCACTGAATTGATTGCGTCCGCATATGTTCCCAGTGACAAATGCTTTCTTCCGACTTTTCTGATGGTTCTTCCGTTCAATGAACTTCCGTTTTCAATATTAATCGAACTACAGTGCATCCTTTAAAAACCCGTCCAGCCTCACTCCAGGTCTTAATGGTATACCCTATCTTGTTTTTAAAAAATCTATCTGATCTTGCGCTCTGAAATCCCTTCTTAATATCATTAATTATTGAGTTTTCAGGGTAATTACATTCTTGAAATTCTTTCATTATTACGCCTATTTCTAAAAAGAACTCCCTATGTCCTATTTCCCTAGCATCTTGTTTCAGAAAATTATTTGAGCGTATGCTTAACAAATGTCTTGTATCTGGTGGATTGAACACAACAACATGCTTCCTTCTAATATGTTCGGTTTTCGTCCAGGTTTGGGCTCTGCTGACTGTGTTAGTCTTTTTATCTCCATCATATATAGATCTTTCATGAATGAGCAGCACACATTGGCTACTCTCTTTGATGTCTTCGGTGCTTTTGACAATGTTCCCACTCTTAGAGATCAAATGATTGCAATCAATATTCCCCTTTATATATTTTTTACAGCCGAGTCAATGGCTATCCTACGCTCCATTGTCTTCATTTTTTCCAGTAGTTTGTCTTCTAATTATCTGATTATTTGAAACTCCACGAGTGTTCTTCAAGTGATCAGTTCCCCTATTCCTGATCACTCTTCCGATTTCATCATTCTTCGCATACGCTGTCTTGTCCATTTACTTTCTTCTCGCTACTCCGTCTCTGTGTTGATTTGCTGTGGGTTCCCAGCAATATAGGCGTTAAAGGTAATGAAATTAATGATTTTTTGGCTCGAGTTGCTGCTTCCTCTCATTCCTTTTCTTAAGAAAAATTCCATTTTTTAACTTGAATTCCCTATGTACTAAATTTCATCTTAAACTTTGATCAGATATTTACCCCTCCTCCTTTCGTAACGATCAATTCCTTTATCTGTTCCTTCACTTCCCCGCTCTGTTGTCATTTTTATGATTCGCTTGCGTTTTGGCTATTCTGCTCTCCCTTCCTCTTGTTTTCGCTATTCCCTTGTCTTCTCTGCAAATTGTCCTCTCCACCATAACGAAGCGATGGTTTGTGACGCCAATCACATCTTTTTTGAATGTCCATTCCTTTCTGTCGAACGTTGTATTCTATATTCTTGTCCGCTGAAACTCAACCTACTCCTTATTGTGCATCTTATATTTAGTCCTTCCCCTCGCCGTCCATAATTTCTTCCATTGGTTCCTTTATACTGTCTATACCTGACCGTATCAAAATCTAACTGACGGCTCTTTTCTTTCTTGTTGGTTCTGGGTGTAGGTCCTTAGCATGCCCCAAAAAAAAAAAAAAAAAAAAAAAATACTTTCCTTGTTATTAACCTCATACTGCATCGTACACTTCACTTCATCTCTCCGAGCTACAAGAGACGTTTTTCGCGGCGTTCCGCGAGGTTCCTAGTCTTCAATATCTATAATATCTTAGTCGTTTCCCTCCCTATGGACAGCTCCGTTTTTTTTTCTTTGCGGATAATACATTGCTTTTCTCTTCCGCACGAAATATTCCAATCGCGAATAAAAAAAATCAATCTGTTACTTGCTAAACCAGAACATTCTCTTTCCTGGGTTTGTACCTTTCAATTTCCCCTTAAAAATCCGTTTACATTGTTTTCTCTCTTCGTTCCTATAATTGCTGTCTAGTTAATATATCTCTAAATTACGCAATTATCCATCATCAAGATTGCCTCTGTTATCTCTTGTTGTATTCCTTAGTACTCATCTGTTCTCTCTCTTTTGAATATATGATTTTTGTCTCCTCTTCTTCGGTAACTAAACCTATTGAAAGCCCTCTCTCTTGCCAAAAAGGGAGGGGACGCGATCCTTATGTACTTATTTCCGTGCAATCATTCGCTCCAAATTCGATTACTGTTCTTTTGTCTATGGTAATGTCTCAAAATCCCTTCGCTCCAAATTAGATGTAATCCAAAACTCTTGTCTTCGTCTCTGTCTTATAAGTCTTCTCCGATTTCGGAAATTCTTGTTGAATCAAATACGTTTCCATCCGTTTAGATCGTATTTAGGATTCCGCGCGAAATGCTTACAACTGACGTCTTCCAAACTTTTTTTCCCCTACATCCGTATTATAAACAACTGGCCCGTTTTCCTCCAAAGAAAACGCCCACACTTGCACACATCTCCTTTTGACTTAGTTCTTACTCTCCTTATGTAATCTCCTTCTTTAACTTTCCCTACTTCTCCTTCGACTTCGCTAATGTCATACGTTCTCCTAAAGTTCTATCCGCTATGTAAGAATATTCCATAACACTATTAATTCCTTATTTCCGCGACATATGAATATCTTTATTGATGGCTCGAGGAGTCCTGTTTTGCAGTTGGAGCCTCTTTTATCCTCCCGGAAATTAATCACTATATGAATCTTTTAGACTCTTTTTCTTTTGCTTTGTCGAATTCAAAGCGATCCTGCGTTCTATCTATCGCTACTTCACAAACTATTTGATTATTTCTGATTCCATCCAGACCGTTTGTTCTGCTTTTCCCACTTACTCCTACGATTTTATCATTCTTCGATTACGCTCTCTCATTCATGTTTTTTTTTTTTTTTTTTAATTTTTTAAAATTCAATCCGTGTTCATTTGTCTCTCCTGGTCATACATAGAAAGCAATTGTTACTTCCACACTCACCTTCTCCTCTAAAATTCCAGCTTCGAATCTCACACCTCTTTTCGAAAAACTTCATTTGAAATGCTGGTCTGACATCCATGCTCTGTCCTTTTCTAATAAGCTATTTCGCAGTCAGGCTGTTTATAGCTTACGCTTCACTTGGGCGTTCTGCCATTGTTTCGGTTATTCGCTTTTAACCATACTCACTGTCACCTTCTAACATGTTTCCCGCCCTCTTCACCCGAATGATGAGCATTTCTGTGATTTCAATCAAATTCTTTTTGAGTGTCCGTCCCTCTCAAATTAACGATCTATATTTCTCCCTGAACTCTTAGCCTTGACATCCCTGCTCCTTATGGCGCCTCGTACATCTTGTTATTCCCTTCTTTGTTCGTCATTCCTCTACTTGATTTTTTTATAATGTCTATCTACGATCGAATTGCCATTTAACTGTTGATTCGTTCCCCCTTCTGTATTGTTTCTGGACATGATCCTTGTTATCGCGCCCGGAAAAAAAAAAAAAGAGAAAAAAAAAATCATCCTACACCGTTTTTACAGATTGGCTTAAGAGCGATGAAACTGTTGGAACTTCCATCCTGTTTCCTTTTTAGTACTGTGTAAATGTTTTAAACTTCCTTCTTTCGGGTCCGTTTTCGCAGCCGCACCCACCTTACATAATACTTCGTTAAGTTCTTTTCATTCCACTTTTCTCCTATGTTAACAAATTGTTTTCTTTTCTTTTATTTACTCTGCCTTTGAAGCGACGTCTTATAAGCTGTAATACTCATTTTCTATTATTCTTTCGCGTTTTACGTTCTCATTATTAATTTACCTTTTCCATTGTGTTCTTTTTCTCGTATTCGTCAAGTATTAGATTATTGTGCCGTGTTTTAAATATCTTTTTCCTCTTCAACGGCCGTATTTCCTCATTACAAACCATAAAAAACAGTCTCTCTATTCTTCCGAAGTTTCCATTTTTTGTTAATACACTTTTTTCTTTAAATTTATATCCGGAAATTATAGTTTTTCCATTTCTGCGCGAATATATATTAAAATCTAAGTTTTTAATTCCCCGTTCCTTCGGTCTTCCACCCAAAAAAAAAAAAAAAAAAAAAAAAACAATAAATAAATAAAAATGATACACATATATATGTATTTTGGCAAAAAGCGTAAAGTCAGATTAGATCAAAAAGTTTGTTCCTGACAATAAGAAAGAAAACAAAAAAAAAAAAGGGTAGTTGTAAAAAAAGTGATATTCTCCTGTGAAACGATTAACAATTGTAGGAATGTTTACATTAATGAACGAGCGTAATCGACCATAATATTATACGCGGAATAAAAACAGAGTAGAGTTTCAAAGAAAATCTAAATAATTAGCCTAGCAAAAAGAAGAAGAAGTAATTTTAAAAGAAAAAGAGTAGACAAAGAAGCAAACGAAAGCGGAATAAAAAAAGACAAAGCGGGGAAAAAAGAAAACAGACAGCGGGGAGAGAAGAAGGTTTAGACTAAAAAAGGAACAATAAGCGGTAGATTTTTTTCCGAGTTATATTAAGAATTATCGCACTGCAGAATTTAATTAATAAAGTCCGCGGCGTCGCAATAAACATACGGCGATATTTTGCAATTTGTTAATAAATGCTCGCGGTAATACTTACACGTTGAATTAGCAGCGTTACTAGATGAAAACAGTCGGAACAATACACCAGCCTTTTTATGAAAGATTAGCGAGGCTAGATCCGGTTTTACAAAGTTACCCCGAACTAAACTGGTGCATGTAGTAGTTTCTGGAAAAGCACGAATGTAGCTTAAAAGAAAAAAAAGCAACAACAACAAGAACAAGAACAACAATAAAAAAAAAAAAAAAAAGAGGCGAAAACACCGAAAGAATCCTTGGCCAAATTCGCGCTCCAGTGACGACGCATCTTCCCCAACAGTCTCATCAGCGAAATCTTTTTCCTAAAACTTCCAGCGGATGATTAAAACAAGCGCTAGGAGACAGAATTTTCGTTTTCCCGAGCAATTTCCACATTGTCGTCTCTTTATTTTTCAGGGCACGAACAGCTTTTCGTTCTTAATAGAGTTTTTCTTTTTCCCTTTTTTGGCTTTTCTCTCATTTTGCGCGACAGGAAAGTAAAGAGCTTATTTTAGACCTACAACCTCCGCCGCCGCCGCCGCCGCTATTAATTATAATTTATACTGGAATAAGCTGCCGTGTTGGCTGGAAACAGAACGACCGAAATTACAGTTCAAGTACGGCGAATTTGCACAGACGGTATCGTTATTTTCGGGCAAATTATCTGCGTCTGAGCAGCGGACTTTTTTCTCGACTGCGATAAACCAGTAAAACTCGAATCGTATTTCGAGTTCGTTTCCAAAAGCCGGTTCCGTGCGAACGAAATTGATTCCCCGCAACAATGTGAACTAAAAAAAGTTTATCTGTTGCCCGTATTCCACTATTCCCATTTCAGCTTAGTTCCAGTTAGTTTACTTGCAGAGCTAGTTCATTCGCGACTCTCTTTCTTAAATTATTTGTCTTAATCGTTGCGTTTTAAACCGGGCACTGCCGCTGTAACATTCTGCTGAAATCGGTACTTTATTATTTATCGTGTTCGCACAGTTTACACAATGCAACAGCTCATCTCTTTCTCTCCTGGTTGCTATTCAGTTCACGGATACTGTACAAGTTGGAATTTTCCTCTTTCCCGCAGTCCAAGATACGACCGATAGAAGGTCAGTTTTTCCGCCTTCTTAATTGTTCTTCTTGATTTTATCTTTTCTAAATAGCCTTTGTTCCGGTAAACAGTACAAATGGTTAATCAGTTTAACGACGGTAATTAATAATAATGACGTCCGCTAAAGCACCGGTAGAACTGGCAATTTGATTTTTCTTTCCCCTGATTTTTCCCCAACTTCGTCATTTTCTATACCTTTTTAAAATTAAAAGGAAAAGGCAAGAATGGGGATAAGTGCGGGAATGGCAAAACAGAAATTCCTCAACTTGGTTTTTTTTTTTTTATTTCCGCTGGAAGATTTTCAGACGAACTGAAAAGTGTGTTCCGTTGCATCCCCATACGCCTCTTCGCTACGCCTACACTTACACATATATTTAATTTACTTGCGAATTTTAATAATGAAACTATGTGATACGTTAACTAACCTGTTGTGTACGTTTAGGGGGTATATTTCAAGTGATAAATTGCTTTTTTAGTACAAAACCAACTTGCAAAATGATACATATGTACATAATTCTGAATGTAAACGTTTGATGTACTGTAGAGTTATACACAACTGATCTTTTTCTTTTTTTTTAGTTTTAAGGCAATTTCGGTACTTTTACGAAATATCAGTTTTCAACGATCACATTCTGTATGCAAGAAGTTACAGTACTACTGTAGACTATTTCGAAAAATCTAATCGACGATAAAACCGACTGCACTTAACTGAAACGAAGGAAGTTTACACAGAAATAAGTGAATAAAATTGCGCTGAAATTAATAAATGTTATAAGATCGTTTCTCGTAATTTCGGTTACATTTTACTTTTCACCGTCGTGTTATTTTCGTGAAACCTAAAGTTTTTAATGCTTAACGGAAAACTTTATACCTAAAATTGTTACCTTTATTTACAAATGTGCACTTACATCTGAGTTGCCTGCAACTTCGTAATATACGAAGAAAAATTGATATTTCTCGAATTCGGTTATTATCTCGGGGAATGTCGTTAGGGAATTAATATCTTTCGTAAATAAAATGCTAACGAAAATCGTTACCTGATTAGCGAAAAGTAAAAACTACCACGCGTCATGGAAACGGTTTTTTGGTTCAGTTTCAAACGTTTGCATTCACAGTTATGTCTGTGTACATCGTTTTGCAACTTCGTTTTGCAAAATTCCGACTCTAACAGGAATTTTTATTACTTCACGCATCAGTAAATGGTTTTGGAGTTACATAAGAGGAAGAGAATTTTTAGTAAAGATCGGGAATGAACACAGTAGAAAAGAAATAATGAATTACGGAGTTGGACAAGGGACAATACTGGCACTAATATTATTTTTAATATACACGAATTCGTTCTACCGATATGTAAAGAATTCTAAAGTGTATGTTTATGCAGATGATATTGCACTGGTT
Organism: Icerya purchasi; assembly: GCA_039619475.1. Taxonomy (NCBI): domain Eukaryota; kingdom Metazoa; phylum Arthropoda; class Insecta; order Hemiptera; family Monophlebidae; genus Icerya; species Icerya purchasi. Next base: position 440,011,291 of record CM077116.1, read on the forward strand.
ATTGAACACTCTAATATAGAAAGTGCTGAAAAAATGTTACAAGAAGATCTCAATAATGTATGTAAATGGGCGCACGACAAAAAATTATTAATTAATGCTAAAAAAACTAAAGTGATGCATATAAGAACGCCAAGCCGGTTTAGAACGTTCGTTCCTAAATTAATTTTACATAGTACAAAGTGTATTTACATAGTAAGGAAATATGTGGTTGTGAAAAGTTAGAAAATGCAAATGAATTTAAATACCTTGGGATAAAATTAGGCAAAGGTCTAACATGGAGAAGCCATATAGACAACATTGCGGGTAAAGTTAGACAAGCTATTCCAGCACTACACAAATCAAAACAGGGTATGACATACAAAAGCCTAAAATTATATTTCGAAGCTGTAATAATGTCAAGAATTAAATACGGATTCGGAATTTGGGGTGAGGCGAAAATTACAGAAATGAAGAAAATCAACAAATTGCAAAAAAAAAATGTTTAAAACTGGTCTTCAGGTACGCAGACGACACAACACTACTAACCGGTAGCTTAAGCAGTATGGCGCAAACTCTAAGTCGTCTTGAAAAATGCAGCGCTGAATACGGGTTACTAATTAATAAAGATAAGACGAAAATTATGGTCATAGACAGGAAAAACGACAACCGCCCGGAATTGCATGATGTTAACGGCGTGGAAATTGTAAAACAGTATGGATATCTAGGTTCGATAGTAGAAAATCGAGGGGGATCGGAAGCGGAAATCAGACACAGAGCAAACATAACAAAAAGTGTTATGTGTCGGCTAAAACGTATATATCCCGCGGTATCAAAGAAAGTAAAAATAAGACTAGTTTATTAGTCTGGTATTCTCAGTATTTCTATACGGCGCAGAAACTTGGACTCTACGTAAATTCGATCGACAAAAAATAGATGCGTTAGAAATGTACTGCTGGAGACGAATGCTACGAATCCCGTGGACGGGAAAAAGAACAAATAGCTCGGTGTTACAAGAAATAGACGTAACGAAAAGATTATCGTCGGAAGTAGTTAGAAGAATATTAAAATACTTAAGCAATATAATAAGAGCAAATGGATTTGAGACGAGAATTCTGGAAGGAAAAGTAGAAGGAAAAAGAAGACGTGGTCGCGTTCCAACCAGATGGTCAGACATGATCCGGACAGCTGTAGGAAAGAGTTTCGTAGAATGTGTTCGACTGGCCCACAACAGAGATCAATGGCGACATCTTATACATCACATGGACAGATCATAATCTCGATATCTCCACGAGGGATTCACGACTCATTGATGATGTAAACTGGTCTTACACAACGAGAGAAAAACGCATTAGCTAGCCATCACTTGGTGGAACAAAAATAACGAAATGTCACCAAAAATGCTTTATATTATTACATCAAATTACTGAGTGTGCTAAACTCGAAGATAGGCAATTACCAACTAGAACAAGAACGTACAGAACTAGAAATTGCGATTAATTCTTGCTATGTACGATCTAGGGGGATTAACAATAAAATAGACGATGCAGAGGAAGAGGTATTAATTAAATTAATGAGGAACATACCAAATCTAGAGAGATGGAAAAACAAGGTTAGAATTTGGTTGATAGCATGGTGTAAAGAGCAATAGAAATATAAAAGTAATAATAATAATAATAAATAAATATATTAAAAAAAAAAAAAAAAAAAAAAAAAAAAAATGGTATCGTAATAATAGTTATTAACTCCATATATATTGATAACATTGATATGAGACTCGCTACGATCTCCAGCGTTAAGCTGCTAATGTGAGTGTGATAGTTTTATAAAAATTATATTGTATCATTGTATATATATAAGTTAATATATTTGTAACATATAATATGATAAATAATGAGAGTGTGGATTTTGTAATATAGTAAGATATAAGCTAACAATTTCTATATTGTAACATAAAGTAGTACATAAGTTGATGTTATACTAAACAAATAAATAATATAATTATGTTGGGAACCCACAGACGGGCTAGTGCCTTGTAGGACCCGCAGATTATTTAAACAAAAAAAAAAAAAAAAGTAGAGTTGCCTATTTGAAGCACACAGCGAGTTATTTAACGTATCGTTTATTTTCATAATTAAAGTACGCCTAGATTAATTATATTGTGTATATTATATATTGATATGAATCCGTTCTTGCTTCGGTTTTCCTGTTACGGGCGCTATTTGATATAAATTCGACCCGAAAGAATGTGCAGTTTACTATTATTAATAATGCTCCTAACCATAAACTGAGTTTTCTTGAATTATCGGCAAACATTTCGGCCCTTTTTCTTCAACCGGCGTTCTCGACTGTTACATACGTGTCACTCAAAAGTCTAATATTAAACACTGACACGTTCCAGCTATCCGGTTCTCAATATGTGTACGCTAGATAAACTTTTTTTACTAGTAAACAAATTGAGAGAATAGCTTCATTCGAAATACAGTTATCTGATACATAAACACTTGTGAGAATAACAGCGACGTTTCTAAGCACCCGCGACGATAAACTTCCTTAAAAAGCCGATTCTCTGAGGTATACCGTAAAATATCAATTTTCCGAGTTAATGTTATCTCCTTTTTCGGCAATTTACTCTATTATAAGAAGTTTAGCGGCTTTCCGTGCTTCGAACCTTATCTATATATATACCTTTTCCCGGAGAAAAAGGAGCTTGTCGTAAAAGTTGTTATCGAATAAACACCGATCATCGCAACTACTTCATTCAACCGAGCACCGAAGTTGGTATCGAGTTTTTCACTAATCTACCGAAATTACGGCCAGCAACATGCTCGGCGCCTCATAATGTCATCCGATGTAGATATGAGGTTGCCAGCTGCGGTACCCATAGCGAACAGAGCTGGTGAAACTACGCGTTACCTTTTTTTTTTTTTTTTTATTTAAAAAAAAACAAACTTTTATCGAAATTATAATAGCCGTACGGACGATTATTGTTCGAAGCAAATTTTAACTATAACCGTAAAATATTTAAATATCGTTCAAAAGACAAAGTTTCGGTTCTTTTACAGAAAAAAAAAAAAAAAACAAAAATCAAATAATACACGTCTAATTACTTCAAACAAAGCAGAAAATGTCGTTTGACGAACCATTAAATACGTAAAATGAAAAGAGCGGCCGATATGTGTAACAAGAGTACGAAAAATCCAAAACTAGGTATATTAACAACCGGAACTACGCTTAAAAATTCGATAAAGCCGACACTAAGCCTAATGGAAAATTATCAAATCGCTGGCGGCATACCGGAAAGTTGAAACGTACGGGGATGACTCCGGTAAATAGCGGAAATAAAATTATTAAAAACTCTTTCATTAATTTCCTGAAATCCATAAAGAGGTAATCCGTCGTCATAAATAAAACACTAAAGACGGTTTTATTTTTTTTTTTCGGAACGAAGTTCTTTTTCGCGGCTTGGCGGTAGGAGTAAACTGGCAGAAATCGACGGGTCACGAAAAAACGTTATGCGTCCGCTAGGCGACCTTCACTTTTTTTCTCTTTCGCTCTGTCCCTTTCTTTTATATACATGTGTGTATGTGTGTGCGTGCGTGCGAGTATCGAGATTCGAGCAGCAAGCATTTTGCGCGGTCAGCCGTATCGCGTACATTATTTTATTGATATTGAAAATTGGCGCGGTTTTTTTGTGCGACATTACCACACTTCAACGAGTCTGATGATTTATTTATTGTTTTTGTTTTAATTCATACGATTGCGTGCCATTTTTTATCGTATGTACCGTATGAATGACTTTATACTTGTATATCTACGAAAAAGTGGTGGAAGGAACTTCGTTCCTACCGGGTGTCTAGACACCACTTCTCTTCTTTTTTTTTTTTTCTTTTTTACTTTGGGCATGTCAGCAACGGATTTTCGTTCAAAAACGACACGAGAAAAAAGAGGATCAGTTAGACGTAGAGTCGGTGTCAAATATTGATAAAATAAAAGAACTGAGGATCGGAGTAACGGAGATCGACGGAAACGATAAGATGTACGAAAGGCAATACGGGGATTAGGGAGCTCTTAAGTGATAACAGATCGGAGTACAAAGAAGTACGTTCGTTCACGAGGGATGGACTTTCAAAAAGAAGATATGGTCAGGATCACAGACGGCTTCGTCGTTAGGATGGAGAGGATAATTAAGAGGATAGAGCGAGACGAATACGAAGACGTGAGGAAGGAAAAAGGGCATGATTGAGACGTAAACGCATAGTAGAGACAATAACGGATCGGCGAAGCAAAGGAAAATCGTAAAAACAAAGGCGGATAGAATTAGGTGTAGAAATCCAAAAAAAAAAAAGAAAAAAGAAAACGATTTCCTAATTATAATAAAAAGTAATTTACAAAATGTTAAATTATTACCCGCGTTTCTTTTAAACATTTAAAACTTACACGGTGTGGTTATAATTAGGGGAACAATTATTTACGCATGTTTAAAAAATTAATCTTAAAGTTTTAAGATTATAAAAACTTAACTTGGATTGGAAAGCTTCACCGTCAACAGAAACAAATTGAGCTAACGGAATGGAAAATACGGACTTAAATACGAATTGTGCAAAATTATAGGAATGACGAAACAGCGAAAAATTCCTAAACAAGGACGAGTAAACAATAAACCAAAAGTACGAAAGGAACGCGAGTAACAAAAAAACCACGAAAGTGAAACTAACATTTTTATTGAAATTGATAACTGTTTCGAAGCCATAGTTTACGTATCGGGCCGTCACGTAGTTTCTAAAACCAGCCACGCTATTTATAAAAATTCATGTTATTTTTTGTTTTATCGAATTTTTATATAGATCACATCGGACACTATTGATAAATTTGAACGTGGCTGAAATATCTTCCTGTAGCCGCAGCGGAATTTCAGATAACATATTGTAGTAGAAATCCGAATGGTGGAGAAATAAAACTCTACCGGGCCTAATACACGTTGAAATATTAGAAAAATAAAGAAACACAAGTCAATTTTTTCTCTCTGTCTGATCGGAAACAATATTTCCGAATATGGGAAATAACGAACGCGACAAATACATTAATTTCATAATATAAAACACGAATAAATTGGTTCAATACGCCTATGTGTAGAGAATTAGACTACGAAAAGGACGTTGGAAAAATTATAATAATTACCCGAAAGGATGACCATATCGTGTTTACTATTTAACGTGACAAGTGGAAAATATTATACAACTAGCTGACCCGGCGAACTTCGTACCGCTTTAGAAAGTAAATGTTGTGTTAACATATTCTTCTTAATTAAATTCAGCTTTTTATTAAGATAAAATTAATACTCAAAATGAATCAAGTTCAATAAATGTATCAAAATGAAAAACTATTTTAATTACACGTGGCAGATTCGCCTTAATAACAAAGATCGGTGTATAATAAGATGGTTCACAAACGATAAAAATATTCAATTATACAATAGCTCGGAAGCGGTTTGACTTATTCTAAATTCGATCATAAATTATTAAAACTTCTATCTATGACAATTTACAACTTAAAGCTGAGCGATTACCCTGGACATAATATGGAATTTAGAACGACCTGATAAATCACCCTTAAAAAATTCATAACTCACCAGCAGATAACCCTTTAAAAGCGAAATCCAAGATATAAAACAAAACACAGAAGCCCTTTCATAAAATCCAAAAATTACAGCTGAAACCAAAAAAAAAAAAAAAAAAAAAAATGTTTTTTCTTCGTAAATTTTGTATAAAATTTCGTATTCCGCTATTCGGAGTGGAGACAAATCCAACAAATCGAAGATCATAAAAATCGGGGTCCAGCCGTTCTTGAGTTATAAATGATGTAACTAACCAGACTTTTGTCGTCGCAATTAGTTGCTAGAGCGCTTGATTTACGTTACGGAGGTCACGGGTTCGATCCTGGGCGACGACAGAACCTCTTATTACAAAGAATTAAAATTTAAAAATATTCGCTAATAATCACGTGGAAGGCAACGGCAAACCAGCACGTACAATATGCGCGCTAGGTCAGTACACAGCAAACCCACACGGGGCTGCACTTTTGTAAAACGATGTAAATCAAACGATTACTAATAAGTTCCGAATGTAATCTTGCTAGTGTACACCTGCGGTGCACATAATAATTACCTGGTACGCAACCTATAATATCGGTACAGCTAAAAATGTACTAATAGGTTGCGCCAAATGCAGTCCTATTTATGTCCGCCTACTATACATCACCTAACGCGCATATGGTGCGGTATATTTAGTGGCTTGCCATTATTGCCTTCCATACGAATCTATTAGCGATTATTTCATTTTAATTTCTCGTAATAACTTCTGCCGTCGCCCGGGATCGGGACTTTCGCAACGGAAGCCAAGCGCTTTAGCAACTAAACCATCGCGCCGAACGAGTTATACATTTCGTTTAGTATTGATATTGATAGTATCGAAAATTATACACAGTTGCTAACAACTGTTCCATTCCTATCACTCTCCGTGCACACCTTTGCTGTTTTAACTGCACTGTGATGAATTTGTCGGAGTTGTATAGCGCTGGCTATGTACCACGCCTATACATATATACGAAGTACAACTTGCATTCCACTGGCTGCTTCGGTTCTGCACGAATATTGCTTACTCTTTTTTCTTTTATCCTAAAATTATTTTATATCTTCTTCTGCACTATGCTCTTTGTTTTTCCTTTCGACTTAACAGCCTCGAATTACTTCCTCCTGTTTTGCAACTGCGGTTCTTTATTTTTCTTTTCTCCGTTTCTCACTCATTTTAGTTCCTTCTATACAAATGCACCTACCTCATTGTCTGCTCTTATGGTCTTTTCCCCTGCTCCTCCCCACTTCATTTATGCCTTATTCTTTTACTGTTTTATTATGATGGCTGCGCTAAATATTCTACAGTGGAATTGTCGCAGTCTAAGAGCCAATAAAAACTCATTAGAGGGGTTATTGGATCTACATAATGTCAATGTTGCTCTCCTTTCCGAAACGTGGCTTCGGTCGGACATAAATTTCAATATTACAGGGTAGTTAGATGTGATCGCGATGACGGTTACGGTGGTTCTGCAATCCTGATTAGAAATGACATTCCATTCTGCTCTTATGATATCTCTCTTAATCTTCCTTCTTGTCCCAATTTACCTAACATTGTTCACATCTCCATTCAGCCTCCCTCTGTACGTCCTATTAGCATTGTTTCTATCTATGTTCCTCCTAGGTTCGATCTTCGTCTTTTCCCCTTCTCGTCGTTTTTTAATTCTATTCCGCATCCTTTTATCATCGGTGGTGACTGGAATGCGCATTCTCCTTTATGGGGCTGTGCATCCTACAATCCCAACGGTTCCATCCTTGAGAATGCCATCCTCTCTGATAATTTAGTACTCCTCGACGATCTCTCCCCCACATACTACAGGAATGCTTCCATTTCTAGTTCCCTCGACCTAACCTTTTCTTCTTCGTCTATTGGTCTTAATTATAATTGGAAGACCCTTATGGGCTCTTTCGGCAGTGACCATGTTCCTATCCTAATAACTCCTGTCAGTTTTCCTCCTCCTTCTGATTCCAATCATACCAATTCTTCAGGATGGAATCTTTCCAAAACTAGCTGGCCTCTATTTCGCTCCTTGGTTGACTCGTCTCTCCCTCTCCTTCAACCGGATCACGATCCGGTACCTCTCTATAATTCCTTTTTATATTCCTTAACTTCTGCTCTTTCTTTATCTTCTCCGCCCCGCCATACGTCATCTTCTGTACATCGCAGTAAGGCTTCTTCACTTTGGCGGAACAAGGAATGCGACACTGCCTTTAATATCAGTCGCGAAACCTTTAGAACCTTCCGTTGTAACCCTACGACTGAAAATTTTCTCGCTCACAAACGGGTAAATGCGAGAGCTAGGTTTATATTGAAATCCACGAAGAAGTCCTCTTGGAAAAATTTCTGTGCCAAGTTCTCTAGAACTACTCCTCTTTCGCAGATTTGGAAAATGGCCAGAGCTTTCGAATTCCCATCCTCTTCTCGCCCTTCCACCTTCAGTATCCCCGACGATAGCCTTTTTCATTTTATTGATTCCGTCGCTCCAGCTTGTGTTCCTTCTGTTGATGAATTATACTCTTCTTTTCCGGAAAATTCTCCTCCTCACTTCCTAACTTCGGCTATCAATTTTAATGAATTAAAGTCTGTTCTCTCCAAATCGTCCAGCCCTACTCCAGGGCTTGACGGTATACCCTATCTCGTCCTTAAAAACCTTTCTGAACAATCACTCAGTTTTCTTCTTAGTCTTTTCAATTCCTTCCTTTCAAAGGGTATAACTCCTTCCTCCTGGAATTCGTTTATCGTAATTCCCATTCCTAAGAAAAATTCTTCCCTACGTCCTATTTCCCTGGCATCCTGTATTAGAAAACTATTTGAGGGTATGCTCAACAAGCGCCTTGTTTGGTGGCTAGAGCATAATAATACATATATTCCCTATTAATATGTTCGGCTTTCGGCCTGGTATTGGCCCTTCTGATTGTGTTAGTCTTTTCGTTTCCCACATATACAAATCTTTTATCCAAAAACATTTCACCCTAGCTTCCTTTATTGATGTTTCCTCTGCTTTTGATAATGTTCATCTTCCCACTCTAAGAGATAAAATGACGGCAATTAATATCCCAATTAAATTCTCTTCCCTTATTATCAATCTCATGTCAAATCGTTCTATCCACTTCTCCTCTCCATCTCTTAATGCTCCAAGAAAGGTTTTCCGAGGTCTTCCTCAGGGTTCCTCCCTCAGTCCTACTCTTTTTAACATCTATACTATCAGTATAGCTTCCCTTCCTTTAAATTCCTATTCCTTATTCTTTGCGGACGACATTCTCCTGTTTTCCTCGTCTGAGGATGTTTTAGCAGCCTATGAAGCACTCAGTTCGTCGCTCATTGTGCTGGAACATTCTCTCTCCTTAATTAATCTTTCAATTTCTCCCTCTAAGTCTTCTTATACTATTTTTACCCTCCGGCCCTATAACCCTGCTTTGGTCAACCTATCCTTAAACAATGTATCTCTTTCCCGTGTTAATTGCTTTTGTTATCTCGGTGTCTTTCTTGATAGTCGTTTGTCCTTCTCTGAACACATCAAATATCTTTCTGCTTCCACTATTAAAAGGTTAAACTTGCTGAAAGCCCTGTCGCCAACTAAATGGGGTGGCGATCCCTATATTCTTATTTCCCTTTACAAATCTATTATCCGTTCCAAATTTGATTATTGTTCTTTTATTTATGGTAGTGCGTCCAAGACACGTCTTTCCAAACTAGATGTAATTCAGAATTCTTGCCTTCGTCTCTGTCTTGGCGCTCTTAAATCCTCTCCAACCACTGCTATTCTTGCTGAATCCAATTCGTCACCCCTATCCATTCGTAGATCTTATTTAGGCTATCGTTTCCTTGTTAAACGTCTTCCTCTCGCATCCTCTACCCTTGTTCAGTCTTATATTTCGATTTATAATAGCTGGCGCTTCACTCCCAGAAAAACCCCTATTCTGGCTTTTATTTCACATCGTCTCGGTTCATTTTGGCCGTATATTATCTCGTTCAATAATCTCCCTTATTTTTCCTTCGACTTCGCTGACATCTGTCATCCTCCTAAGGTATTTATCCTCCCCTCATTTGCAAAAAAATCTCCCCCAAGCCGTAATTAAACAGGTATTCTACAGCACTATCAATTCCCTATTTCCCTCTCATGTTACCATTTACACGGATGGTTCGAGGGGGCCTGGTGGTGTTGGTGCTTCTTTCATCCTTCCTGATTTTAACCTCTCAGAATCTTTTCGCCTTTCCTATTTCTGTTCCATATTCATAAACGAATTATTGACTATCCTTCGCTCTATTATTTTCATTTCCTCGAATCATTTTTCTTCTAAATTTTGAATTATCTCCAACACTCTGAGCGCCCTTCAGGCCATATCCTCTCCCCTTCCTGATCATTCGTGTGACTTTGTTATCCTCCGTATACGTTCACTCATTCACAATCTTTCCTATCTCCATTCAGTCAATATTGATCTGCTGTGGGTACCTAGCCACTCGGGCATATTTGGTAATGAAGCGGCTGATATTCTTTGGTACTCGGCTACTGTTGCTTCCTCTCGTTTTTTTTTTAAAAAAAATTCCATCCGTTAACCTGCTATCAATTTGTAAAAGCTTTCATATCCGATTTCAGTCGGACACTTTTCTAATAATTATTCATTTCATCTGTCAGTCCAGCCTACTCTTCCTTCGTATTCATGGTTTCTTTTGCATCCCTCTCTTCGTCGTTCTGATGTTGTTTCCATTGCTCGTATGCGCTATAGCCACATTCTTTGCTGCCATTATCTAAATTTCGTTTTTCCTTGATTTCTTCTCCACACTGTCCTCTCCATCCGGATGATGCAATTATTTGTGACGCCGATCATGTGTTCTTCCAGTGTTCATCCCTCTCGGTGGAGCGTTCTGCCTTATATTCTTATTTGCTTAAGCTTGGACTTCCTACCCCTTATTGTGCATCCTATATCCCTTTCCTTCCCCACTAATTATTCCTGCTATTTGTTCCTTTTTAGTTAAAATTTCTGATCGAATCAAAATATAACCGACTTCTTTCCTTACCTTTTGTTTCTGGGTAAAGGTCCTTGGTTGACGAGCCCAAAAAAAAAAAAAAAAAAAAAAAAAAAACAACTAACGGAGGACACTAGGAAATTGTGCTTGGATGAAGAATAAAATAAATAGAAAAATTCATTGCGCTAAATGTTTTTGTTTATCGAATCGTCTCAACCCCCATGTCCTTATCGTGACGAAAATCTGTCACCCGGTTGATCAGACTGCGCCAACAATTTCGATCCATTGCGATGTTTACACAATCCTGAAAGGTACGTCTTCTTCCGTTGACCTTTCCTTGGATCTGCTACCGTTGTTGAAGAACGAAGAAACTTGCCTCGCGAGTGTGACCACTACGAAGCGAAGAGAAAACACTTGAGCCGGATAATTAATAAATTAAGTCGCAGAGATAAAAATAAACATATATCATCCATTCGCGAAGAGGTTCAATCGCACGCTGAGAAAAATGAAACAGGTTTCCTCTTTAAGAAAATACGTCTAGTAGCAAGAGAATTTAAACTGATATTGCGTGACGAAAACCATATGGTTAGAACCGGTTTTGAAGAAGTGGCTGATGCATGATAGTACTGCGCCAAATTATACAGTGCCGCGGATGAAAATGGAATCGCTAACACTGTACTTCATAATTTTCCTGAACCGGAACCAGAAATGTTGCTGGAGGAGGTTGCGAACGCTATTGCATATCTGAAGATAAGGCTCCATGCCCAAATGGTATCCCCGCTGAAGTTTTCAAGGCTGCGGGGGGCGAAAAAATTACAAAATCAATTTACCACATCTGTAACGCCGTTTGGTTTTCAGGAGAGTGGTTGGAGTAGTGGTGTAAGACGACCTATATTACTCTGCACAAGAAAGGATCACCCGAATGAACAAAGTGATGATCAAAATTATACACGATCGTTTGTATGCTCTGATGCACACTCAGATTCCGCCAGAGCAGGCTGGTTTTACAAAAGGAAGGGGAACAAGGAAAAAAGATCCTCAATCTTAGATTACTTATTGGAAAAGCGCGTGAATATAATATCCCAGCATGATTACAGACACATAAATCGATCAAGGCTTCAACATCTATCAACGGGATTTGGAAGACTATCAATTTCCTTTGACCGGCACTTGTCCCCTAATTTTTTCGCTGGGCAATTTTCGACGTGGTCTAATTCTTATTCGCGTAGCCTTGTGCGAGTAAATGAACGAATGAAAAATAAATAAATAAATAAAAAACTAATCCGGAAATATTCGTTTAAGCGGGGAGTCGCCGAATAATCTTCGAATATTTAAATTTAACGGCCGCGTTGTACCCCCATGTTTCTGAAGTGGGCGAGGTAAAAATAAATACGATATTGATAATAATAGAAAAAAATCTGATAAAAATGGAAATGTGAATGATTAAAATTCTAATTTTTGTCGTTTCTAGACGTTAAATCTGCTTTCATCAGAATTCTGTATACATATACATATATGTATATATATATAATTTTTTTTTTTAATTATGATAAAAATAAACTTTAACACGTTTACACTTTTGTAACAATTATATAATTTTTTAAAACCCCGACGCGTTTCGAAGCAAACACTTCATGTTCACGGGAGCAACTATAATATAAATAAATAATGAAGATCGATAATTAAAAATGTAATTATCGATCTTCATTATTTATTTATATTATAGTTGCTCCCGTGAACATGAAGTGTTTGCTTCGAAACGCGTCGGGGTTTTAAAAAATTATATAATTGTTACAAAAGTGTAAACGTGTTAAAGTTTATTTTTATCATAATTAAAAAAAAAAATGTTAACAATGAGTAATAATAACAAATACAGTGATAATAACATCAATCTGATGAAACTAATCTATAGTTATTATAATATTAAATTAAAACTAATGAAGACTATCGCCAATATATTCTGTTATTTTTTAAAATGTAATTATCGATCTTCATTATTTATTTATATTATAGTTGCTCCCGTGAACATGAAGTGTTTGCTTCGAAACGCGTCGGGGTTTTAAAAAATTATATAATTGTTACAAAAGTGTAAACGTGTTAAAGTTTATTTTTATCATAATTAAAAAAAAAAATGTTAACAATGAGTAATAATAACAAATACAGTGATAATAACATCAATCTGATGAAACTAATCTATAGTTATTATAATATTAAATTAAAACTAATGAAGACTATCGCCAATATATTCTGTTATTTTTTAAAATGTAATTATCGATCTTCATTATTTATTTATATTATAGTTGCTCCCGTGAACATGAAGTGTTTGCTTCGAAACGCGTCGGGGTTTTAAAAAATTATATAATTGTTACAAAAGTGTAAACGTGTTAAAGTTTATTTTTATCATAATTAAAAAAAAAAAAATGTTAACAATGAGTAATAATAACAAATACAGTGATAATAACATCAATCTGATGAAACTAATCTATAGTTATTATAATATTAAATTAAAACTAATGAAGACTATCGCCAATATATTCTGTTATTTTTTAAAATGTAATTATCGATCTTCATTATTTATTTATATTATAGTTGCTCCCGTGAACATGAAGTGTTTGCTTCGAAACGCGTCGGGGTTTTAAAAAATTATATAATTGTTACAAAAGTGTAAACGTGTTAAAGTTTATTTTTATCATAATTAAAAAAAAAAATGTTAACAATGAGTAATAATAACAAATACAGTGATATATATATAATGTTCGTTTTCACACAATGGTCAGCGTACGGCGATTAGCCGAGAGTGATCGTTTGCAGCGATGCCCGGCCGTTGAATGTGAGCCTTGCGGTGTTGTGTAATATTTTATCTGAGCGGATGGTGTTGCAGGTAAAAATTCTGAAAAAACCAATTCGACACGGTCCGGATTTGTCCGGAAATTACCGGAGGACGGGTTAAATAGCGGATAGAAGACAAAAAGGATATAGGCAGACAGGCAGACAAGCATGCGCACTTTTAAAGGCAAGTACTTCTCTGTGAGCAAACATATCCATCCGGAGTACCTTTGCAAATGGCATGCGACACCAAGTAATTTTACACTCATCTACCTGTCCATCTGCTGCTACATCTTCGTCATTCTTACCCTCTCAAACTTTCTCGTAAACTACGTCCAAGTTTCGTTTGTATACGTTCGAGGTTTTTGTTTTTTTGCTTGTTTTTTGTTTACTTTTTTTCGGAACTTTCAGCGGTACCGACGTTTGCCAGCGGGAAACTTTTAATAAACACGCAGTTTGCAGTTCATAAAGACCCTTCGTCGGAACATGTTGGTGGTCATTTTTCAATTACCGAACGGGAAAAAGAGTTCTCCAAGGAAGGACACACCGTCGCCCCTTGTCCGCCTCCTTCTCATAGTATGTTGTCGCTCGGTTTTCTACGTCGAGTTTAACTCTTACCAGCAAACAAGCTGTGCCTTCGATTACCGAACATTAAAGTCGTCGTTCCAGCTTGTCGAAACAATGGACATTTTTCGCAGTGCGATCGCGCAACGACGGTGGCGGTATTTTGATCGTTTCATTCGAAACAGCTACATGCTTCTCTCGCCGTTTACTAATTTTTTATCTTGTTCGCAGAACCCCCTTTTAGTTGAGCGATATTTCCTTCGAGTAGCTAAGGTTATGGGTTCCGAGAGTTGCCTGAGGAGAGAGGAACATACCCACAATTTCCGATCTCCACTATAGTCATCGTCCGTAAGAGTACACATTGTGAAAAGATCTCAATTCTGTGATCCCTTGATATTCTATTTTTATCGTAGTCTAGAGATTGCGCATTTAATTTAATTAACGATCGTCCTAATTTCGTTCAATTCAGCTAAATGATTTTAACTGTTAAATTTACACTGTTTTTTAATAAAACTGAAACGTTGTCACTAGCTGTGAGGTATTTGCAAATGTAACTGCTAGAAGTTCGTCGATTAGTATGTAGCATCGGGTGAAGATGGATTTTTAGTAAACGAATATACATTAGATTTATTCATTTTTTTCTTCCAATATAAGATTAGAACCGAAGCGAAAGTGTAAGGCAGCACGGTGCGTGGAAAATTCAAGCTAGATAAAACGTACTCGGCCAATTATAATTAATCAGGAGTTATTCGATCAAGGAGAAAACAAAAACTAGCAAATGTTTCAGTTCGGTGTCAAATGATCGAGTAAGACGGCAATAAATCGACTTTATTTTCCTTTTTCGATATCCCATCTCTGTGTTAACTTCTCGCGGACACGTAATTGTGTAAGCATTATAAATTGCCCGTGATACTTTTACTTTCCTCGATCAGGTGCTATTCCATTTCAATTTACCGCTCTTATTATTAATATTCTCACGAGCCGCATTCTCTTTCTTCCTTTTTTTTCTCTGTTTCTAGGAAAGTTTTTCGTAGCCAAGACTTTATTCAATATCTATTTTCTCAATATCGCTTCTTTAACTGTTCGCTCCACTTCCCTATTCTTTGCAGACAATATATATATATATATTAGTCTTTTTATCGTAATATCTCCACCGCTCAAGTAAAACTTGATATCTTATACTGTCTTTACTACAACCTGCTCTCTCAGATTTGCATCTCGACATCTCCCCGCTCAAGTACTCCTTTTTTAGTCTTTGTCCTTCCAATTCATCTCACATTAATAAAACATTAAATGAATGTTCAAGCCAGTCGCCTCTCCTTTTATAAGTATATTAATTATCTATATTATTTTTTCTTCAAGCGGTTGACTTAAATCGTTCTCTGCTACAAATTGTGGAGCAGTAATTTCATCATTCTAATCACGCTAATCTCCGTTCTAGAATTGATTATTGTTCATTTATCTCTGGCAATGTATCTAGATTTCTTGCATAGTTGCACAGAATATTCAGTATTCCTGTTTGCATCGTTGTCTTGGTGTCATAAAATCCTCTTCTTCTCCTGTTATCTTTGCAGAATGTTGCTGCTCTACATTTATTCGTAGGTCCGTTGTTATCGCTTTCTAATTAAAAGTCTTTCTAACTCCTAACATTATCCAATCGTATATTAATTGGTACTCTTCAAAAAAATCCTCTTTTATCAAATGCGTGTCTAATTATCTTGCCAAGTTCTCTCGTCTATAATTATTCTTACGAGAAATTCTGGTACTTTTTTTTCGACTTCTCCTGTAGTTCATGTTCCCTTCCTGTTTTATAAAAAGTTTCTCGTAACTAAAGTTGCTAAACAGGAATTTACTCTCACCGTATACAGTCTATTTTGTTTGTCAAAATCTGATCTTTGTTGACCGATCTAAATCTATAGCGTTGCCTCTTTCGTTTTCCCACTTTTTCAGGCCACTCTGAATCATACTGCCGTTCTTTTGTTTGGTCTTTGTCGCTGAACTAACTGTAATCTTCTATTCAATTTTATTCATTTCGTCTACACGCAATTTTCGTAAATACTTAATAATATCGTAAATCTAAAAGTGCTCCCTTAACCTATTTGCTACCCTTCTCTTTCCTACTTACGCGATTCCCTTATTACCTTAAAAACTCGGTCTATGATTTCTAACCTCCTTTCGAAGCATTCTATCCGAACCGATTTTTCACCGGTTTCTAGTCACGTCGGTATTGCTTTTAATTCGAACTTCAGTACAAAAGGATGACCCTCTATCGAAAACTTTTCAGCTCTTAATCTTTTCTCTCCGTCTCTTCTGTTTGTCATTTTTCATAATCCCGCTCCGTTGTACCCATCCATACCTTCACTCCCCAATCGTCCTCGGATCTATAATTTTCCATTTCTTTGACACTCAATGATTTGCACTATTTGTCGTCTACGTACTGTCTTTATTTCCTTCCGCTCTTCGTAGATTCTCTCCCATTATATCTCCGTATTGCATCCATTACACTCTCATAACTGCCGTTTAGTATGTAACCTCCATCATAATGTTCCTCCGTTTTATCTTTTTACTTCAAACTGTTGAAACTAAAAATCCGCATCCCGCATAGTGCTTCTTTTATACTCTCGCTTTCCTCGTTTCCTGTCCTCCTCTTTCTTGCTACCTTTATTTCCCCAGTATCCAATCGAAATAGGTTTTCTCTACATTTTTTAATAATCATTTCTGTGGTACCGACTCCACTTTTCGCCGAATCCGAAAACAAAACAAAAAAAAAATGCTTATTATTATCAATGCGCGTATCACTTAATTATAACACTCGGTTTAATGGAACCATAACTGAAATTATGATATATAGGGTTATTAAGAATGAGACTACCAATCGTAGCGAAATTATGGGTATCCTAAAAGGTTGGGTAAGACATTTTGTAGAAAAAACGGTAATAGTATACACTAGATATGGGTAACTGCGAGCACGCAGCTTTATCTTCGGAGCATTATATTTGGATTCAGGCACAGGCGGCGTGAATCTCCAACGATAATAAAATACATACCGCATAAACGTTGTTATTCCCCGGACTCATTCGGATTTTTTTTTTTTTTTTTTTTTTTTTTTTAATAAGTTGGGGGTCTCACTGGGCAAATATGCCCGTTGTGTGAGTGCCCAACACTCTTATTAGCGTTTATTTAAGATAGGAACAGAATACAAACATTAAAACCGAACTTATTCTATAAATTACAAGAATTATTTAAAACATTAGTTAATAGTATACATACGCATATTAATACATAAGACACCACGTAATATATATATATTTGTATACCGGAAATGCAGATAGCTTAATATTTTAAATCGATAACGTGATCTTCTGTGGGAACTTGTATTAGTATAGGCACGATAAAAACAAGGTTAATGTCCGTAAATAAATAAAAATGAAGGGTAGTGGGCTATACTTGATCTTCAATCTTTGCACCATTCCTTCGGCCATTTTTGAACCTCCTTTTTCCACACACCAATTTTTTTTCCCCTCTAGTATATGATTAGGGATTGTACTTATTTAAATTAATTAAAACTGAATTATCAGTGTTATCAATTCGTAGATTTACATCGCGGGGATAAATATAGTATGTATTACTTTGGTCTCTTGTTAACCGAATCTTTTCCCTGGATGGTAGTTTTATATTATTGAAATTCTAGTAATTTATAAAAGAAATAATACATATTCGGAGACATTTCATCGTCTTCCTTCGACACATAATTGATCCAGCATTGTTTTGTTTCCAGTGGGGGAGTATAAGTTTCAGACACCTCTTCTGTATTTTACTTATTTTATTTAATTCTGTTTTTTTAGCCTCTCCCCATATTCGAATTCCGTATAATATTCTTGACCTCAATAATTGAATTGTAATATGTACGTAGTGTTCAATGTGCTAATATACCTGCTTCATTTTATATAAAGTTGGAATGATCTGCCTTATTTTCGAGTTTAAACTTTGAATGTGTTTTTTCCAGTTCAAATTTTTATCAATATATATATACCTAGATATTTATAATCATTTACATTCTCCAACGGTGGGCAGAGACACAAATGGGTATTGCTATTTTCATGAAGTTCATGTAGACAGTCGTTATTACGGAGGACAATTCGCGCATCGCGTAACTTATGTTTAGAATTGTTCCGAATGTGCAGTAATTTAGATTTATTTATATTTATACATAGCCTCCTATCATGTGCCCATTTACTGTAATTATCTATATCCTCTTGTAATAACTTTTCCGCGATCTCTAGATTTGTGTGCTCCATTAATAAAGCAATGTCATCAGCAAAAACATATACTTTCGCATTTTTAATATGCTTGTGTAACGAGTTGGTGTAAATGAGAAAAGGAAAGGGACCAATTATGTTGGACAGTGTGATTTAAGGAATAAGCTACAAACGCAGCCGAGCGGTACACGAAGTGTTAAGTATACCGGTTCGTAAGATTACATATGTATTAGTAATGAGTTAACTCGGAGTCGGAATTGGAGGTGAGAAGCATTTCCGAAGTCAAAAAGGACACTTATATATCGAACCGCTTCAGCGGAGTTGATTTTCGTATATATCTTCAGTATAAACTTGGGCCAAAATTTAAAAAAAAAATAACTCCAAAGTAGCCTTTTAAAGCTCTGGTTGGTGAACTTATTTTTTCTGACTATTATTATTATCTATCTATTTTTGTTGTTAAATAAAAACCGTACACTATTCTATTCGGAATTCTACTATTTTTCCTTTTCACGGGAGCTGAGTTCTAAGTCGGTTTAACAATTCTGCAGTCGTTTCATTTTTGAACTTCGTGAGCTTTATTCGCATCTAAACTAGCAAATCAGTCGATTTATTAATGAACTGGAAGAATAGTTGAAAATATATCGCACAAACGAAAGTTATATTTGCATGTATGGTGCGGAAATTTTCTTTTCATTCTGACGTATTGCCGCGTTACACAAAATAAAATCAAATAGCCTCAGAAACGTGTTATTAGCAAAATGTTCCGTTCTTGTAACTCTACCACAATCAGTGTTTTTTAATCGGAATAAAATATTCACCGTTGTTTCTTCAATCGCCCACTTCAGTTCTGAAATATTGTCGGATTGTTTCGATATACTCTGTCCTTCAAAAGTCCCCATAAAAAATAGTCACAAGGATTTAGATCCGGGCTATACGGCAGTCACGACCAGTCCGCATTAAA
This sequence comes from Icerya purchasi, assembly GCA_039619475.1. Taxonomy (NCBI): domain Eukaryota; kingdom Metazoa; phylum Arthropoda; class Insecta; order Hemiptera; family Monophlebidae; genus Icerya; species Icerya purchasi. Next base: position 440,030,475 of record CM077116.1, read on the forward strand.
CACCTCCAGAAATAATCGATTAGAAATAAGCCTAAATCCGAAGCAGCATTAATGTTTTATCGGATGTGTGTGGTATTGCTAAAATGTCGCTTTTTTTAACATTTTGCGTGTTTTTAACTGTGGCAAAAAAATACTTCCAGCGTAGCCATGTACTTATCCTCTTGGTTACTGTTCCTTCTGGAATATGCGGCCCGATTAGTCCACGCACACTTAGCGCCACCCAGACGGTACACTTGTCTGGATGCAGTGGCTTTTCTTCAATCATCGAGGGATTTTCAGGACACCATAACCGTCAATTTCGTTTATTTACAAATCCATTCCTGCCAAAAATGAAACCAAATGTTGTTGAGAAAGTTTTGTTGTTTAATTCTGTTCCGTTAATTCTTCAGTAAACTCTAACCGTCTTTCTTTGCTGTGTTCCGATAGACATATTGTATAACCTAAATCTTGTAGGGCAAAAGTCGAATATCTTCGGAAATAATATGATGCGTTGCTGACTATGAGACACCGAGTTGTTGTGCCAAACGCGCAATGGTGACATGGGGCAAGCAACAGTGCTTTGCTTTCGCCACTTTATCTTGCATGTGCATCGTTCGTTTTTAGCCGTCACAACTTACCTTAACCATTATCACATGCATTGCCCATTTCAACGATTTCTTTTACAAGACGATTAATAACATAAAGAGTAGGTTTTTTTGTTTTTGCGATATCCGCATTTAAATTTAGTCACGAAATTTCGTTGAACTGTCGTGACACTTTTTGTTTCTGAGAACTGACAAACCATAAACTGTACAATACATTTCAACAATAGTAAAACCGGATATTATTTCAATAAAATACCCCCCCTTTCACGCAATTAGCGTTGATGAAAGCGCTGCATGCAGTTTTAGATTTTTTACAATTTCTTATATTATAAATAGAGTACATTATTTCTTAATAATCCTGTATATATTATAAATATATATATATATATATATATATATGAATGCAAGGACGGATCCAGAGAGACATTTTGGGGAGGGAAATAATATTATTATATAATATCTTATATGGTTGACAATAGGATTTGAGAAGTACTTTGCTTCATACGGAAAATCAAATAGCGACCTTTGTAGGAATTTAAAAAATTTTTAAAAATACATAATTATTACAATTTTTAATTTAACTTTTGCTTTATTTTTAGGGGTGAAAAATAAGAAAATTATAAAATTATATCTAAGAGATGGTAGTTTATAATTATGTTTAAATGTTATGTTCTTTCCTTTTCATTAACATAACAATTGAACATAAACGGATTTGACGACGATTTGCATAGCACTTCAATTTAACACGTAATATATATTTTTATTAATTATCCATAAGAAAATTAGTTTAATTTATCTCACTACAAAATTATAATGTTATATAAGCTTTTCTTCCGGTAATTAAATAATGGTTTGATTGCATGATATTATTACTTTAAATTGCGTTTTTTCGTTTTTACATTTCCTTTTAATTGTAATGTAAATCTATATTTAACTATGTTAGTTTAGTATTTAAATGTTACTTTTAATTGTTATGATTAACACTAGTTTTATTTCAGTTTAGAATACGTATTACTGTTGAAGCTCGGATTTTGAGTTCGCGGGTTTTTGGGATATGAGTATATTTTTATTAATGTTATTATTTTTACATTTATGTATATCATATTTTAAGAAAGTAAATTTAACTTATCTCACTTCAGTGACATTCGTACGAGAACAGAACTTATATTGTAAAAACATATGCTAAATGACTGTGTTTATAAAAATTTACTGGCAGAATTTATGAAATTGTGATATCTTTGGAAATCTAACACATCTCTAGCATATGTATGTAAATTTTATATTCCCACTACTCGCGCAACCGTTGCGCATAAGTGATCTAATATTTAAGTAAATTCAGATGTTACATTGTATACATTTCAAAATAAACCTTGATTTGATTTGATTTGAATAGTAAATTACTAGAAAAAATCGAACGGTAGTATTTTCATTAGACACTTTATTTCTTTTTTATTTTTGTTAGTTATTTGATCCGAATTCTTTGTTCGTGAGAAAGTTTAAATACATATATATTTCTCATTGAACTATTTTTAATTAAAATTACAAAATAAAAATTAAAAATAAATAAAAAAGACAACAGATCCATGACAGTTGCGTTTAAAATAGAATAAAAACGTAATATTAATAACAGTAGTAAATATTACTTATATAATTAAATCCATATGTTGCAACACTTATACTAATCTTTTATAGTATAAATTAAGTTTCCCTCTTGTAACAAATTTTTCTATCGGGATTTTGGTTCTTTAGGGGGAAATGTTCCATGTCCCCCCTATTTCCTTCGCAATGGATCCGCCACTGATGAATGTATTATATATAAGTATGTAATATACGTTATTATTTCAAGAAACAGCAACGGTAAATTTTTTGATGTTCAGAATCTGTAGGCTCAGTATTAATAATTCTTTGCGTAACCTCGGGTACGTATTGAATTTTTCGACATTTCGGTAATTCTAATTCTGGCTTCTTTTACCTCTCTATTCAGCCGTCTCTTCAACCCCATTCATGTTTTTCTAGGTACACCCCTTTTTTAAACGCTCCACAATGTGGGCTATTTGTGTCACCTTCGTTTTAATCATCGTTTTCTTTCTGCAAAAATTTTTCGGTTTTCATCAGCGTCTACTTCATTTATTATCCTTTTATATTCCTTCTAATTACTTTCTTTGTGACTCCGTTATCATGTTTTATTTTTGAATATTCCATCTTTTCTATTAATCCATTCTTTTCCATTAAAACTCGGTATCCCCCTTTACCGGTGATATTTTCTCATTTGATTTTAATTCTGCTATTCCTGTTCTTAAATTACTTTCATCTTCTATTATCCTTAAACGTTCAAGAATACAACTGAATCAAGTTGCTCTCTAAATTTTACTTGCTGCTCACGAGAAATCATTCTCTTCTCCCCTCTTCTCGCTTTCGATTCGCTTTGTCCCCTTCTCCTTTCTGCTCTCTTCACGCTTCTGAGCCTTCTTGTATTTGTGATTCAAATCACATCCTATTCGAATGTTCAGCACTCTCTAACGAACGCTCTATTCTTTACACCCAACTTTTAGTTTTGGGTCTTCCTACTCCCTTTAACGCTACCTATATTCTTTCCTTCCCATTGCCTTCAGTTATCCCATTGCTACTGTCCTTTGTCCTCTCCATTTCTGACCGCCTGGTTATTTAGTTATAACTGTTAATTTTTCATGTTGTTGGGTCAAGGCCGCTGGCGCGCCCAGGGTAGAAAAAAAAAAAAAAACGAGAAAACTTGAAAAACAAGCATTTTGAGGACAATCACAATATTAACCTTTTTCCAATCTCCGTAATAAAAAAGGTAAAATAGACAGTGAACAAAGCCAACCAAATGGAACAATACTACGGGCTAAGAGAGAAGTTACGTTTCCAAACAGGGTTCTATAACCAATAGGTGAACATTAATCAAGGTCTAGGTCCGGTTTTGCACTGTCGTCGCTTAATTTATGAAAGAATGAAAAGATATCCAGGTCGCATTCAAAACTACCTTACAGATAGAAGGGCACGGACCAAAACCTCTTTTATAATTTCTTTCATTTTTACAATCGACTTTGCTGCTTAATTCGATTAAAGCAGACATTCTGCCCTGCAGTCAATGACATCGCTTTTGTCGGTCTCGATTTTTAGTCTAACGATAACTTTATTCTACAAATGCCCCATTGTAGAAAATAGCTGTTGACACAGTTTTAATTGTGTTCCGTGGATTTTCATAGGCAAGAAATACATATATTTCCCAATCGACCGCGATATATTAAATCTCAATTATTATACAATTTCCAGATTTGATTAGCGATTAGCCGATTTTTATGTATATTGCGAAAGCGTTTCGAATACGTCCTTATTCGGTAAATTACAAGCGTGTGTTTTGCACATTTTCTAGCGTACTTAGTTTTTGGTTAGTACGCACTCATCCTCGATACGATGTCTTTTTATTTATGATGCTTTTATTATTATTTTTTTTTTGTATGTTTATTTTTTGATAATACAATTTGTTAATTATATCCACCGTTAACCTCAACATAAACCAATCGGCAGACTCTTAATGGTCGTTTTGTATTCCCAATAAATTAACAAATATCGCCGCCAAGAGGGAACTATTCAAAATTACCGCTACTACACCTTCAAGTACCAGTCAGCGCAAAATATTTTTCAATTTAATCGGACTTTTAGATGATTACATTGTTTCTTTTCATTTCGAATAATTATAAAGAAAAAAGTCGATTTTGACAATAAACAAAGTTCGAATCAATCTTTTATGAGGTCCCTAAATTATTAAATGTACACCGAGTCAACGACACTTTTTAGAATAAAACTCAGCAGCTATAACGCCGCTAACGATTGCTGAAATTCGTTTTTTTTCCAGGTTCAACTAAGAATCAATTAAGATACATATGATAAAACCGGAAATAAATCAAAAGTTCAATAATTTTCTAAAGAAAAAGGAAATCATAAAATGAAAATAGCATCAACAAAATAATAGAAAAAGAAAGGGAAAAAAAATCAACTTCGTATAAACTACATTATTGTTTTAGAAAAACTCACAAGTCTACCCGTGTGTAATGCCATCACCGGAAGAAAGTAAAAATAATGGAGATGGCAAAAAAATCTTCATATTCAATAATTTATTGTAAAGCAGCATCCGGCTAGGCATTCTGAACAAAGTTAACTGAGACAAGATTATCGCGACGTCTCGCTACATCCTCGTTCACAAAATTAAGAGCTGGCGTGTACAAGCCAAATTTGCTGGTAATGTAGTGACGAATTTACGCGCCAGTCCCTGGCAGGTATCGACAACTACCGCGAAACCTAAGAGGGCCCATACTGACCATGTTACAGTTCTTAGGCGTATCATTGCTCCGCGAACGCCTTTTTTTAACGCTGTTGACTTTCACCCTGTTTTAACCGACTCGTTGCTCGAGCTTTTTAAAAGTCATCGAGCAGGACTTGGAAATAGCAAATTCTTTCCTTCTTTACTTCTACCGGCCTGTACTCTGAACACCTTTATCTCAACCTTCACAGTTTCCTCTGCAGTTGTTTTCCTCGTATTTGTCACATTGATTAATGCTGCACGATTTCCCAGTGTTGAACGGGAAAATTTTCCGTAATCTGCCTTATTCTCTCGCAGAACACATCTCGCTTTTCATTTTTCTTTTCGCTCCACCTTCTTGCAAATTTCATCGGAAAATCTATTTCTTTCGGACTTGTCTATTAATTCTACAATATTTATATGTTGCCTTTCTCGGATACGTCTTTCATTCCATTTCCCTACGTATTCTAATTTGTCTCCTTGTCTGTTTAATATTTTCCTTATTCCCCCCGCTACTATGGGCAGACATTTTGGATTTTTTATTGTTTCATAGTTGCGCTATTATCGAATTTAGAAAATCAACTAAATTCAAATACCCATTCTATTAGCGCTATTCATTATGCCTAGAAACGTTTTCTCATTGTGTTCCCCATTTCGTTTGTGTCTCAGTTCTTTTTATCTCTCTTCTTCCTTTTGATTTGCTAATGGCTCGGCAAAATGGAAGAGCTTGATCTTATAAGAACTACGTTTTTTGTTTTTTAATCGACTAACTGAATAAACACTTTTAGAACAGGCTCAAAAGGATAGGTAAAGGAAGAATAGGATTATAGGAAGCAGGAAGATCGAGTTTTAAGAGTTGAGAATAGAGCAGCTCACGCTCACACTGAAACATTACTCGAAATCCTAATATCGCTATTATTTTAATCATCTTTTTCTAAACGTTTCTACGCGGAAATTCCTAATTAACGGAACTAAAAAAAAAAAAAAGGAAGAAAACCAAACTCTAATATGTATATAAAAGTTGTTATCTCGAAGTGTGATAATCGACAATTTATAGCATCGCATAAAGCCCCTGGATATGACCTGATCGCTGGATAGATGCTAAAATTCTTACCGCGAAAGACCATCGTTTTGTTAACTTTCAACTCTGTTATTCGGCTGGGTTATTATCCGTCGTCGCAGTGAAATATGGCACAGGTAATAATGATACCGAAACCAAGTAAGCCCGCTAGTGAAGCCTCATCGATACGACCTATCAGTGTCTTTTACCAATAGTATCTAAAATATTTGAGAAAGTATTGTTGTCTAGGTTAATAAAACAGCTGGAGGATCTAATTCCAGACTACCAGTTTGGGTTTCGTCCTGGGCACGCTTCAGTAGAACAAGTTCATCGAATTCCGAGATACATTGGTAATCGTTTTGACAGGAAACAATATTGTTCTGCCGCTTTCCTGGATGTTAGGTAGGCCTTTGATCGCGTGTGGCACGAGGGATTGCTTTCAAAAATAAAAAAAACCCTGCCACATTCCTATTACTCACTACTGTTTCATACCTGGCAGATTGGTGTACTTTCAAGTAAAATCTGGCGACGATGTATCATAGTTTTATCCTGCCGAAGCCGGCGTTCCGCAATATTCTGTATTATAACCAGAATCCTCTTTCTTGTGTACTCACATGACCTTCCAGTTACGCCCAATGTGTAAATCGCAGTATTTGCTGATGACGTAGCACTATTTGCGAGGGACAGCGATCCGGTGGCGGCGTCGGAGAACTTGCAGGCTGGTTTGAATGACCTAAAGAAATGGGCACAACAATGCAGGATTAAGATCAATGCAGGATTAAGATCAATTCGTCAAAGTTGGTGCATGTTACATTTACAACCAGATGCAATATCCTCTGCTGTTGATCTTGATGGTCACATTCCACAGGGAAATAAAGCCAGATACCCGGGCATGTGGCTTGATCGCCGTTTGACCTGGAAAGAGCATATTAAGATCAAAGCCAAGGAAATAAACTTGAAACTAAGGGAGATGTACTGGCTCCTGGGCAACACTTCGGTGTTATCGCTGAAGTCAAAATTGTTCTTATACAATGCAGCTATCAAACCGATGTGGTCCACATTATGGTATATTTCTTCTTAGGGTAACAACATCAGCGTCTAATATTAACATTGAGCAGCGATGCCTAAATCCCGGTTTCATTAACCCCGGTAAAGCAACGCGGAGTGTTATAGTTGAATGGCATCTCTCATCCATGTCATAACCTACATTCCAATTGCTTATTGGCTACATTTGCCAGATCGCAATTAAAAATATATATATATATACATCTCGGTCATACTGCTGAATTCCAAGCGTAGTGATAAACCTGCTTTGTTCTCCAAATCTGCAACTCGATGCACAAGTGTGATGCAAAAGTACAGGTGAAACTGATTGTAGATATTAAATTTTAAATTACGCAAATGACCGTGTAAGGTAATGGAAAAAGTTCGTATTTTTGTAAAAACTCGCTGTGAAACTATCGTAAAAAGTCTACGAGTACTTTCAGGTGGAGAAATTTTGGTGTTATCAAATTTTCTGAAGGAAAACTAAAACTGCACAACATGAACCGAAACTAAAAGTCGAATGTGGGCAGTTGAAATGTAAGCAAATCCGGTTTTTCTAATCGTAAAAAGTGGTAATTGTGTTCGGAAAAATGATAACACTTCCGCTTCACTGCGAACGTCCCAGTGTTTCTAGTCTGAAGATAAAATATCTAGACTTTTAGAAAGTTGTAGGATGTATTTTAAAGAATGAATAAGACGAATGATTTACTGTCTGCAATTAGACATTCATAATTAATGCATTGTTATCAATTAAGTAACGGATAGTTGTGTTAAACCACCGTTGAGAATAATTATTACAAGAAAGAACGGCGCAGTTTTAATCGTACATCAGGAATTCTTAGATTTACGATATTACGTACTATTTTACTTATCAATAAAGTTTAACAACAATGCAGGAACTCCATAACACTATTAGTTTCTTATTTCTACTACATATGAACATCTTTACTGATGGCTCGAGGGATCCTGTTGGAGTTCGAGCCTCTTTTATCCCCCCGAAAATTAAGCACCCTGAATCCTTTAGACTCTTTTTCTCTATATTTACAGCCGAACTCGTGTCGATCCTAAGTCCGGCCTATCGCTAATTCACAAAAAACTCTCTGATTATTTCTGATTCCATCCAGACCGTTTGTTCTGCTTTCCCGCTTACTCCTGCGATTTTATCATTCTTCGAATGCGCTCTCTCATTCATGATGTTTTTTTTTCTTTTTAAGTTAATCCGTATTGGTTTATTATAGGTCCCTGGTCATATAAAGAAAGCAATGAATTGACGGATTCTCTGGTTCGAGTTGCTGCTTCCTCGCTCACCTTCTTCTCTAAAATTCCAGATTCGAATCTCCCACCTCTTTTCAAAAAACTTCATTTTAAATGCTGTCTGACATACTCCGTCCTTTTCTAATAATCTATTTCATAGTCAGGCTGTTCACAACCTACGTTTCACTTCGACGTTTTGCCATCGTTCCGTTATTTGCTTACGTCTTAATCATATTCACTGTCACCTTCTCGTTTTTGTTTTTCTTGAACATCTTTTCTGCCCTCTTCACCCGGACAATAAGGATTTCTGCGATTTCAATCATATTTTTTTTGGATGTCCGTTCCCCCGAAATAAACGATCTATTGTTTACTCTGAACCACCAGTACTTGACATCTCTGTTCCTTACCATATGATTCGTATATCTTATTATTTTCTTCTTTGCTTGTCATTCCTCTACTTGATTCTTTTTTCATTGTCTTTTTCTCTCTGATGTCATTTTTAAATTCGGTGAAAAAATCACAAATAAGGAAATCGTTTCATGAGCAATCCTTTGTTATATGACGATATTTCAATCGTTAAAGACAGTGTTTAAAATTTACACTACTACCGGAATTATCGATATTTTCGCTGGCGGAGAAAAAATTTTGGCCATTCATTGATTTATAAGCGAATTTAAATAATTATTAAACTAAATACGAACCATTTAAAAAAAACTATGTGCATATCTGTTTTACCTAAATAATGTATTAGAAAAATTAAATTATTGTCCACTAAAAAATCAAAAACCCGCTTTATCTAATACTATGATCTATAATATACTCAATACGCGAAGTAATCTAGCTTAAAAACGTACAAAATGGATCTCAAAAATTGGTCGAATAAAAAGCACAAATTAAGTACTTTGTATCTTTATTAAGAGAGAACTACGGGAAAATGATTCTCACGGTTTTAGAAAATATTTAAGGATAAATGCAGAAATACGTTTGATTAATTATTTTTACTAAGAAGTGATCCAATAAAGAGACATATAGTTATAATAAAGAAACATATAGTTATAATAAAGAAACATATAGTTATAATAAAGAAACATATAGTTATAATAAAGAAACATATATTATAGTTGAAGCATGTCAACAGAGCAACGTGTTTAATAGCTACGTTAATAGTTAGAGGAAGACGTTACGAAGATCTGCAATACTCGACGGCGATTTTGTAAATATTAATAAACTCAATCGAAAAAGTGTCTCCATTGCACAATGATACTCATTGTAAGGAATTATTAATTAGTTCTAAACATAAAGAAATAAAAATTAAATTAATAATAATAATCGCATTAGAATCGTAAAAAAAACTAACAAAAAAAGCAGTTTTTAAGTCCCAAAGAAAGACGTGATAAAACCTCAAGCGACATGATTGAGTAAACTGAGCACAAATCCGTGAACAAAGGTCCGTTAGGTTTTAATTTATATGAGAGATAAGTCCGCCGGTTTTAACAGATCTGGCATTTGTATCCTTAGGCGCGATATAAATTATTAATATAAATGTATATATGCATACATAATTAATGTCGTTTATATATAGTGTTACAAAAACATCGGATGCAGTATACCTTGGGTTACGAAATCGCTGCGATTTAATTACCAAAAAAAAAAAAAAATCATTCGATTGACGGAATTTTAAATTCTTTACAGCTATCGAATATTTTAGCAAAAATTTCATCAAGCAATAAAATTTTAATAGCTGTTGCGAGCGTGTAATTGTTTTAGTGTAATAATATTTTACAAGTTCCGACGGCTGATTTATAGACTAATCTCAGTTGCGAATTTGTTCGTTCAAGCTGCGTACAAGTTCGTATTTTGCCAGCAAATAGGATTGATGAATTATTTTTAGGTTAGTAATAGTATACACCGGTTCTAAGAATTTAATTCTTTTTTTTTTTTTTTATCGTATTATATTTATTAGGAATGTTTTTTTTACTTTTGATTCTTGCATATTCCGACGATATTTCGAAAACCTGTTTACCGCGATCCATCTGAAATTTGAATGGTATGTCGGAAAATGCAAAATGGTACGTTAGAATAGGGGGGTATACATATATTCAGACACCGAGTTAAATATAATCAGAGATTTTAGATAGAAGCGTTGCAGCGATATCTTCAGAACACATTTATTACCGATCGACCTGAAATTTTTAATGGTTTATTCAAAAGATCGCGTACAACCAGGTGGTAAACCGAACGTCAGAATGGCGTTACATGAATACTGCGTAAAGTTCATGTGCAAACGTTGTTAGTTTGAGATTTTCGCCAACTTTATCTTTAGGAAAACAATTTTCATTTTTAAACCGCCTTTACAAAATTTTTAATCTAAAAACTTAAAAAAGCCTAAAATTTAACGTTTCGGAAAGTTTACACTACCATCATCCACGTTTTTCAGTTTTATCCTCTTTAAAATGGTTCGTGTCCTTCAAACTCCGATTATTATTGTCACACGTCTTAATTTTCAAATATCCGAATTTGTTTCTACCGTACATATATATATAAAATGAAATTGTGTTTTTGTTTTTTTTTCAATGTACTTCGGTAAGTTTTTTGACGTTCGGAACCAGTAATAAAATAGGCTATCAAAATAATGTTCTTGCGGATGCATGTCTTATACCGTTCCTACTTGTTCGCTATTTCGGTGTTATATTTATTTTAATACTTTATCGCCGCATATCTTTTATATAGCGCGAAGTTTAGCGCATTTTTCGTGACAACATCCTGTAAAGTAGTTCAAATACATACCAAAAATCGTTTTTATAAGGTTCGCCCTTTTACCGGCGTTAAAAATAGTACAGCACTCGTAATTTCCCCCACCCCCTTTTTTTTGTTTATACATATTAGAAAAAATAAACCCTCGTTAAATAAAATGTTGTAAAAGTGCGTTAAATTAAACTATTAACCATTCGCGTAAAGGTCGTTGTTTGGTAAAATGAAAAGAACATTCACAGAAACTTCTGCAACAATATTTTAGCAACAAACGATAATGTGATTTGAAAACCAAAAAAAAACAAAAAAAAACGGAATTATAATTTTCACCTATATTACCCCTATTAATACGATTACCGGTGTTGTTTTTTAAAACTTCTTCTCGTCCTGGAATCACTGCTACCCCGTTTTATTTGTTGGCGAAACAGTTAAAAAATATTAGTCGTGCTTGAGTTATTTTGATGTACTTCAGTTTTTACCGGGTTTTTACGATTTTCTTCGGTAGCCTTTTCGAACTTACATCTTCCATTTAAAACCATTACCTGTACCATGTAATAGCATAATCCTTACAGAGTCCTTTGCGATCATATTTACTACTATATGCGAATAAAGATTATACAATGGAATTGTATTAATCGACTGAACGCGGACTTCTCCTTTTCGGGCTTAACAATAACGGTAGGCAAACTGCGATTAGCAGATATTCACCGGCTTCATGATAATAGTTGACATTATATAACGGTAGCCTCAAAACATACACTGAGCTATCGCACCTGATTAACGAAAAAACAAGGCATTATGTTGAATTTCGTAATAATGGGCATTATCCGCGATCGGTCGTATTCAAATTATACAAAATAACGGCGATAAGATTTACTGCAAAAATCTTCATCTAACTGGGAAAAAAAGAGGTTTTCGTTTTTTCACGGTGAATATTACGCGTTTCTGAGTAGTAAACACAGATTTTATTTGTTTATATTTGTATTTTATTTCGTTCCAAATTACTATACAGATTTTATTTGTTTATATTTGTGTTTTATTTTGTTCCAAATTACTACTATATTCATATTTAATAAAACTAGTATGGTAAATAGTTCTAGATTACAGGACAAAATTTGAATTATTTTTTAGTTTGCCGAAAACTGCATCAGAATAGCGTAATTTTATCATAATTAACATATCAGTTTTAAAACTTTCGAAATAAAATTAATTCTTTAAAATTTACTTCAATTATTCCGATTAATTTCTGAAGAATTGAAAATTCTACTTTCCGTTTTGTTACATTTACATATAGCGCGGTGTGTATGATATATAATTAGATTACCGATTTGAATTATGTTGTCCTATAGAGATTTAATGATGTCTAAGAAGGTGAAGTCGATTACTGTGTCGCAGGAGAGAGAAAGAGTGATTTGAAAGTATTTCAAAACGAAAAATGTAGTGGTAGGGACATTGCATATGGAGCACACGAGAAGATATTTGATAGAATATATTTATTTAATAAATTTCTCTATACGACCTAACCTCTACGATTTAATTTCACCCAGTAATGCTCTGTTTGACGATAACTCATATTATTTTGTTCAAGTTTTGACATATCTGAAATTCGTATGTTCTCTCTAAAATGCAACGTTTACAATAACTTAACCATGTGGGGTGACTGGAAAATGTGAACTTTTTTATTGATATCGGTTCGAACGTTTTTTTACTAAAAAAATTACGTCTTCCGGTACCGGATTTAGCGTTGCATATTTTCCGTAAACGTTTTAAGAAGAATGTAAATTTCACATCGAGTGGAATTGAAATTTTCTATTTTTACGTAGAATTTTACATTTTCGTAACTGCTATAAATCGATAATACAAATCGAGTTAAAATGTGTAATGAATAATATATACTAATCGCGCAAAGAAACTTAAAGTGTATCAAAGATAGAGTAAATTTTGTTATTATTATTTTTCTCTTTAGGGAATATGTTAAATAATTATTATTCTGAAAACATCCTACATTTGTTCATAGTGGCAATTTCTTCTTTCTTTTTTTTAGCCTCTACATTTAATCCAATTTCCTCATTCAAAAAATAATTTATTACACATTGAACAAATCTATTATTAAAATTGCACCCACGCAGCTACCGGTGATATTTGCTAAAATGCTCCTGGAGTATTGCCATATTTTAATTATTTCCGACTATTTGTTTCATATTGAAATATTCTATATTACAAAACGAAATAAAAAAAGAAAAATAACACATCGAAAAATGAGAATTTTTTTTTTGTTTAACATAAAAAAATGTATACTACCGATAAAAAAAAAAAAAAAAAACAAAAAAAAAACAGAGTCCTTAATTCAACCGGGATTGACATATAAACCGAGATCCCGATATAACTAACAAAAAAATTTGCGACCACGATATACATACATATATATATATATATATATATATATATATATATATATATATATATATATATATATACAGACTGCGTATAGTACATGAATTTTTCGGACAGGGATTCTTTAAGGACATCTTGCCATAAGTGTGTGTGTGTATCATCGGGAAATGTGAAGAATATTAACCAACTCCTGTTTTCCTATCCCCACTATGATCCAAAGCGAAATTTTTCGAAGAGTTGATTTCGAAAAAAAAAAAATTTCTTCCAGCAGTATAACTTTTTTGCCACGTAATAGAGAACGCATACATTGTGGAGAAGTATTTCTCATTATTTTTTTTTATGAGTAAAATTATTGTATTAAAATTTGCAACGTCTATTTCGTAGTAAGAATAATTATCCGGCAATCAGGGCACAAAAAAAAACTACCCTTGTTTTAAAAGTGTGGAATATAAATGTTTTTCGTTCCTTTTTTATTTTTTTTAATCGACGTATTTTATTTAAATTATGCCGAAAACTTGTACCTTAAAAATTTTCGCGAATTTTTTTTCACTGTTCGCGACGTTTCTTGCAGATTCGACGATCAACGAACATATTTTGAAATAAAAAAAATTGTTGCGGAAAAATTAAATGAAACTAAACGCGCGTTGAAAACAAATTCCGCCCATCGCCGAAAAAACAACAGAAAAAGCGAATATTCGGTAAGTAAAATGATGCTTTCTTTGAAAATAACAAAATTGAATATCAAGCGTCGGAATTTTATGTTAATTTTATAGATTTTTACATTTTCCTTTTTTATCTACCAAAAAAAAAACCCAGCGAATTCCATTTAATCTGAAAAAGATTCTTCCAGAAGTATAAAATTAAACGCCAGCATCTTCGTACCTTTCGTACGGTACGGACATGTCTGTCAGATGGTGCATAAACGCGACTGACTCTACTTTGTTTCAGTAAAAACTTGAACTGGAAACTGTTGACCAGAAATTGAATAAAATATTTACCCCGCAGAGATACATAAATAACGGCAAGACTTTCCTCGCAAGGGGTGCATATTTTCACGTTACACATTTTTGTGTGTGACGTATGAATTTTTCGAAAATTCCCAGCTATAGGGCGTATCATCCGTATTACTATTTCAGTTAACTTTTAAATTACACAAAAATGTTCACTAACCCATTTTAGTGGTGAAAGCTGCAACGAAACAATCGAAAAATAACAAAAAAAAAAAAAAAACTGAAAATTCTCTACACTTTTTAAATGTTTATTCTTAAACTTTTGGTTAATAAAAAAAAAATATAAAATAATTGAAAACTCTGAAAAGAAAACACAGTTACTGGAAATACTCGATATACTTAAATTAATTAGTTATCTTATATCGGCGACGATTAAATTAAAAAATACCAGTAAAGTATTTTCTAGAAGTGACTTTTATTAAATAATAGCGTCAAATGTACTCGTTAGTTTCTTTACATTATTCGCAAGAATGATTTTTCCAATTTTTCAGTTCCTCCGTTGTTTGCGGATGATGATTTAAAAACACATTTAAATTTCGCGCTTTCAATTGATGGTCCTTTTACGGAAAAAAGAAATCTTAATTAAGATTAATTAATAACCATAATGATTTAAGGCGCTTAGCTACCAAATCATTATCGAGACTTGTCTCGTTCCGGATCGAAGTCGCTGTCTCAGTGATATATGATACCTAATCTGAAATTGAATATTGGCTATATTATCTGCGAGAAAGTAAAGGCGGATAATCCAAGGAACTGACCCTGGTATTCTCATCAGATCCATTAGGCTTAGTAAAATTATGAAAAGCTAAATTCTACAATCTATGATACCTTTTCAACGATATATGGGATTTACCTTTAATGATAAAAGTTCATTTTTATCTGATACAGGAGCGATGAAAAGGAGTGGAGAAAAAATTTCAACGTATGTTGTACAACAGCGGCGTAGATGAATCGAATTATTTGTGTTCTTCAACGACGATTGAATCGCAATATTTCTGGAAATTTTTCTTTCAATACTACTCGATAAGTCACCTGCTGATAAGTCCTGCAAAGTTCTCGTTTCGACTTACGTGTATATTATAATTAAATGTGCCGAAGTTCAATAACACGTTAATAGAGTTACCGCCCTGGTATCGCGTAACAGTTATCAAAAAGGCATGGCCATTTATAATAATGTCAATCTATAATTGAATGCTGGCGGCGATATCATGGCAAAATACGAACTAGTAGACCCTTGTGAATAGTTCATACCTAAAAAATTGATTGGTACATGTCTTTTTAACCCTACTTGATAAATTGGTTTAAATGCTGTCTATTTTAACTGAAAATTATATCACAAAAATGGATGGATCAAGTGAAGTGAGAAAAAACAATCACAGCGGAATGCTTAAAAAGCGCGCGAAATGTTTCTTATCTATTGCCGGGAAACGGGAATCACGTAAGGAAAATTTAAAAAGTTCTGTTTTCCCGCACGTTCAGAGTGAATTCGTGTCGACCTAGGCAAAGTATTGGACATAAGGCTGGACACAGTTATATTCGTTTCCCGATACACAGTTGGATACGTCTCCAACGAAGTGATCTAATATGTTCAAACTCTGAAAAACGTCGCATAACGAATAAATATTATTATCGTCACAGTCGGATATTTAATATGCGTCGAAAAATGCTAGTACGTGCGCAACTGCCAAAATTTTCCAAGAACATTCTATAGCTCTGTGCGTATAGCGAGCGCAGTTTTGAATGCACGACCTAAGATTATATACATCAGATGTATGATACATGTAACTCTCGGTGGTCAGAATTGGAGTTAATAATCGGATAATCCGCAGTTGGATAAGACACACTATCCAACTCATCTAGTGAAGTTCATTTGCGCATCTCTAGTAAATGGCGTGCGATAATATAGAATGTTGTATAGAAAGAACGAGACGAAGTGTGCCATCGATAAAAGAGATTAATGTGCACAGCGTAGCAGTCAGTAGTCATGCGGTATTTTTGTATATCAATACAGGAGTCTAATGAAAAAGACGGAAGACTAATCAGCAACACGTGGTAGAGCAAATAGAAATTAGGCAAAATCGCTAACTACACTGCATTACTGCCTATATACACTTTCAAATTGCAATTTCAGCACATGTGACAATGTAAATTTACATTGGGATTCAGAAGTGAGTATGACGACAACAGCAGAAGCAAAATTAGCCGACAAAAAGCAAAATGTTACCCATCTCTTTTTATTTAGTTTATAGCTTTAATGCACGGCTAGAGTTGTACACTTGTTCTACAATATTCTACATCGAAATATCAAAATTTTTAAGCTTTACTAATATAACTAAAAATGCAATATTTTCATGTCAGTTCAATATACACTTCTATGTCAGTTCAATATACACTTCTATGTCAGTTCAATATACACTTCTATGTCAGTTCAATATACACTTCTATGTCAGTTCAATATACACTTCTATGTCAGTTCAATATACACTTCTATGTCAGTTCAATATACACTTCTATGTCAGTTCAATATACACTTCTATGTCAGTTCAATATACACATCTATGTCAGTTCAATATACACTTCTATGTCAGTTCAATATACACTTCTATGTCAGTTCAATATACACTTCTATGTCAGTTCAATATACATTTGACACATGTCACTAATAGGGACTCTAATATAATAGTTATAAAAATCAACGCACCACTTAACTGTTCCCATTTTTGGATCTCAAAAAAAAAAAAAGGAAATTAGAATAGTTGTCCTAAATTTATAGTCTAGAAATACACAGTGGATCATCCTATAACAGAATAAATATTATAGACTTTCTTCTTCTTTTTTTAGTCTCATACTCAGTTTCTGAGCATAGGCTGCTATTTGCGCATTATTGTTGTATAAATGTAGTGTTCGCGGCAACTGTTATATTCAAAACGTGAGTGTCCATGCAAGACTACACTTGGAAGTGATTGTAAATGTTTGATTTTTATTAATATACGAATGCAGAGTAGTCCTAAGTGTGTCTGTGTATACACCAATTAGGGTGCATGTGATGGTATGCGTATTTGTCATTGCCCTCCACGTGACCATTACCAGCTGTTTAATTATTTGTAATAATTTCTGTTGTCGCCTGGATCGAACACCTCCGTGACAAAAATCAAGTGCTCCAGAAACTAGGCTATCGCGACGACTATTCTAGTGTAATATAAACTAATCAGTTTATACATTGAGCACAACATTTCTTAAACGAAACTTATCTTTTCGTGCATTCCAATTAAAATTAAAGGTTATTGCAAAACTCGGAGATAAGCGTTATAAATAAAGTTTTGTAAAAGTATATATATATATATATATATATATATATATATATATATAAAAATTTCAGATTCTTGCACAGTAAGAGGTAAAATAATACATTGGTGAAAATTAGTTCTGAAGACATGGTAAATGGTTAATCGTTATTCAATCGTAAATAGCTCAGCAAAATTCGCACAGTACGTAGACATTTTCTACGTTGTGATGTTATAAAATGAAAATTTATTTACCCGGAATTTCGAAAAAAATAAAATCCTTCTCGCATTACGCAACCAGACTAAAAAAAAATATCAAAATAACTACTTTCAAAATATTCCCCTACCAAAATGTTCCAGAATGAATTGTATTATTAAATCTAGGAAAGAACTCAACGGAGCAACTTGTATAACACTGCGATAAAAATTTACCTAAAACAATCATTTTCAACCGAAATAATTATTGTCAACTCTATTAACACGCAGTGCTACTTTTCTGAAGAATTATAAACCGGACAACAACACTGACTTTGTCCCAGTTTCGTTTGAGTTTCTTTTTTGATTTAATAATAATTTATTTTGGAACATTTCAATGCAAGAATATTTCCTTTCGGTAATAATTTTCACCAGTTTATTATTTTAATTTTTACTATGTCTGAAATTTGTTTTTAATATATATGTAGAAGATAGGGGACACCCCCTAAAGAACCAAAACCTCCATGAAAAAATTTTTTATAACAGAAAAACTTAATTTATGCTATAAAAGATTTGCATGAATTTTACCTACGGATTTTAATAATTAATATTCAATACTTTTTTCTAGTAAAACTATTAATGTTCGTTTTTTATTCCATTTTAAACACAACTGTCGTTGATCTTTTGCCACTTTTATTTATTTTTAATTTTTATTTTGTAATGTAAATGAAAATAGTTCAATGAGAAATATATATATTTAAACTTGCTCACGGACAAAAATTTCGGATCGGATTACTAACAAAAATAAAACAGAAGTAAAGTCTAATAAATTTTTCTTTTTTGGTGAGGGAGGGGGGCGTCAACCGGGGACCTTTACTCAGAAATAATTAGAATAGGAAGGAGTCAATTATGTTTCGATACAGTCAGATATTGTTAGGAGAAAGGAATAAATAATAGGAACAATCACTAGGACATAAGAGGCGAAATATGGATTTTTTTTTTTTTTTTGATATATTATTTTTATTTCATTTATTTTTTTATTGTTTTATTAAGTTATTATTATTATTATTATTTATAAATTATTGAAATAAATTACATTTTATATAATTATGTTACTGAGTTTTATGTATTGGTACAAAATGTAAGCAGGTTCCTTATTTAGTTCTCGCACCATCTGTAATAAAGTTATTGGCATGATTTTATAGGATGGTAATATTTTTTTTATTTTTTTTAAATATGTTCTACGATCATTATGTATTTCACATTGCTAAATAACGTGTTCAATTCTGTAAACACAGTTACATGCGAAGGAAATTGAGAATTAATAAAACTGTGGAATTCCTGTCTGATTAGGGCCTGCGGAAGAAACTTAGAGAGCGTAGGAACAGTAAACATATTTGGAGGATGGCAGAGATTGACGAAATTAAAAGTGAAATAAGAGAGATTGACAAAGGACATTATACTATTTCTAACCTACCATTTTAGCTAGAATTTTATAAATTCGTTTTATTTTTCACTTAAAAATAGAACTAAATTTAAATTAAATTGTAATAATAACGTATTTTTAAAACATCTTTAAATTTCTATAAAGGTCGCTGTTTGATTTTCTTTATGAAACAAGGAGTATTTCTCAAATCTACGGTCTACCGTAAAAGATTTTACGTAATTATATAATTCCTCCCCCCAAATGTCCTTTTGGATCCACCCTTGATATATGTATATATGTATATGTATACATACATGTACAAATTATTCAGGGAAAATAAGTTTGGTTCCAAAAAATGTTACGTTCAGTGTATTATCCGATTATTAATGCCGGTAATGGCAAATTCTTTTAAGAACTAAAAATAAGTATACGAATATATTGCAGGTGGTCCATTCATCGACTATTGAGTTCCCTTTAAAACCAAATATTCATCACCCTGTACCTTTGGCTTGGTAAGCTTCCGGATATTATCGGAGACTACCATTGTTATTCTGCTGAAGGAGCTATTATATGCACATTGATAGCTAAGGCATTTACTACATCAAATAATTTTCGGTCCGTAGAAAAAAACCCCGGTGAAACTCCGCTAGTCCTACCAGCAACAATATTTACTTATCTTGAAATCGACCACCACTTTTCTGATGTACGCATAAACTTATTGAAACAAAAAGTTCTAGATTCTCCATTGTTAACGTCCACAAATTATTAAAAAACGCAATATATGCGCAAAACTGACGAATCAGGGTCCACTGAGAGATGATCAGCAGTCCGTTTCCACGAATTCGATAATGTAACATTTTGTTCTTCTAAATACTGGTATCTCCAGAAACGGAGTTTTATGCGTCAATATATGTATACCGTATCGACCGCAATGATATACCGTTATATGTCGATTCCAATTTGCAAAATCTGGAGCAGAACGTTTATGGAATGTCATTTCTTTGGACATCAGCAATGAAAAGGCTGATCTCGTTACAGCTAATATTCCAGTATCGACTAATTCATTCTCGCCACCTAGCTTATGCATTAGCATAGATGAAGGAGCGGAGCAGAATTTTTAATGGATTTTCAGATCTTAATTAAACACTCTACCAATCATTTAACCTTCGAGAGGTGCTTGTCGCACGAATTAATCGTCTTCGACTAATTGTTCGTAATTATTCCTCCCATCGATTTATCGAACAAACACCTGATTTCGTTGAAAGTTTATAGGGTCATTAAAATAATTTTTTAAACAAATGAAAGAATTCAGTTTCCTTGATGATCAAATAATTTTTAAAAATCATCCTCATTTGTTGTACGAATTATTAGGTGTTCGTGGAGCGGTTATTTATGTAACTTTTAATCGATTTTTTTCTTCTTAAATAATGAAATAATTCTTTAAAACGCTAACGTTCACAACGGATCTAAAACAAAGGTTTAGTATCTTACCAGATTTGGGGTCTCACTCTTCCGATGCGACGGAAAGGTGTACCCTTTCCGAAACGTTTTCAGTAAATAGTAGTCGCGAAAATCGTTTTATTATAAGTTTATGGAAGTTTCGAACTTTTATAATTAAAATTTTATAACTTTATTTAAATGTGTACATTAACAGAAATCGAGATAAGTGTTTCTATCGTTTTTTTTTGTTATTTTATTCTTTTTTAAGAATGAAGTTTTTTAGTTGGTTCTTTCCCTTTTTTTTGCTGGCCACTCTCTGATGAGAGTGTATTAATGTAGAGAGTTCTTCACGCCGATAACAGATCAGTCAATATTTTTATACTTACCGCACAACGAATTTACTTAATACACATTCTGCCGTTTAAATAAAGTTTCATTACCATTGAAATAATGAAAAACACGCAAGAATGCGGCAGAATGCTGTATAGTTAAGATCTCCCTCGGTTTTCTTCATTTTTCCGTCCATCTAGCAGCCTCACCTCAAGCTGAATAGTCCTCCGCGATTCCCCCAACCGTTTCGACTTTCCCAGTTAAGTACGTTACACTCCACCCTATTCGTTAATAAGTGTTCTAGTCGTAACTGTAACTCTTGCTTTCCAATGCACATTTTGCGATTCCGCTGATTCTGGAAATTTTTTTCAATGATTCCCTTGACTATTCATTTGTTTTTTGTTTTTTTTTTTATTTCGCAGCGAAAGTTCGTTTAATAAGTCGACAATTAAAAATAATAAAAAGTACATATATTTCGGAATGAAATCAGATCGACCACCAGATTTCGACCATTTCATATTTTATTGAAGGTAAACAAAAAGTAACCGGAAATGAATATAACATACACATTACGTATGAGGGAATGCCGAAAAAACTGCGCAATAGGTAACAAAACCGGAATGTTTCCTCTTTTACTCGTAGTACTCAAGAGGGACCGGAGAACATAAAAGGACCTATTCCACTTTAAGAATGTACATCAGCTATTTGAATGACACAACTTCGACAAGCGATTAAGTCATCAACGGAGTACAAAGTTTAATCCGCTGAAAAAGTAGATTTTAGCCTTTTACGATGGCCTAATAGATTGGATATACTTTAGTTATCGTCCTCCTTGTGACCAATGATTCTTTAAAGCCACCGCGTCAATCGTCTAATTTTCTTTTACAATCGACATATACAGAATTCGCAACGGCTTTTGAAACCGTAGGTTGCATTTGGAAACTCGGCATATACAAATAGTTGTTCGGTGATTTTATAGCCTTTTTCAGCGCGGTTTTTGTAGCTTTTTAAATCTTTCCTTATGTATGTGTTCTAATCTTTCTCGGAATACGGAGCATAATTAGTTTTATGTAGTTTACACTCTGGATCGTCGTGGTTCCGTCAATCATTAACCGGCGACCGAACGGTAGCAACAGGCATCTGTTTCAAGATACGCATTCTTCATAAAAGCATGCTTGAAAGTAACATTCGTTTTACATAAATGTAAAAATCCGGTTCGGCCTTTAAGTTCGGATCGGCTATTAATCGACTAATCGTATTCAAACACTGTGTTATCCAGAAGAAAAAGCAGATTCTAATCTTCGAAGTATTTTTTTTGCCGATATTTGGAATTTCACCGCTACCTGTAATATCCGATAAAGAAGTCCAATGGCTCACGTTGACATCGTCGTTAAACCAGCCGACTTGTTACTACCCGATTGCAAAAGTTGAATACATCGGCTCTCTCTTTTGAATTCTCTCTTTTGAACTCTCTCTCTTTTGAATTCTCTCTTTTGAACTCTCTCCTTTGAACACTTCGCGCAGGGGTTATATAACTGCGTGATACGATAAATGTCTCGGAGAATTGAAAGATAATGGTGGCTAACTTTTCATTATGGAAAAACTAATTTTTAACATTTTCCACCGCGCCAGCAAAATCGCGTCGAAATTCATTTTTTGCCCTTCTTTCTTGAAAACACACGAGAGAGATTGTTTTTTATAATAAGGCCGAACACACAGCTTCCATACGCGATGCCTGACGTGCCGTATAGGGCTAAAAAGGTGCTCTGAAACTGATTAATTAAAGAATTTAAAGACTTTCAAGTCGTACGACAACAATTAGAATTAACATGTGACCAGAACTAACGTGTGTACTTTTCTCAGGTAACCATGAAAGCGAACTACTGCATTTGCGCAATCGTCGTATTGCTGGCGTTTGGATTCTGCGTCGCCTCCATTTGCAATCCTTGCGTCTTTAAAAAGATGCATATAGACAGTCCGTGCGTGGCTGCATACACGCCAGGTCTGGCGCTTCACGTAAACAACGTGAACAACGACGACGTCCAGAAAGCGGCCAAGCGGCAGGTTTTGCTAGTGAAGAAGGTCTGTAAAAATTGCGGCTTATTCCTGAAGGAGGTGCACTGTGCCAGGTCAGCGATCACCACGACCGGAGCGGTTAAGCGGCTGATTAAGTACACCGTGTGCCGCAGTATCAGTTTGACGCCCGGATGCCAGCTGTGTGCGGTCCAGTCGTTGGCAAGTGGTGCACACGAGCTTAACATGCAGATAGAAAATTACACGTGCGAAGAATTGTACGCGTGAACCGTATCCGGCTTATTCGTAGTATTGAAACTACGCCTTCTATTTAAACCTTAAATAGCCTGTAAATATATATGCTATTTAAACTTTAGATGTTTATTTCACGAAAATCTTCCAGTTCGAATTAATGCAGTCGTCCAAGTAGTCTCTTTTTGTTGCGACAGAGAACTCTGAACTTGATTTACGATTATATATATATATATATATATATGTATAGTAAAATCCGCTAGCCATTAGTTCAGATCAAAAAAATTGCCATAAGCGCAGACGTTTCTAATCGTTTACTAAAATGAAATTTGTTTTCAATATAAACTCATAAAGCCAGATTTAATTAATGAAATAATAAAATTACACAATAACGGACATCTTGAGACTTAATATTTAACAAACATTCTAGAAACGTTTTCGGGAATAGCCCATTTTCGGCTAGAGAACGGAAAAGAGAAATTATGCTTAAAATTAAAAATGTTTTACTGTACACTGACCTGAAGGAGATATAAATAATTTTAATTGAGCTGGGAGAAATAACGAAGAATATTATTAAAAATGAACCTGAATGTTTGATTTTAATTTGAAAAAACGAAAATATAGTGATACATAATACATATATTAAAACTCGGTCATTTTGGCCTGGCAAGGAGCTCTGCCTCTTGACCGCTCTTGCTTACATTTTCTATTATACTTTATATAAAATTATCAAAATTTACGTCATTCTTACCGGCATAATGCATTTTTTTTGTTGTCGAAAAATCTAATGGGTGCATGATTAAGAATGGCGTTTTCATTTAACATTTAACTTTGGTTACATCAAATTAGGACATTTTTTAGTTACAAAATCTAATGGGGGCCGGCCTAGGAATTATAATTAATATAGTATAGGTGCTTGGCTACTAAATGAGAAGGGGCTCAAGACTTGCCTCGTTCCGGATTCAAATCACTCCCAGGTATATACCTAATCTGAAATTGAATATTGCTTATACCAGAGAAATTTGAGAAAGTAAAGACGGATCCCAAATAGATAGAAACTGGCCCCAGTATTCTTATTAGATCCATTAGGATTAGTACACTGTGAATATTAACTTCACAATTTCTGACACCCTACCAAATGGCACTTACTTTACTTTACTTTTCTTCTTTATAAAGTGCCATACTTAATTCTTGAGCGTCGGCGACTACCTATTCGTACATCTCAGCTGTACAGACACAGCCATAGTGTTCGTAGTAATTATTATATGCAACGCAGGTGTACACACGCAAGACTACATTCGGAACTGATAGTAATCGTTTGATTTACATCGTTTTACAAAAGTGCAGTCCCGTGTGCGTCTGTACTGACCTAGCGCGCACATTATACGTGGTGGTTTGCCATTGCCTTCCACGTGATTATTAGCTATTATTTAATTTTAATTCTTTGTAATAAGTTCGGTCGTCGCTCGGAATCGAACCCGTGACCTCCGTAACGGAAGTCCAGCGCTCTAGCAACTGGGCTATCGCGACGACACTTTACTTAATACTATATAGATATTATGTATGTATATGTATATGCATGAAGAATAATATTAGTAGAGATAAATGTAGCATATAAATATTGTTAAATTTAATTCACCTATCTTAAACGGAAACCGAAGAAATAACGAATGCCCCGAGTCTAAAACAGAATATCCGCTTCAAATTCGAGAGGCTAACACTGATTTCACTAGTTACCTTTCGCATCGGTTAGAGTTCAAACGTTTCAGCACCGAGACGACGCCAATCTTATTTCGGCCAAGGAAGATGAAAATGAATAATCCGGATTTAAGTTAAAACATCCGGTAATATATTAAACCGGACTCAAATCGTGCAGAAGTATCATAATTGAGATATATTGAAAACATTTATTTCCTAGTATGTATCAGTTACGGATAATATGAACTCAATCACGTGCAGATATGCATAGTGTTGGACAGCACTCGAATTGTGCAATGACAATCTCTTAAGATCAGTCTAAATCCGTATAAACTGCACCGTAATGACTTTCCACAAGTCGTAATTCTCGAAATCATTCCTTTTCCTCGGCGAGCCTTTTTTCGTTTTGTTCCTTTATTTGTCGAATTTGGCCATTCCTTGCTGGTTCATTCAGTTAAATTATCCCCATCTGTCAAGTTGTTTTTCTTTCTTCCCAAGTTTTTCCTTCTAATTTTGATCCTTTAATAAAACCTACAGTAATTAATATCCAGCAGACTACCACTGTTTTTATTCTTCCTAGTATCAGCATGGCATGTAAAGGTTAAATGTACGCTGTCCAAGCCAGGATTTCATTGTGTACAATCTATGTTTCTCACCAACCAATCAGGAGAAATTATGAAATGATCATGATGATGCCTTATTATAGTCGTCGCAATAGCTAGAGCACTTTATCTTGAATTCAATCGCAGACGACGAGATAAATTATCATAAAAATGATTAAATAACCAATAATAATCACATAGTAGGTAATGGCAAACCAGCATGTACACTGTAATATGCGCGCTAGTTTGATATATACAGAATAGGCAGACACACATACGGGGGGCAGCATCTGTGACACGATAAGAAGCGACTGCAATCAGTTCCGAGTGCAGTCTTGCGTCTACACTAGTGTCGCATATTAACATTACCATGAAAACCTGACAGCAGGTATAAAGCGCATCTCCCAATTCGCCTGGCCAGCACGGAAGATTAGGCCAACTTATCATATCACTGTAGTTGCTTACATCCAGCAGTAGGTTTGATATAGGCACATCGGTGATCGTGATAATTTATCGTACGTGTCTAAGATGTTCCTGTATTTTATTGTAACTCTGCTTCAATTCCTTGTTCTTTTTCCTTTCTCCTTTTTACGCCCTACGTACCGGTTTCATTTTGAGATAGTCACATTCTTCTGGTCCACGCATTACCAGACTGAGAGATTCTTCTGCGTACAATTATAACCGAAATCACATAGCACCCCTCACTAGCCCCTCCCCACATTCGAGATGAATAGACGTCAAAGTATAATTTTTAAGCGGTACAGGTTTTATCTGTAGAAAAGCAGCTGGTCGGTAATACTTCGGTATTTTAACTCGATCCATAAAATTGACTTGTATTCTAATTCAAGCGAGAAGCTTTATCTTATTCTGCATACTCGTGTTTATTCTTTGTATAATCAAAAATTACACGAAAGGCAGTATTAAAAAGTAATTTTTTACTCGTGAAAAATAATAGTGAAATCAGCTACGCGTCCTGTCTTGTTTAATTAGAAAATGTTAGCTGAATTTAATTTAAATAAAGAAATGCCTTTACCACACTCGGAATACGCGCTAAACGGTGTACATACAGCTGTGCTGTTTGACGTTATCCGGAGACCGATTTTTATCTATTTCCTTTCACATGTTTAATGGCACGATTTGTATTCATCTCGTGTGTTGAACTTATTAATGAGAGATTCCAAGGTGTTTTAGCAATTGAGAGAATTGTGTAATTGGAGCAAAAAAAAAAAAAAAAACTAGTTAGCTCCTGATTCGAATCAAACTTTAACAACTGAGAAATTTTTGTTTGATCGTCGCAGATACGCGCACATCCCTTGTACCCTCACGGGACCGATTACTATTGACGCATCCAATAATCAAAATATTCGCACCCGTACAACATATGGGATATAATAGATATTACTGCTAGACGTTATTCCGCAGTTAATATTTTATTTTTATTCGAATTTCGTCAATTTTGTTAGAATTAGAATTTGAATTACGCATTTTATTTTAAAGCGCAAACTTCACTATCAAAATCAATAAATCTTTCAACTAAAACTAAACGGTTTCGGCACTGTCAAAAACGAGCTCAGATATTCGAATATAGGTCAAAGTGTTTTTTTTTTGAATCAATTCAGCGCAAACGAAAAAACAATCGAGCTGTTATGATAATCGAAGGAACGGATCGGAACGTCTCATCATTTCACATCGCTGGTACATCTTACACTATGCACTCGCGTGACTGTCGCGAGACTAGTGTCTTTATAATACTTTTACCGTTATGTTCGAATCGTCAAAACAGCTATTAAAGGTACGGTATATTTCAGGATACGGAATTGCTAACACAGATTAACGGCCGCCCTATAAGACAGCGTCAAAAATGTTAATTGGAAAAATTCAGGTACACCGATCGGAAACAAAAAGTTAACACACAATTTTATACTATTTGCAAGCCACTTGGAAGAACTACAAAAAATGAAACTGAAAAATGTTTCCAAATAGGTCAAAGAATAAACATAAACAAAACTATGAACTTGAAATAGAGACGGGAACAGGTTAAACATACGTATAATTTTGCACAGGAAGCGGAAAAAGTAGACAAATTGATTTACCTAAGGCAACTAATTAAACTGAATTAGAAGATGAATACTTGAATATATATGCTTTTTTTTTTTTTTGTGAGTAATTTTTCAATCTTTTCGGCGCTTTTTTTGAAATAACAGAGTTGGCGATGAATTATTTTTAAAGTTAAAATTGATCAAAAAATCACAAGACAGACTCCTGCAATTTATTTTATTACAATAGCGATTGCTACCAACTTAAAGGATATATTTCATAAATGGTTCTGCTTCGAAGAAATCAGGTTAGCTAAAACTTACATTAAATAACATGGTTAGAGTACTTTCAAAACTAAAGAATGTGCACCTAAAAACATGTTAAAACACAATCCTAAGTGTGAAAAAAAGTGTTTGGCCAGTGTGTTCTGCCAGTTTTAACATATGCTAACGAAACATCGATATTAATAAATAAAAAAAAAAAAAAAAAAGGGAATAAAAAATAAGCAAAAATCAACGAAAAATGAAACGACCTATGTTGGGTATTACTCCGATGACCGAAAAAGCGCATCATATCGATAGAAATTACGCGTTTTTTTTTTTTGAAATTAATATTTAATTATAAAGCTGTTACGGTGGTTTAATTAATCTTTTGATTTGTTCGAATGTGACATAATCTACAGCAGGTTACCTCTGTACTTTCGTAACTCGAACGATTGAAAAAATTCTCTCATTCCAATCTTAAACGATCCTTCCATCAAAACGAAAAAGTATTTATAATCATTTACTTATAGTTTAGGCCTGCTTCGTTTTGAAACTGTATCTTTATTCATATTCGGAAATTTGAAGGAATTTACTCTGGAAAACTGTGTGTCTGATTCACTGTCAAACCGACACTGAGAAATATGCCTAATGCCCGAGTCTGAGTTATTTTACATATTTTTCCTCCATACGCAGGCGCGATATTAAATTTAAACAGTACATGAAAACTAAAAGACTACAAATTATTCAAAACAGAGTCTTTCGACTCCGCCTAGAATCTATGAAATCGACACCAGTTCACGTGGTCAATGCTGAAGAATGCGCAGAACCTCCGGTTAATTTACTTCTTGAACATTCTACGGACAAATTTTGCATAAAAAATAAAGAGTATCGCTTTCATCCAATAAATAAACACATACCTATATCTTAGACAGCTTAAAAATTCGGGATTACTGGA
The DNA here is from genome assembly GCA_039619475.1 of Icerya purchasi. NCBI lineage: Eukaryota > Metazoa > Arthropoda > Insecta > Hemiptera > Monophlebidae > Icerya > Icerya purchasi. The sequence continues at coordinate 440,059,388 of CM077116.1, forward strand.
AGTTTACCACAACTTCTCCAATACTTACTAGTTTTTTATCAACTACTCTGATTTTAATAGATTTTCAAAAACCTTAAACCGGCGCCATATTGGATGGATTTTCAGGAATCGCTTTGCTGCCCGTAAACTAAATTAGATATACTAAAGAATATTTGTCAAAACTAACAAACCGATTTCAAGTCATAACAGTTTTTGACAGTAAATGACATGTATTAAAATATCGGTTCAATGATTACCAAATCCTCTATACCGATGGATCGTTTGATCTGGGTGTTAAAATAGATATACAGCGGCTTTTTATTATCCTAGCCGGGAGTTTTTTAAAACTTTTCGCTGTTGACATATGCTGGATCTCCTATTGAAGTGGCATTATTTGCTATATAATAAAAAATCTAGAATATATTCTAAAATGTTTAAAGGATAAAAAATATTAATTCTAACGGACTCTCTGACCGTACTGCATGAACTTTCACACGGGGGATTGGCAAGGTAATGTAAAATATTCGATAATGCCCTTACAACAGGCAGCCACGGAAGTAGTGCTAAAGTGGATTCGGTCGCACTACGGTATTAAAGGAAACGAAATAATAGACAGAATAGCAAGAACCGTAGCAGTTAGAACAATTGTCCAAAAATTAAATTGTAGTGGGGTTTCTCTTACCGGTAATTAAAGAACATACTATAACGGGGGGGAGGGGGTGGAACGTCGAGTACGAACAGAGCAGTAATGAAGAAGGCAAAGATTATTCAAGAATACAAAAAAGTATGTCCTAAGGGTGGTTAAAGGAGCGAATAACTTCGGAAGAGACTTTATAGTAACGATAACGAGATTGAGAACAGGGCACAACAAAACCCTGTTCACTTGGCAAACATTAATATTATCAATGTACATGTAGTAGTTGTAGAACAGAGGGTACAATAGATCATTTTCTTTTATAAAGTCTACGAGCAGGGTAGGGACAAACTTAGAACAGAAATCCTATCAGAGCTGCACACCTTTCCGGTTTCACTAACAGATCCAACGTCGAATTTAGCTGTATTAGTGTATAAATTTATAAAATACCACAATATAGAAATATAGAAATAAGAAATAAGAAAGTTCTATAAAAGACCCTATATACAAGGTTAAGTAAAAGAAAAAACGGGTTAAATGACAAAGGCTAAGCCAAATAAAAACAAGGAAAAAATAGAAAATGGGATTATCTCGTAATTTTAATTCGGTCAACTCGCACACCCATTGAAAAGTGCAGTCCCTTAAAATGAGTCGCTTAACGAAAACTTGCTACCGGGCCAATCTGGTTCTAAATAGGTGAGCATAATTAACTTGTAGAGTTACATGTTTCATAGAGAAAAACTTTTATAAAGAAAAATAATTGAAAAAGAAAAAAAAAAGATATTTTTATTTTGTCGGTGACCAGGACACGTACAAGGGGTATCTCTTTATTTGTTCACGCGCCATCTCGGAGGTTGGCGATCCACGTTTCCAGCACGACCTTTGAATCAACGGACCGGAACAATTCAATCGATGGGCAACCAAGCCATCGGCGAAAATCATTCATCCAGGAGTTCTACCGGCGTCAAATAGATCTTTTGCACGATATTTTTAGGATGACTCGCAGGATCTTGTATTTAGGGCCTCTCATTACGTGACCCAGATAACATTCTTTGACCGAGCAAAGAGGTATAGCTGAGGGAAATTTAGATAAGCATGTCACTGCTTAGTTATCAAATTGGAGGAACAGTGAAAATTAATCGGTAGTTTAAAAAAATTGTTTTGAGTTAATTTTCATTATAGAACTGGTTTTAATCTTTTACCATGTACGAGGGAGTGATCAGAAAATAGATGGACACTATTTCGCGCGTTATAATTTACACGCGCGATTTGTTTTGGCGGAAACTCGACAAAACTGCCTTGCATTGAACAAGCCATCGTTGAAATCACTGTGATTTCGTATTCAAAGGTGTTGACGAGCGAGTGTTCTTTTTTTTTTTAACGTTGCGGACAATAAAACATCACGCTATTATAAAGTTCCTCGTTTACAGGGACGATTTATAATTGCCGTCGTCCAGAATTATAGAATATCCAGCTGCGGTGCGATAATTTTAACACCGGCCGTAAGTCTATGAAAGCCGAGGAAAAAAGTGGTCAACCTCTGTGGCGTTGCGAAGTCCAGGCAACATTTTTTGAGTTCACGTTCTCAGACCGGCGCCTGACCATCCGGGAGAAATGAGTGACACGCTGAATTTATCCCTTTCGGTTCAGTTCACGCAGTTCCGGAGGGTAACTTGAAAACGTGTGGAAATCATGATGGAAGATCAACGAGGAAATTGCTCGTGCATCTTCCACGAAGTGCTTGAAACCAACTCACGGCAGACCTCAGAAACGAATTTTCGGGTACGATCCGCAAATGAAGGTGCACAATCTTTGAAGAGGGTAAGGATAAAGTACGGTGTCGCTCACATTCCAAAGAAATATAGATCGCATACCGAAGTCCATCATCATATACATGCTGATGATGTTTCACGAGAAGGGCGATTGGTGCAGGTGTAGCACGAATTTTTTCACTCTGGAGTCACTGTAAACAACACTTTTCATAAAAGAGGACTCCAACGTCTGCGTGAATTTATTCACCGCTGACGACCTGCCAAGTGCGGAAATCTGGTTCTTACATTAACATTCCCTATTGCGCGCCGTATGCAGTAGTAGTCGGAGAGAAAATTTTTGACGAAAAATTCAGTGACCGTCTCATCCAGCCGCTTTTAATTACCTAACTGTGTGACTTGGTAATGTTTCCTCCACTAAAACATGTTTCGAAATTCCAATAAACCGATGAAATTTATAAAAAACCACACGCCGGAAACCTTGTGACCTACCGAAGCAAAAATGTTAGCTTTACGAGCTGGTGTTGAGCCGTCGGAAGAAACGTACGTTGAATTACACTTTCAAGGTGATATAAAAGAAATAAAAAATTAAAATGAACGAGGATTTTTTGATCTCTTTTTAAAAATCGCCGGGCAAACTTTCGATAAATCGTATCTTGAGAATTCTTTTCAACGGTTCTTTAATGAACTTTTCACCCACCGGAGGACAAACGAAATAGCCCGTGTTCTCTTTGAATAATATTTCAGAATTACTCACTTCATTAATTTAGCAGAAATCGGTCTCGAGTATTTTTCTACGGTGTATGTTTGAGAAAACCAGTTCCGTGTAAAAATTCGCAATTTCAATCGAGAGTTTTCGTAAGATGAAGCTTAAATCAACAAATCGCTTTGTTCGACTTTCGATGATGAAACGACATCGGAAAACAGTCAGATTACACAGAGTTCGACACCTCCGCCAATGATAAAGTTTTAAAGGAATCGATCGGCATATGAAAAGGCATCCTCCCTCCTGAGACATATCAAAAATCACAGAACATTCGATTTTTCATGAACATTTAAGCGTGAAAAAGATCAGATCCCGTTGAATTACGCATCTTCATCATCTTCATAAAGGTAGCACCTTCCATTCGGGAAGTTGCACATCACGAGCGCTAAATAGTTCGACATCTGGCTGATTCAATTAATCGAAAAAAAGTCATCAGTTACTAAATATTTGTGGTAGTTAATTCCCTTCTTTTTCTTCCTCTAACTTCCCTTTCTTGAATTTTTCCCCGTACTCCATCAAGGTTGAAAAGAGTCCTTCTCGGATTTTGTAAGCGATATATTTTATTTTTCTTCTTTTTATATCGTTTATTAATTGCAACCTGTCGACTTTACACCTATTCATCACTTCCCGGCTGGTCATCTTATCTGTCCGTGGAATATTCTTAGCATACGCCATACGCCCAAACTTCAACGGCGTTAACTCTTCTTTCGCAGTCTGTATTTATTGGCCAAAATTCCGTTGAATAAAGCAACACGGACCGAACATAACCCCGGCAATATACGTTTTCTTGTTTCTAAGTCTGTCTTCTTATTTTCCTTTTTCCAAATTTCCAATCGCCTGTCTGGCCGAGATTATTCTGCAAATTATTATTTATTTGTTCTCACGCCCATCTCTTCATCAGAACTCCTAAATATTCATACTTTTTCACATTTAACTGGAATTTAAAAAATCTTCTGCCTTTAACGGGAGTAAGAAAGTCTTTAAAAAAGCTCGATCTAGAAATTTCAAAATCCGCGTACACAACAGAGAATCGGATACATTCGTACGAGTCGGAAACTGAGCAGCAAATCGAACCAAATCCAACAGCAGTTGGAACTTGATTGTGCTTTCTTCTTGTTTGGTTGTACCAGTCGTAACCATTTCTTAGTCCGGTTAAATGATACAGACCGATCTATTTATCAGAAACATTGAGGAAAAAGCAGCTGAAGATGTCGCTTCGTCCTTCACATAGCTCTCACAGAGTACGCCTTAAACAGCTGAGATTACTATCATCCAATATAAGTGACTTTTTTTGTTCCTGAATAAAAATTAAAGAATACGTGCAGAACGATTTTCATTAGCTCAAGAAGTTGTTGATGCTTTCATAAAAAAAAAAAAAAAAAAACGTTTTCGAAATGCCATTCCCAGAGGCGGAAAAAGAATACTTTGAAAATCGGGCTTCGAACACGTGAAAAAGTGCACAAATCTTAAAGGTAAATATTTCGGTAAGCGGTAATAAAATGTTTTGAACCGAAACTTCATCCTTCACTGTTCCTGCAAGAACTTAAATGGTAGCCCTCGTATTCGGAAATGTTCGATGATCGGTGATTGCGTTATTCGCCGCTTGGTAACTTTCGATTACATTGAAAATACAAATCAATTTGCATATTCATTAAAAACGTTTTCAGTATTAAATTAGTCCACATACGATCATCCACCTTGAAATATGTATAATCTTTTTTCTGCCGAAAATACTTGCAAGACCGAGTCAGGTACAGCACCGTCTGCTACCATTAGCCACTATATGTGTACCGTACAGACGCTTTACCGTTTAGATTGTTTACGTTAGCATGCTTATTGTTGGGAACAGTTATAAATACGATGGAGACGAGTTGTAAACAAAAAAAAGCATGCTACCGGAGGAGAGATGCGTTCAAATGTACTCGGATGCTCCGTACGAATCTGTTTAGATTAATGCACCCGAAGGGATTCGTTGAAGTTGACCCGGATTTTTGGACAACATTGGTTCAACGGGACCTCGGTGCGTAGACATAACCATAGAGTATCAAACAAAAATGGCATAAAGGTTAAAGAAATGTTCGAAGACATAAACGTGCGACATGGAAGTGTGTCCGATTCCGCTCGGGTGGAAAATTCACCCGCATGTCATTATTAAAATGCTCATACGGACCAAAAAAGAAAAAAAATAACACAAAAAAAATAATTGAAAAAAAGACTTTTATTTATTAATATAATAAAAATAAGGAAAACCAAATTTGGATATAATTTAAACGAATGAGCTCGTCGGTCGATATACGAAATATGTTATTTTTTAGGCCAACGTTTTTATTTCATATTTTCGAAATGTCCTAATTTGATGGACCTTCGAGAATTACTCGTACTTTCCTTAAATAAAAGCCTATCTAAATTACTTTTATATTATTTTATTTTACAGTTTTTAATTAAATTTTTGGACAAATGAGAGCCAAAAAGAGAAACGGAAATGAAATAACGAGTTTAGTTTTAAATAACGCGGTTTGTTTGCTGATGTAATTGGCTAGATTTTTATTGTCGTACTTTTTCTTTTTTTTAAAATATATCCCGAAACTCTATATATACGTGCAACAAAATTATGGGAAGCAAACATCTTTCCTCTTTTTTTTTTCTCGGAAGCATTCGATTGGTCCAGAACTGTATCCAGGTATCGATTTTCATTAAACCCGACTTCGGCATTTTCGAAATATTAGCGCTTCAACCTAACGATGACTTGGTAAACAAAAATCTACGAATCTAGATCTATCTAGGTGTCGATTTTAATAAAAATTGGCCTCGCCATTTTCGTGATTATATCGTTCCAGGATTTGCAAGAATACAAACAAGGAAGTTAATATTGAATGAAAGCTTTTTTAAAAAAAAAAAAAAAAGGAAAAAACCCAAGACATTCTAATTTTTGTGTTTTTATTTACATGTCTACACATACGCGAGTTGTAAAAAAATGATCACAGGAGAAATCGGCGGTGCACCCAAGCGGGGTTTTATGGTTTCAATCTCCCCATTTCGATTCTTAAGTATGTTTGTAACGTCATTTAGAAAGAAAAAAAAATATCTGTTTTTTTTATTTATTTATTTTTTTTTTAATGGAATCGGTGTCATCACTGACCCAACTACAAATATCTGTTTTTATTATTTCTTTTAGTTTTTTTCTTCCACAATTTCAGCATCTGTGGACTGCGCTTAATAAGTCTTCATTTTACATCTTGTCCTTTTTACTTCCTTAACATCCTTCCAATATTTCTTGAGACCCTCCATTGAAAATTCTTATGGCTTATCGAAAGCGATCTATTTCGATTTACTTGTTCTATTTTAAAGAATGACGTCGCAACTGCTTTATGAAACCATTCTTTATTAAATATTTCTGTTTCATTATTAATTTCATATCCTTTTCACACTCATCGAATCATGCAGGTCTTATTTTCTTCGTTTCCATGAATTCATAAATTCTCTTAGTTAACCTATGAATTCTGGTAATGTGTCCGTAAAATAATAATCTTCTATTCCTTATTGATATGGACAATGATTCAATCTTACTGTATAGTTCATCGTTCGAAACCCATTTAAACTGTCCATCATTCCATTTAACTCCTAGAATCTTTCTCAAGATTCTCTGTTCCCTTATTTCTAATTGATTAGTTAATATCTTCTTGTTTATATTAAAAGTTTCTGATGAATGTAACACTTCTGGTTTTATAACCTTAGCATAGTGTTTTAGTTTTGTTCCTATGCTCATTGCTTTTTTATCGTAGACATTCTTCCGCAAGCGATATGCCCGACCTAATTTACATATTCTACTATTCACTGCTTCTTCTTCTGGCCCATTTTGTTGTATAAATTCCCCTAAACATTAAAACTTTTTAATTCGCGTTATTGTTCCAGCGAATGTATTAAAATAATCTGGGCTGTTTTTAATATTCATGTACTTGGTTTTTTCAACAGATATTTTAAGGCCTACACATTCCGAGACTTTTATTAGTTGGTTGATCTTATATTCTCGTTGCTGACGTTACATCATTAGCGAAAATTCTAAATCATCCACGAATGCTAAACAGTCGATATATATATATATATATTCATTTATTCTTAGACGTCTTCCTTGCCGATAAAAGCAAAGAAAATTTAGGAAAAATAGATTACAAGAAAATGAACTTCAGCTTAACATCGGGAAAACTGAACACCCGGAATGTGGAGCACCTACAGATAAGTCTATTAAAATAGATAACACGGTGTTAAAGAAGACCGTTCAGTTCAAATACCTGGACTCAAATATTACCTCAGATGGGGATACATAATGCAACATAGATTCCCGCGTCCAAACAGCATGGATGAAATGGAAGCAGCTAACCAGGGTATTATGTGACAAGAGAATACCGATACATCTCAAAAGGAGGATTTACAAGACAATTATCAGACCTACAATGCTATATGGAGCTGAATGCTGGGCGACAACCACAAAAATGGAACAAAAACTGCAATGAAAATGTTGCGCTAGTCTCTTGGGCACACACTCCTCGACCATGTCAAAAACGAGGATATGTATAGGAGTTGCACCTGTACGTTTGAAATTACGGAAAGCGAGACTCCGATGGTACGGCCACATCATGAGAAAAACAGACAAGAGCCCTGTGAGGATGTTAATGGATTATATAATAACCTTGGAGGAAAGCGACCGCGAGGAAAACCGAGAAGACGGTGGATACACTCCGTCAACAACGACATGGTGGAAGTTGGGATAGAGGACGCCGAGAACCACCGTAGAAAATGGAGAAGGAAATCGATAGGAAAGAAGAATTCTTAGTATCGAGTCTGAATTTATGTTTCGTTGTCTTCTTTATCCATTCGTATTTGCCATTCTTTGGTAATTTTTTCTAAAATACAATTAAAAAGGATTGGTGATAAGCTGTCGTCTTACACCCGTAACAATCTCAAATGGATCTGAGATGTCTCCTCTAAATTGAACCTTGCACCTTGTGTTGGTCAAAGTTCGCTCTATTATATTTCTGGAAGTATTGCCTAATCCAAATTCTTCTAAAACATCAAATACCGTACTCCTATCGACACTGAATTATATGCCTTATTAAAATCAATAAAGACGGCTACATAATCATTATTTCTAATTGATTTAAACCTAATAATATTCTTCACATTCCGAGTAAGATCATCTTCCCCTAAAACCGGCTTAGTACTCTCCTAAATTTTCGTTTAAAGTGTTTTCGACTCTTTTTAGGATTGCTTGTGAAAGAATTTTATAAGCTACAGGAAATGTTACATCCCTCTTGTTGCCTTTTTGGGGTATTGCATACATATATTAGTGCAGATTTCCATTCTATTGGTATAACTCGCAATTCTTCCCTTGGCCAACTCGAATAGTTCCGAAATGATCGAATCCTCTCCTGGTGCCTTGTTGTCTTTTAGTTAGTAATATTTTAGCGTAAAATATATTATCGTCTGCATACGGGGGACAGTATGTTTTTTTAACATCGTGCACGTCATATAAACATAGCGCGGATAATTCATATTTCATTATTACGACAAACAACCTGCCGTTCGATAAAGGAGGGAATTCGCTAAAAGAAATTCTTCTAAATAAGTAAAATTCAGGAAAACTAGCCTGCAACTCCGGTAAAACATTACCACAGCCGATCGATCAGCCATCTCTGAATTGCGCCAACTTCAGTAACGTTTAATGCGTCACAGGTGACTGAATTTAAATTGGGCGTAAAAAGAACAGCTCGGATGACGGAATTTAAAATTTCAGGTGGATTTTAATTGAGGAAAGGTGTCGCAATACTTTTGAAATAATTCTTTAACTGCCGACTCGTAGGGACTTTCGAAATCGCTCTTCAACCAGAAATGCGAACAGTCGTCGCCGATTCATTACTCGGTTTTTTACAGTTACTTCTGGTGGACTCGCGATCTCGTTCCAGTGTCGGTCAGTATATTTTCTTATCTAGCTTATTTTTATTTCTTTTCCAAAAAAATTATTTACCAGCCTGTGTAACGGGTACAACCGGGGTCAACTGATAGCATTAGTTCAAGTAGGATTGTCCTTACATAAGGAGTAGTAAACATCAACTGGGGCTCAACAGACACTGGATTATTAGGAGTGAACTCATCTGCGAGTATAATAATATTTACAGAGAAAGCAAGGCTCGTGTAAATAGAGGGGGGGGTGTCTTTTGTTTTGTTTTTTTTTCGTTTCTCGTGAAAACAATGAAAAGAAAACTGCGCGATACGTAGAATAAGGCGAGATTATATCGTGCCGAGCTAATGAAATTAAGGTTTCCTCCAGTGGTTGGTTGGTATAAAAATTTTGAACAAACGTTAGTTCCGTCAAAGTGCAGAGAGTTACTGTTGCAATAAGGTGATACGAGCGAACAAAGACAAGAATAATAGCGGGAAATTCCAGCGCTACCGATATCATTTTGAAAATAGAACTCGCGTCTTTAACCGAAGAAGCCAAACGTTTATACAGAAAAATTGTATATAAATATATACACATATATATATATATATATATATATAAATGTATAATGGAGATATAATTAAAATACTTGTATAATACGCAGTACATACATATGTACCTTAAGTATATAACATGGACGTAAAATAAGTGCTTACCAAAAAGAAAAGAAACTTGTAAGGAATCATCGTCTATGCGAAAACAAAAATTTATCAGTCTCGAACCGTTCTCCTAGGGGGCTCTATGTACTTTATTAACAACTTTTTCATAAGAATGTAAATCAAAAAAACAAAAAGTCAAGTAATAACATTATCGCCCGAGAACATTTATTTAATTAAATAAGTATACGAAAGATAACGATTTTAATTAGTTTGCATTTAATTAAAAATTGTCGCGACAGTACTTGCAAAAAAACAGAAAATAGAATTGTTTCGACAGTAAGTAAATTTATACATTAGCGGGACAATGTTATTTTTACAAAAAATCTATATAACCAATCTGTGTTTAATTTAGCAGCGGATAAATAAAATATTTGTTTTCTCGTTTGAGATTTAGGTTTAATAGAAAAGACAGTCTTGTTTGGATCTCCACATTCGGTTCGATACTTGGTCGTAAAAAGTCCCCGGAATGTTCATACGGCTGCGGTGTATATCTACAAGTTATTCACTGTAAAATCGAAAATTTCCAAAAATTTATAATTACACGTGTCGGTTCGAAAAGTAAAATATAACGGGAGCACAAATATTTTAGCTGCCATTAAGAAAAAATAAACTGAATAATTTCCTCAGTGGGAATTAATTTTCCAAAAAGTATTATAACAGCGGCGGATCCAGGGGGGGGGGGGATAAGAGACGTCCTCCTCAAAAAGAAATCAAAACGTCGATGATGAAAAAAATGATTACCGCAGAGAAGTTTAATTTATACTATAAACGATTTGTACAAATGTTACACCTGGAGATTTTAATAACTAATATTTAATACTGTTTTCGCTAGTAAAACTATTGATGTTACCTTTTTTCTTCTATTTTAAACGCAACTGTCATCGACCTTTTGCCTTTTTTATTTATTTTTAATTGTAATTTTAATTAAAAATAATTCAATGAGAAATGTATATATTTAAACTTGCTCACGAACAAAGAATTCGGATTGGATTACTAACAAAAGTAAAAAAGAAGCAAAGTCTGATAAAAATACTATCTTTTCATTTTTTTTCTAGTAATTTACTATTTAAATTCTAAACTACCATCTTTTAGGTATGATTTTATAATTTTTTTAATTTTTTACCCCTAAAAATAAAACAAAATTTAAATTAAGTTGTAATAATGTACTTTCAAAATATTTTCAATTTCTGAGGAGGTTGCTATTTGATTTTCTCAATGAAATCAGCTATTTATCAAATCTACTGTCTACCGTATAAGATATTACGTAATTATACAATTTCCCTCCCCGGTATGTGTATGTCTCTCTGGATCCGTCCTTTCAAACTCCGATTTTAATTGATTGCTGCAGAATAGATGTTATCGGTGTATTTTAAACGTTCCTCGCTGGACTAAAATAGATAATATGCATAATTAGTTATAGTTGCCTTATGTAAAAGATTGTATAATTAATACAGCAAAAAAATGTTTTCATGGCTGTTCCTACCATAGCAATATACTTGTCAGGAATATAGGCGATTATAATTCCGAGCAACTATCCCGGATGTACATTTAAGCATCGTCGGATTAAACACAATTTAGTTAGTTAGTGATATCTCTAGGCTGTTAAGTAATGTTTTCAATGGTAACAATTGGTTGTAATTTTTAATTATTTTGGGTTTTTTGTTATATATTTTTTTTTCGCCCTTCGTATTTTTTTTTTGTATAGTGTTTATATTTTTGTTAACAGTACATAAATATGCTATTTTATCACTCTAATGTAATGCGGTTAAGTCTCTTTCGAGCTGGTACGCATTTTGTTTATAAATACTGTATTACTGTACTTAGCCAAATATACGTTTTGTTCTGTTCTGTTCTGGATCCGTCCCTGATTATAAACTTTTTTTTCTTTTTGATAATCCATTTGTTTTTTTATTAATTTTTGTAATACTTAAATGTTTTCATTGGCTTCGGGTTGTTACAAAGAGACAAATAAAATTCCAATAGTTCGAATAATAGACAAATAATTACGCTATTTCGGCATTGTGTTTGCAATTATATCTCGATCGGTACATGCCGACACGGCTACACCTTATTCTGCTCGAGGTGTCATTTTTTTTGTTTTTTCTCTTTCCTTACTTTATTAATCTAATCAATAACTACGCTTATTTCGAAGCAAAGATTTTCACACATAATGCGAGATAGTGATGTTTCGAAAGCTTCGGATAAATTTTGGATTACTTTTCAAAAATTCGCTGCTCTCGCCTACGAAGTTGCGGTCGATTCGCGTCAACTCGATTTCACGAAGAGCACAAATTACGCCTAAAACTTTTTAAAGGATTATCAAGGCAAATCAGTCACAGAAAGATCGCACCGCTTGTCTAGCATAGCGCATAACAGCGCAACTGCCTGCGACTTATTTCATTTAATAAAATTGGAACACTTTTGAATTAATCGCGAGGGTAGCTCGAGAGAATAGAGTTGTATGTTTTGAATTCAATAAGTACGTTTGCAGAAGGAAAGTTCATCAACCTGCGCAAAGTTCCTGCGACATATATCGAAGATGGATTTAAGAACTGTCCAAAAAGATATTTTGATGGCGACTGCACGGCACTTTCATTTGGTAACGACCAAGTGTTGCTTTTGATGCTTTTTACTCTTTGTTTTCCCATTCTTCTGATCATCTTTCTATTCCCAACGCAATTCAACTGGACTCGCTTCTGATTGCACGTTTCTTTTTAAATCTACCTGTCGTACTCCCGCTCCCTAGTTCACCTTTTATTTAATTCTAATTTATTTTCAGCTTTTTCCGGTTTTCTTTTGCTCGTAACTTTTGATCTTTTTAATCCTACAAATTTTAATTATAATCGGAGTTACTTTCAGTTGCAATCTATTATTTTTAATTTACCAACTCCTCCGCACTATTGAAGATATGTAAACCGTTATACATATATATATATATATATAAAAAAAAAAAGAATGAATTTTCCAAGTGTCGTGTTCAGATCCGGTTATATTAGGACAGATTGTGCAAAATTAATCCGCTCAATTATTAAAGGGATCTTTGGTAATGTTTCATTACCTACATTATCTGGTCGGGTAATTATTTAGATATATTTCGTTTTGAATGTTCGAGTTTAAATGCAGATAAGTCGAACATCGTTCTTAACTCCGTTTCTAAATTAGTCGTTTATTTACGGTTTCTTTTACAGGGTTTTCAGGGTTTTGTGTTGAACCACGTCCTGTTTAATCTATATACTTGTATTACATACTTTACTACCAATTAACCCACACATTTCATTCTGCGCGTATTATTTCGTGTTTCATAAGATTTACATAGATGTTTAGAAGGGAATCGGCTTGCAAGTATTTAATAAGGTTTCATGCAGACTAGGTTTGAGCGTATTTCTTTCAACAAGTCACAGTATTTTCTATACTAGTCCTTATGATAGAGCAGCCGCATCCCCGGCTAAATTACGAACTACTACAGTTTCCATGTAATTTCACGTTAAATGTTTAAGTTTGTTTTTGGGCGATAGTAAACTCAGACGAAACAGGCGCAACAGCTCTCGATTAGACTCTTTCAATATTATTAACTATTGTTATTATTATTATTGTTGTTGTATCAATTACGCGCTTATTAAATTGTAAAATTTCGATTAAAAATACAAAATTACGAAATATCGTCGTCTATTTATACATTAGCACTTGTCAGTCATTCTACTGCGCCTTTCTCAAGAGAGAATGTAGCCCCTAGTCAATTTATTACTGAAATTGTATACTTCGCACAAGTTAACAAAGTGGGCCATTGTTTGAGTCTCGCAACAGCTACACAGTTCACGAGAGCTTCCATTTGTTCATTAAATACTTGCAGCGGCCTTGGTTGGTTCTAACTCGAATTGCATCGGGCTTTTCTGCTGAGATCAAATACCCTACCGGCTGGGTTTAAGATAAGTTGTCCGTTTACTGCTTATTCCAAAGTCCCGTCCACCTGGTAGCTGCATCGCCGCAGTTCTGAAGCTCGTTGACTATCAACCATGCTGCTTTCCTAGACCGAAGACGTGTAGGTGGTATATCTTTGATAAATTTTTCCACGTGAGGTTGCGTGCTATTGTATTTAGTTTATTGTCGTGTTAATGCTTCTTCTCTGCGGATGAACGATGGAAATATGTTTGCAAGCACGGGAGCAGAGGTTAATTTGAGCGTACCGGTAACTAAGCGTAGTGTGGTATTCAGTCGTATATCAGTTTTCGTTGCATGCGAACTAACATTATTCTGCGACTGAATTCACCAGTGCCAGTGTAGCAGTCTTCAGCAGTTTTGTCTTCGCTCCCCATGCTGTAGGCGAGCAATAAGGTTTACTCTTGTCTTCACTTTTTAAGCTACTTCCTCCAAGTTCTCTTTGTATGTCAGTGTTCGATCTAAGACGACGCCGAGGCATTTTGGCGTTGGATTAAAGGACAAATCATTACCGTTGTGCTTAACACTTATTTTAGCTTTTGCCAGCTGTGAGTTTAGATGGAAAACCGAGGTTTCGGTTTTTAATGGGTTTAATACGAATCTCCATTTGGCGCAGTACTCGCCCATTCTGTGTAAATCCTTTGTCGGTATATCTTCGCCGTTAAGTCTTCGCTTTGAACTGAAAGTGCTATGTCATCTGCGTACTGCAATGCTTCCGCTTGAAGGACCGGTAGATCATCATCTATGGTTGCACTTCTTCGAATTTCATTAAAAAAAAAAAAAAAAAAAAAAAGATCCTAGCCGGTAGAGGGCTAATTATTCTTCGCTCTTGCCGGCTGTCTCGGAAATTTGCAATAACCAGAAATTTTCTCCGTTCTGAAAACGTCGACTAGCAGAATTTTGAATAGTACGGCAAAGAGATCATCCTGATCGGTTTACCACCATTCGACTTTTTTATTCCATATTTGAACTGTTTCCTATAGGATGAAAACAGATAATTGTATCTTCTAGCGTCATGCATGTCAGTAAATATGTAGCCGAAAGAGTAATGAGGTAAGTTTTTGAAGGCGATTCAACTGATGATATCGATGAACTATTAAGGGTACACCGAATAATTAAATGAGCTCATAATGGAGGGCTCCGGAAAAATATCATCAAATCTCATTTAAACTGAGGGGAAGATAATTAAAAAGCTAATGTCAACTTTTAAAGAATATAAATTATTATACGGATAATAAAAGAAAAATATATTAAATTTATTTATCTTTTTCGATTTTGCACCCTGAAAAAATCTCACGGCTCTTAAAAACTAAAAAGTCCAAAAAAAAAAAAGAAAAAAGGTTCAGAGTTTTTAAAAGAAAAAAAAATTGGTATAATACACGAATGCTTATGAAGTGAGTGAAAAATTAGTGACGCTGATATTTTCGTTTGTTTTTACTTTTAATTTTACTAAATTTAAATAAATTCGTCGTAGCACACCTTAACGTTGTATTATTTTTCTCCTTTACGAAAATAAATTTAGTCCTTTAACAACTATAGCGTAAATCTGACGTGAAGGGATCCCACCAAATCACACTAAATCTCTCTAATACAGCTCACGTAATTAATGGATGCTCCCTTAACAATTTAGAAATCAAACATATATACCAGCTTTTATGGTTTATTCCGGTCACCTTTGTTTCACTTTAACTTTTATTGCTGCGATAATTCCAACCTGTTATCATCCAGTCAGTTACGAAAACTTAAATTAGAGAACTTTGCAACCCGATTGGAAATAGGTAAGCTATATATTATATAGATGCATTCAGAAGCGTGCCAATTGCGGACTAGCTGTTACGATTTTTTTAATTGACATTTGCAGAAAATTTTGATATATACGAATTTAATTTTCTAATCAGAGTTCCGAACCGGTTTTTAGTTCATTCGACTTTTTTGCGCCTTTATTTCAAAAATGAAGAACCATCCAATTCAAACTAGATTGCAGAGTTTCCTTCAATAATCAATCGGCTCTGTGTCCATCATCGCTGCGTAACTGTTCACTCGCACAGAGAGTTGATTTCTCAGGGACCTCGCATCCGGGTGACCGAAATGGTCGTACGCTTCAACCATCTGGTATTCACCTTTTTCTTTGTACGCGGCATGATAATCTCGTTCAATCGGTCGACTCATTTCGTTGGCCAATCTGGAAATTTTAGAATTTAAATTCTTCCCTTTCCTCGTCCGATCGCGTATTCGCTATAATATAAATTTATTTCAGATCATTAGTTATTTCAAGCGTTGATTTTTATATGGCAACTGTAATCGTATCTGTGATTATAATGGGAGTAAAATCAAGCTGAAATGTAGCTGGAACAGAATTTGTAATTGGGATGGCTTTTAATATTTTCCTGTGCCATTATGAGTTAACTGTCGATAGTGCACTGTCTCGCGAACAGTCGTTTTATGCACAGAATATTATTAGCATGAGCCATCTAGGGGGGGGGGGATCTATATAGTCTCGAAGGTGCGAATAGCACGACCAACATGAATGCGCACGGCATATTCGGAGGTATCATTGCAATTACATTTACAATCGTCATGGTCGTCATTGCATCCGATTAAACGTTTCCAACATCATTATCCAGGAACATTTGAAATGTATGTTCGGTAGAGTATTATATTAATAGTCACATATGGGCGGTGTTAATGACCGTATTAAATTAGAGCTGAATGCGAATAATCAAAGAATAGACAGCAAGTTAAAAAATTTAAATATCTCGGGTGCTACATCGAATTTAAACCCTGAGACAGAAATTAAACAAAGATGCGAACATGCGCGCACTGCTTTCGGGAAACTGAAAAAAGCTGTTAACAGATAAATCATTAAACTTGTAAATTCGGAAAAGACTAATGAAAAGCTGTATTTGGCCTATTATGCCTACAACATATTCCGGCACAGTACTCAACTATCCTGAGGCATGCGAAATGTGGCTTTATCGCCGTATGCTTAAGATCGCCTTGGACAGCGCGCATAAGAAACGAAGATGTACTAAAAACTATTCAAGAAGAAAGAATAATCCGCCGAATAGTCGAAGAAAGGAAAATAAAATACTTTGGACACATAATCAGAGGAGATAGATATGAAATCAACCGGCTTCTTCTTCAAGGGAAAATTGAAGCAAAATAGAGGAGTGGGACGCAGAAAACTAGCTTGGACCCAGGACATTCGGAAATGGACCGGAATAACATTTATAGAGAGATTAGTTCAAGCTTCCAGAAATAGGGATATATGATCAACATCCCCTATGATCACTACGCACGGTAACCGTGTACAGCATTCTGATGATGATGAAACAATATAAGCTCATCATTGCAATATTAGCTTTCGGCACCCATAACAATATTGGAGCCATCTCGGTAAAAATATCAATTTTTGGAGTCGTAACAACGCGTAAAATGTCTAGACCAGGTACCCTGCGACGTAGTATAACTCATGCCCGGTTAGTCGTGAGTTAAGATCCGTTCGGAGACTTTGCAGTCAGAGGGGTAAAACGAAAAGTCCCCCGTTACATTTTAATTTAGTTAGAATTTTGGCAAATCTGCCGTTCGAAATTTTCCCACTCGGTGTTGTTTTACATTGTGTTTCGAATGGAAAAAAAAATTAATTTTACTTTTGATACGCTGCACCGAGTAGAAAGGTATTTAACGGGGAAATAGCGGGCAAATTACATTAGGCGGACATCGGCTTAACGGGGGATATAGCGAACTTCGCGCTTACACGATTTTCCAGCTGCCAACAGATGTTCAAATAGACGAGAAACAGGCAAGCGCCTAGTGGGTAGTCCGATAGGTAGTCGCGTCCGTAAGCCGGCAAACGAATTCGCGACTAGAGGTAGAATTTTTTCAATAGGCCCGAACGATTTCCAGGAGGAGCAGCAAAATTTCTTACGCCGCGTACGCGAACTGAGACTAGCGAGCAAAATTGCGCTAGGCGAAAATTCGGAAACCGATAAAACGCAATGGACGGTAATGGCGCATGCCGAATAAATATCGAAAGAGGACACGAGTTTTTAAAAAACTTCTGTTTGTTACTCTACACACTCCTGCGGAAATGGTGGAAATGTCGTAGCGCGGAGGGAAATTTTGTGACAAGTGGATATACGAACAGTTTTCCGAAAGTACTAATAATTTTCGCGCGATCACATGCAGGCCATTTTCTTCCTCATTACACGCACTAGTTTTAGACTTAACTCGGAGGTAGTTAAATAAAGTCTCTATCGTACGGCGGCACTTTGAGCTCAGGAAAAGTTCTTCAATCCGTGTCGTATTATTAATTTATCGTGAAAAACGGAAAAATAAGAGAAAAAAAGAGAAAAAAAGAAAAACGAAAAATTAGCTTTTGATACTTGTCGACTTCCTTCTATAATCTTCTTGGTCTGCTAGGTCGACGCCATTTTTTAGTCAACCCGGAAAAAAAAAAAAAAAATAAACAAATAAAGCTCACTTATATTTGTGCGGTTATCATTCGACGCATCTGTACATCGGTGGTACGTGGGTTGTTTTTTGCTTTTTTTTTTAATCTTCACTTTTGTTATTTCTAGCTAAATTACAAGCGAAACAACTTTTTAAGGAAAAAGTTAACATATCGATCTTCGCAGTAAGTACTACACTCCTAAATCCCTACATAACACTTATATATCGTTAGCGACGTGGAACAGTGGTAATCTATCGGACAATTTTAGATTGTAACCGAAGTGCTCACACAAATCGGTACCTCTTTTGTACGATTAAGCTACTGCACAGATCATCACGTTCACTTAAAAATTAACTGCGTACTAGGCTGTGCTGGATTACCTAGTTTAATCGGCACACGGGAGATTCAATGTCTAATGTTTTTTTATTCAGTTCAATTTCGGTCGCCCCATCTCTTCCATATACCTTCGAGCGTCTGAGAAAGTAGCGAAGTGAATATTTCCGCGATCTCGTACTTTACGCCATTGCAAAATTCCTAAACATAAAACGGGATCCTATTTCCACTAGTTTCTGAATTTTCGTTGTAATTTTGTTCGCCAGTTAATTCATACCTTGTAAGAAATTATGTCGCTGTCAGTCCTACTGGAAGTTTCAGTCTGCAGACTCCGATCCGTTAGATTATTAAAGCGAGCGCCTACTGAAAAATAAACCAGTCTCTTTTCCATCTTTCTCGGTAGATCGATCTTCACTATAAAATCGTCGCGCGACAATTAAGCATTTGGTCACTTTAAAAACAACACCGGTAAGATATAAAAATCTAAAAAATGATCGTATCAGTAAATCAACTCCGATTATAAGTAATTGAAAAATACGAAATTTCAGAAAAAGTTAAGCCTCCCTTTACTAAGTAAAGTAAAAAAAAGTAAGTCCCATATATCCTTGATATAAGGTATAACGGATATTGCGAAGTTAAGCTTTTCATAATGTACTTAAGGGTCCCTAATGGGGATCTGATGAGGAAATATTAGGGCTAGAGTTCCTTTCTACTTTCGGATTATCCGCCTTTACTTTCCCCCAGATAATCCTCTGGTATGACCAATATTCAATTTCAGATTAAGTATGTACCACTGGGATAGCAATTTAGATCCGGTCGAAACAAGTCTCGATACCCCCTATGTGACATCTCTGGTTTGGTAGCCACCAAGCACCGTAATCATTGTTACCAGATATTATATCATTTGTTACAAAAATTTTAAAAATTTCATTTAAAATTTAACTTTCACTACCCCGAATATCGTTCGTGTTTCGTACTTTTTGATTTTTAAGAAACCCACAAAAACGCACGTAGTCTCACTTAGCAGCGAATCGATGCATCATAAATCGGTAGGGCGCAAATAGTCTTAAAATTCACCTGCCGATTCGCAAGTTTTATCCGACGATTAATAGAATTAAATTTCAATCGCCGTAATTTAGCGACACGTTTCGCGTTGAAATTCTAACCTGGACCGAAATTTTCCAGCAACTTAATATTTCGAAATTACCATCCCTTTAAGTTTTCGGCTTTTAAAATGTAACACACGGCGGATTTTGCGAACGATGGGGCTTTGCATCGCACTATGTAATATTATTACGAAACTTTCGAAAGCAATGTATTAGTTTGTTTTTTTTTTCTTAAATTTTTTATTGTGACGACAATTTAGTCTTTAACAATAACGGTGACAAAGTTGACTACACGTGGAAAGAGTTACACTTCCAATGAAGTAAGCAATGTATTAGTGAATAAAAATAGTTTTCCTCGGTATTTAGTTTGCTGATAGGACCTGCTGGAGGATGACACGACCGCCGGAACTGTACAATCAGTTGACAAGTCGAATTGAGTCGAAGATATTTCGATAATTTTTTTAAAAGACGGAAAATGTAATAATTTGTAGGAAATTGCAAATTAAACGAAGAAAAAAAAGGAAAAGGATAACTTTTTTCTTACTTGGTAAAATTTACTAAACGGCAAATATTATAACAGTCTGACCAAGAATTGAACTGTGTTCCAATGGATATTTTGAACTTTAAACTGAGCATTAGCGTAATTAAAAACCACTTTAGGGGGAGATAATGAGTTCAGAGAAAACGGAATAATATTGAAATATAATTTTTTAATGTCGCCATCACCACATTGTTGTTACGTATTTTACAAGTTTGATATCGAAACGATTTTACTTTCAACTTCGATGAACCGAAAACGTCGTAGCCAACAGCAAATAGCAAAATCAAAATCGTGCAGAAACTGTTTGAAGAATATTCCCGCTTTAATCAGATTATTTAATCGCGTTCGTGTTTATACATATCATGGGTCACAGCTCATTAAACTAGGAAGTTTTAATATAGTTTAATTAAAGCCTGCGTGAAAATTGCGATGAAGATTATT
The DNA here is from genome assembly GCA_039619475.1 of Icerya purchasi. NCBI lineage: Eukaryota > Metazoa > Arthropoda > Insecta > Hemiptera > Monophlebidae > Icerya > Icerya purchasi. The sequence continues at coordinate 440,080,003 of CM077116.1, forward strand.
TTTGCGACGATGGTTTGTTATAGTCGTTTACTCGGTAAAATCAAACGTAAATATAAAATAAATTCCTTGATAAATAAAAATAAGTATAAATTTGTACTTATAAAAATAAGTTAATAAGAGGAATTTATCTATTTTATATTTATAAATTGTAATGTTTATTTACATAAAATTAAGCATAGTTATTATAAAAATAACCGAGTTTCAAGTAGAGTTGATTTATCTGAAAAAAATGAAATTGATCGTATAATTTATTTTATCATTTTCGCTTTAATGGGGTTTTACAAAATTTTCAATCAACGATATACGGGAAAAATTACGAAATTCCGATCGCTCAAGAAAAAATTCCGTAAGTATAATTAAAGTGGTATTAAAAACGATGAAGACATTATTATCTTGTTAAATTGTTATAGGGTAAAGAGAGCCGCCTAATCCGATATACATGTTATTATGTCTCACTTTTTTAAATATAATATACATGTAAGGTGCTGACGGTGTTGCATTTAACTTTATAAAGAGAGAGTTCACCTCTTATTACAAGTTCTTCGTTCAGTTTTTGAATATATTTCAATACGGAAAACCGTAAAAACAGTAACATATTGAATTCTAAGCATCATAATGAAACGTCAACTATATTCAACCCTTTCGTTCACACATTTTTGCCTTTGTTTCAACAATTTTTTTTTTTCAAAATAATTTTAATGCCTTGACATGTAAATGATGTTTTATGCATATTTCATCCCTCTCCAACCTGTAGGTTTTTGAGATAGTTGTTGTTACCAATTGATAACAACAGTATCGAGGAAAGGAACTTATTCCAGTACAGAATGCATTGAAATGTTTAGTAAATATAACATATAAATGCCCTACAAAATTACATACATTATAATATAACGCTACTATGACTTGAATAATTTTTGTATAATGAAATTGCTTTTGCGTTATACATACATATATACCTCTATATACATGTGTGTGTGTGTGTGTGTGTAAAGTAGCACTAAATACATTTTTACAATTAAACACTTATTTAGTTGTATGTTATGCAGTGTTTTTGTACAGTAATTATGTGAATAAAGGTGACTTTTATAGTAAAGTAAGTCCCATACCATAGTAATGATACATTTATCTAATATTTAATACAAATTTATTTAATTATTCAGATTATATTGTTTTTCATTTAGCGTTATATTATAATGTATGTAATTTTGTAGGGCATTTATATATTATATTTACTAAACATTTCAATGCATTTTGTACTGGAATAAGTTCCTTTCCGTCATACTCTTACCAATTGGTAACAATGAATTTTAAAAAATTCACACTAACAACATACGGTAAATTAAGTAAATATAGATGTATAACAAAAATCTGCATGTCTTTTTAAGTTAAAAATCGTATAAGCTTCGTCTTTTAAAAATAAATAAACATCTACAAACAACATAAAACTCAAACTAAAAAACAGCGACCTCATACAGATAAAAATCGTCGCTATCTTCAACTGTAAATAAACAATATATTTTTTTGGCTTTCAACACTGGTTTTGTGAACAATCGATAAAGTGGCTCGTTACCAAATGGTAGCATAATGTCGTCACAATATATAATATTATAAAAGTCTCGTAATACATGAAATTAAAATGAATGTTACCAATTGGTAACATTGTGAACGAAAGGGTTAATGCTCAATGGATTATCGATAGCAAACGTTGAAAATTGTTGAGAAGTGCACAATTAACGTCTTTTGGAATGTGATATTTATTTAAATATCGTGTTCAGGCTTCATTATGAATGTACGTAGATTTCATTTTTAATCGCATACGCGTTTCAGACAATTTCACGGTCACCAAATGTTTCTCTTAACTTGGTTTTTTTTTTTTTTTTTTTTTGGGGGGGGGATTACCTTTTCAATGACATTACCCGACATTAGATTGTGTTAGTGAGAGGAAGGGAGAAATGAAGTAGAATTGAATATTACTGGAGATCGAAGCAATGAAGGACGCTATAGTAGGAATAATTGCCGGAGATGGAAAAGAAAGAATAAACAAAGCACACTGTATGTAGAGTAGGCAAACCGAGTTTTAGGAGTTGTCTATAGAAGTAAGAGCGTTCTATAGACGCGCATTCGAAGAAGGTGGGATTTCAAGAATTAAATATTCCATTGGTTACCGTGACACCTAAAGTTTTCGCTGACTGCAAGTTCTTCGTCATCCTACCTGCCAAGATAGAGCTTGTAATTTTTGATAAACGGCAGGTGCATCTCTATTAGTTCAATTTCGAAATAATGCGACGAATAGTTGTCGTTAAGCCAAATATTTCATTCATCCAAACGTCAGCTTTCTAAAATAATTGCTATTCTACAATACGAACGGCAAAACTTTAAAATAGTTCCAACTTCGAGATACAATTTACTTTCTCGCAGGTCGCGCGCCAGTGTCCGAAAAAGTCACCTCTTTTCCGAGTCGAGTTGAGAACAGTTCGGAGAACACTGAAAAGATATAAAACGGCTTAATCGCTGTAAAATTTAATAAAAAACGATTTCCATCGGCCGAGAATGTATGTTGTCCGAAGTATTCTCTTTTTCGTCAGCCGAGAAAAAAGCGACCGGTCCTGTCGATGATTGAATATTTCCGAAAACACCGAAGCTATTTAAGATAATCGTTTCACATTAAGTTTCATAGCGTTTTATAGCGGTGTTGCTAGTCAGCAGGATGTACGAAAGTTTTGAGACGCGTAAAGAATATGGTGTTTGATAAATCGGGTCGTTTTTTCTTTTTATTTAATTATAATTTATGATGGACGAGCTCTCGATAAAAATGAAAAGTACAATCATCGTACTATGTTGTTCATTTAAAAGGAAACGCGTTAATTTTACTCCCGGCTTTGTCCGGAACTGAAAAGCATTCAAGGACTACCGGTAAAGTAGAAGGAGGAATATTACCCATGGAGGGAGGGGGATACCTTGATTAAAAGCTCGTTCGGTTAGTTTAATTTTTAGGTTTACAAAGTAACTTTTAATTTTTTAGTAATTTGTTTTTTATTAGAACGCGTAAAAATACATTTCAAAATTTGAAGTGTAATCAAGTTCGGCGTGTTTTTGTATTGCTCGGAAAAAAGAAAAACAAATCAATTGAATGCGTTCATCGAACTTTATTCGATAGCCTGGCCAAATGATTAGGCAGACGAGCTAAAAACAAAAAAAAAAAAAAAAAAAATCATTCGAGCTTTAACGAGAAATTAAAACAAATTAAACATTTGCCGGCAATGCGAAACAACCGTTCGGTATCATTCGAAAAAAGCAAAACAAGCAATTTTCCCGGGTAAAAAATTAAACAGTCCCTATTACGTAACATACCGGCCGAAGCAAATTCACAATTAGCGCATTGCGAACGTTTTTCCATATGTCGCGGGTGATGTAGATACCGTTTTAGTTGCTTTTACAGCTTCGTTTTAAATCCTTCGTTTTTATCATCGTGACGTTTTCTAATAAATCTGCCTTTTTTAATTAGTTGGGAGAAAATTCCCCGCAACAACTTCTCCACTCCTCGCATAAGAAAGAATTCTCCCTAATTACTCCTTACTAGGAGGGGGCAATGTTGGTTTTAGAGTTGAAGGTAAGACCGACGGTATTTCATCTGGCAGAAGAAAATCCCACACAATTCTCTCCCAAAAACTGAGCAGAAGTCATGAAACAGACCGCATGACCCGTTCCGCCTAGTGGACGCAAGCTGCCTGCGAAAAACACGTTAGCGCATTTTCTTTGACCACATCCGGGTATGTACAGATGACCATGGTTGGAGACAGGTTGCCTTTTTTTGAGGTTACGTAGTGGAACGTCAGCGTGACATCTTGATTAGAGCGAGAACTCGTGAGAGTAAGGTCAGTAAGAATGGGCGTCTTTTCCCCCGGGGACCTTTAATTGTAGTAATACGTTGTTATGATTTAAAATTCAAATTTTAAAAATATCATCGACGTGTTTCAGCAACATGGTCACCGTGTATATAGTTTAATTTTTAAATTACAATACGCCGTGACTAGGAGCGGCCATGCTCTAATTGCCGATGAGTTCATAAAAGTTTTATATCCGATAGACATTCTTTTACTTTGTTGTATTCATTTTAGGACTATCACAAACGTTCGCGATTTATTTATTCGTTACCATTAGCCCATGGACAGTTTCTTCTAATTATCGATCATTGACATATGGCGGAAGTATCGAGTCACCATTAGCACCCTTTTGAAGGGTTTCGATCAAATTTCGTCCAAGATCGTCAGCGCAAACACGCCACTTTTACTTATTCCGCTTTCCTACATCTATTATCCTCATTTTGCAAAACGATTCTATTTTAAAAAGTTGGCGCAGGATGATGGCAATCTTCCAGGATAACAGCCGGAAAAAAGATAAAAAACGGGATATTTTACTCGACTTTAAATGATAATTAAAGGAAACTATTTTTGCAGTTCCTCTAGGCTTCGAGTTTTTATTGTTATTACCGTATAGTTTGGCGACATGACGATCGCTGATAGAAAACAGTCAAAAATCACTTGTTCGACATTTTGAGGAACATTTTTAATTTTTGCATAGTTATATAACAATAACAACAACTCGTGGCGATGTCCTAATCCTAATAACGATAACATAATAACAGTCGATCACTATTCTTCGTTTCAGATCAGCTATGAAGAAGTATTTGGAGCTTCTCTTCTATCTAGTGGTGATTTTAACGATCTCCTCGTGCAAGGTGCAATCGGAGCTGGTGGATCCGTGTTCTCCAGTATTGGCCGGCGCGTTAGGCTCAACTCAACGCGTCTGGAAATCGGATGATTTGTCGGAGCCGACCGTAATGGAAACCGCAATTCGTCAAGTGAAGGAACTGATGAAAATTTGCGATACTTGCGGCACATCGATAAAGAAACTTCTGTGCTCAAAGACGGACATAGAACTGGGCATCAAGCGATCAATCAAGATGCTGCTGTGTAACATTAATTTAGCCGTAGGATGTCAGTCTTGTACCATTCAGTCGTATGAAAGTCGGAATAAATTTGCCGTAATGGATTACATGTGCAGTTCATTTAGTCCACTGCCAGTGTGATGGACAAAGCAAGTGTAGTTCTATTTAAATTTTAAACATTATCTCGTCTAAATAGCCAACGGAAATAATAATGCAAAAAGTAACACTTGCAAATTAATAACAATAACAGCGTGTGTTTATTCATAGTTTTAAATCGATAACAGTAATAGTGTTTACTTGTAAATCAATAACAGTAATAGAGTTTACTCGTAGATGTAAATTGATAACAGTAATAGTGTACATTTACGTTGTTAATGTTAAAATAATAAAACGGTGTTACTATTTCATTTAATCTGTACTAAACTGAAATATACTCCCCAAGAAAATTTCCAATTGTAAAATTCGTTTTATACTCCTTTTAATTTGAACCGGTTGTTTTTCTACCATTTCCGTGTCTTCGCTCCTTTGCACGCACATTATTTATAAAAATATAACAAATACAACCCGCAGATAAACTACGTGATGATATACGTCAATTCGACCTGTTAGCAGCGCAAATAATAAATAGACGTTGGTCAACACCATCGCAAAAAATCTCGGCATTTCACAGTTCACCCCATGTACACGTATTTTCTGAAAAAGGCTGCAAAATTTTCCATCACTAAAGCGCTTGTTCAGCTCTTCCTAGTGCCATTTATACCTCATTATGTATTTTTTTTTTTTTTTTTATTAATTTTTAAAAAAGAAATTTCTTCTCGGAACACTAATTATTCAATTTATTAGACAAATAGTCGCCGCGTTAGCCTATTTGCTAGAGCACTTGAATTCGATCACGGAAGTCTTCACAGTTCGATCCTAGGCAACGACAGAAATTATTACAAAAATAATGGACAATAGTCGCATGCGGAAGGTAATGGCAAACCACCACACACTTTTACCACCCCATACGCGCGCCTAGTCAGCACATAGTAGGCAGACATGGACTGCATTTGTATCGCGATAAATCAAACATTTACACAATCAGTTCGGAGTACAGTCTTGCGTGTATACGCCAGTGTTGTACATAACTAATTGTTATGACGATAACGATATCTGTACAGCTGGAACGTTCGAACAGAGATAGTGCCGAATACTCAGAACTAAGTATGGCGTTACAAAACAGAAGATTAGATAAAATTAGGAACTGAAAAAAATAAGCTATAAATAATTTCAACAAAGATTAATTTTCTCATAATTAATTAACAATTACCGTATTCTTTAAAAATTTAACTCCAAGATCTTCGTGGATTGTGATGTTGCTAATGCATCATAGAACAGAGATGATCACGCGTAATAACTTATTCTGTACTCTTTGCATAATTGAAATGTCGCTGTTTTTGGCACAGCCCCATAATTGGCAGACCGGTTTTAAAATTTGTTTATAAAGTAGCAACTTGTTTTCAAGTGATACCATATTAATCTCCAACAGCCGGTACAGTTGCCCCATAATTGATGTTCAACTCATTTCGCTATAATGCGCTTCCTCCAAGTCAAGCGCTTGTGCGAGATACGTACTCATTTACTCTTTACATCTTCTTTCTGAGGAATCTCCACTCCATTCATCGTTATATTTCCGGATGAATCGGGTTTTCGGTTAATGAAAACTACACGAGGGTGATTTACCCTCATTGATCTTTATCTTCCATAATCTGCACCATGCTGTTATTTTATTGACACTGCTCTCTGCATATTTTACGCGCAACTTTCGACCATTAATTTGAGCACAGAAAAAGTCGCTCTATCAACGTATGAATGCTGCAAGTAGATCTATTTATAGGCTTCTGGAATGTATTGCTATATTTTAAAGAATAAATACATGTCTTATAGAATTAGAAGAATTCGGGAGATCGTAAATTTTCTTAAAAAATAAAAAATCGAATGAATAATAGTGGTAATAATAATATAGCACAAATAAATAAAAATGTTGTTTGCGTTTTTGAGCGCGTCTATAGTAAATTTATTTTCTGATAACGGAAGAAAAAAAAAAAAAAACACTTTCAATTCAACTGGAAATGCACAGCATTGTTTACAAATTCGTGCGTTGATATTTCGCTGTGTCTTTATAATTTTTTTACGGGTTTATCGTCAAGAACATTAGGCAAAAATATACAAAAGAGGATAAAAAAAAGTTATATTCCCAGAGGCTTAAGGATAGAGAGTAAAAATAATTCAAGGGCAGGAACAACAGAAGTAAATAGAAACAAAAGAATGTAAGTAGCACTGATCAGGGTTGTTGAAAGAACAAGTTTTAATAGAATGGAAGAACAATTATTCAGTCGAAAAGGCGAAACATTTAAGTCGAGTATCACAAAGAAAGTGTATTTGAAGAGGAATAAAAAGGACTAAATGGAATAGGCGCAGATGAGAAGCGAAAAATGATACCAAAAGTGTAATTAAATTGCAAGCGACAAATAGACGAGATTGTGGAGCGCTTTAAAGAGGGGAAAAGTCCAAGCACGATGAATGGGTAAAAAAATATGGTCAAATGAAAAGGTAAAAAGAGCCAGAATTGAAAAATAAAGAAGAATAAGGATCGCATCGCAGTCTGGAATGAAACATTGAAGGAGAGCAATATTGTGTGAACTGAACATGTGCTTAAAAATCTACCACTAGAAATGGAAGAACGGGCTAAAGAACATCTAACTCATTTGGCCCAGTGCTTGAATGAATCAACGGGATATTGATTTTGATTGAGTGAAAGGAAAAATGACCATCGATGAGAGAGCGTATGAAAAGATTAATGCGAGTATTCTTCATTGATAAATGGCTTATAAACCTCGATATAAAAGTGCTAACGCAGTCTAGTAGACCACGTACAGGACGAAAACCGAACACACATTGTTAAGCAATTGTTAAGCAACAGATTACTGTGTTCGAGCCAGCGAATGAGTTATTTGTTAATTAAACTTTCGAAAAGCTTCTGCTAAGATACGGAGCAAGAGAAATATAGCGAAACGAGGAAGAACATGGTTTGCCGATACGGACAATAATAAAAGTGTTTTTGAGAAAGGAAAAGTTACATCATCGGATCCAAGAAAGAAATTGAAAATATTTGTAAATATCTGAACAGAGTAATCAGGAAGATTTTTAAAAACAGAAAAAGTGATCCCATCTAAGCTCGGAGAGGAATTGGAGAAATTTATTAAGGACGAATCAAATTCTAATATTAGCATCGATATATATATATATATATATATATATATATATATATATATATATATATGAGCCAGAAAGTTGGAAAGGAAATAACAGGAGCGAAAAGTTCTATTAGTAGTCATAATTAAATTAAAGACCGCCTTGTAGTCCTTATTCCATCGCAATGAGAAACGTTCTTGATTTTTTGTGGATCAGAAGAATGGGATAAGGCAGAGTAAATCAATTCGATACGAAGTCATATCAGGAAGATGGGTTTAAATTGGGAGAAATTAAAAGAAAGCGAAGAGTCAACAAAGGGACGGAAGATAGTTCAGTTTGTTTTAGGAAGAATCTATTCGAGAGAGTGAAGGGAAAATCATTAAAAAAATTGATGCCAAGTACGTGGCCACTTCCAAAAATGCCATTTAAAAAGTTGACCATGAAACATTGAGATCAGTATTGGGAGAAGTGTAGGATGAAATTTTTAAGTACGAAACCGTTACTGTTCTACCCGCTACGTCGCCAAAAAAATGAATGAGTATCTCGAATTATCGCCTATAATTAAAAGGGGAAGAGAGGGAATTAATGAATAATTAAAAAGGGCAGTTACGTAAATCGTAGTTAAAATGTACGCTGAGATGAGGTTAAATGGTTTTGAGGAGTTGTCAAGAATTGAGATGTAGACAAATTCGATATTATTAGATTAGATAGAATAGGAGGTCAGATTTAAATTCACCGCTGCGATTAGAATTAGTTAAACGAAAACCCCTCGTAGATTAATATGTTAGAGAAATGAGACATATTTTAGTCAAGTTTCAGTGCAATATACTTATACTGTTCTAACAAGCTCTCAAGTAAGGCTACGGCAATATCATCGTAATAATATTTAGAGTTGACGAGCCATAATGAGAAGAGAAACGAGAAATATACATAATAAAGGAATGAATAAAAGACGGCGAACGTAAGCTAGCAGGATAATGAGGAAACAATGGGAAGCTCAAAGAGAGAGAATATGAATAAGAAAACTCTGAAGGATTATAATTTAACGGTTTGCACAGTCTAATTTGGACACCCAAACCACGTAAGGAGTAAGTAAAGAAGGAAAAGTGCGATCAACGGAGAGTTTTTAAATCCAAGATAACGGGAATCGGTGTAAAAGAATTTTCAGAAATACTTTTCTGTAGTCTTCGGATATTCTAGGGAGAGGTATCACACTTCAGAAGAGCAGTGTTTAAGAGAAGTGTTCCTCGATGGACAAAAATAACAATTGCGCAGAACAATGGATGGTGTGTATTAAGCTCTTTATGGACGTTGTCAAAAAGCGGAAACTGATCAGTGCACAAGAGTAAAGAGCCTTAATCGAGAGTTTTTTCGCGAACTGGAGCACTTGTGGATTATAAAACATTTTTATAGAACATTTAAGCTAAAGAATTCGGGGGTGACGCTGAGCCTTTTATTTTCGAAATTCTCGACAGAAATTGTTTTTCAAAATATTCGGAAATAGTGACACGCTTTTAGCTTTAGGAGTATTATTACGAAGTTAATAGAAACGTCTATGTCGATAGGCTTATCCGATATAATCCCATTCACTTTCATCATCTATATCGATATTACGTTCAAAACAGAGAATAACATAACAACTGCCCGCAGAACCGTTACCGGGAATTCTGTCTAATTACCGATGAACGCGGCAAAAACATTTTTAATATCATTTGAGATGCGCCAGGATGCCTTTTTAGAGCCATCGCAGCAATAGAAGAACAAAATGACTTTTATTCATTGTTCCCCGGTAACGCCAATAGCTGATACTAAAAATAGTTAAACGTAAAACAAAAAAAACAATTAACGAAAACTTAAATCAGTTTTTGCTAAAATCGACGACTCGATTTATTAAAATTTAAACAGTTTAATTACACAGACGGCCGCATTTTTTTCGATCCGTTTGCGACCCATTCGTCACTGTCTTTTTTAAAGTTCATGCGTAATCAGAAAAACAAAACGAAAAATTCCGAAAAAACAAACTGCCAGGATAATATGTGGTTTCGTTAGACCGCTATCGAAAGTAGAAAAAAATGTCCCTTTTTTTTAGCTTCGAACGAGATTTAACCTTTAACAGTGAATTCGAAAATAATTACCCGCACGAAAACTAACCCCTTTTGCGATGCAAAGAATTGACAACTTCCATTGTAATTAGAAAAAACAAAGTGAAATAATATCGCGCTCCAAAAAAAAGAAAACAAAAAGCTAAAGTCACCTTCGTATTCCCGCAACTAAGTACGCTGTAAAAAAAAAGAAGTCCTTTTTGGCGGCAAAAATTTTATCAGATGAGAAATATCGTTCGATCTGCGCAGACGAACGTTTAAATTGAAAGGTCATAAGAAGAAATAACCAAAAAACGTGTAAACTAGCCGAATTCACCTTCAGCAAAATTGATTTTGAGTTTGTCGATCAAATGCATTGCTGCTCAGATTAAGTCAGTACATTACAAATCGAGAATTTTGGCAAACAAAAGATTCCCGGCGCTGGTGATAAGTTATCGAACTTTTAGAAACATTGAAATTGAACAAAACTGTAAAATTCCATATTATAGAATCCCATATTAAACAATCCCATATTAAACAATCCCATATTAAACAACCCCATATTAAACAATCCCATATTAAACAACCCCATATTAAACAATCCCATATTAAACAATTCCATATTAAACAACCCCATATTAAACAACCCCATATTAAACAATCCCATATTAAACAACCCCATATTAAACAATCCCATATTAAACAACCCCATATTAAACAACCCCATATTAAACAACCCCATATTAAACAATCCCATATTAAACAACCCCATATTAAACAATTCCATATTAAACAATCCCATATTAAACAATCCCATATTAAACAATCCCATATTAAACAATCCCATATAGCTATATTATTAATGAAATGCCTACGGGGATAGCTCCTGCCGAGGTTGCTTCTGCAGATATAATATGAAGCAGGTTAACAACTTAATTTTGGAGGATAGTATAGACGAAAATTTCAAGTATTACTAGTGTGTACACTTACGGATGCGTCGGTGGATATAAATAAACATTTGAATTGTTGTCCAAGCCATATGAGGCCGGACATTATTGTCGAGGAGAATAACGCCACTAAACAACAGACCTCACCATCGATTCACCCATAACATTGTCTCCATACACCTCCTTCAATTGACGATAAATGTCGCAAGGTCGCACATTTCTTGCGTTGAGAAATCTAATCACCGCCGTAACTTCACACAACTGACGGCATTCTCTATTTCCTTGAATATCATAAACACTCACAGAAACAACACAGTTAATGCCAGTGAGATGTCACTTTGTACATAAACAGCTGAAATACAATCGAACGTGTTAGCACTTGTCCGGCGGCTACTCCACTCGCTAGCGTTTCGCACGGCGCAAACAAGTACTACTTTCCGGATGAGTACTACATAAATATGTAGGACATTTTCCCGCGCATTAGCACATATTTTATTTAAACTGTTGAGATGTTTAACATTATCATCGGTTGATTTTTTAGTCGTACATCCATGAAGTAGTTGATGAAGTAAAATTATAAGCGCAATGTAAATTAAAACGTGTAATTTAGGTCAGCTTTGGATTCTGATCGTGCATTTTTACGATTGCATGTTTTTGATTTTCTTTTTCGACTGAAAATTATCAGTTAGGAGAACAATTTTAGCGGTAAAGACCGCATGTTTAAAAAATTAAGCTTAAAACCTTAACGTTTCGGAAAGCTCACATATTTTTGATGATGGTATGAGCTTCCCGAAACTTCAAGGTTTTAAGATTAATTTTTTAAACATGGGGTCTTTACCGTGAAAATTGTTCTCCTAATTACATCCACCGTGGAAATGTTTAAGGTGAATATCAGTTTTTCCGACAAAATCAGACTTCATCTCTAATCGAAGGACACTTCTATTACGCTACTATTTCTTTTACGAATGATTTTTAATATTTATATTTTATTTAAGCTTAATAATGAAGATTAATTTTTCTAAACATTTAATAAAAAAAAATTATAACTATTCACCCTGAAGATGTTTGTGTTGTTATTTTTTTTTTTATTATTTTCATCACTCGAGCGGAACCCCTAGACTAAAATTCTCTCCTATAGAAAGTTCAATCAGAGTGGCTCCTCTTTTCAGGAATCTGACTCGAACTGTTCTTAAAGTAAATTATAGAATTGTTCGGCGGAATGCATCCGTAATCTTTTTTTTTTTTCTATTTAACATAATTCGAGTAAAATCTATGATCTATTACGGGAAAGACGGTAGTACATAGAGATATGGGCGCATTATGAAATTATCCTTTAATCTGCTCGTGTAACACCACAGAAGGGCAATTAACCGCCCTTACATTATAATTACGCACGAATTATATCGAATAATCCGGAACAGATTAAACCGGCATTTTTGTTTCATCGCCGTATGAAGTTGTCACAGTACTATGCCGAAACAGGTCAACTTAATTTTTTAATTGTGTGTGTGTTAAAAAAAAATTTTCTTATTTTTTTATGTTATTTTATAATTTTTTATTCCATAATTAAGACCAAAAAAAAGGTGTTTTCACCCCCTAGAAAATATGGGATGCAACCCCGCTGCTTAAATCACTATGGATTACTTGTCCTTTGCACGAGAAATAATTTCCATTTTGTTTCATAAAAAAATATAGATCTGAAGACGAGACATTTAGGAAAAACGATTTTCGGGAGTGAACTTTAGGGGTGATTTTCACCCTTTGGAACAAAAAAAAAACACGTGTCTAATATTTTTTTATACTCTGCAACATATCAAAATTTCATCAAAATCGGCATCTGACAACTCGCGTACTTTCCCTGCTAGTACGGAGAGTAATTGCAGTTCTCTTAGCCCATCCTTTGTATATATCATTGTCCTTACGTTACATGCGTCTAGCCAGTTTTTAGGATTTCTGAAACTTGCAAAAACTTTAGCGTTAAGAAGAAAAGTAGATTTCTAAATTAATATTCTTTTTTTATTTGTTTATTTTTTTTTTTTTTGTAATTTTTTGTCGAAAGTCTTCCAAGAATTAACAATTTTTTTCACCCTGGAATAGATGTGAAAAATTATTTTTTATATAAATCACACGTTAAAAACAACCTGTGACAGACTTGTACCCCTCATTTTGAAATCAGCGGTTTCACATTAACTGCTGTCCTGTAAAATTTGTTTAATTCGTGAAAAATTTGAGAACAAAATTGGTGCTCTCAAAGAGCTCTGAAAAACGTGTACCGACATAAATTACCGTTTATTTTCATTACGGATTAGTGTTTTTTTTTGTTTTTTTTTTTTTTTTGCTCACCTAAGTTGTCGTTCGAGTTGTGTTTAATTTAACTTTATTCAACTAGGGCGATTTGCGAATGCCTGCAACAGCCAAAATAAAATTTATATATGAAATAAACAAAGATGAATGTGTATTTTAAGGGGGAAAAAAAAAAAATAAATAAACTTAACCCGATTAAGGAGAGAATAATTTCTTAAAAGGATATTTAAACCAACGGAAAATTTCATATTGAAATATTTCGAACGTACACGATAAGGAAAAATGTCGATCGTCTAGAAATATTGCAATAATCGTACGGTGAAAAGATAAAAAGGCATGCGACAAGAACTGCAAAGAGCGGGATAAACGAATTTAATTGGTCACGAAAAATGCGTCGTACGTGTCAAGTCAAGCAAAAGAAACGATCAGAGAAAAAGGATAAATTTAAAATGTACAGTCGAAATAGAATGATAAAGAAGATTACGTTATTTTCGGAAACGATCACACTGTAATTAACGACGAACAACAAATTTATACGGAAAGCCAAAAATTGAATCGATGCTTTTTTTTTTTTTTTTTATTTTTCACCGATCCGTTAAACAATTGTTAATTATTATTACGAAAAGTAATTTCTCGATAGAAAAAACCGTACGAAGCGCTCGCCGTGATCGGGAAATTTAGGAAAAACACAACCGTTGCTTGGCGGGAAACATAAAATACTCAAAACGTAAAACTTCGCACCACAAGAGAAGTATTGCCGTTACGGTCATCATTAAGCTTTTACTTTTTGGACCGAACTCAATTCGAATTGCACTGATAGTCGGTGAACCGAAACAAAACGAACAATAACCGCATTCGCAACGCGCTGCGGCTGGCGAATAAATAGAGATATCTTTCCTTTTATAATAGCCACCGCATCATCGTGAGTTTAACAAACGCGGGAAAGAAAAAAAAAAAAACAAAAGAAAAAGAAAAAAATAATACCGCAAAATTTCCCCAAACACAGATCACGATTTTTGCATGAAATAATCGGACTTCGATAAAACGTACGCGGCGTGGCTGCGAGTGGAAAACGAAATCTCCAAAACCACCTGATCGTCATTTAACAAAGGGACTGCATGCCCGCGCAAAGCCTTAGCCTAGAACTGTTCACGCGTGTGCCAGCACTTGCAGACTCTTGCCAGAGGTAACGAAGATCCTCTGAAAACCAGCTTTCAATCGGACCCGACGAGTTTGCAGAATTTTCGCATCTCAGGCAGCATCGAAACCGGTCTCTCTCTGTCGACGCATATGCAACAAAATTATAGTCGAAAGAGGTGCGTTCGAGTTTCGTTACGGAGCGTGAGTGTGTTGCTCAAAGTAGTAGTATTAACGCTTAATGTGTATTTCCGTATTTCCGATAAAGAATATTCTTATTGCCATATTCCTGTCATTCCTCCCCCTTTACGGAAGCGGTGACATTCATCTCTATTATACGTTCATTCGTTCTTTATTTCCGATCTGTTCTGATCCAGACGGGTCATGTGGTATTAACACAGAAGAAAGTGTTATATCTGATACGCGATAGACTGGAGGTTAATCTAAGGTCCCCTGATTTCGTTTTACGAAAAGGGACTTTTTTCGCTTGACAGACTATATCTCGAGCGAATATTTAAGTTTTAAAGCCATAATTCGTACCGCTACAAGTAAATAAATAGATAAATAACACAAGGTCATTCGGTCCCATGACTAAAGCCTAAAGAGAAAAAAGAAACATGTACGCAACGAAAGTATTTACAAGATGAGATCTTACGGCTTCAGACACGCTTCAATAGATATGACAAGTACCTTCGGTAGTAGTGTATAGAAATTGAACAACCACAGCTTTGCAGTCGCTATTTGCGGGAAAATCACAACAACATCCTCAGCTGATTGACTTCATTCCAAGGTCCGCCGAGGGATAATACTTTGGCGAGAATTTGTTGACACACCTCATAATGCCAATACATCTAAGTGATTTCGCTCCGTTTAGTTTATAAGCCAGAAAAACCGATTAAAACGTGAGCATGATTGTAATTTGCATTCATTTGAAAGTCATTCGTAGCGAAGATGGTCGTCGATGATAGTCGTCTCATCCGCGAACCTTGCTGCAGTTTTATCGACTGGTATGGCATTCGTGTATACAATCGGTATGAGAGAATGGTCTCAGGACGCATTCTCACGAAACAACCAACCGTAACGAGTAGAAAGAGGACTTGGCGTCTCCGAGAATTATCCGAAACTATCTGTCCGCCAGATAAGATGTAAGCAGACGTACCACTGCGGTTAACTGGTAAAGCTCATTTTTGCGATAAGATCCTCGTACTACATTCGGTTAACAACGCTCGAACAACATGAAGCGGAAAGCAAACGAACAGTAATTTTTTTCGTTTATAAGTTTTCTCTATAATTTATACAAGTCTGTGGACGTGATTGATAGCCGCGTGTTGATCTAAAAAACCAAACTGATGATCCCCCTCCGGCAGATCAATTAGTCGCTTCATTTTTCTGTGGAGTACTCAGAATGTAGGTATTGGACGATATGGCATTTCTTCCGCTTAACGGACGATGCCACTTCGACTATACTTTAAAAGCAACAGGTGTATATTCTAACTTGACGCTGTCATCGAAAATATAAGCAGGACAATCGCGCGGCGATTCTTTCCGAAAACGAGACCGAATCGCATTTATTGCTAAGGTACTTTTTTTTCGGATTCGAGCGCTTATAAATTTTCTTGAAAGCAGACCGTATTGAAGCTATTTCACACGATTGACATACTTTAAATTCGAACGGGCCATTCCGCATCTTTGATATCGCCTCCGTTTTTGACTTGAACAGGCGAAATTTTATCTTGTGCTTAGCTTAGCTTTTCTGCGCTATAGAATTTAACATTAAACGATTTTTGAAATCTGTTAGCATAATAATAACGATTACGTATTTTCGTTCTTTCAGCAATCGATTTATGTATAAAACGAGTGTGTACGTTATTACTTCCGATATATATTCGATAAAGGAGCAGCTTCACGAATTGTTTCAAAAATAATAGACTGAACATTCAAGTTTACATCTGCTACAGTTGTAAGCGGTACCCTGAACTTTTTCATCTTTCCTTTGGATATAACTCTAGCACAGTTAACGATATTGCGGAATGATTAGACAAAAGTGGATCTGCTAGCGCTATGTAAGAAGTCTCGACTTCCTTAATGGTGAAAAAATCGAAATAGTCCGATTTTCTGGGCTGTCAGTAAGTCGGTCTGCTTCCGGACATTACCGCGAATCCAGCTGATAGCTTCTAGAAATCTTTTACCAGCTGTAATTATTTTTCTTTTTCTTTTTTCTATTATTTAAAATGTCACAGTATTCCCGCTGTGTGAGTGTCCGACACTCTTATTAACATTTATTCTAAGTATACAAAATTACAACTATTCTTGCATATCCTATACTTCATAACATTAGCCAACTTAAGATTATATAAATTACAACATAGTACACACACACATACTCATCTGCATACTGACACATGAGGGTAGCTAAATATCTTCAAATACAAAGAAAAGAAAGAAAATAAAGAAAAACAGAAGAAAAAAAAACGTGGTCTTATTTTAGAGAGAAGTGACCAGAGGACAAAAACAAGGAAGAACGAAAACAAATAAATAAAAAGAGAACAATAAAAGAAAATTATAAAATAGAATAATTCGAAACGTATCTTGGATTTTTATTTTAATTTCTAATTTTGTACCTTTCGTTTATTATTCTATTACTTATGTAACTTTACTGCGTCGCAAATGGTCCTGGCTTCCGAGCGACTTTAAATAAATAAATTATATTTAAGTATCTTCGGTTTTACTCTTTACACCATTCTTTCAGCCATTTCCCTACTTTCCTTTTCCACACACCGAGTTTTTTTCCGTATAGTATGTGATGGGGTATTTTACTAATTCATTTAATTAAAACAGAATCACGGAAGGAAAGAATACATACACACATATATATATATATATATATATATATATATTACTGTCATATATAGTCTTGACGAAATTTATGTTCCAAGTCATGCCGGTTGTTCTGCCGGATAGGCGATCCCCTGTACGATAAAAATCTTATCCACGAATTTCAACATAGTTGGGAGCCTAAATTCAGATATTAATGCGATACCGATATAACTACTAATTGCGACAGTTTCCAGTATTTCAAAACGAATAATACGTTCATGAATCAATATTATGGACCTTTCCGTTGTTTATTTGCTAATTTTTTTTTTTTTTTTTCATTAACAGGTACTTCATTAATTAGATTAGAGAACGTGTTGTTAATAAAATTACGCAGGTTAAGGTGTTACTGATATCATCTAAGGTTACTTTCTTTTGTTTACGATTAAACACGAATACAGGAAAGATGCAACTTTACTCTTATACCGTTAATGTACATGAAAATTCAACCAGAATTAATTAAAAAATATCTCTTATCAAAGCGCCCAAAAAAATATTCTCGAACAATTTTTTTGAATGGCGAAAATAGTGCTACTGACTAATGCGCGTTTCTCTCAACAACCTTGGAGAAGGAAGCACGCGCAGGTAAGAAATGTGAAATTAAGAAGGAATTGATGATTTTCAAAAAGGAAACGTGTACAGATAATTTAGAAAGTCGACTGATAAGAAACGTGAGTGGTTTAATAACGAAGAATGAACGTGATTCTTTGCTGTAGATAACGAGCAAACTTATGGGATACCATCGCTTTGCGACAGACTGATTTTAATCTGTTTTTCCCTCTTCAGACTCTTCGATTAAAAAATTCACGGTAATTATTAAAATGAGATTTGATAATGAAAAAGAAATTTCGAAAAAATTAAACCATCATTTCTTAATTACCACTACTTCTGAGAAAAGTCATTCGAAAGAATTTTTCAAATTTCAATTATCGATGACATCGAAATTCATATTCGTATGACACCGTTAACTGAATATTCACTAAAAAAAAATTATTCTTGTTTTTACGAAATCCGTAAATAATCTCTGAACGTACGAAATTTCAAAAAATTATAAGCACCGCGTGTTTCTCAATTTATGTATATTTTTCACTGATACAGAATTTGGTAAGTACACATACCAAAAAAACTAATAAAAGGACGACAAAAAAGGTTTGGCAACTAGTCTCCATTTCCTGCTCTTCGTAACGAACGCTCCCTTTTATACAGTCAGCTCCTGTCATTAGGTCTCCCTGCTATGCCCTGTAACTATTCCTTTATCCTCTCCTTTCCTTCATCTTCTGTGGTGTCCGCACTGCTGTCCTTTGTTGAGTCCATTTCGGACCGCTTAGTTATTTAATTTCTTAGCTTAGTTTTCTTGTTATTGGGTCAATGCCGCTGGCGCGCCCACAAAAAAAAAAAAAAAAAAAAAAAAAAACAGAGCATTACCATTTTTTCGTTTGTCGATCTATCTTGAAAATTTCGATTTATTTCACTGATTCCTCAGTGTCGAATTAAAGAGCCCGAGAGATAATGACGGAAATCATATGAGATTTATCCCAGCGTAAAAGACATATTTGCAAAATCTTTTCATTGTCAGTCACACAAAAGCACCAAGATAAAGATGAAACCTGAATGTACTTCTTTAAAGTATTATACGATTATTTTTCGTCCGAGACTTGTTAACGTTGTGAAAGTGCTTGGACTGCATTAAAACTGCGGCACTCAATCAGAACATGTTTGCACTGACGGATATTTTAATTTTGCACAGTATGGGCACGTCGTTAGAATGTTTATGTTGTAAAGCAAAAAACGTAGCCGAAAATTTGAAAACTTTTACCGATGGTAAATTTCCAAAGCAGCATGTGCAGTTGATTGTGGTAAGCATGTTTTTCCCCGAAAAATACGTTCTATGTGCAGGAACTCTGTTGCGCCGGAAAAATCGAAGAATCGGCAAGAGATTCGAAAAATTCTTTAAAAAATCACGTGTCAAAATTGATTTCAATTTTCATTCATTAATGTTTGAAATTACTCGAAAAAATTTCAAGACTTCATCGAATGAAAAACGCTACGAAAGGATATCAAATCATTTTCGACAATTTGATAGTTACATTAAAACAGATTCAGTGTCTGAGATTATAAAATTTATCTGTAGTTATAATAGACGATGCACCAGCTAGGGATAGTAAGAATGACTTGCTTTTTTGCTAAAGCAAAATGAAAAAAAAAAGAAAAAGAAAAAGATCACCTTTAATGCAATATCACCGTACGAAAACATCACCAACATTCTTGTACAAAATCGGTGAATTTCGAGAATATTACGCGAGAGTTTTAATCAAGGTTGTGAATTTTATTAAATCTGGAGAAATAGATCACCGTAAATTCCAGAGAGCTCTGTGTTTTAGATACCGATGCATTCATTAATTTTCCTGACGTTCGTGGGCTTTCTCGAAGGAAAATGATGGAAGGAGTGTTTTAATAATAAAAGAAATCATCGTTACCTTTATGGAAAACCGAGGAAAGTCTGAGCCTGAATTTTCACATCTTGGACGATTAGTAAATTTTTAGGCTAAATATTTCGATAATTGTTAGTTAAAAAACTATGAAGACTATATCAATGTGGAAATAAACGTATTTTTGATAGGAAAGTCAGCGAACAGAGTGCGACTTGACTGGTTTTTCGAAATTATCATCATTGAGATCATTTTTCGATGTAAATAAATTCGTTTTAGCATTAACTAATTCTATAAGTCAAATTTAAATTAACATTCGTCGATTTCTGAACAAATGACAAGACGGTTGATCATCTACTTTCGAAGCCTTTCAGTGTATTTTAAACGGAATTGATTCGCACAAATTACAAGGATAAATTTAAAGCATTTTATTATTAAAATCTTTCTAGTTATTCTATAACATGCATGAAAGATGATGGTCGTTATTTGAAAACAGCTGCTCACGTGACGAGTCGTAAAATTGTCAGTGTTAGAATGATTGAATTCGGAAATTACTCTTAAATATTCTGCTGCAGAAGACGAAGGTTAATAAACTTGTGAGAAATAAATAGCGTCAAGTATCGCATTATTATAAATGTAAACAGTTTAAAATAATGACCATTAACATTACTGATGTTATATTTCTTATATTACACGAACGACATATACATTCAACAATTCACAAAAATATATAACATAATGTAAATTGTAAAAATATTTAAAAAAATTAAAAAAACATTACAAAATGAACGATATAAAATAATAAATATAATAAATCAGTCCAACCGGTTTCGTCAATTGTTCGACATATTCAAGGACTATTTATTATATTTATCATTTTATATGGTTCGTTTTTTAATGTTTTTTTAATTTTTTCAAATGTTTTTACAATCTAGATCATGTTATATATTTTTGTAAATTGTTAAATGTATATGTCGTTCGTGTAACAGAAAATATAACATCAATAATGTTAATGATCATTTTTTTAAATTTTATACATTCATAATATAGTTATACGGCAAGAAAATACTTATAATATAGTCTCAAGTATCACACTAACAATTACGATGAGTGAGCGATTTCATTTTCTTCTGAATGTGCAATTTTTCGAATTTCTCGAGATTACATTGAAATATTTATTTCCAAACTACTAGTTTTTTGTTTTTTTTTATATTCTCGTTTTTGACATTTTTCTTTGGAGTTCTATGTTCTTCCTACTGGAAATTATTTTGGTCGCGTAAATCTTATTAATTTAAAAAATAGTTTCCAACAGAAAAATAGACTTTTATTAATAAACAATAGATTAATATATTCTCGCGCACTTCAAAATATCTATGTCGACCAGGGGGGGATCCAGAAGGACATTTGGGGAGGGGGATTATAAGAAGGATATTTTAGGGAAAGAAATTATATAATTACGTAAAATCTTCGACAGTGGACAGTGGATTTGAGAAATAGCCCTTGTTTCATAAAGAAAATTAAACAGCGACGTTTATAGAAATTCATAAAATGTTTTAAAAATACATAATTATTACAATTTTTAATTTAACTTTTGTCTTATATTTAGGGGTGAAGAATTAATTGAATTATAAAATTCTACCTAAAAATTGGTAGTTCAGAAATAATAAGAAAGATAGTATTTTTATTAGACACTTTACTTCTTTTTTTATTTCTGTTAGTAATCCGATCCGAATTCTCTTTTTCCGTGAGCAAGTTTAAATTATAATTCTTAATAAAGATAAGTATAAAAAGTTAATAATAACTGATATAATAAACAATTATAACAAACAATACAAGAACAAAGAGTAAGAAATTTATTTAGTTCTTATATCGTTTGTTACAATTGTGTTTAAAATACAATTAAAAAAGGGAACATTTAATACATTTACTAGAAAATAGTATTAAACATTAATTATTAAAATCCGTAGATAAAATTCATACACGAATTTTTTATAGCACAAATTAAGTTTCTCTGTTATAACAAATTTTTTCATAGAGGCCTTGGTTCTTTTTCTCTATCCCTCCGCTCCCTGTGGATCCGCCACTGATGTTGACCCTTCAATTATGAAAGTTTGAAAAGCACTGCTTCAACTCGTCATTTAAAATGATCACGGTCGAGTGACTCTGTAGACTTAATATTTAATACGGCTAATAGATTATGATCAATGGCTACTTTCGTTTCATGTTGTTATTAATTCTCTGGATCGTATGTATGTGAAGACTGTAAGGGGGGGGGGGGGAGAAGAAAGAAATACATTATTACGTGACCGGCCAAGTCTGCAAGTTGACTTGAAAGAATATGTTAGTTTTTTTTTTTGTTTTTTTCAACTGAAAAGGTATCAGAAAATGTAAAGACTGCAGATCCTTTTTTTTTTTTTTTTTTTTTATAAATCAAAATATTCATTACGAGGCCGACTATTTTTTAATTAATTACTAAACCAATTTCCGTAAAAGTAGAATAAGCAAAAGCTCGTGAATATTTAATTATAAAAGCACATTGAATGGTTAAATAATTATCCACTCAATTATTCATCCTCGACCTTCGAGTGATCCTTTGTTTTCGTTTGAGAACGGTGTACATGTTAGAAAAAATCAAAATCCGGCCCAAATATAAGCGCATAAATGTAGGTAAATATTTTCTTAAAATTGATCGTATACACATTTCTGTTTGCGACTAATGTAATCGTTTTCCACGATTACGTCTGCTTATCTAAACACAGGACATAAATAAAAATTATATCGCCTTCAGTGCTGTTCTTTTTTGTTTCGATAAAGATGGATTTTTTTTCTTTTTTTCATTTTTTCATCGTATATTTCTTATAAATCTAATTACAGTGTTAAATTTATTACACTTTTCGATGCACGTGTATTTTTATGTGCGATTATTTTTAATTTTAACAAACTATGTTTCAAACACGAAGTGTAAATGTGCAAAAATGCACTTTTTTTTTAGTTGTTCTTCCGGGTACGGCATAAATGCAATAACAATATGCCGGATTGTAAAAATTATAGTATGTGGCTGATTATTAATCGCCGCAATCGACGCACCATCAAGTTTAGTTTTGTGGAAGAATCATCGATCGGCAGAGAAAAAGGAGGTAAATATGTAAATAAAAAAGAAGAACCTCTTCTAACAGGGTAATATTAGAGCATAGAATGCCCCCCCCCCCCCCCGCCGCCTATAATAAGTAACGCGTGAAAAATATCGAAAACTGAACGGTTGACGGAACAACAGTCGATATTTTCATTTTCGACATATTAAGATGTAAAACAATTTAGAAACTTCATTCGATAAATTCAAACAATTCTTGTACTTAATATATCTGTTTATCACGTACTCGTTGTTTATGTTTATTGTGTACAGTAGGTAATTTTTACATCGATATAAAAGAATTATTTAACTTTTATTAAATACGCGACGCGTTTCGAAGACAAACATAATCACCGGAGTTATTATAATTATTATAATACTTACGTGATTACGTTTGTCTTGTTATTTAATAAAAATTAAATAATTGTTTTATATCGGTGTAAAAATTACTTACTGTACAATTTCTTCTACTTAGCCGAATCAAAAATATAAAACGTTCATCTCGTAACAACAACAACGTGTTTTCTTTTTCGTTTTGTTTCTTTCTACATGAATAATAATCTGCCGCTCGAAAAACCAACATTTTTTTATACATAAAAAAAGGATCGAGAGTTTTTGTTAGATGTAGCATTCCGAAAAAGTTACACTAAAAATGTTTTTCCTTTGATTTTTTGTTTTTTTTTTTAACCGAGTAATATTATTTTTTAATTATAGAATGTTTAAATTTTCTTTTTTATCCCCGGACACTCGGACAATCGGGGTAAATCAATATACTTTACTAAAACCGTTGCAATATACACGCATACCCAGACTGCTAAAATCAAAACACTACTCAACAACATTTCTACTCATTAGTTTCTGTCGGGTATTTCTCATTTTGTTAAACGTATCCGAGAGTCTTTTCTCGTTCAACGTATTTTGGTTGGTTACTACGCTTGTCAGTCTAAAATGAATTAAAATTTTTATTTTTCTCCTCGACTAAAGTTCGCTATTTTGAATTAATCTCCGATTACTACACTTTTGAATAACCATCATAGACCGAAACCGATAATAACCGCTTCCTTTCGTTTTCAACTATGTTACATCTTTCGCGTTCACGCGAAATAGCTACAAAACAGCCCAAAATTCAAGATTGTAATGCCCGCGGTTTCGCTAAATAAAACCGCACGGATTTACACTATTAATAATGGGTAACGTTGGAGCTTACAATAATATACCGTATCTCATTCTCGCAGGATTATAATCTCACACGATTGTACGACTTTCTATAGATTGTTAACATTTTCACCGAGCTAATAAAACAGTGCTAACAGAAATATGATTAGGCGATGATGTTCGTAATTAAAGTTAACGAAACAAAATCTAATTACCTTTTTAAATATTATATATATATATATATATATACATATAGTGCTGACAGTGTTGCATTTAACTTTATATCAATATCATGTAATATGATGAATGTTTTTAAAACAAAACCTGTCTGCGGTTTTTACAAGACATTTCGTATCGCGCTAGCCTAGTTGCTAGAGCGCTCGACTTTCGTTACAGAAGTCTTGAGTTCGATCTCAGGCGGCGACAGATATTATAAAAATAAATAATTAAATTAACCGCTAACAGTCACGTGGAACGCAATGGCAAACCACCATGTATACTACCACAAGTGCGCTAATTGATGTGTAGCAGGCAAATACACACTGGATTGTATCCGCATATATGATAAATCAAACAATCACAATATCAGTTGCAAGTATAGTCTTGCGTGTGTATACTAGCGCTGCACATAACAATTGCTATGAACATAGAGTGTTCATGGCTGTGCAGCTAGAATGGACGAATAGGTAACCGTCGACGCTCAGGAATTAAGTACTATGATGATGATAGCTTCGTAATTAAAATGCTAATGGAATAATTTCGTTGAATTTATAGGAAGCATGTGCATTTTTACAGCGTAGCGTCTAACAACTAATTCCGGTCGTTTTCTTGGACAATATAAAATGATCCAAGTCGCGGCCAATTATATACCTAGTCTGCGAAATTGAGAATATAACCGATATTATTAAAAAAATCTGGAAAAGTGAAATTGGATCCCAAAAAGGAACGTTAATTTTCTTCAGACCCATATTATCAGGTTTAGTACATCACGACTATGTGAGACTTGCTTTATACATATAAAAACATTATTCCATATCAACGTACATAATATCCCCTTAGAAACAGTTTATTTAGCTGGGAAAAGATATAAAGTAAAGCAAGTCCCATATATCGTTGATAAGGCATGATGGATTGTGAAGCTTTTCATAATGGTACTAAGCCTAATATAGATCTGATGAGAATACTGGGGCCAGTTCCTTACTCTCGGCCGCCTTTACTTTCCCAGATTTCTCTGGTAGAACCACTATTCAATTTCAGATTGGATATACATATACCTGGGAGCGATACGGATATGGAACGAGACAAGTCTCTATGACACCCCGCTGATTTAGTAGCCAAGCGCCTTAACTACTAGGCTACCGCGCTGCCGGAAGAAGATAAAGCATTAACTTTAATCAAAGCCCATTTTTTAACTTTAATAAAAAAGTCAGTTTCCATTTTTTCGCTCGCCTAAAACCCAAAAAACCATAATAATACTCCGCAAATTAATAATGTAACTACGTTCCTTTGTGTCCATTGGTATAATCCCTTAAATTCGATCAGATCGAAAAAAATGGTCAAAATTAAAAATTGCCTATTTAAGGTTTCAAAATATAACGTAACGATTTCTGGAGAAATTTTTCAACTTCAAGGGAAGAATTTAAATCACCACAAAATTCAAAATCCTTCCCCCATCGGTAACGGCTTTTATGTACGAAATTTGTGAAATACCGGTGCCGGTCGAGAAAAGATCAAAAAAGGAAAATAAAATTTAGTCGCTTTTAAAAAAAAAAAATCCTCAAAAGGCAGTTTTACTGGAATATTAAAGTTTTTCGCTTAATTCGCAAAATTTAAAAACGCTACGTTTAATACGTGAAATAGGAAATTTCACGAATTTGAACGATAACATTCGTCTATTGCTTTGCCAACAAGTTAGATTTCACGCTAAAAATTACACACCGATATGAATTTTTTTACCTTCGAAGTGAAATACTTCTCACATAGCGTAAATTGAATTTTCAGTTAAATCAAATATCAAAAAGCAACGCGAAAAAAGCGGAATCAATTTTATCGTCTACGGATTTAAATAGCGTTAGGTCGCTTTTAAAAGATTCACTCACGACAGTATTCAACGGAATATTTGAGAACCTCTTCGGTGGAAATGGGGCTTAATCAGTTAATGTCAATTAATATCAATCAAACAGTTTACTTCAGTATTCAGAAAAATTGTCCCACTTCCGGAAAAATGACTCTTAATTACTCTCCATCGAAGTGACCAGCAAGGATACCGGTCGGTAATGCGAAATTAAATATATTTCACAGAGTATTTCAATAGTTTCTCGACGTAATTTTGTTAAAAGTAAACACACTTCACTTGCATTTCAATTTTTCACCTATAATTTTCAAAAATAAATAAATTAAAATTTCAGACTACGGGCGCCGTTAATGGTTTTTAATACTTATTATCGGCCAATAAATCAAGTTCATCTTTGTAAATTTTTTTTTCTTTTTTAACCTATATCGGTCCACTGCTGGAACCTTAATTTCTTCCATTCGTTCCGATCTTTAACGTAACGTATAATAGACGTTTCATTAAATATCATTGTTGACGAACGAAACGAATCCATATCGCTGCGCGGTATTAATGAGCCGTGATTTATTAACTATAAAATCAGTTTACCAATGACTATTAAACCGGTAAGGCGTTCAAAAAAATTTCAA
Source organism: Icerya purchasi (assembly GCA_039619475.1). Classification (NCBI taxonomy): domain Eukaryota; kingdom Metazoa; phylum Arthropoda; class Insecta; order Hemiptera; family Monophlebidae; genus Icerya; species Icerya purchasi. The sequence goes on from CM077116.1 coordinate 440,106,942, forward strand.
GAAACCATTAAATTAATTATAGCGCAGAATTTAAGTAATCTATTGACATACTGTGCCTGAACGAGAACTCGGTTAATTATTACGCAACTGGTTAATAACTGGCGGTCACCTAATTCTGAGCACATTGAAGCACGAATCATTTCGTTTCTCGCTGTGAATTTCAACGGTTCATCCTTAAATATCAACAGCCATCGGATTTCCAGTATTACTACAAAGGTAACGATAATTTAAGTGCGATTTTTCCTCACAGCTATATCGCCTCTCTCACTTGCAGTACTGCAGTCAGAAATATTTCGATTCTATCCATAATTCTTCCTCACACATATACATATGGTGGTCAGTTGGGCGCACAATGTATTCGCTTCTTCTTGACGGTATGCGTTGCTTTCGCGGTCTTTGCCGTGATTATTCTTTATAATTAAAGAATTCTAAACTTCGCTTTGTAGTGGAGGAGAACAGCTTTCGGATCACTTCCTGCAGCGCGCTAAAGTTCTACATGACTTTGGCGCTTGATGGCTTTAATTTTCTAACTTCATCCTTAATTGTAGTATGTTGTCCGTCGATAGTGCGGACTCTGCAATCGCAGATGTGACCATAGTATTCCAAAGCAAACTCTTTTTCCCTTCCCTTCGGCACTGTCGTAAGTTCTCTTTTCAGTATGCACATATTTAGCGTTTAACGACACTCTGATTAATTATTGCCTTTCCATCCGCTAATAGATGGTGTTCTTAGTTAGGTTCGATCCCTTGCGATTCCTAGCTGCTACTATTTACACGTGTGTTGACTGGTAATCGTTTGCTGTTGACAAAAAAAAAAAAAAAAAAAGTATTGTTTGATGTTTATTCGTATGCCATGAATGCACAGTGGAGTCACACATGCGGCTAGGCAGACCGATAAATACAAAGCTTAATTTCATCATTGGACAGTATTTTAGTTATTAAACGGTCATAGTGACTGCTTTTTTTCCATTATCTGTATTCTTATTTTTCAATCCCGGAAATTTCTCTAAATAATCTTATCTATTATAATTGCGTTAATTATTTTATCTTTCCTTAAGTGTATTATTTATTTGTATAAATTCCAATCCTTCTTCTTCTTCTTCGAGTCCCGGCCGTTCTCGATCGTAGGTGACCTTATTAAAAATAATTGTTCGGTATTCATCCCCGACTATGCCTTGATATCGCACATCCACGAGCGCCTCCTTCGTCCGACCTTCCTCTTGCCCGATATTTTTCCTAATAATATTATCTGCAACAGTGAGTATTTTGGTCCACGCATGAAATGGCCAAATCCTCTTCCTGTCTTTTATGATGCCTATTAGTTCCATATCCTTATTTCCCATCATCTACAGCACTTCCTGATTCGTCTTCTTTGTTGTCCGTGGGAGGATCCTTCGACAGCACCACATTTCGAAAGCTTCCAAGCGATTCATACTTACAATAATTGATTTATTCGAAAGCTTTTATCCGCATAAACAGAGAAGCGGCTTCTACAACTGTCTTACAAGTGTTAGTCAGCAATACCGAACTCGATCGCAGTTCCCCACACTTCAAACTTGACCCCGTATTTGATATTTGCTTCGTCCAGAATTCTCGCAATCCTTTCGAAACCTAACATTCATATTTCGCACACCCGCAGATCTCACCTTCGTGACCGTTTCCTTCTTTCTACTCCAATCCATTCTTTGCTATCTTTATTATAATTGGAATGTTTCTCCTAAAAAAATTCCTAATCGTAACGTAATATTCGCTTTATTTGGTTTTTTCCTTTTTTTAATTACTATTGGTAAATCCAGATGCCGCGTATGTAACTACCTAGGCCATTGCGGCGTTTAGAACCAGTGAAAGTTACACAGTAGGCGATTTGGTCCATTGTAAGCTACCAAATTTAAGAAGTCAGGTTAATTCAACAACAGCTGTTGCAGAATGATTTGCAGAGCTGGCAAAACGCTGGCACCGTTTTAGCAGATGATCTACATTTAGTAAGACCATCAGGCAAGCAGGAAGATGAAGAAGGGTATTCTCAGAGGACGTGATCATGAGATAATCAACCTTGATAGAATTAAAAATTTCCTATTTGAGATTTGGACCAGTGGCCACTCAGTGCTAAACTTTATGGACTTGAACTAGGTTGTTCGGTCCGACCTCGGCCTATTGTTTTTGTTCGGAAAAACACATTCAAATCCCCGGTTCGAATCCTGTTCCTAAAATATTCCAATTTACGGATTCTGGTCTGATATTTTTTTTCGTCGTTTCCAAATAAATTATCTTTTTATCTGCATCTGATCGATGAACTTTTCTGTTACACTCGAACCGTATCCATTTTGAATGTCTCCCTAAACAGAATGTTCTATTTTTATTTTCATATGCTAGTTTTTAGGCTTTCTACCCGCTATTGTTGTTCCTCTTTTATCTTATCGTTTCCTTCTCTGTCCGTTACACCTCCTCTTGGTTTCTTCATTTTATCAGTCTTTGATTGGACTTAAATGATTCTTCCCCTCCGTACTGTTTGTAGGTCACTGTTAACGTGTCTAAAAAAAAATATAAAAAGATCAATAGGTTGTATGATTTTAGCAGTTACACACAATTTCATATATATATATATATATACGGTGTGTCGGAAAAGTTCTCGAACTTTTTTTTAGCACGCATACAAATGACGCAATCTATTAAACAATATCCGTACTGTATTGCTACATCCTTCTAGAGTGTGTGTGTGTAAAATTTCAGCAGTTTCCGTTGATTAGCTTGTTAGTGAAGGTGTGTTTGCGTTGCAGGTGCAAATCTGAAAATGGATGAAAAGTGAGAAATTCGTTCCGCGATTAAATTCTGTGTTAGACTTGAAGAAACGTTTTCGGAAACGCGAAAACTGGTGATTCCGGTGAAGATGTAGTTATCACGTACGAAAGTACGTCAACAAAAGTCCAAAGTGAAAACCAGGCTCATCGCTTATTTCGATGTAAAAGGGTTAATTCATCACGAATACCTGCCTCCAAATCAAACAGTGAACGCTAGCTATTACGTCAAGGTTCTAAAACGTCCCAAGCGTCGGATTCAGCGCGTACGGCCCGAGTACAAGGAGCCCGGATCGTGGAATATATTGTATGACAATGCGCCGGCGCATTCGGCGAACATTGTCAAGCGTTATCTCGCTAAAAATCAAACCCCACAGATCAATCACGCCCCCTATTCGCTTGATTTGGCAACTGCCGACATTTTCCTGTTCCCGAAGCTTAAAATGCACCTGAAAGGACGATTTTTTAAAGACGTAGCCGCCATTGAAACTTCTTGCACCGAGCGCTTCAGTGCCATTACTTCAGAGCAGTACCAGAGAAGCTTCGAATCGCTGTACAAGCGCTCAAATAATACGTGTATACTTCGGGAAGTATGTTGAAAATTAATTCGAATAAATTACTTTACATCCAATTGTACTTCGTTTATTTCAAAAGTTCGGGAACTTTTCCGACACACCGTGTATATGCATGGTTTGTTCGTAAAGTATCGAGACCGTAGAAAGAATTTATTGATCACATCGCACCTAATTGTTAAAATTTTTCGAAATAGTCTCCTTTGGCGTTGATGCACCGTTGCCAAAGCGATTCGCACGCTGCAAAAGCTCAGCTCCTTTCGGATACTTTGTGACAGCTCGTTGGATGGCAGGAACATCTCTTGAGCTTTGGAAATAGTAAAATGTCTTCCGCGCAGACATCGGGGCTGTACGATGGCTGCAGCAGGGTCGCTGCACCTATCATCAGGTAGCTGGACACAACGAAGGCAGTACCGGAGCGTTCTCGTGGAAACAGATAAAACAGCTAAGGCGGCAATCAATGTTCAACCCTATCCTTTAGTTCCTATATCTGAATCTGATTCAATCGTTTCAATCAAATGTAAACCAAATGAAACCTTCTGCGCCCTATAAAGTGCAATCCCTACAACTAATCACCTCAGAGCGATCTGCTCTTGTCCTGTTCTTTGGAGATCTTTTATTCGCGACAGAAAGGTACAGGTGGTTCTCCTCCATATTGGCCATACTGCCTTAACTCAGATTAGCTACATTATAAATTAATGCTGATTCACCATTGTGCTCGCGCAGCGTCCAGACATCTTTAACACTCTACCGCGCTTAATTCTCTTGAATACTCACAATAACTCACTGACCTCAAAAATTTAGCTGCAATTAATTAAAGCAAATTTTATCTGGTAATCCGATCGCAGTAGAAGCAGTCCTTCGTTTTCTTTCGTAGCACAAATATGATCAACTATATCTAATATGTAATAACTACTTTCTAGTGAAAAAAAATGAAATAATTAATGATCGGTATTCGCGAGAAATTCGTTAATGTGAGAAAAAAACTGCAGAAAAATTCTTCCATTTATTCAACACCAAACAAAAATCGACTGCAGTTCAAATATATTTAAAAAAAATTACCTAGCAAAGTGTTCAATTTTTTTATAAAATTCGGCCAGCGTCAAAGCCGTAAAATAAATCGTTAAATAATGTATTGAAGAAATGAAAAAAATTCCTGCAATTGAAAAAAATGTTATTTTTCTCCTCCATCAATAGAATGTTTACTCTTGAAAAAGGTGCTGTCGAATTATATTATTTTAGCGAACAATAATAAAAATTACCCTATAATTTCTGTTGCTAATTGAAACGTGATTATTGGCGAATTTTTTACCACAGGTTCGATTATGAACTCACCGGTAATAGTAGTGATACTGTCATTATCAATCTCCGCAATAATCTGGGATAAATCGCAAGCGGTGATTATTGACCCGTGCGGCGTTGTATCAGAGTCAGATGCGAAAAGAGGCTGGCTAAGCAACGATGTCGATGGTGCAGAAACGATCCGAGGAGCAACGAGTCAAGTACGGAAATTGATTTCCCACTGCGAGGACTGTGGTACGTCTATTAAAAAAATTCTATGCTCCAAGACTCAAAACGTAGGAAAACGTTTGGAACGCAGACGATCAATAAAAGCGATACTGTGCCATATCTACAGACCGAATGGTTGTCAAGTATGTACCATCCAATCAACCGGCGTTGATTACGCCTGGGACATAGAAAACTACATATGTTCCGGTTTTACGCAAATACCAGAATGAGTGGAACAGGACGACGCTTCTTTTAAGATAGCTTCTGTCGGCAAACAAACGTATTAGATGTTCACTACAACTAGAAATTTTCCATTGTTAACTGCATTTGATCTTACACATTGTTTTTTTTCTTCTTTCTTGTTTTTCATCCACAGCGATTTTCAACTGAACGCTTCAATAAAATTATTTCGATCACGAAATAAAATCTGATTATTAAGGTCTTTACCGCTCCATTTTCATTTAATATTTAATAACCGAAGAAATAACCGAAGAAAATTCTCTTTAATCTTCACTTCGAGCAATAGAGATGTTAATCGTAAGTAAGAATGCGTTTTGAGTATTAACTCGGTTGAATAAAAACATAAAAAAAAAAACCACTAAAGTTTGAATCAAAAAAACAAGACTGTCAGATTCTAAATTTTTGCAGTATTTCGCAATACAACGAGAATTTAAATTTCTGTAATATTTTATTTTTTCACCACTTTAAAACTACCAATCGATTTTGCTAATTTTTTTAATTGTGCTATTCATTTCTTTCGAGATGAAAGTAATTTGGACCGAAAATTATTGATTAGCAAATATTCTATCCTATTTTATTTATATATTTTCTTTCTTGTTTCGAAGTCACTATTCCCTAAAGCCCAGAGTTGCGTCAGTTACAATGAAGAAGATGCCTGCACTTTTTTTTAAGCATATTTTAAAATTACGATGTTTTTATTTAAATTTAATATTCTAAATACATAATTTCTTTCATTATTATGAATTCTGTTTAATTTCATTCGCAAACCCTTGCCAACATTATGTAAATAAAGTGTGTATTGAGGTATGTGCAAAACACAAGTACAATAAACGAAATAATAACAATAATAATCAAATCAAATCATTTTAATATTATTATTATTATTATTATTACCCAAATTCCATTTATGCGCAAAGTTTCACGAGTAATGGATTACAGATTAACAATGAAAAGCATTGAAAAAATAATAAATAAATGAACATAACAAAAAATATAACGAGGAAAAAAACAAGTAAATAAAGTAAGTAAACACTTTTTTATATGATGACAATTTTTTATGAGAAAAAGAAAAAGCATTCTAGATTAATATAATTGAAAAGAACAATTAAAAATTTAAAAAACGTAATTTGTTGTACAGAGGTATTAGGTATAACAATTACTGTATATATAATAAAGATAGGGCTACATAATTAGATTAATAAAGAGAAAGGTGAAGGCGGTATAATGTGCTGGACGAAAGTGGAACAAGCAAGCTAATGGGAAAACGTTAATCTTACTACAGACTGAAGCGACTACGTATTAAGTGCCTGTATTAGTTTAGGCCTATGCCGCTTTTTATAATTCCTTAAGAGATTCTTGACTTCTGAGGGAAGAGAATATTATCGCTGCTTTATATTGTTAGTCTTGTATGAAACTTCTTAGGAACAGCAGCCATGAAATCATTTGCGGACCTCGTGCTACCTTCCCGTATTTTGATATTAAACTTCATACTATATTTATTTATGAATAACAATTAATTGAAATTCTATATATAGCTCTTCTAATTGAATTATCTCTTGATTATTTAAGTCGTTGATATTAAGGCTGAAGGTTTTAAATATAGATTTTTGTACTGATGTTACATGTCATTAATAATATTTTTCAGTCCCCCCCTAAAAAAAAAAAAAATTAATCCATATGCCAACACTGCTTGATATAAGGCTAAATATAATCTACACAGATGACGCGTGGGAAAATATTTTTGCAGGTAATAGAAGAGGTAGTTAAGCTTTGATAACTTTCTCGAAATATATTCTGGATGCTTGGCCAGAATTTAACTTGTGATCGAACATAATTTCCAAGTATTTAATCTCATAAGTTCTGTCTGTGTAATTATTATTTGGCAGTAACAATTTTAAACTGTCCCATGTTTGCGGATGATGATGAATAATGTATTTTGTTTTCTCATAATTTAACACTAATTTATTAGAACGTATACAATCAGTGGCGGATCCACAGAGCGGGAAATAAGGGACATCCCCCCTCAAAGAATCAAAGCCTCTATGAAAAAAGTTGTTATAACAAAGAAACTTAATTTATGCTATAAAAGATTTGTATGAATTTCACCTACGGATTTTAATAATTAATAGTTAATAATATTTTCTAGTAAATGTATTAAATGTTACGTTTTTAATTCCATTTTAAACACAATTGTCGTCGATATTTGGCCATTTTTATTTATTTTCAATTTTTATTTTGCAATTTTAATTTAAAATAGAGTTTAGTGAGAAATATATATATATATTTAAACTTGCTCACGGACAAAGAGAATTCGGATCGGATTACTAACAAAAATAAAAAAAAAAAAAGTGAAATATAATAAAAATACTTTCTTTCTTACTATTTCTAAACTATCATATTTAAGGTAGAATTTTATAATTTCATTTTATTTTTCACTGCCTAAATATATGACAAAAGTTAAATTAAAAATTGTAATAATCACGTATTTTTAAAACATTTTTAAATTTCTAAAGATGTGATCGCCATTATTTTCTTTATGAAATAAGGGGTACTTCCCAAATCTGCTGCCTACCGTAGAAGATTTTACGTAATTATATAATCCCCCCCCCAAAAAAAATGTTCTTCTCGATCCGCCCTTGATACAATGAGTAATTGCGCTATATTTTGTAAAAACGGCAACAACATAACGGTTTCCCTTTATTTTAAACAATTTCAAATTATATTAAATTCCGATCAAAATTTGTGACAGTAATTCATGGTGGTTTTTTAAAAACCCGAAAAGAAGTGACTATCTCCTTCAGTGCGGACATAAACGATCATTGGTCGAATTTAAAAGTGTCACCCACCTTTAAAAGTCGATTTTGGCCTCTTACCTAAGCGACACTTCAAGCACCAACACACAAAAGGAACAATAATGAGGAATGAAATTATGGAAACCAATCCGACCTTAAATTAAAGCGATGCACTTCAAAAGACAATCAACTGGGGCGCGTTCTCTTCGCTGTATTTTGGACAGGAACTGTATATGGTGAAAAACGATAAATGCGAGTGAGGAGCCACCATTTGAAAGAGACGATAGCAGGGGAAGTTCACGGAAGTTGGAAAGCTACCTGCGCTTATACACGTGTATACAGACGATTTATTTGTATTCAGCATTACGCATAATAATAAAGCACATTGCCGATCTGCGGAAACGGACTAACTGAGTTCGAAGAAGCGACGAACGTCTTGCGCAGAATTCCTATTGGCGCATGTAAGCGCTAGATTTCAGTATGTTTCTAGACTGTAGTTTCTGTTCGACGGCAACCGGGATTTATCGCAATGAACCGGAAAATTGAATCTCACTGCGACAATTCCATAAATCCGCCCGTTTTCAGATGATTCTGCGGCAGATTTGAATGATTTGTGCACTAAACCGTGAACCGTTCTAATCTGAATTTATAATTGAGCCTGTTCGCTAGCTTTCAGCGTACGCTTAATCGGACCTCCGCTTTTTGATAATCGTTAAGCGTTCTATGGCAATTTTTCCCGTCTACTTCGACTAACCGTGTCAAATCAGAATGACAAATACACTTTCTTTAGAAAAATCAAAAATTGTTTACATTTCTTTTTTTGTATTGTTTGTAAAAATGCGATATGGTCACAGAGAATATTAAATTTTGATAATCCTATTTTTACAATATATTACGCATATGTGAAACAGAACCATCATCTCTGATGGTCCCGGAATGTGTCCCCTTGACACGGTGCGAAGGATCGAGTTTTTTTTTTTTTTTATATGTGTATGCGTGTGTATAAGTTAGGTCACAATTTTTTTGCAATTAAAAGTACGTTACCTAGTCTGATGACGTGTATAAGAATATGTTAGGCTTTTAAACTCCTAAGAAGTTACGTTGCTTGATGCCGAGCGTGTGGTAACTACCTATTTATACGTTCTAACTGCACACATAGACAGTAGTCAGTAAACAGGGCAGCTGGCAGGTCTGACGTCACAACCCCAAACCGTGTGCAGAGGGCTGAAAGTAACGTAAGTATCTTATTCTGGGGGCAAAAATTCACCCAAGTTTCCCCCGATTTCCCTCGATTTCCCCAAAATTTCTGCAAATTTTCCGCAAATTTCCCCCAAATTCCTCCGTACAGGTTCCGCGCATTTCCGATAGTTCGAATCGATTAAAAATTAACCCAAGTATATTATTTAACGTCTGAAACTAACCCAAGTCCCCGCACATCCCTCCTGTCTACAACGTTACCGCGATTTTTCAAAATTCAAGGCCTAAGTATGAAAATTCCAAATTTAACCCAAGTATACTATTTAAAGCCCCAAATCTAACACTAGTTTCCGCTCGCCCTTCCCACGATCCCGCGCATATATCCAACATAACGTTAGCCGCCGCGAAAGCATACGCACCGTTCCCGCGCACGCGTCGTCTGTTCCCAATACCGCGATCTTTTCTTTAAAAAATATTTCGAAGCCTAAGTACAAAAAATTCCAAAATTAGCCTAAGTATATTTTTTTCATTTTCGCGATTCCCCGTTTGCACAGGTAAATGTGGAAACACACACGCCGTCCCCGCGCATATATCCATCATAACGTTAACCACAGTGAAAGTGCACACCCATTCCCACACATCGCGCCCTCTACTATTATGTGTATGTATTATACATGCCCTTGCGTGTAATATATGTAGCATACTTTTTAATTTTAATTTTTCGTGGTTGGGAGGGGTAAAATTTTGCCGGAGTGATAAAAACGTTTGAACCTCAACACTTAGAATCCAAATTTTAAAGGAACTTTCCGAGTCGCGCTCCGTTCCGGCATTTTTTTTTTTTTAAATTTTATTTTTAAGGAAAATATTTGAACGTTCCATCAGTCGAATAAGAGCGGGCGAGTGTGCTGCTACGAGATTTATTATGTAAGCACGACCGCGGCTGTAATGGAAATATTTAAATGTTCCAGCAACTAGTTGAAACTGTCACCAGGTGAGGTGAATTCCAGTCGTTCGTTTTGAAATTAACCAGCCGATCATCTATGCACACTCTCACACGGCACCGATAGAAACCTGTTCACGATCGCTACACGTTTACACACGCACACATACACACCGCCACCTGATATTTATTTTTCATCTTTTTCCCCTTCCGACCTTATATTCAATCCGTTGATTTTTTTTTTTTTTTTTTTTTTTTTTTTTGATTTTTCCGTATTCTCCGTTCGTTGCAAAAGCACACCGTCCATTCCTGCACACATATCAAGCATTGAGTTAGCCTCTACAAAGATACACTGTACTATTCCCATACACGCTCCGGTCGCCACCGAAATAAACGCCGCGATATCACTCCCACACACACACACACACACACACATATACACACCACCACTTCGTACATATTTTATTTTCGAGTCAAAATATTATAGAATTAGCCTAAGTATATTTTTCTTTTACGCATCTGTTTATTTCTTCCGTATATTCATAATTTTTATATTTTTTTTTTGTTTCTCCGATTCTAAAAATTAATCTGTCAATGTATTAGCCAATCTCTCACTCGCACAGAATGTTCCCTCGCACTCATCTACTACCGATAGTTCTCTTATCGTTCATAATAACTTTTTTCAAGTCTAATATTATGAAATTATCCTAAGTACATTTTTTTTACACTTCCAAACATTTCTTCCGTCCGTTGATAATTTTCTTATTTTATTTTTCTCTCAGGTTCTAATAATAAATCCATTGGTATCTTCACTAGTATGATTGCGTACACATCTTCTGCCGTTATTTCTCATATTGTTCATAATAATTTTTCATGTATAAGTATTATGGAATTAGTCTAAAATATATTTTTTCCCCTCTAAAGACTTTTTCCAAACGTAAGTATTCAAAAATTAATTCGAGTATATTTTTATTTAACGCGGTTTCATAATTTCCCTCTCCCCTATCCACCCTACACAAATTTCAATTCTTTCCTATTATTTTTCATCAGTAAATCACCCTGAAACTACAGTGAAACCACACCAACCATTCCCACGCACCTATCCGCTAACAATGAGTTTCACATCATTTATAATAATTTTTTTCCGAGTCTGTTAGTTTAAGATTATTTCATTTATTTTCAAACTCTAAATATTTTATTTATTTCAATATCTTTCACATTATATTTTTCCCCCCAATATGTCCGCATACGCTCATAGTGCAAAGGTACTCTGCTTATTTCCATGCATGAATGTTGCTATGCCGTTGATTTCGATCATGTGTCAAGGTCATCGAGTCTGCCCGGATCTTCTCTGTCATATCTTTTGTAGAAAACATGTTCACATTTACACACACACCTACCCAATCATACTTAAGCCAATAAACACCTCTCAACTTCGTTCATCTGCGTATGTAACCAGCTTTCACCAAAAGAATGTGGTTTTTCTCGTGCAACCCACCATCTTCAAAGACATGCATCGAGCTAGAATCCCGAAAGGATCTGTTCAGGCAGTCAGTATTAGTGCTATGTTGAACGTGTAGAATTTTTTGAAGCTGTGTTCTTCACGCATTAATAACAATTTGCTCTAACGTTAAAAGTAATAATTTTCTATATTTTCTAGTAAATGCTGTTTTTGATAATTTTCACGGGTACAAACTTCATAATGTGAAGTAATTTTAGTTATTTCAACAGTATTTTACTCACAAAATAAAATATGATATCACAAACACACTGAACATGAAAAAAATTCTTTATAAATAAAAATAAACAATGATTTTTTTTTCAATCAATGATCCAAAATAGCAGTTTCAGAAATATATCAGACCTTGACTAAAATCCCCAAATTATTTAACGTGTTTTTTTTTTATCTTTTGCCACATATACATATATAATTATGCATTATTATATATATATCTAAGTATATACATATATATCTACCTATATATCTCTACATATACATATATAATTATGCATTATTATATATATATATATATATATATATATCTAAGGATATACATATATATCTAAGTATATACATATATATCTACCTATATATCTCTACATATACATATATAATTATACATTATTATATATATATATATATATATCTAAGTATATACATATATATTTACCTATATATTTCTACATATACATATATTTATAATCATATATTATTAAATGATACATATATCTAAATATATTTCTACATATGTATATGTGGCAAAAGATAAAAAAAAAAACACGTTAAATAATTTGGGGATTTTAGTCAAGGTCTGATATATTTCTGAAACTGCTAGTTTGGATCATTGATTGAAAAAAAAAAATCATTGTTTATTTTTATTTGTAAAGAATTTTTTTCATGTTCAGTGTGTTTGTGATATCATATTTCATTTTGTGAGTAAAATACTGTTGAAATAACTAAAATTACTTCACATTATGAAGTTTGTACCCGTGAAAATTATCAAAAAACAGCAAAAGAGTCGATCAAACATAAAAAATGGAGGGAGACATCAGAAAATGGTGCAAAATAATGTAATGATTGAATGAGTCTTGATGTTGTCTAGCCCGTCACATCTCTCAGTGTGAACATTTAATGAAAAAACAGAATGATATTTATCAACTAATTTTGACTAAACATAATATATTTGCCTTGCAATGTGTACAAATGATAGAGATAATTACCAAACAGTACTCTCCCTGCTTGATGGGACACACTCCACCTCTTACCCATATTTATTATTCACAATCAAACACCATCATCTAACTAACACACAACAACCATTCTACTATAATCGATGCAGTAGAAAAGTTCTGTAAACCTTCCACAACCAGACCTGAACCCGTTCAAACAAAGCTTCACAATGAATAGAATACCATATCAAGAAGTATATAGCTCAGTCTAAAAAGACTCATCACTCAGAAATTACACCATTTAGGAGTAAAAATATCAACATTTAGACAAAACATCAAATTTTATAGGGAAAAGACCATTTTTACCCCAAAATATTAGCATTTTAGATGCGAAACAGTGATTTTACTGCAAAATATGCTATTTCTAGCTTAAATCATATCAATTTTATTGTAGCTATTATAACGATTTGTTTCATGAATAGTGTATTTAGGGAACAGTTTGAAATATATTATGAATATAATAAGCATGATAGAACTGAATATTCTTTTATGACATTAAAAAAACTTTCTATAAATTACTGTTGATGAATAATCATGAAATCTCTGTGATCAAAATAGATGCTGCAATGTGTATAAAAAGAAGATTTACATGTGAGTTTTGATGAATTTTTAAATTATCTGTAATAATAGTGTCAACGAGTAAAGTAATGATTAATATTAGTAATAACGGAATAAATAATGAAGCATATCTTGAAAGTGAAAGGGAAAGAATGTATAGTGATATAATGAAAAAATATAACACATTAAAGTTCTGGAAATCTATTACAAACAATTCATCTGATGTGCTTGAACCTGTTACAACACATATATTGGATATTCGTGAAACAATACAAATATCTAAAAGGATGAAAAAGGATTCTGATGGAATAAGTGATATGGCAATGGTAAAACGTCACAAACTTTCTAGTGTCAGTACGAAAGATGGTTGTGAAAATAATGATGAAAATTAAGAAGATTATGAAAATAGTGATAATAAGTCTGGATATAAGTCTATTAATATATGTGAAATTGATCTATTTCAAATATCTGGTGATGAATCTGTATAAATGATCAAGTATATTGAAAACCATATAATGCTAATACTCATGAGTATATGATGGGATCAACACCACTTTCTATGCAATCGTGAATGCGATGAAATTTATTTAGGAAAAGGAAGAACCCTAACCAAATTTCCTTACACACAAGGTTTGATTCATTTACTGATGGAAATGAATGTTGATAAGAATAAATATACAAATAATGATTTAGCACTATATGAAGAAATATTGGAATTTACTGGATCTCATGTATGTGTTACTAGTGTATTAAAGGGAACTCCACTTCTTGAATACAGAAAAAAAATACGTTCTCCGTTTCAATCTAACATACATAACTTGCCGCAAAGTATATCTTGAAGATCCTCTTATCAATTTATTCTGACGAACCTAATGAAGCGGTTGAATAATTATTGATACTACACACATCTAAACAACTGGGAAATACTGATGTAGACGTTGAAATTTGTGTGATAGAAGAAGGATATAATCAGTTAAATTAATCTATTTATGTTGTGTATTATGAACAGTTAATAATGATGTGATATAATTTAGCATTGAACCAATGATTATTTTTATTGATTATGATGAATGTCATAAAAATTATTGAATAAATTTTAAACAAAATTGATTTAGATCTTTCATTATTTATATTGAATTATAAAATGTACTTAAAAGGATAGTTAATCGTCACATACGGACATATAATGTATGAGATAAATGAAAAAAATCTTCAAAGATGGCGAAAAATTGAGTAAAATTGTGTGAAAGGCACTAAAATCACCAGAAAAAACGATGTGAAATAACATAAATTGATGAAAAAATAGCACAAAAAAGGTCCTAAAACAGAAGAACATGCTAAGAAATAGTGGAAAACTGGTTACAATTAGTTAGAAATGAGAAAAAATGATGCAATAGTGTTAAAGCATAAGAAAATTGTAAAAGAAGAAAATGTTTATTACATGTCTGTGCAATGGCGAGTGAAACCAGGGCGATGAACGATGAAGTGCTGATTGACAAACGTTTATAGGAGTTCCTTGCTCCCGTCAGCTTAAAAGGAATGGTTACAGAGATGTTTAAAGATTTCCTTAGTTTACAGGGTAGATCCGTGAATGTGTTGGGAAAACGTTAAGTAAATGTCTCGGCTCTTACAGATTCTCTTATTAAACGACTGTATGATAGTCTGTTGAAGATATTAAGTAGAACCTCCAGCAGCGGGTTGGCGAATACAAAGATCATGTTGATGTGTTAGATCAAGCGTTCAAAGATGTGACTTTTAAATCCTAATAATCAAATGGAGATCAAGATTGTGGTCCTACAACGATCAACGGCTGCGGCAATTGCTAAGCTGTATGTGTGCATAGATGAAGCGGAAGGATTGGAAGCATAAATAATGATAGATATCACTAACAACGATCGAAATGTTAAAGAGTTGTAAGAAAAAACCTAACAAAGATGATGAAAGAATGATGAAAATTGTGAGAAAGATGGTAAAAACACTGGAAAAATGGCATTAAATAGCAAAAATTGACTAAAACGGTGTAAAAGTATTAAAATGTAGGAAAACAAAGAGAAATGTTGGAAAATTGGTTATAATTAGTCAAAAGTGATGAAAACGTTTACTACATGTCAATGTCACTGCTTTTACATCTAAAATATTGCAAAGGTATAACTCAATGTCTAAGTTGTGAGGGTAATGTGATTATTCTTTGTTAACTTCTTTATCATACACATATCAAACATAACAAAAAATATATTTTTATCTCTCTCATTCTATAACTGTATCTGTACCTGTGTTCATGCTTGAACGGATGTTTTCTACTAACACACACATATATTTTACATGCATGCATACTCACCCATAATCACACATCATCTCGCATATACAATGACAATACAATTTCAGCATGCATCTCTCTCTTCATAATTATGAATTCTAATCATAGTCATCATCCTACATTTCAAAAATAATAGTATGAGGGAAATTTAAAGAAAAAATGTAAAATAAATAATCTTGGAACAATGCAAAGGGTGAGATAATAACTTTGCTAGCATAAATGTATATTTAGTCTAATTTCATAACGTTGAATTGAATGATAATGGTATATAGCATGAACGGAATGGAATGAAGGATTCATTATGATTAAAAATATGTTGTTGTTTTGTATGACTTTGCAATAACGACAATACGGGAAAAAAAAATTAGGTATGATTGGAAAAAGCTGTATGAGAGAATAATTGATTTTAGGTAATAAAATAGTATACTTCGATTAATTTTAAAACATGTTGTAGGATTTTTTTCAGAAATATACAAAAGGAATATAAAGATTAATTGATATATTAATTTTAATAGTATGGACATATATTTAGAAAAATTTCATGTTATATTATTAAATTTTGAAGTTGTTAGCATGAGGGAAAAGGAGTGATTGCTACAGTATGAGTAAAACGAACGAAGTGTTTTCATAGATTAGTGATTATATAGAAGAAAATTTATGTATGATCGTCTTTGTTATTGAAAAAATAGTATGCTTGGACTAATTTAAAAAAATGCATGATAGGATATTGGAAGCGTACGGTGTACACATTCATAGATGCCGTGATTCTATTGCTTTTGTCATGTATGGAAAAGAAAAAAATTAAAAACACTACTACAATTTCATGATGGTAAAAAAAAAAAATGAAGAAAAAATAAATTCATGATGTAATTATGAGGAGTGACTTCGTCATGTATGTTTACAATAATATGTTTTCTATAAGGTTTTCTACCTGTTGCTCTATTGATCAACACACCTCATAGACGATTTCGTATATACCTCGAAAAATAGTTGTGAAATAAAAAAATATTAAATAACATGTGAACTTAATACATATTTTTATAGAAATGTGATTATGAAAGATTTTAAGAAATTTTGAGAGAACTCTCCAGGTCTTAGGTTGTGACTTACAAATTAATGAAAACTCACACAGCTGCGGAAAATACTTGATGTACGTGCTGTACATGAAAAAGTTGAACAGTTAGATTCGTTTGTTATGGAAAGAATAAAAAATATAATTTTTTAATCTAAAAAGATATGAACAAATTATGTGGGATTATATTCGAAAATTAGACAATAATTATGTGTACAGTTTACACAACTGGTTCAGATTTTTGTAATATTCATCATTACCAGTAATTTAAGTTAAGAGGGGGAAAGAAAGATAGAGAAATAATTAGATAAACGGAATTGAAAAGGATTGAAAAAAGATGAAAAATAATTAGGAAAAAATATATACAATAGAACGAAACATATCGAGGGAAAAAATATACACAAATAAATACAAACAAAAATTTATATATGTATAAAAATATACACAAAATTGTTAAACGATCGAAATAATGAATTTTTAATCCGTGCGAATTTTACATTGACAATCGATACAATCTTTTACTTTCATACAATTTCGAGTACTCTGTCGTAATGTATCATCATCGATATAATATTCTTCATCATGCTCATGCTCGTAACATGGTAGAAGTGATTTTATCATATCATCCTGTTTTAATCTATCGGGTAGAAATGCATAAATGTCTCCAACACAACTTGGAAATAATGTAATTATCACATTTCTTTGGTGGCTGTAATGAACAACTGACTTAAATCATTTATATTGAGATTACTCATAAGCTTCAGCGGATGGATAACATGATCGTACCAGGCCTTCATCACCATAACGTTTTTCGCTGCACAATGAAAACTATCATTCTCATTATGATGTTTACAGGTTATCAAATTGCTTATACCAAAATACTCTTCATGTAGATTCTCAATACTATGTAGTCGAAAGACTTGATCCATATTAACGATTTCATAGTCTAAATCACGCAACAATTCAGACTTTTCGTTAATTTCCATTAGTGTAAGTTTAGCATATACCGTTAAAATATATATGCGAGCTCTCGGTTTTTGAGATAGTATTGTGAATATATCGCGTGCCATAAATATTTCTTCCCGACAGGGAAATAATGACGGATTTTTCAAATAATGACTCACCGAAGAACATTGTAAATGCGGCATTTTTGATGCATGCCATGCTCTGCTTGGCTTATACAGTGTATGCAAACACTTTCCGCCAGACATATCAATCATTGCTAGTTCAGTTACTCGAAAACCATAATCACAATCTATATGGATGCTGATATCTACAAAATATTCCGCTATATCTGCTTGTTCTGATAATAATACAGGACCAATGATATTATGTACAGAAGATGTTGATCCTTCTGCTGTATAACCATCATCTGACTGCGGTAATGGAGGTGATGAAGTTGTATGCGGGACACTATCACTCGAAAATGAATTCTGAATAAATTCATCGACTTTAATATCAGTCGAATCGGTATTGTTATTCATGTTTGAATAATATTTTTAACTTTTTACTAAAAAATATAGAAAATTATTACTTTTAACGTTAGAGCAAATTTTTATTAATGCGTGAAGAACACAGCTTCAACAAATTCTACACATTCAACATAGTACTAATACTGACTGCCTGAACAGATCCTTTCGAGATATATATATTAATACAAATAAAATGCTAAAAATTTAAACAAGTCCAATACCCTTGACAAGGTGTTGAGGATTGTAATGCTGAGATTCACCATGTACTAGGCTCAACGACACTGATATAAACGATTTTACTAACTTGAAAACGTTTTCGGTCATACCCCATCATCAGCTAAAAAAACAACGCAAAGTATATGATCAGAACAAAATTCTGAATCACTTAAAATTTTGTCCCGATCATATACTTTGTGTTGTTTTACAAATTTTAGCTGATGATGGAATATGGCCGAAAAACTTTTTTAAGTTAAGTATAATCGTTTATATATTTAAATTGGTTTATGTTATATTGCTGTATTGGTTACAATTTAACATATTTTTATAATTTAACAAACAGTATGTTGAAGGACTCTGAATAATCTCGTCCGCAGTTTAAGAAATAAGTGGAATGATTTTCCGATTTCACAAATTCGGCTAAATAATTTTTATATTCTAATTTCTACTAAATGTTATACTACTTTCGGTAGCAGTATGAGTAATAATAGAACTAAAATTAATTCAACCGTGAACCCGTTACTGTGTAACTTTTCAATATCTGCTAAAAATTAAAATTCAAAAGTCAACTAGATTTGTTAACACTTTTTCGCTATAGTCGGAACTACGTTATTGCCATCCAGACTACTGCCTCTAATTATGCACTTGCAGAAGACTACTCACACACATATTTTGTTTCCTGTAACAGTTAATACATATCAGTAATAATTAGAATACACGCAGTCTATACACAGATTTTGAAATAAACAGTGTATTTATAAAAAGAAAAAGTGTTATACTTTGAAAACTGCGCTTCAATTTAAAAAAAGAGAAGTATAATGTGGGATCATTTCAGTAAATCAGTGATCGTTGCCATCGTATTACGTTTTCTTAGCAGAGAGGCTATCATTCTTTTAACAGCATCCCTACTGGCTATAATTCGGAACAGGTGTATTGTTGATTTTCGGTACTAACATTTTAAACTATCCATGACATGTTTCTTCTATTAGGTCCCCTGCACTATTACAATGTTTCATATTTTTCTAGATGCCACATAATATGGGTTTAGGTACACTCTCTAGTTTACATCGAGAACCTCAATTTCTCATTCTACAAAGAACAGCGATGTTTGTTATTTCATCTGCGCATCTAATTTTGAATAGCCTCCGATGTTCCCACGTCTCAAGCATATCCGAACATTTAGCCATCACTTCTGTGATCGCCCGTGTCGTCCCCACATATAGCGGAACAGTAAATACGTAACAACGAATCATCATCCTTAATCTCAGCTTCAGCGTTAAACGGTGACTAGGGAACTATCCTTAATCGTAGAAACTTTCCTGTTCAATTTTACTTTTTATTTGCATTGACGAATCTCGCTTAAAGTGAGTCCGTTAGTTTCTACGTTAAGTTTTCAACTTTCTTCATTTCACCACTGTCAGTCAATATAGTCCGTAAAGTATCATATATTTCGTATTCTGAATGTTCAATTTGATTACACATTGCGAACCAGTCCAATGATGACAAAGCAAATATAAAAGTATTTCGTATAAATTTTAATTATTTTAAATAATTCAGTTTAGGTAGTCATATTTAGTTTATGCTCTTCAGAAAGATAACGCTTTTTGTTTTTACCAGTTAACGATTTTAATAATAATAATAATGTAATTGCTAATGTAGAAAATGAAATAAAAATTTCGTCAACTTCATTTGGAACAAACGTAGATTTAATGATGGTATAAATGTAACGTAACAAATGTAGCGAATCACAGATTGATAAATAGATCCTTAAACTAACTTGTAAAAAGTTATCGTCTTCTGGTCTTATTTGAGGGGAGAAAAATGAAAGAAGTATTGCACATAATTATAACAGGATACAAAATTACTCGCTAGATAAACATTAAACGCAATCGACGGGAGAAAGTGTTGCTAGAGATTTATTTAATTTGCGGATTATAGAGGTGGTCCAACAGCCTTTCGAACATCGATTATTAGCGTAAATTTATTTATAACCGCACGTTGTGTACCGATGAAAACATAATTATATCATATCTCACAGAGGTGTATTATTTTTGAATATCTAATGCATTTCATAGTAAAAATAGGTCATCATTTTTGTATATATTTTGAAGTATCATCAGTTATTAGTATATATTTGTTTCCCTGTTGTTATTTCAGTTAATCGTTACAGAAAATAGAGCAACTATAAATGTTGCTTTTGTAAAATATCTCGTGCTTGATATTTTCATAATATACTACACGTTTTATAGATTTAAAATGGAAAACTTGAAACAAATTGAAAAAAAAAGAAAAAATTTCTTTTTTTTTTTTTTAATAATTTGCGGATCCCACAAGGCACTAGCCCGTCTGTGGGTTCCCAACATAATTATATCATTTATTTGTGTACAATATAACATCAACTTAACTTAAGTGCTACTTTCTGTTACAGCATAAAACGTATTAACTTATATATTACTATACTATAAAATCCACACTCTCATTATTTATCATTTATATTACAACTATACCATCATCTAAAATAATATTTCCTATTACAATACCTTAATATGGATAACTTATATATTACAATAATACAATGTAATTTTTATACAACTAACACTCTCTCATTAGCAGCTTAAAACGGGAGATAATAAGTCTCATGTCAACGTAGCGTCAATGTTATAAGTGGTTATTACTAGTATTACGATACTTTTTTTTTCTTGGTTACTATTTCTATTGCTCTTTACACCGTGCTATCAACCAAATTTTAACCTTGTCTTTCCATCTCTCCAGATTTTTTTCATTTCGAATTTCTTTTGGTATGTTCCCCATTAATTTTATTAATACCTCTTCCTTTACATTGTGTCTATTTTACTGTTAATCCCCCTAGATCGTACATAGCAAGAATTAATCGCAATTTCTAGTCCTGTACGTTCTTGTTCTAGTTGGTAATTGCCTATCTTCGAGTTTAGCACACTCAGTAATTTGATGTAATAATATAAAGCATTTTTGGTGACATTTCGTTATTTTTGTTCCACCAAGTGATGGCTAGCTAATGCGTTTTTCTCTCGTTGTGTAAGACCAGTTTTAAACATTTTTTTTTGCAATTTGTTGATTTTCCTCATTTTTGTAATTTTCGTCTCACCCCAAATTCCGTTTCCGTATTTAATTCTAGACATTATTACAGCTTCGAAATATAACCTTAGGCTTTTGTATGTCATACCTTGTTTTAGTTTATATAGTGCTGGAATAGTTTGTCTAATTTTCCCTGTAATATTGTCAATACAGTTAAAACGTACATTCTTTTTTGATTTTATACTGATTTTATGGGTAATATTGCAAATGTTTGTTTTCTGAAAAAGCCCGAGTTTTTTTAATGACCTTCTGAAGATAAATTATTAAATATTAAAATTTTAATATGTTGCGAAATTTTTAAAGTTAGTTTTCTATTAAAAAAGTTATTTAATACGTACGATTTAGAATTATGCACAATTATTAGACGTCACAAATCAAAACAGGAAAATTTCTGTACAAGTGGTTATGTGTTAAAAATCATTCGGTCAATGTTTCCAGATTTAAATATTCCGAATGTTTCAAATGATTCGAATAATTCAAACGAATTATTCATTGGCTCGAATCGGTTTACTGATTCTGATTCAAAAGTTACTCACTACATAAAGTTACTTTCGACATCTCCGCCGCAAGAGCATCACACGAGAGATATCTCTATGGCTCCTGTATTTTTTTTCTTGAGTCGCCAAAAGAATATCGCCAGTTTTTTTTTTTTATTATTTTTTTAACTAAAAAAAGACGGGAAAACAGACACGCGTGCAATCTTTTATTTCAGATTTTCTATAAAAGTAATGCTGTACTTTGAACGAGGATTTAAGAAAATATTTTTCAAAATATTTTTGAATTATGTACGGATGTCAACATCGTCATTTGATTAATTATTAGTTTTAAGGTAAAGATAACCTGAAAAAATAAGAATTATGAGAAAATTAGTAAACTGAAAAGGAAAATTATTAATCACATTCAGGTAAAGTACATTAATAACAAAAGACCATCGGTTATTTCGCGACTGTGTTTAGCGCGACCGTATTTAAAGCGGACATCTCAGAGGGTCACAGAAGGTCTTCGTTCGCTGGAAAGTAAGTCACTTCTAAGACTATATTATACTACTACAATGACAACGAAGAAATAAAAAGAACCGGAATAACAGACGAAATGGCATATTATTTCGATTAACCTCTTACATTTAGTAACGTTTTACACCAATAGCGACAGCTGTGGATTTTATTCACGCGTAGAAGTAAACACCGTTCTATTTGATTAATGTTTAATTTGGCGTTGCGTCATCTAATTTGTTGAACACTAAATTTTATTTTATTTATAATAAATGTTTTTTTCTTTTTTTTTTCTTTTTTTTTGAAGTTAAACGTATTAACATGAATAGAGTAAAAGTTTTGTCAACAAAAAAAGGTAAACCGTCTTCGGTTATTGATGAGTCGTGTGTCGAATTCATAAGCGAACATAAAATACAGTATCGTAGCTGTGTACGAAGGAGAGACAAAAAACACCACATTATAAAAAAATAAGTAAAAGACTAATTCTCTATTCCTGTTAACATGATGGGTAAGGAAGAATTTAATAATATTTATTCGTAAGAATATTATTTTGTCCTTAAAATGCCGCATTACCACAAATTGAAAGGCAAATTAGGGTAAGAACGAAGAAGAATTTTCATTATATCTCTTAATTATACATGCTGTTTCCGTTTATTGTACAATAAGTAAATTTAAACACACCACCATAAACAATTATTTAATTATTTTATAAATACCCGATGCGCTTCGAAGACAAAGCATGAAGCTTTGTCTTCGAAATGCGTGGGTATTTATACTCGTAAAATAATTAAATAATTGTTTATAGCGGTGTGTTTAAATTTACTTACTGTACAAGAAGACTTTTATTGATGCAATTCCGGAAAATACCTTGAAATTATCGGACAATTAAAAACAGATAAGTTAAACCCGGCGAGAGAATTACGTCTTTAATTCTGAAGTTGTACAACAGATACTAGCGCAAGGAAGGAGTTTTCTTTTCGATGGTACTTTCAAAAGTTGCCCAAAACAGTTTGCCTAGCTGTTCACTTATCCATATATTTGTAGATCTTTGAAACACAGATTTCCTCCTATTTCATAAATCAAACTAAGATGCAAATCTCATAAGCTCCTAACGCCCAATATGTATTTTAAATACTGTAAGCAAAATTTACGAAAAAGCTATTAAAAAATAGGATAACTTGACATTTGAACTCAACAAACTTTTTAGATACAAAATACAATTTGGATTCAGATAAGGACTGTCCACAGAACATGCTGTGAATTATGCGATCAGCAAGATTAGCAGCAGCCTTAAGAAAAAATCGAACGTTCTCGTCACAGGATATCAAGGCAGCCTTCGATAACTACTGACACCCTGCTTTGTTTGACATTTTAAAATCTATTCTGGTCAAAGACATACACCATTTTACTAAGTACAATATATTGTTATTTTAAAAAAAAAGACGTGTAACTCTTGAAATAGGTAATCATGGTGCAAACACTGAAACCAATAAAGGCTGCTCACAGGGTAGCGTTTTAGGTCCACTTTTCTGGAATATATTATTCAACCAAGCTTTACCATACGACAAGAAAGTTGACTTATGAGCATATGCAGATGACTTACTATTCATAATAACCGACGATACAAAAGTCAATCTCGAAAGAACAACTAACCAAAACGCTTGAGTTACTTAGAGCCTGGCTAAATGAAGTAAAGCTTCAGTTGAAAAACGCTTTGTGTCCCTTTTCACAAACTCCCTGAAACTAGAAAAGAAAAATATTAAAGTGCTTTACAGGGGGATCACTTTAAAAGTAGTCGAACATTTTAAATACCTAGGAGTTATATTAGACAATAAACTCTCCTTTAAACAACACATGTTGGACGCTAAATACTATCAATTATTAAAAGTATGCAGAAATACATGGGACTTTCATTACAGATACAGACTAGTACTGTACAAGTCACTTGTTGAGAACACACGGTGTTAGTGTAGTTCTGTGTTTTTCCAACACCTAAAAAAGAAAACCCTAAAGCGAAAAATCTACTCTACACAACGTAAATACTTATAAATTGACTATTATTTATATTGATTTTTAAAACTGTCATCCTATCGTTAATTCCTTTAAATTCCTTTAATTTATTTATATAGTTCGAATCGTCCTTACCTTTATTTATTGACGAAGATATGACCAAACAGACACAAGATTTATTATTAGCAGCGAAACGATCATGTAAGAAGGGATATGTAATAGCGTTATGGTACCATTCGGGTAATGTATACGTTAAAACAACGGAATAGCACGGGCGTCGCTAGGGGGGAAATGGGGGGCAGCCCCCCTGGAGCCTTGAAACTTTTTAATCAACTGGCCAAGATGAGAATTCATAAGCGCATAATCATGGACAATTTGGAAGACTTTTATAATTTTTTTAATAAAAATTTGCCAGAAACCCACGAAAATTATGTTTTAATTAAGATTTTAGTCTTGTTTAATAAAATATTAAGCCTTTACAAATTATACATTTTATTTTTCCTATAACTCATATCCTTTTTCTATCACCCCCCCCCCCCCCTATGGAGGCTGGAAATTCATTTTGCCTCCTTGGCTCGTTGGCTGGCGACGTCCTTGAACAGTAGAAGAATATGTAACATAGAAGAATTCGAACAGCTGATAGATAAGCAAATAAGAAACGAAACCAATAAAGGCAGAGAACTACATCATCAAACGCAAAGCAGTATAGATAGTTTTAATACGACAAACGCATCGTCCAGTTCGCAGTCATTAAAGCCGATTACACGTTCCAAAAATAAACAAAACAAAAATAACAACTGACCACTCCACAAGGGTCCGTTAAGAGCACGAATCATCCTCACCCAGAAAGACTGGTAAACGAGAATGAGTACACCAATGATTCCTTAACTGTTCCTATAATTGATAGTAATAGTATAAATAAGAATAGTAATAAAATTGTTAACATAAATAATAAATTAGGAAAAAATAATAGCGAAGTTAATGCCATTAATAAGAAAAAATGTGCAATAAAAGTTGGTACAATAAATGTCAGAACGCTTAAAAGAAAGAAAAACTTGGCAGAACTAGAAGAAACTTTCCGAAAAACGGACATGGAAATTCTAGGTCTGTCAGAAATTCGAAGGGCAGGTGAAAAAATTATAATTACGTAAAAAGGAAATTTATTTTGTTGGCAGAAAGGGGTCGGTTTTTTAATAAAACCAAAGTATATAAATAAATTAAAGGAATTTAGAGGAATTAACGATAGGATGAACGTTTTAAAAATCAATATAAATAATAGTCAATTTAACTTTATTCAGGTATATGCTCCGACTTCCTCGGCAGAAGAAAGGTAAATAGAAGAATTCTATGGTATGTTAGAAAAAACAATTAACGAAATTAGAGCAAAAGATAATAATTTAACATTAATGCTGGAGATTGGAATAGTCGAATTTGGCAAAGGAATAAGGGAGAAAAAAGTATAATGGGTAATTTTGGTTATGGTAAACGAAATGAAAGAGGGTGAAGGTTAATAAGATTTTGCCAGCAATTTAACTTCAAAATAATTAATAGTTTTTTTAAAAAAAAGGAAGGGAAAACGCTGGACATGGATATCACTAAACCAAAAATATAAATTACTAATCGACTATATACCGGCTCCGGAAAATAAAAACAATAAAATAACTAATTGAATTCATTTAATTTTTATACTGACCATAGATTACTAGTACAATAAGGTTCAATAGACGAATGAATAATAAGATACGTAATAAAGAAAAATATCAAGAAACTGAACAAGCAACTAAGTGTAGGTACCCCGTGAAACTTATACTTCGTAAATTCAACAGGTCGAAAAATATATGATAGAAAAGAGATAAATAAATTAATAACTAACTACTATAGAGAATTATATAAGAGGGAAAATAATTACGAGAATATAATGGTAAGCTTCGAACCAGAGCCCGAGTTCGTAATTAACGAAATAAAAATAATAATAGAAAAACCAAAGTTTAATAAAATCCCAAGCCATGATGGTATAGTTAACGAATATATTAAAGCAGGAGGGAACTATCTAATTAAATTCCTTGCAATACTTTTCAACAACATCTTAAGAACAATTAATATACCGAAAGAATGGAAGTATTCAGATATAATAATACTTTTTAAGAAAGGTGATCGACATATAATTACCACCCTACTACTTTAAGCTTAAGCATTTCAAAGTTATTCTCAAAATTAATAGAAATAAGATTAAAACATTTTTTAGAAGCCTAGCAACCGATAGAACAAGCCGGCTTCCGGAAGACATTCTCAATAACCGACCACCTTCATACAGTAAACCAAATAATATATAAAAGTACCGAATATCGGATAAACATACAATATATTTAGCCTTAATTGATTACAAAAAAGAGTTCGACTCCTTTAAAAAATGAATATATACTTAAAGCACTGTACAAGCAAGGGGTCCCAGGAAATTTCATAAGGGACTAAAAGGACGTATAATAACGGATATAAAAGAAGAATATTTTTTTCAATTAATAAAGGGGTTAGGCAAGGACTCTCTCCGATCTTATTTAATTGTGCATTAGAGGCAATTTTTAAGGAAATGGACTGGCAAAATAAGGGAATAAATATAAATGGCAAGAAATTATCAAATTTGAGATTTGCAGATGACATTATCCTTCTTTTCACTTCTTTAGAAGCATTGAGGGAAATGTTGCTAGAGTTGGGCATGAAGGGAGCAAAAGTTGAATTATCTATTAACACCTCAAAAAACGAAAATATTAACTAAGACTATAACCCAGAGAGAAATTCAAGTAAATAATAATCTAATAGAAGTAGTGAGCGAAGCGACATATTTAGGCCAACAATTAGCATTCGAAAATAAGATAGAAAAAGAAGTAAACGTAAGAATTACTGAGACATGGAGTAAATACTGGTCACTAAAAAGAATATTTAAAGGTCCTTTCAGTAATCACCATAAAAGTCAAATTTTTAACATGTGTATATTACCCGTCGTAACTTATGGGTGCCAAACTTGGACGCCGAACACAAAAATTTTAAATAAACTAAGGATAACACAAAACACACTAGAAAGATCAAAGAAAGAAAGAATTTATTAACCACGTTCGTTACAATTGTTAATACTTATTATAGGAACGATTGTGTATTGGCCCGTTAGCCTCGCCACAATACAGTAGTATAGACGCATACAAAAACTCAAAATGTTAATCAATTGCAGGAAAAACTTAACAAAAAAACCGGCGCCATAAGATAACATATGTTAATATTCGCATCTTACCAGCTTATTATTAGCCCACTTATAAAATATTCTTTTACACACACACACATACACGCACTAAGCACCGCCTACAGAATATACACTTTATATTTGCAACTCACTGCCTTACTTCAAAAGATTATGCTTAAGCCTACGGTGTTTATATTTGCTATACATATATTTTGGTCGCCTGGAATCGTAATTTCCGATTGGCCTGATTAGTTCATTACTGTGGACTTCACAATCTTTGCAGAATTTATATATGTTATACCAAGGATGAAATCTTTTAAAAAATGGGAGACTCCTGTGTAATCATGCATATCCGTTACCTTTGCATACCTATTTGCTCGCAGTACGTACCTCAGGCACCTATTTTGTAGCACCTAAAGTTTCATATATGTGCTATTTGAAACAGATGACCACACAGGACACGCATGGGTAATGATAGGCCTTATTAGCATTTTATAGATGATTAGTTTATTACTGCTGCTAAGGTATGATTTATACTTTAATAACGGATATAAAGCTGATGTAGTTTTGTTAGCTTTTTTTATACCTATGTGATCGATATGCCTGTTAAACGTGAGTGTCTTATGCAGTACTACTCCTAAGTAGCGCGTTGTTTCGGCCCATTGCACGGAGGCATTGTTGACAATTAAGTTATTGGGTAGAGCAGGTCTTCGCCTAGTAAATAGTATTGCTTCAGTTTTGGATGGATTTATACTTACGCGCCACTTCTTGAAATATCGTAATGTACGACTTATGCTAATCTGCAATCTGTTAGCGATAGTCTGTGGTCTGTGTGAACTAGTGAACAAAGCCGTGCCATCTGCATACGTGGCAATTTCAGTATTTGGAAGTTTCGGGAAATCAGATAAGAAAAGCGTAAATAAAAAAGGACCTGACACAGTGCCTTACGGTACCCCCGCTAACATGGGGTTTAAAGTAGATTTAGAAGCGCCGACGTTTACATAAAATAGTCTATTTGTAAGGTAACTACTTATTTTAGTTTTATAAGGTAATTTGGGAAGTTGTAATTTATCATTTTATATGTGATTCCCTCATGCCATGTGGTATCGAAAGCCTTAGCTACATCAAAAAATACCATTCCTGTATGTTTATTACAATTAAAACCATGGGTAATAGCCTCGGTAATTCTCGCAACCTGATGCACGGTGGAGTGTCTGGGGCGAAAACCAAATTGAATTTTGGGGATATCAATGCTTCATATAAAGATAAGAGATCGAATTAAAATGAAAGAAATAAAACGGCTTTTAGGTAATAATACTGACGTGGTGAACTATGTTAAAAGGAGGAAATAGGAATGAGGTGGCCATGTAATAAGATTAATAGATGACCGTTGAGCATATAAGTGTTCATTTTTTGGTACCTTTCACATTGTAAACGGAAACGAGGTCAACAAAAAGGTAGACGGAAAAAGATGGAGTAACTCAATTTTTAAATAATAGTAATTTTAAAAAAAAAATAGCAATTAATATATCAGAATGGGAACGGTTAAACCTTTTCCCTTCACGGGCCGAGGAAATTTAATTTATAAATAATTGTTTCTCGTGCAATATCTTAGAAATGTGTAATTTTCTCAATAAATGTATTTCGATTTTGATATTCAAAAATTACATCATGTTTAGCTCAAGCGTTGAGTGTGAGGGTAAAAGTAAGTAAAATTTGTGAAAAATGATTAGTAATAGTTAGCGATGATATGAAAAAATGTATTACAAATAAACAAAATAGCTAGTATTCCACTGTTTTATCAACGCGCGATATGAATTATATTCGTGATTGATGCGAGAGAAAAAAAAAAAAAAAAAAAAAAACTATGTTTAAGTCGCATATTTTTATAACCGCGTATGTTTAGTTTTGGAATTAAGCACGGTAAACGATTGAGAATCCAAATGTTACAATATTTTTAAATTGAAATTTGAAGAAGAAACGTGCATGGTACTTAAAATTTTTAAAACATAACAAAACAATGTATCATGTAGACATTGTTCTTCTCCAGAAGCATTGGAGGATTTTGTGGAAACCATGTATTACTATATAATGTGTGTACGATATGATAATGTTTCTATAACAAAGAAGAATAATTGAAATAATAATAGAGTATATGCTTCAGTAATTTAAAAAAATAAATAAACAAAAAATTTTCTCACAGTCCATCGTTGATGTTTTCCTGAAATGTTTCAACATATGCAGTAACAGTCCAGCGAGTCCTTGATGGCGTGTATATAGTTATGAGAATGTCAATCCATTGAATAAATGAAAAATCTATTTTACGTTATTTTTAGATGAGTAAAATTCATTGATATTCCAATGTTTTTATAAAACGGTGGTGTGTATGGTAGCAGAGAGAATGTTACATTGCTTTAGTGACAGTTGTGTTTTTGAATTTTCGTATCTGAAATTATTTTTAGCGGTATTTTATGTGTTTGCGATAAGGCTTTATTATATAACAGAATGTGTACAAATAATCAGGTGCAGCGCTGATACGTCCAGGAACTGATGATGTATTTTCGTAGGACCATGCAACAATGAAAGTGTTAAAAAACTATGCGTGGTCCGTAAAAATGAGAAGACGGTGATGAGATATTTTTGGTATCGAAATATATACCTAGGCTAATTTTTGAATCATAGCAACTTTGGTGTCGTGTGGTATGAGGTGGATGAAGGCTTCAAAGTGTAAAAATGAACGGTATACCTACATGAGGTAATGCAACAGTGACATGTGAAAAAAAAGAAATATTTATGATCAGTAAAACTTTCATGTTGGATTAGTTCCTTTTTGATGTTGAATTAATAGACTAATTTTGCATCATAGCATTGAATTCGACGATGTACAGCATTTTGATAAATGTAAAAACTGATGAAGTACTTTCGCAGGAACTTGTACTAATGTAGAGAAATCTATTATTTTTGTTTTTACTAACAGTACACACGATCATTTTCGCTACTAACACGACCTTCACAAAATCTTGCCGACCATCTCTGTACCGTAGAACGATCTATCACAACATCACCACAAACTTCCAGCAACGCCCGATGGATTTCGGGGGAAAAATGTTTCGATTTTTATGTATGCGCGTTGCTCTAAAATACCAACATGAGCCGACGCATTTTCCAAGGTCTGTTCGGAGTCGTCTAACATTTTATCTAATGATCGCACAACAAAACTGAATACACGTACGTATTCATGAGATTTTAGGCTACAGACTGAAGCGACCCGTTACGTGAAGTAGTTCTGCCGTTAGAGCGCGCAGTGCAAATCATTTGGGACAACGCTCGTACTATTAGAGGATGACATATTTTGTTAAAACGGGTAAAAACATTTTCTTTTAATTAATAAAAACGTGTAAAAGAAGCATGCGGTTCTATTTAATTCGCACGCTGTACATATTTCTTCAGCTCTCTACCTCCAACTTCATGATTCCGCAACGATCCCTCTTATCAATGGTTTTGTTACGGTGCCCCTCATTTAAGACGTTTTACCGTTGTGTAAACTGCGACATATTGTAGAGTTCTATTTATTCAGAGCTTTCGGACAAAGATCATTTATTTAAACATAGACATTCACACTTCTATCGCTGACGGCTACATGTTAATAATAGTTCTTCCGAAACGCTTTACCTCATTAGCAACTATCTCGTTATTGCAGTTCTTGAAACTGCTTTTTAAACTTTTACAAACGGTCTGTCTATTTCGAAAATATTTACACGATGAACATTTAAAATTGTAAAAATAAAAATGTAAGTAGAGCGCACGCTACGAAAATTTCATTCGAAATTTTTATTGTAAATATTAAAATTCGATCGCCTTCGGAGGTTCGTGAGAATTGTACTTTACCGCACCTACATGAAACCGATCTTTTTGTGTTTTTTTTATTACTTCTTCGAGAATTAATTGTCTACACGACCAAGTAATTTTTTAAAATATGAAAAAAAAAAAAAAAATGAATACAATTATATAATGATTGGAGGTTGAAAATGAGAAGATGTTTATGCATTGAGTGGGGTAGGCTTTCACAGCGGCAATTGGTGATGTCTTTATCACGGTACTGCAATAGAATCGGAGGGAAAGAATAAACAAATATTACTGAAGATAGTTGAAAAAGATTATAAGAGATGTGTAGCAAGAATTCCTTTGCGATTCTCAAAAAAAAAAAACATGGGTTGATGTCAAGAATGATAACAATGATTACATATTCCAGGTATACGCATAGTAATGAAGATACGCCTGCATACTTAAATGAAAATTATCAGATTTGGGAATGGATTAAAAAATATTTGTGACGGAATATCAGCATAGTACCGTCTGTGAAGGAATGATAAGGCCCTTCCCCCCGAGGTAGGTTTTCAGATTACCAGATGTGTAAGACAGGAGGAGTAAGGAGGCAGCGCTTTGGGTTAATTTATTTCTCTAGACATGAATTTTAATTCATTTTAAAAAGGTGGTTGAATTATAGAACATATTCAGCCTAAGGAGTTAAGAGAGTTGGCGTACTTCCTTGGCAAGGGGGATATATTAGTGGTCAGTGCAAACCAAAGACTTTAGATTGAGGTGAATTTCCTAGACAATAACTTCAGTCAGATTTGAAAATTTACTTAGATTATTAGGGAAGTAAGAGATGTAAAGGGCTTCAGATGGAGGTGGATTTTAGGCTCCTGCAAGAAAACCAGTATTACTTTTGAATTCTGGACGAAAATCGGGGCAAATTTTAGGCTCAGGTAGAAAAATTGGAGCGAATTTTTATTTGCATCGATTTTTAAGCTATGCCACTGGAAATTAAGTTAATTTTGGCCGTTTTAACACGCTTTTGGGGTGCAGCACTAGTGTTTCTACATCACTGGTGGTGAAAATTGTAACTATGTTCCGGAATTGAGGTAAAGAGCTTACTAAATTTTATGTATAATTTTATATGTAAATGATGTATCACGATATAAATATTGCATCACTTTTTTTCCCCCGCAGTAGTCGTTAATTAAGTTACCGAAAGCTTTGTTATTTTCATTTTAATGTGTCTCGTATGAGTTTTCTTCACTGACCACTACTTCGGTAACTTTCCATTGCCTGACACTTGGGGTTGTCTGTCCGCTCATTGTTGCTATAGTATCCGACAAATTTTTTTTTTCTTCGATCTACCCGATTTAAATAAATGTTCAATTTCTTTCATGCGCAATATGTTTGTAATATTTTAAAATAATTTCCAGTGTTAAACTGTTTTAAAATCAACACATTTATCCCTTTCAATGTTAAGTGCGCAAAAAGTTACGCACACTGAATATTAAAATCTATCCTACGCTCAGGCGTGGGAAATTTTCTTGGATTTTTCAAAGATTCTTTCATCAATATCATCTTGCCACGCTGTTGCTGCGTTCGATGATAAAAACTGCTAGAATGGAAATCCCATCTGCGGACAGGACCGTTTTTGGCTTTTAACAATTCTGCCGTTTTTGTATTTATGTTTAGCGGACGGAAAACAAATCACTAACAATCATTTGATTTTTTTTATACTAAATCGCGCATTTATTTTATTGTCCCGGTATCCATTATGCAGAACTAAGAATGATACTTTATAGTAAGTGTTATTCTTAGGTATCATTCAAACCCGCTTCATTTAAATGAAACGTTTTTTTTTTTTGTTTTTTTTTTTTTTTTATTATTATTAAATGAGCTCGGTGTCAGCACTCTGACCCAACTACATGAGCTTAGATCACCTACTCAGATTCTGAGGCGATCGGAGATAGAGAGTATAAAGGAAAGAAGGAGGGGACGTTACTATCTAATTACCTGCGTCTATTGGCTATTCGTTTATTCTGAAACATCACACACATTGCAGTTAAAATACTGTTACGTTTGTTAAATAAGTCTCGTATACACTCAGCTTCTCTATCGATTCTTCTTATTTTTATCTTCTTGTATTTGTTGTACCTCTCGGAAACGAGAAAAAATAGGATGATACGCAATTTCGATCGTACAGTTTTATCGAGATACTTGTATATCTGTTAAGATGAAAAAACAACACAATGATCGATCTTCTCAAGGCTAGTTTTATTCATACTCAGATCACCTGTTATTCAATTATAAAATAATTTAATACTACTCGCATAATAAAATTCATGAACCCGTAATTAATAAATTATAAATACGCCGACTAGTGTTGATTACATACGAGTAGAACCATAATCGTGCGCAAAATAATTGCAAAAAAATAAAATAAAAAAAAAAAGCAGAATTTTTCTGTAATGTTACCGGAGACGCTTTGCGGCGAATCGAAATTACTTTTTCAATATTTGGGAAGATTGGTATATTTCCGTTTTTATGCTAGCTCAGTCTAATATTTTTACACCGATTTTTTAAAAACTATGTAGTTTTCCTTACAATTTTTTCACCCTTTTCCAATGATGTCTGTAAAAATAATTAATACTACTTTAAACGTGTGCAACTATTACAAAGAAATTATGAAACATGAATCTACGTCATTCGTGAAGACTATTTAAAAAAATTTAAGATAATTAATTACCCTGTAAATCTGTTATTTTACACAGTTAATATTGAAATATATAATTCTGAAAAACGCGTTGTAAAAGTCTGCGACGTGACAGGGCGGCCGTCTATTATTACTGTTATTATTAAAAAATAGGGTTATAACATCAAGAAAGCAGCGATATATTTTTTATTATATTTCAATAGATAATATCGAATATAATTACGAACGTTAATATCATTTATATACTATTATGATTTTACAATTTCGCATACATGATCTGTGTACATGTACCGCATAAGCGTCTTTTTGTTTTTATAATTGTTTATAAAGTGCAATGCCTTAGCCTAATTATTTCACTGTTTGCTTATAAAAAGTAACTGCGATATATGTATAATATGCTTTATATTTCCACTCGTCAATTGTATTAAGACAAAAAAAAAAAATGAAAAAAAGAAAGAAAAACAATAATAAAAAATATAAGATGAATTATCGTGTAATCTATATACACGCTCGAAGTTAAACTTCTAACGCATAAAATGACAAATGCCATTAAATTAAATTGTTAAATTTATTGAAAACAACTTTACAGTAAACCATAAAAAGTGTATAAAAATGTACACTTAATTATATTAAACATTACCAAAAAACATAAACATTATTCCAAGTACAAATTATTATTGAAAAACTGCATTAATCGTGGAAACATGTCTTGTTGCTAATAGAACTGAGAAATTATTTATCGTTAAATTGAAGTTCCCACTTGGAAACTTACGTTTTTTGTTTTTCTTTTGCTATGGAATGGAGGATCATTATATTTAATGGTTCGTATTTACGTTTATAAGTTTGTATAGTAAAGTAAAGTAAATCGCATATATCATTGATAAAGTATCATGGATTGTAAAGTTAAGGTTCACAATGTACTAAGCTCAATGGCACTAATGAGAGTATGGAGGCGAGTTCCTTTCTCCTTTACATTCCTAAATTTCAGGCTTAGGAGCTATTCGGATTCAAAACGAAATAAGTCTGGAGGAACCCATAACCTCTGGTTTGGTAGCCCCAAGTACTTTGAGGTACTTTGTCCTTTCTTACATAGCAACAATGCAGTAACGCTGTAATGAGAATAGCAGATGATTATTTGGTGAAATAATATTTCTTCATTTAAACTTCATGTTAATCAGAGAAGTCGCGCGGCAGGCAATCACAACGCTCAGCTAAAATGAAACGGGGAAAACGTTCGGACATTAATTTCCCTCGTTTAATGCATTCCCACTTGCATGGTATTCGATCGCTCACACGCTTTATTCTATTATATAGGCGAATAATAACACACTTTGGTAACGGTGAAAATAACGTTTCATTGTCCCTAGGTAAAATATTCAAAACGCGCCTAAAGAGGTTTCACTTGAAAATAATCTTACAGCAGTCTAACAGCGCCGAAATTAATTATATTAAACGAAAAAAAAATCATTAAGACGGAGCAAATTAAACGCGTCAAAGAAGCTAGCGAAAGACATGGCCTATTAGTTAATGTAAATAAAACCGAAATTTTGGTGATAGAAAGTCCGTCCTTAACGACACGCCACAATCTCCTGATAGATTTTGAAAAAGTACAGTCTCGCTGATTACTGCTGAAGGTGGATGTTCAGCGGAAGTAAAAAGACAAATTGCATTAGGTAAGGCTGCAATGACACGGCTGAAAAGCCTAACCTGTAATATAAAGCCGCCCGTAAACTTGCGGAAAGAAACTAATAAAAACGCTGATCCGGCAAATTTTCTTGTATGCGGCCGAAACGTGGACCATCAAAGCAGTGGATAAACATTGACGCGTTTGAAATGTGGATTTGGCGCCGAATTATGGCGTGGACGGAAAGACGAACAAATCTTTCAATACCGGCTGAAGTTGATGAACCGGAAGAATTGCACAGATTATGTGGAAGACGGGTCCATCAATTTTTTGGGCACACCGTAAGACGCACAAGTGAAAGTCTAGAGAAAACATTGCTGCTCGGCACACCCCCCCCCCCCCCGGTACACTAGAAAGAGGCGGAGTACCCACGTATTAGACGGACCGCTTACGAAATCAATTTGGTCATGTAGCAACAGCGATTAACACAGCTCAAAACCGGAAACAGCGGACAGGTCATAACGATCAAAACTGACTGGAACCGAATGATTTGTTCAGTGTCGAGCGTCGTAACTAACTATTTATATGTTTTAACTGCACATGGGCATAGTGCTCGTGGCAAATGTTATATTCAAAACGTTAATGTACTTCACTTCACACTGATATCGTAAATGTTTGATTTATCCGATAATGCAGGGTACCAAGTGTGTCTGCCTATAATAACTAGCGCTATTACGATGGTGTATGCATGTTTGTAACTGCCTTCCATATTATTTTAATTTAATTTTTCGTGTAATAATTCCTCGAAACTCGAGACTTCCGAACGGAAGCCAAGCGATCTAGCAACTAGGCTATATGCAGAGGTACAAGTGTAATAATTACATAGTCCCGGGTTTGCTAAAGAAATTAACAACTGTTTGCATTTGCAAACGTGAAACTTTTAATGTATTTGCAAAGGTTATTAAAGTTGAACATGTAAAATGTTTAAATAAATCAATATTTGCCACATGCTGTGATGTATTTATCTACATTCGAGTTTCTTTTGACTCTCCATTATGTGCTTCTGGCCTAAGGCGTGCGATGAAATAAATGATCGACGATAAACGCTATCCGAACGTACTTATTCAATAAAAAAAAAGAAGGTAAATCTGTTGGTAACAGCCCGTGTAAAAAGGTGCCCTTATCGATTGTTTCCAAACAGACGATGTAGTATATTTTCTTAACGATATTAGCATTTTTGTTATTTCACGCAGACACAGTGACGAATACAAAATAAAGATGAAATACATGTTGAATCGAGAAGTTACATAAACAAAGAGTGCACTAAAATAAGTATTATTTAACTGAGCAATCGTACGGGTATCGAAGAGTGGCGTCTACGAATAAAATGTTAAATAACGTAACATCGGGCGAATATGATTTACATAAGCAGCGATGCGTTATTTACCATAATACGACGAATGACGGACCGCTTACAGAAATACTTATCTATGTGCAGTGTGCGGTAAGTGTTTTCGTAAGATTTGATAATACACGTGTGGCAGACACTATTAAATTTACCGGAGCATAGTTTTGCATTAATGATTCGCCAAACACCTTTTTTGCTCGCATTCGACGAAGCACATGTAATCTCTTTTACCGTGCGACCGCATTTCGGACAAATCCGTCCGAGTAGGAACACTTGTCGCTTCATCGAAACCAACACTTCTTCCGAATGTACATCTTCGTGTCTCCATTTCGACGGAAGCTGACCGCAGCTATATTTTAGTGCAGTAACAGCGGCCGCAAAACGGAAAACGACAAATAAGCAAGATAGCAGGTAATGTTTCTTCATGACCAACGGTACTGATAATAAGGATGTGAATCCTAAAACACGTTTAAAGTCTCCTCAGTGAAAGTAAGTACTAATTTGTTAATGGCAGTGTAATTTTTCTCCGGACACCGAATTTATTCAATGAACAAACACAAGATTAGTAAAAGCCGTTCCCGTTTCTTTCGCGTCCATGCATAAATATAAATTCATTCGGCTCTTTCCGCTTCGAAGTATTAATGTGTCTCCTCTTTAAAGAAGCCAAACATGATCAGGTATAAACGATACAATCGGTTTAGTATTGGCTGGATTGTAAAATGTTAAAATAGAATCGAGAAGGCTGAATATAAACGTAACCGGCGTAAGTGTGAAATACAGCGATGGAATAAAAGCGTAAACTAGGAAAATAATAAAAAACCAAAGTTGGAAGGATATTAAATCAAAAATCGGAAGAAAATTGAGGGAAAAACTATTACAGTATAATGGTAGAATATTTCTGATAAAATTAGGAATAATACCAATCAATGCAGTAATAATTCAGGTATATATAGTATGCCAACAACTGCGCAGTGTGCAATTAATATATGAAGAAGAAATTATAAACAATTATAGTAAGGAAAAAAACTTACCGTAGTACTAAGATACATATCGACGAACATGAACTAGGACTAGAAACGAAAGAGGACAGAGATTAGAGTCGATTTTTATATAAGAAATGCAACACATTTCGACAGCACTCAGATAGAATATACATATAAAGTAAAGTAAAGTAAAGTAAAGTAAAACAAAGTAAAGTAAAACAAAGTAAAGTAATGTAAAGTAAAGTAGGTCACATACCTTTGACAGGGCGTTGGGATCGTAAAGTTAAGGTTCACAATGTACTAAGCCTAATGGATCTGATGAGAATAGCGGGGCCAGTTCCTTTGGGGACACAAAAGGAAGTAAGAGCTGATATCAGACCGATTATATTTTAGAGTTACAGGAATTAAATTAAACAATTTAAATCATCCAAGAGCGGACATATTCAGCGACCTTAACATGATCGTTTTGAAATCATTTCTGAAATTCAACTAAAAAATTGGGAAGATAAAAATAAACGAAAAACAGACGGGCTATCGAAAACAGATTATCAAAATGAAAAATTCCCAAACAAAATAAACGAAAGAAAGAACTATATCATGAAAACCGTAACTAAAGAGCTACTAACGAAACTTTAAAAGGACAGAATAAGTAAAAAGTCGTGCGAATAAAGGGAAAAGTTTGAAAGATTGTCGAGATCAGAGAAGGAAATATACAAAACCTTAACACGAAACGAGATACAAAGGATTATCATAAATACAGAAATCTGCTTAATTCGGAAGCAAGGAAAGCGAAAAAACAATTCACAGAAACGCAGTGTAAACGAACAAAAAACCAAATTAAAAAGAGAAATATAGAGCAAAGATATAACTGCCGACAGGATTACATTTTGAATGATACAGAAATAAAGTAAATGGAATAGCGGATAAAAACGGAAAAATACTATAAAAGAATGAGAAAATTGTGCAACAATGTTCCAGGTACATGGAACAATTATATAGATGCGGTTAGAAAAGGGAAAAGGTCGGCGGATAACAACAGAGGGTACATTAGGCCCAATGATAACTTCAGAAAAACTGGCAAATGATTTGAGACTATTAATAATAATAACAGTAATATACACATATATATATATATATATATATATATATATATATATATATATATATAGGGTGGTCCTTATATACATGATTTTAGAATATTTTTGGCCCGCCCTCTAAATATCTTTTAAATATATAAGAAAAAAATATCCTGTAAAATCTGAGCACCTAATTTTAAAATTAACACACTCCCCAAAGTCACCAAAGTTTTAAATGGAAAATACATGCAATTTTTTTTTCATAACTCATATAAAAATTATAACTCCGTTAAAAATTGATGAATCGGTTTGAGTACAGTTGTAGCTTATACTATTGGGAACAATCCTTAAAAATTTCGAATTTTTAAATTCATTACTTCCTTACATATCAAATCAACAAATATGAAAACAATTTTTTTTCACTTAGAATATTTTCGTAATATTACTCATAATGTGAATTAATTTATTTTTTATACTAGTTCCATCAAAAAATACCCTCCTTGAAGTAATGTTAGAAGTTTTTGATTCAAAAATTTAATCATTTGAGATTTTTAATTAACGTCCTAATTTCATAATTTACGTGTTCATTTCAGTTATTAATTAATTATAATAACATACTTACGCTCGCATCTCAACGCTCTGAACCCAGATTTCCAAAAAATATTCTATGGTATTGAGCTAGATGGCACCAGAGCTTTTTAATTCACCATCTGCGTAAAAATTTTGAAGTTTGTGATTTATCAATGTAAAAAAATGATTTTACGACAAAAATAAACCATGCTAAAGAAGGTCAATAAACCCGAAGAGAAAGTATCTTCTTATAGGCCTATATCTATATTACCTTCTATCTCCAAATTGTTTGAAAAATTGCTCCTAACAAGACTTAAGCCATTTACTGATGATATAATACGAAACAAGCAATCTGGCTTCCAGAATGAACATTCAACTACTCAGCAGGTACATCGCGTTTGGCTCGCAATCAATAACTCTTTAGAAGATAAAAAGTACCGCTCAACAGCATTCTTGGACGTGGCCCAAGCATTCGATAGAGTATGGCATAAAGGGTTGCTATCTAAACTAAGCGATTACTTACCACAAGTAATTCGATTTCCTTTTTGCAGTCGTTCCTATCCAACATCAAATTCCGTGTTATAATTTATGATACCAGATCAAAATTTTATGAGATTCGAGCAGGAGTACCTCAAGCAAGTATCCTCGGTACTCTGATGTACCTACTTTTTACAGCAGACATTTCGAGGATAAGCAGCACAACCTTAGGCATGTTTGCCGACCACACTGCGGTCCTTGCAGTAAGTAGCACTCAAAATGAAGCAAATGCTAAATTGAAAAATGCATTAGATTTAATCTCTCAGTGGATCTCAAAGTGAGGGATTAAATTAAACGAGGCAAAGTCAGTTCACGTGACCTTTGCTTTACGTACAATAGACATTCGTTTGCGCGTTTATATAAATAATATCCAGGTACCAATATCCAGCTCGGCTAAATATCTTGGCATTCATTTGGACACTCGTCTCACTTGGCAGCCGCGTATTAAGTCTAAAAAAGAACAAATAATGGCAAAGGTTAGGCAACTTTATTGGTTATTGGGTCGTCATTCGAAGCTAAGCTTATATCATAAGTGCCTAATCTGCAAACTTATCATCAAGCCGATCTGGACATATGGTATTGAATTATGGGGATGTGCGAAAACGAGCAACCGCAATATCATACGGCGGGTTCGAAATTAAGTTATGCGGATGATAGCAAAATCTGCATGGTTTCCAAGGAATGCAGACTTGCACAAAGATTTAGATCTGAAGTGTGTGGATGAGGTCATACTATGAACGGCTTCGGGATCATACGAATCCCGTAATTAAAAACTAGTCGCTGGGCTAAGTTTTTATTTCACGTTTCTTTTTCAGTTGTTGAAATTATTACTTACTTAAGATTTATTTTAAGATTGTAATAAGTGCTCATTAAAAAAAAAAAAAAAAAGAAAAAAAAAAGAAAAAAAAAGCATTTTTTGAGGGAACCGGAATAGAAAAAAATATGATTTCATGTTACGGGTAATATTACAAAAATATTTTAAGTGAAAACATTTTTTTTCATATTTATTGATTTGATATGTAAGGAAGTAAAGTTCAGCAAAGCTGGTTCTTTTTGTTTTTAACCCCCCCTGGAGGGAAGACGTCAGCAACGGATCTTCGCCCAGAAACGACACGAGGGAAAAGGATCAGTTAGACGTAGATTCGATCAGCTATTGATAAGATAAAATAACTGAGGATAGAAACAACGGAGATCGACGAAAACAATAAGATATACGAGGCACGATAAGGAGTAGGGAGTTTGAGTGATAACAGATCGGAGTACAAAACAGTGCGTTCGTTCACGAGGAGTGGACATTCAAAGAAGATATGGTCAGGATCGCAAAGGGCTTCGTCGTCAGGATGAAGAGGGCAACTAGTGCATAAAGCGAGATGAAAACGAAAACGTAAGAAAGGAAGAAAAATATGATTGAGAACGGATAATAGGGACAACAACGGATCGAAGCGAAGGAAAATCGTAAAACCAAGGCCAGGTAGAGGAAGATTAGTGGAAAAATAAAAGGAAAGTTGATTAGAAAAGGAAGAAACGTAAAAATCTGACCAAAATCTAACATGAAACTTTCTACACAACGGCAGTAAATTAGAAACGGGAATTTTAGAGAAAAAAAAGCGGGAGGATACAGCAATCTGAGCCAAGGAATCAGCTATTTCATTACCCTCTATCCCCGTATGACTGGGGACCCAGAGCATTTCAATGCGGATAGCGTGAAGTAAGAGTGTGAATGAGAAAGCGAATACGGAGAATAAAAAGGTCAGAATAGTGAGAGGGGAAA
Organism: Icerya purchasi; assembly: GCA_039619475.1. Taxonomy (NCBI): domain Eukaryota; kingdom Metazoa; phylum Arthropoda; class Insecta; order Hemiptera; family Monophlebidae; genus Icerya; species Icerya purchasi. The sequence goes on from CM077116.1 coordinate 440,149,200, forward strand.
TGAGAGGAAATAGGTTTAAGAGCACACACGGAGTCGGAGATAATTAAATATTTAGAAGAAGAACGATGTGAGGAAATATGGATTATGGAACGTAAAATGGCCATTAACTCGGCCGTAAAGATAGTACAAATAGAAGAGAGACAAAAAGATTCAGAAAAATGAATGCTCGGAAGGATGAAAGAAGCTGCAACTCCATTAGGCCCCTTCGAATCATCCTGTTAATGTGAGCAGACGTATTCACTTTGAAATAGATATTTCTTAATGCGTTTGTAATTCTCTTCTAAATAATATATTTCAATTTTTTTTTTACTACAGGTTGAAGGCGCTATCTTATGTTATAGTTTTTAGGTTGTGTTGCTTAATCATCTTTTTTATTTGTTTATTTTATGAATTCATTTTACACTATTTTTTTTTGTTGTTCACATAAATTATTTACAATAGATTTATTAATCTTCTTTATCCAAATTTAAATACCAATTTTCCCTTAAACAAATTTAATGTTTTATTTTTTACCATTTAAAAACAAGTGACTTCTTAATCTATTTTGCTTGTATAATAGTGCATGCATCGGTATGTCGAGTTAATTCCATTTCAACATTTCTCACACTAGGCAAAATTCAGGTTTCGCCACCAATTAGATATATTTGTATATTAATGACTGTGCCATTCTTAGCCCGGGGCACACTATAAAAAATGCCCCATTGTAATATGAGAGGCGGTTGACTTAAAATGCTACCAATTTGCAAAATTACCATGGAAATGTAGCTTTGTTACCGATTTCTAAAAAGAAAGAGGTTACACGTTCGTCCCGTTTTTTTTTTTTTTTTTTTTTTTACGTTTATTCGCGTATAACTTATCGTACGGACCGATTTTACTCTTTTTTTTTTTTTTTTTGTTTAGTCCTCTACGGTACAAGCCTGCCATATTTAACTGCTGCGGCTATCACGACATACTGAGCGGGGTTTGAGACTATAGGGAAGGATTTTATACGGTAGAAGTGTCCGTGATGATATGAATACTATGTATTCTATTAATATGTGTTGAACAGTTGGGATGAAACTTCTCATGCAGAAAGAGCACTGCTTTGGAGAAAATTACCCCATTAGGAGATGGTCGTGCGAGGTTGCGGTATGACTTGTCCGTAGTCGGCTGATTACACTGAAGTTTCTGAAGGAACGATTCATGGGGGCCAGCATGACTCGGTCATTACTTTACTTGGGACAGAAAAATCTTACTCGCGGCCATTGTTCCTTCCATTCTTGTTTGAATTGTACCATGGATGAATGATGAGGTGAATATTTGTTCTACGGAGTATTCTCTGGTATTCCCGCGTGACCAAGAATCCACATAAACGTCACCTAGCTTTCAGACTTCTGTACATCGATGATAATACGAAAGATTTGAGTAGTTATTATATTTCTTGTTCTGGGGTTGAAATGGGCCGATTTTACTGATTATTTATCTATTAGAAAAAGTGTATCACCCACCGGACCAGGTGAGTCTCGATGAAAATTAGTGAATATAAACTGAGTATTTGTCAAAAAACGTGAAAAAATATGGCCTCTTTCTTCTCCCTTACCGTTGTTCTCTTTTGAACCGTTCGTTCTTCTTGTTTGCAATCTAATTCACGAATTATTCCTGTTCTGTTCTATGCAAATAGATCTATTCTGATTTTCTAGCCATGCTGTAATTGACGGTAAAGAGGTGACTAATTTTTGGCTCGTTTATCAGCTTCCAATAGACATCCTCTTTATAAATTTCGTGCTCACGATATTAATCATATACCCAGACAGTTTCATATTACATTATGGAATGATATTTATTTTTCCCGGTTTCTCCAATTCGAATTCCTTTTATATTTTCGTTCAGCCTTTACCTTCTCTGACCAATTGGTTTAACAAGTTTCCTTCTCTTCGTCGCCCCCTAATCACTGTCATATGTAACCTTCGTTTTGGTCATACCTTTTTCCCTTCCTTTTTCGTTTTTCCCTCATCTCTTCCCCGCGGCGTCCTCTTCACCCAGAAGATTCATTTTTTCTGTGTGATGTCAATCATGTTTTCCTCGAATGTTCCTCACCTTCCTTCAGAACGTTCGCTCTTCTATTCTCAACTTTTGGATCTTAGTCTTCCTAACAATGACTCTTATGTTCTCTTATTTTCTTCCTTGTTAGTTGTTCCTATTCTAGCTTCTTTCATTCATTCTATCTCGCACCAGATTACAATCTGATATGTTATGCTCCTTTTGAGTTATTACTTAGATTCCTTAGTTGATTGAGCTATTTTTATTTTTGGTTTTTTTCTATTTAATGGGTTCGTCACCATGGACATTGGCCCAAGAACAGTCGAACAGAGGGGTAAGAGAGACTCAGATCTTTACACGATCAGAGATAGCCGACAGAAAGGAGTCAAGAGCTAGAATAGCCGAAGGAGGAGGAAGGGAGAGAATGAATGAAGCACAGTATGGAGCGGGAATACTGTTTTGTAAGAGGAAAGAATAAAAAGAATCTTGTTCAGTTGAAACCAACGAACAACTGAACATTATATGATCGGGATCACAAATAAATTGATTGCTGGGAAGGTGCAATGGGCTATAAGGAGAAGGCACGAGAGAATAAGGGAACAACGAAAAGGGAGAGAAAACTGTACTCAAAACGTAGGCGGCAAATCGCAGAGAGATTGGAACGGCGCATAGAAGGAAAGTTAATAAACCAAGGGAAACGTGGAAGGGGAGGTTGAATAGACAAGAAAAAGGAGTTCGGGTTGGAGAATAAAGAGACGTAGGAGTTAAACCATAGTGTGGCTTCGTTGGCATACCCAAAAGATGGAAAAAAAAAAAAAAAAAAAACTTTTGATGCCCTGGAATTCCAGTTTAAAAGCAAAAAAATGGATTTTTTTTTTTAACGTAAAATATAGAAAATTATGTCACAAAAAAGTTGATTTTTAGCAAGAAAAAAAATCAAGTATAATACTGAAGATTGTAAAATAAAATGTTTTTTTTTAAAAAAAAAAAATACCGACTGCACTAAAAAGCAAAAAATCATTATTCGATAAATAAAATATTTACGAGTGATATAACTTGGAGCGATATTATCGTAATTCTTATAGAATATTAATACTTATTATTCCCGATAAGAAAATATATTTCAGATTGTTATACCTTAAGGTGATATTATGGTAATTCTTATGCAACATTAACTTTTTGCAGATTTAATATATTTTGGTGATATAGTCTATAAAAGGCAAGTTAAAATCATTATATTATATTATATTATTTAAGAATTTAAATATTATTGCTTTATGTTAATAAGAATATGTTTTGAAATTTACAATATTTTAAGATATATTATTAATTTGTTAGGAGTGATTTAAGTTGAAGTGATTTATATCCTTTTGTAGTAGAGTTAAGTTGTTTTGGTAGTTTAATAAAATTTATGGTACAAATTACTGGTTGTATTTTTTTTTTTTTTTATTATATAAAATTGGGACATTTTTTCGTTATAAAATCTAATGGGGGACGGTCTAAAAATTACGTTGTAAATTTTAATCAATTTATACAAATTATAGAAGAGAAAGAGTGATAAATGTAAGCAGAGGGGGGATAAGGGGCAGAGCCCTTGCGAGGTCAAAATGACCGAGTTTATATATATACACATATAACACAAACATTAATGGTAAATGACCAGGAAACCATTAATGAAATAATTAAAAAGTCGAACGAAAGAAAAGGGAAAAAAACGTGGAAAAAAGTATAAAAATTTCAAATTTTTATGAATATTAAACTGGAAAATCAATGATGATGAAATAGCGGTTAATGATAAAAGTTGGCGGCGTAATGAATAAGCGCAATGAGATTTATTCAGTTAATGGTTTATTATTTATTTATTTATTTTATTTACAAGTCGCTTTTGGACTACAAGGTCATTAGCGACTACGGTTTTACAGATAATTATAACATTTTATATTGAATATTTGAAAATGCGCGAAACAAAAAATAAACAAAAAAGTCAGCTGAAGGCTGAGGAAGTTAGATCAGTTGGAATACTGAGATGTTTTTGAGGAAGGCTACGGTTTTTTTACACTTCTCGGCGTCCGAAAACATCTCTGGAAGGCCGTTGGTAATACCCGCTTGTTGTCTGACCTGCTGGTAGTGATTACACTCGATCAAAAGATGCCTCACCGATATAGGCATGTTGCAGCGTTGACACAGGTTGGGCGGTTCTTTAGATATGAGGAACGAACGAGTCATTAATGGTTTGTAATGGTGTTTAAAATTTTATGCTAATGTCCCGCTTGTATTATAATAGCCTTTTGCTATAGTTAGATATTTTCCCTTTAGCCCTTTGGCTTCGTTATTGTTGCAGAGTTCCCCATTGTGTCGGTTCTATAGTTATTCTTTTTATTAATCGCTAAGAATTAATAGGTAACAACGAAACCAAAAAATCATCAGATTCACATCATATATTTTGCACTTATTTTTGCTGTATATCTTTGGTTTTAAATTCGGTCTTCTTATGATTTGAATGATATCTATTACAATAACTTCTTCTTCTTCGACGTGTCGTACGCAGTGTTCTGCGCGTAGACGATCATATATTATGGCTTCTTGCCGCCTGCATCAGTTGTCCTATCGATGATTTTTTGGTCCACTGTCGGACATTTCTGGTCCATGATATTCTTCTTCGACCTCTTCCTCGTTTCCCTTCTATTTTTCCTTGAATGATCAACCGTAATAGTTCATATTTTTGTCCTCGTATAATATGCCCATAATAAACTAGGGCTTTTCTTGCTTTTATTTCTTTAATTATTCTCCTTTCCGTTCTAGCTCTCTTTAGCACCTCTTCATTAGACATTTTCTGTACCCAAGATATCTTCAAGGCTCTTCTATATAACCACATTTCGCACGCTTCGAAATATTTGAGTGTTCTTACGGTATATGTCATTGCTTCGACCCCATACATTAGAATCGGATATATATAGCATTTTATGAAGTTCTGTCTTATGCGGAGACTTAGTGATTGGTCCGTTAACAATTTTTTAAACTTCTCAAACGTTGTGTTTTGGCTTGCCCACATTTTCTTTTAACTTCAGTATTTGGATCAATCTTCTCTGTAATATAACATCCTAGATACTTAAATTGTTTAACTTCTTCGATGTTTTTCCCATTAATCTGAATAGTTGTGTTTCGATGTTGTTTGCGACTGACTACCATCAATTTTGTTTTGTTTTCATTTATCCCTAGTCCATATTTTTTACCTGCTTCATTAACTTCGTTAATAATATTTTGTAACTGTTCACAAGAGTCAGCGAGAAGAACGGTGTCGTCTGCATAGCGGATGTTATTTATGTACTTTCCATTTATCTGAATCCCAGCTCTGAGATTCCATAACGCTTGCTCAAAGATACTGTCTGCATATAGGTTAAACAGGAGCGGTGACAGTATACATCCTTGTCTGACTCCTCTATTTATACGGACGCTTTCTGACATTTTGTTTTCTACTAAAATCTTGGCGCTCTGTTTCCAATACAATTTCTGGATGATTCCCATATCATATTGATTTATTCCTTTGTTTTTTAAAATTCTTATTAAATGGTCGTGCTTGACTCTGTCAAAAGCCTTCTCGTAATCCAAACTAGGAAAAGGAAAACAAACAAATATTACATTTTTATCTGAACTAATATATTTGTGTTTCTCTTTTATCTTTTTCCGAAGATCATTACAGAAAACGGTTTCTGGCAATTTTATTTAATATTCAATAAGTTTACTGTCATATTTGTATGATTTTTTCATTATTTTTATTATAAAATTTGTTTTTGCTATTTACAACTTTTAAATTTGGCACATTTATTCACGTGAAGGGAGAAAGAGAAAAAAAAAGGAATAAAAACTTTTTATCCGAATCTTAGATTAAAAATTGACATTAATCGCTCAGTTTATATTATCTAAAGTTGGGTATTACTGGTCAGTAGGTGAAATTTTTAATTTAAAATAGGGCATTTATGCACATCCACGCTTTTGAAAAAGGAAAAATTTTAAATACAACATATTTTTTCGATTATTAATGAAGAATGCACAAACCATTCTTTAAAGTAATAAATTATTTCCTAAACGGTACGTGCCACATATCACTTTTGTCCGTTCGTATCATTACATTCTCTTCTACTGCAAACGACATTCCTCTTAATATTTTCTTCCTTTCCCCCTTTATGCGAGAACAATAATGACCTCGCAAGAAATGTATAATTAGCCCGGAATAACGCTGACGTTAGTAATTAAAATGAGGCGCGATAGATTTGAATCAGGTAAGGGCTGCTTTAAAGTAAAAACGATAAATAATAAGGAAGAGAATGAAACACGGTATGACCTAATTTTCGAAACCGGAAAGTAAGATAAAGTCGAAGAGAAAGAGTATAATCTCCAAGAATGACGTTACGCAGTAATATATGCAGCTGACGGTTAGTGATAAAGAGATAATCAGCGCGATAAAGATATTGTCAATTTGAACAGAGTAATTCGAAAATATGTAATATAAATATTACGCTAGTTAAAAGAAAGTTGGACGCATACGATTTTATTTCGGTGACCGTGAAAGGTATCGATTATTACTGAAGTTTTTATTCCGAATAACTTGATATTATAATTACATTATAGGATCATTTGTTCAATATTTGAAATCAAAAATTATTTTAAAAATTTATTTTCCCGTTTTATTTATTTTTTTAATTAATCTAATTAATATGTGTTGATTCAGATCATAATCTGATAATTTTGAGATTTAATTAAAACGGAGAAAAAAAATTAAAAACGAAGAAAGCAAAGAATAATTGAAAACTCAAATGTAATTCGAACCCATTAGCAGTGAGAGGGATCTTCTATCTTTTTTTTTTTTTTTTTTTTTTTTTTTTTTTTTAACCCCCCTTTGGGCATATCAACAAAGGATCTTCGCCCAGAAACGAAAGGAAGGAGAAGGATCAGTTAAATGTAGATTCGGTCAGCTATTGATAAGATAAAGGAACTGAGGATAGGAACAACTGAGATCGACGGAAACGATAAGATATACGAGGCACAATAAGGAGTAGGGAGTTTGAGTGACAGCAGATTGGAATACAAAGAGGTACGTTCGTTCACGAGAGATGGACATTCAAAGAGGATATGGTCAGGATCACAGACGGCTACGTCGTCAGGATGAAGAGGGCAATAAGGGGAAAGAGCGAGATGAAAACGAAAGCGTGAGGAAGGAAGAAGAGTATGATTCAGACGTAAACGGATAATAGGAACAATAACGGAGCGGTGAAGCGAAGGAAAATCGTAAAACCAAGGCCGCGTGGGAAGATTAGGTTGGATGGAAAAATAAAAGGAAGAATGATTAGAAAAGGAGGAAACGTAAAAATCTGACCAAAATCTAACATGAAACTTTTTGCACAATGGGAGTAAATTCGAAACGGGAATTTTAGAGAAAAAAAAGCGGGAGGATACAGCAATCTGAGCCAAAGAATCAGCCATTTCGTTACCCTCTATCCCCATATGACTGGGGACCCAGAGCATTTCAATGCGGATAGCGTGAAGTGAGAAGAGAGTGTGAATGAGAGAGCGAATACGGAGGATGAAAAGGTCAGAGGAGTGAGAGGGGAAATGAGAGGAAATAGCTTTAAGAGCACACATGGAGTCAGAGATAATTAAAAATTTAGAAGAAGAACGATGTGAGGAAATATGGATTATGGCACGTAAAATGGCCGTTAACTCGGCCGTAAAGATAGTACAAAAGGAAGGGAGACGAAAAGATTCAGAGAAATTAATGCTCGGAATGATGAAAGAAGCTCCAACTCCATTAGGCCCCTTCGAACCATCCGTAAAAATAGCAATATGGGAAGGAAAACGGGATTCGATATAACTATGGAATTCCTGTATAACTGTTGGATAGGAAAGGGATTTGGAGGAAAAAGGAAAGTAGAATACATTGGGAGGATTGGAGAGATCTGCAAAATTGAAAGAAAAGTAAGGGAGATTGTTATAAGAAATTGTGCAGGATAAAAAGGAATTCAGCCGCAAAGCAATGTGGGCTAGAATAGGAATTTTCTTGGGAGTAAAACGCCAGTTTTGCAGAATAGAAAGATACGAAGGAATAAGTTTGGAGGATGATAACGGTAAGCGTTTACACAAGAAACGATAACCTAAATAGGATCTGCGAATGAAAAGGGGAGGCGAGTTAGACTCAGCGAGAACTGCTGGTACTCGAGAAGATCTAAGAACACCAAGGCAAAGACGAATACAAGAATTTTGAATTATATCCAGCTTGGAAAGAAGTGATTTTGAGGCAGAGCCATAGATAAAGGAACAGTAGTCGAATTTGGAACGGATAATCGAATTGTACAAGGAAATAAGGAGAAAGGGATCGCCTCCCCATTTTGTTGGAGAAAGAGCTTTCAGTAAGTTTAGTCTTTTAAGGGCAGAAGAGGAAAGGAAATTAATATGTTCATAAAAGGAGAGACGACTATTGAGAAATACACCGAGATAGCAGAAGCATTCCCTACGAGGGATAAGATTGGAGTTTAAGGATACAGAGACTAAAGCGGGATTAAAAGGACGAAGAGAAAAGACAATACAAGAGGATTTTAAAGGGGAAATAGAAAGGTTCAAAGAGGAAAGAGATTGTTCCAAAGTAGCTAGAGACGAATTAACACTTTCGTTAGCATCTACGATATCACGGGATGAGGAAAAGAGAAGAATGTCATCGGCAAAAAATAAGGAAGAGGAGTTCATAGAAAGAGAAGCAACAGAAATAGTATAAATATTAAAAAGAGTAGGACTAAGGCAGGATCCTTGTGGAAGACCACGTGAAACAACTCTTGTAACCTCGAACGAAGAAGAAGACAGGAGAATAGTACGATTTAACATCAAGTTAACAATGAGGGAACAAAAATGCGTCGGGATGTTAATTGCTATCATTCTATCTCGAAGAGTAGGGAGATGGACATTATCAAAAGCACTGGAAACATCGATAAAAGTAGCTAGAGTGTACTGTTTATCGATGAAAGATTTATAGATATAGGAAACAAACAGACTGACGCAGTCAGCAGGACCTAAGCCTGGACGAAAACCAAACATATTAGAAGGAAAAACATTATTGTGTTCGAGCCACCAGACCAGGCGCTTGTTAAGCATGCCCTCAAACAGTTTTCTGAGACACGATGCTAGGGAGATCGGACGAAGAGAGGAGTTTTTCTTAGGGATAGGAATGATAATAAAGGTGTTCCAGTCAGGAGGTGTGACTCCTCTGGACAAAAAGGAGTTGAATATACAAAGAAGGGTTCGGAGAGCAAGATCGGATAACTTTTTTAGGACAAAGAAGGGAATACCATCACGACCTGGAGTGGGGCTGGAAGATTTTTTGAGAATGGATTTTAATTCATTAATATTAAACGCAGAGGAAAGAGAATGAGAATTAGGGTTTTCCATAACAGGAAACGGGCAGGATTCATCAACGTTAGGAACATAAGCAGGAGCAACAGCATCAAGAAAAGAAGACAAACTGTCGGAGGAAATAGTATGGATAGAAGGACGTTCAGAAGAAGGGAATTTGAAAGCTCTGGCCATTTTCCAGATATGCTTGAGAGGAGTAGTTCTCGAAAAAGATGAACAGAAATTTTTCCAAGAGGATTTCTTAGACGATTTTAGAATAAACCTAGCCCTTGCATTGGCCCTTTTGTGGGCAAGAAAGTTTTCGCGTGTAGGATTTGATCGGAAAATTCTAAATGTAGCGCGACTATGATCGAAAGCGGCATTGCATTCTTCGTTCCACCAGAGGGACGATGCTGATCCACGATGGCCTGACGATGACGGTTTACGGGAAGGAGAAGACAGCGATAGAGCATTTGTAATCGAATTTAGGAATAGATGGTAATGGAGTACAGGATCAGAGCCATCTAGAAGTTTAGGAAGCATAGAATCAACTAAGGAGTGGAACAGAGCCCAATTAGTTTTCGATAAGTTCCATCGAAGGTAATTGAGAGGTTTAAAGCAAGGAGAAGAAGGAGGATTCTGGGGAGTAATTAGAATAGGAATATGATCACTACCATAGGAGCCCATGAGAGTTGACCAATTGTAATCAAAACCAATAGAAGGAGATGAGAAAGTTAAATCGAGAGTACTATAACTAGATGCGCTCTTGTAATAGGTAGGAGAGAGATCATTAAGAAGGACTAAATCATTAGAAAGAACAAGATTTTCAAGAGCAGTACCGTTGTTGTTATGGTTTGAGCAGCCCCATGAGGGCGACCGAGCATTCCAGTCACCCCCAATGATGAACGGATGCGGGATAGACCTGAGGAAAGAAACGAGAGGGAAGTGACGAAGGTCGCAACTAGGGGGAACATAAATAGAAATAATATTAAGCGGACGAGCTGCATTGGAAGGAATGGAAATGTGTACAATATTAGGCTGATTAGGACTAGAAGGGGAATTTAAGGAAACATCATGAGATTTAAATAGAATGCCGTTCCTAATAAGAATAGCAGATCCACCATAACCATCGTCACGATCGCATCTGATTATCTTATACCCACGAAAATTAATATTCATATCCGACCGTAGCCACGTTTCCGAAATGAGAGCAACGTTAATACTATGAATGTCTAACAGACCCTCTAATGCATTTTTGTTGGCTCTAAGGCTGCGACAGTTCCACTGTAAAATATTAAAAGTACCCGGCATAGTAAATTATAAAAGGAAAAGACTTGAGTAGGGAAAGGAAAAAGAAATAAAAAGAAAACAAAAATATAGAGGGGGAGGAAGAGGAAGAGAGGCAAAGAGAGTGCCAGAAGAAAAACAGCAAAGTAGAGTAGAAAAAAAAATAATAATTACAATATAAAAAAGAAAGACAGAAGGAAAGAAACTTGAATGGGTGGAGGAAAATTGGGGCTAGCAAGATGAGAGGAAAGTTAATAAGAAAAGGGAAGGAACAAATAAAAACAATTAAACAAAAATAGACTGTTGATGAAAAAAGGACGGCGATGGATGCTAGACTGGAATAAATAAAAGAGAAAATGAAAAGTAAGGAACAGGATTTTAGAGGCAACGGACAAAATGATTCGGAGCCCATTGCAGCTAAGTTGCATAACAGAGCGAAATTCGTAGTCGCTATGATTCTCGATAATTGTCTCAACTTTTCGAGAATATAATGTAAATTACAATAGCGTAAAACAGTGTCAAAGTGCTGCGGTCTCAAAAATATTAAGACAAGAGTACAATGCAGAACGACACAAATAAAACCAATATATCTGAGCCCGGCAGTGATTTTAGTCACAGCAGCGTCAGTACATTGAAATGTGAAAAAATAAATTACTACATGTCTGCCTCTGGGCATTACACCCAAGTATCTTAAAATCCGGCAAAAGACAAGAGTACAATGCATCATGATACGAATAAAACCAATATATCTGAGCCCGGCAGTGATTTTAGTCACAGCAGCGTCAGTACATTGAAATGTGAAAAAAGCAACTGCTGCTTGTCCGCCTCTGGGCAATACATTCAGAAGTCTTAAAATCTGGAAAAGGAGGAAATTAATATGAAAGGAAATATTGATAGTAATAATAATAGTGATCTTAAAAAGAGAATAGGGAGAAAACAGAAAATGGAAAGAAATAAAGGCAGAAAAAGCAGAGAAAAAACGAAATGGGAAAGAAAAGGCTAGCCCCGGTTGCATTCACTTTCACTTTATAACAAAAGTGAGAAGAAAGACTAATTAAGGCGAATGTAGTTAGATAAAAAGAGAGGTAGGGAGTCAACAAGGGAAGGAGAAGAATCAATGTTATTGGACGCAAGAAGATCTAAAATCGCTTCAGCTATAAAATTTGCTGTAGGAAGAACAGTAGATGAAGGAACTTTGGAAGTAGAAGCGGAACTAGAACTGGAAGCGTCATGAACTAAGGAATTACTATTAATGGAGGTGGAATTACTAGTAGAAGAAGAACTATTAAAAGCCCAACCATTAGAGGGCGACGGAAGGCGGTTAGAAGGAAGGGCAGGAAACTGTGGGGAAGGTTTAGTATAAGATTTAAAATTAGGACGTTTATGAAAAGTTGGGGATTTGGGCCGCGGAATAGATTTAGGAACTGTATGAGAGGACTTAGAAGATACATTAGGACAGGAAGCAGGCAACGAAGCACGGTCGGCATATGAGAAAGCCTGGGAAACTAAATTACTATTTTTAAAATTAGAAGCCTCATGGAAAGAGATGTTTTCGAATGCCATAATGCGCTTAATTTCCTTTTGTTTCACCCATTCCGGGCACGTACGATTATAAGCACAATGAGAGCCTTTACAATTCCGGCAAAGAGGGGGCTCTTGAAGATTACTGCAGTCTGATAAAGGATGTTTGGAGGCACAGTGAGGGCATATATTCGAAGAGCTACGACAGTGTTTGGAAATATGCCCAAAAAGGAAACATTTCGAACACTGTGTAGGTAGTCGTACGCTAGGCGAAACAGGAAAGCGGAGTCTGTAAATGGAAACAAAATCTGGAAGAACGGATTTGTGGAATTTAATTTCTACGGATCTAGTCGGAATTTTAGTACCCTCGGAGGAACGATAGATACGACGAATGGACGCTATGGGAATAGACGATTCAATCCCCTCCGTAATATCGTCTTCAGAAAACGAAGGATGAACCCCTGAAATAATTCCCATTCTGAATAAGGCGCTATTGGGAATGTAAGCTTTAATATTTTTACTGAGAAAGAAGTCAGAATTAGATAAAAAGGAATTTGCAGTGGAAGCAGAAGGGAAGGTGACTGAAATGCGGTCCTTTCCTTGAGGAGAAACACTAAGAAATGACGAAGAAACAGAATTTAATAATCTTGCAAGAGCCAAAGGGTGATTATTGCCTATGTTCTTATCGTCATCTAAATTTTCGACAAAAACAATGAAAGGTCCCGGATGATCATTTACGAAACAAGTATTGGAAACGGCGGTAATGCAACTATTATTACTAGCACTATTATTATTATTATTATTATTATTATCACTATTGTTAATGTTACTATTATTGTTGTTGTTGTCGTTATTGTTGCTATTAATGTTATTACTATTATTATTAATAATGTTGTTAGTAGATGAATTATTTGAATTGATCTTAGTGTTATTATTAACAATGTTGTGGCTGAGATGATCGACAACATGGGAAACAGGGGATGTACTAGGTTCAGCCTCAGAGAGTTTAATCTCTTTTGGTAGAACAGAGGAAATGGGCGAAAGAGGATCAACAGATTTACGTTTTGAATTACTGTCTACGTCCATATTAATAGACAAATTGGTCGGCGGTTTAATAGCTTTAGCAGGACTTGGGGAGGAGGCCGCAGAGCGGCCCCCCTTGGCTGCGCTCATCTAACCAACTAAAAAGTAAATAAATAAAAACTAGAAACAAAAATGACGAAAAATTAAATCGTCAAGAAGACGAAGACGAAATAAATGAAATAAAAACAACGCTACAAGTTAACTTAAATTAGCGAAGCGACAAAGTTAATTTACAGCACAGATAAGAGAAATACACTAGAATAGTTAAATCGGAACAATCTCACCGGTTTTATCAGCTACGATGATATCGAACAATGCCGAAGAAATCGAAGACGACGTTACCGGAGAACAATTGTTATCTAATAAACAACGCGAATGAACAACCGCTTATCACATGCACACCATTGTACTGAGAGGGATCTATAATTGACTAATTAGACATTTATAAAAAGTGTTTCCTGACGCACGAAAAGGACACAATACGGAGCCCTTCGTTCTTTCATCTTAATAGTTACTTAGCTAAGATGAAACTTAAAGTAATAGTAGATGGTCAGGGCCTGATGAGTGATAAAACACCCCTAAGCACCTTGTGTTTTCTTAAGTCGTCAATTAACTTTTCGGAAATACAGCAGCTGAAATAAGAACAAGAAACAATCTTCTATACAGAGACCGACTGGAATCATCTGGTGAGGGTGGATACATCAAAACAGTACTGACGCTAGTATATTCAGCTGCCAAATTATTAATTCACCACGTGGCTTAATAGTACACTAAGAAAGTAATGAGCTAATCTCCACTATGACGACAGGCCCGGACACGCTCAAGTCAACGTCAAGAAAATGTCTAAAAAAAAAACGAGATGAACAAAAGGAACGGAGAAAGTATTTCACAAGGAGCGAGTTACTGATTCACCGAGATATAGACGTCCGCTGTGGTTCAAATCAAGGAACTCGGCATGCTTTACAGTACAAAGTATGATTCGGGACGAAGTCAAAATGGGAAAGAAGTGACGGTAACAGTAGAAAAAGAAGAATCCTACCCCAATAGCAGACTTCCGGCCTTAAAATTTCCAAGGAAAATGTAGGTAAAGCTAAGTAGAATGAAAGGAACCACAAAATGAAGAAAATATGAAGGAAGATGATGGTTGCGATTGTGTAGTGGCATAACACCCTACTACCCTACTCGGTCGATAGTAAAAAATTCAAACGAACTGCCAGACGAACAAGATTTAAACACTGATCGGAGAATTTGGATTTGGACCACCCGTAACATGCGCTAAGATTAACATTAAAAATGAAAAATTCTCAATGAAGTTTACACAGAAAATTAACAACAATTGCAACTAACCAGAGATCTAAATATTGAAAAACTAGAATAGCTAAAACTCTAGAACCAGAAATACGTAATATTAAGTGACTAAATTAAACTGAGCTAAAGAACAATCTTAAATCACAGATAACATCCGAGACTGCTTATAAAGAGAAAAGCGGACTAGGAAAAAGTTACTAAAAAAAAAAAAAAAAAAAAATCCGAATAGCTATAAAGATTGATAGGTAAGTAAACACTGAAAAAAAATAGATAAAAGAAGAACTGAG